>OV884013.1:38589591-39821200 GCA_930367205.1 Acanthosoma haemorrhoidale
TTTTGTGTGATTACTTTTTTTTTTTTTTCAGGGGTCTAGGGACCTGAAATACGAGCGAAAACAAAACAAACTCAGAGAAAAAAATATAGAGATAAGGCCGGGTTTCCAACCAGGACCTCCCGATCTTTGGGGGATACAATACAAGAAAAACATCTTGCTTTTTTATCGAAACTTTACAAATACTTGGAATTGTCTGCAAACCAAGGATGATGTGTTGATTTGTTTTTGTTAATATTACGTGTAATTTATAGCATAACATGTTCTTAATCAACATAACCGTGTCTGCAGTTTATCATAGGAGACTATGTTCTTTTCCTAATTTATTCATACAAATGTAAAAAAATGAGCAGATGTTACATTAACGAACATGATAGTGTATTTTACAGAACGTTACAAATGAAACGTTATAACTGCTGCGCCTAACACACCTAGTGTTTAGCACTATGACCCCACTACCCTTACCGCATTGATGGCAACAGACTGTCGGGGAAAATTAGGTTAACATTTTGTTATTAGGTGTAATATGAATATACACACATACCAGCAATCAGGTGATATATATGAATGTAGATTTTAAAACCTTAGTTAATATAGATAATCTATACTACAGTTTCTGCAAAGTCTTCGGAGTGTTTCGGATAGCTCCAGTAATACTAAAGGAATATTTCTATCAGTATTATTGTTATCGGTGGAGTATTTAGGTTGGTTGCACATCATTACATAGATGTGCGAAGGAAGGAATGTTTTAGTAAAAGTTGAGTGTAGTTTTTTTAATATTTACATCATAATATTACAATACGTCCATAGAAACGCCATACAAATAATGTAACAAACAAGATTAGTTTCCACATCAGTTCTAACAATAATTATCGCTAAAGCAAATCGCGTGGTCAGAGACAGAAACACAATCGTGAGTATAAGCGCTAAGACTGCTAGAACAAAGTCTCAACAGTTTCCGGTGACGTGTTTCCTGCCTCTCAACATCCGGTATGTCAGTACTTGGCTTTCTGACCCACTAGCCCTCCCATCGATTCACTCCCGCCTGGAGAAATGGGGCAACGCTTTGGCTCTAGTGAAAATGTCTTCTTAACGGGAAACGTGAGTAAACATCTAACCGGCAAGTAAATTTCCGTTCGTGCGAAGTGCCTCAATTATTCCTAAGAGGAGGATTTCGAGCACATTCGCAAACATTATGCAGCGCGCTAATACAGTCCCTTGTCCACGAAGCTCGTCAAAATGAAAGGAGGTAAACAAAACAATATACGTTAAACTGAAATGACCTGAATCCTAAATTGCATATTGTTAGAAATCTCTTTCTTGAATAAGTCGGAAAATACCTGCAGATGTGGGGTCATGTATCATATATAAATTCCTCTTTTATGTATTATTATACATTATTTATGAATTCCTCTTTTATTGTTTTAATAAAATATATTTCTTTAATACTACTCTGGTTGGGAAAAGGTGAATGGAATAGAAATATAATTTATTCTGAGGCAATGCTACTTCAATTATTAATACTGATGGCATGGCTGATACTGTGGTAGTGTACTTAGCGCTAGGCTTGTACGATTTTCAATATATAATACATAAAATGAAAATTTAATTGAAAGTTAAGTAAGTTTCAACTTAGAATTCACTAATCCCCCCCAGACTATAACCGTTCCGAAAGAATAATACTTTGGAGCCTAGAATCAAATCCGGGTCCTCGCAGTTAAGCATGCACCACAGCGTGTGGCGTGACAAACATTGAGGTGCAAGAGGTTCACACTTGCGGCACTTGTGGTAGGATGAATTCCGACCCGGAATCTTTCCCACAGCGCGTGTTTTGGCAAATCTCAAGTAGTCCAGTTTTCGCCAACGCATTATTGCGTATTATCATTTGTTTCGTCTTTGCAAATAAATGAAGTGTATGAATAGGACAGTGACGAAGGGGTAGGCATGTCCCGCAGCAGTAGCTTATGTACTGTTCAGTGGAGAGTTTTTTTTAAATGCAAAAGGCAGTGGTGGATGGTGGCATTGAAAAAAAGTCGGAGAAGGTAATTAAAATAAACCTAAATATAATACTGAAACTAATAAAACAAAAATAAATTTAAATGATGCAGTTTAAGCAAACTACAGAAGTGGAAGAAGGTTCTCCCACGTACACACCCAACACCGCCATTATAACTTCATTATTTCACTTATATTATGAACTATTTGAAAATTACTTCGGCAAATTCAACCGGTCGGGTACACAATTCGTACTTTGTTGTAGAGGGTCTTTCATTAAGCGCTTCCTATCTTTAAATTTAAATAAAACAAAGTGTGTGTGAGATATCATCGAAATTTTTTATTTGCTTGAAAGGTCTATCGTTGCCATTATGTATGGAATATAACATCGTGCTAATGTCCACCGCGGTTTCGTTGGGTGGCGCGCATCCGAAATGTCTAATTTTCCATGACTCTGGCGCATACATCAGGCTGAATTTGACCGATGGCATAGGTTATGTTGGCTTTGAGGACCGCTGTGATTTGTGGCTTATTCGCATAGACCTGCGACTTAAGAAAACCCCACAAGAAAAAGTCTAACGAGGTCAAATCGCAGGATCTCGGTGTCCAGTTTACATCACCTCCACGTGAGATGACCACACGTCGTTGTCTATGGTCGTTTATCTTCAGCTCCTGGGTCAGTTGAATTTTGTAAGGGTGCACGACGCAAAATTTGCCAAGTTGTGGTCTGCGAAAGACCGAGTTCTTGTGAGCGACGCGAAATCGACTCCCTTGGATTCTCCTGCGCACTCTCACTGACAACGGTGATGTTTTCGGCAGATCTTGCATTTCGTTGACATAACGGGTGTTGCTTGATTGTTAACTGAACCAGTGGACTCAAATTTATCCACCACACTGCGAAAAGTCTTCTCGGTAGGACGGTTATGGCGACCGCGGAACGTTGCCTGAACAAAATACCCATATTGATGAAACGTTCAACAGAACGCTATATCCGTCCATGGTGATTCGACAAAACAGACTGAATAAATGACAGCCAATTTGAAAGATGCAGCTTCATCGACAATATGGCCGCTATCAACTGTCAAGTTCGGAAGTCCCTATTGGAAGATGCTTTACTTTGATCTGTACTTTGTTGCGTTGACAAACTTCAGACAAGGCTCACTAAACCACGCGTGAGAACAAGACTTAAGGGGTACGTGGACGACTAAATAATAATCTGGCTTACAGCGAATGAACAATAAATTACAAAAACGAATGCAAAAAAAGTAGACAGAAAATTTTTATTAGAAGACATTTTAATGCTGTATCAATTATGCTCCCTAGCTATACACATTGAAACTACATTTGACGAATTTATTTTAAATTCCACGTAGTCACCAGATTTTGCATAGGTTGGGCCGGCATCATTTGTATTGAAAGGTTTTGATGTTCTCGGTGCTCTCTTTTGTGTAAAAAGTCTGAATACTGGTGTCCAGTGTCTGCACGAATGCAGTGTGTATCATTACTGTAGCGTAAGCTCTGACAAAAGGTACAAAAACCTTGCATCAAAATCTATAATGATTCTATTTGAACGAAAACTCATTATTAATGCCACAGAACTCTGGTGCACCCATGCCATCCCGACCCGTAACAGGCTTTGGGCCATAGTAACTTCGGATCGCATAAAATTAATACTTCAAAAGTAGTGTCATATGAAGAATTTAATCAATAGTTTAAAAAATAATAGTTTATTTAATAGGTCAAAAAACGTCCCTCCGACACGTCCAAAAATATTTTTATGTGATGAATAATGATATAAGTGTCAGAATAGCTAGCTTTTTACATTTCCTAAAATGAGATATATCGGAGGGCAAATAGTGATTTTTAGTTTTAAATACATGGGGACAACCAAACCATCGAAGATCAAACGAAACCAAACATGCCAATCCTAAGGGCTCAGAACTGTAGTCAACTTATCAATTACAAACTTATGCCTTCATAGTGTGATCTCCATCCCCAACTGTCCTTGACCGTCCTGATTTTCCAAATTGCACGAAAACCAATGCGCTCAACCGAACCATCCTTTCAACTCATTATCCATTAACACTAACCCTTAGAATCTTCTTTGTCGTCCAGGGGCCTTGCAATCCATTGCAAATAGAAAAAGACTCAATGTCATGAGGACTCATGTCCTCAGCGAGCGTTTGTGGCTCTCTGGACATACCTCGTCCTCACCACATGCGTACCGGTCGGAGAGGGGGTGAGGGAATTGCCTCGGGAGACGGGTGGTCTTTTAGGAAGAAGCATAAATAAATTCTTAAATCGCATTAATGCTGTTCAAGCAAATTGCAACTTTTCAAATAAAGATCTTAAAAAAAAATCACCATTTTGTCTCGAAGGTTAAGCATTAAGAAGAAAGTAACCGGCGCTTTCTTCCAAATGGCATTAGAATGAAGATCCAGCATTGGCCTAGAAAGATTTAGGTTAAGATCGCTTAGCCCAATTTCTACGGCGAGTTTTTTTTAGCTGCGCGCCGACTTTATTTTGCGCACGCGACGGAACGGCCAAGTGCTGGCGCCAGGGTCAGAAACCGGTCAGTTTCCTGTTTGGCAACGGAGAGAGAGGGGAAAAGCCCCAATTTACCTTAATCACACATAATGGATAGGATTCCCCGATCATCATCTTCGGTAAACGGCCATCGACCTCTAGTGCGTCAGTCCGTATGTACGCCACGGTCATTCCCACCCTGTTTCTAAACGTCAAATATGCTCGGAGTTTATATAGAGAAGTTGTCGAGCTCACGGTTTCGAATATACTTTTCTTTGGTAGTTAATTAATAATAAATATAAATGACAGGAACTAAACCATAAAATAATTGCCTGGTTTAAAATGTGTACTGCTCCAAATCACAACTGTATGTCCTATTAATGCTGGTCAATTTGTAGTCCAGCCAACTAAAGCCAAAAAATATGACGATTAGAAACAAATCTTGTACTTCTCATTTTTGGAACAGTTATTGAGGTGAGTGAATTGTACCACACACTAAAAGAACACAAGCAGAGGGGGGGTGTTCTCCAATATCTCACAAACTAGTGATTTAGCAATATGTACTTTACCAAATTAAAGTACACAAAATTTCCTATAAAAATGTTTTTATTCATTTTTCCGTTGAGTCAATGGTTGAGGATATCTCCTAGGGTTAAATACCAGGAATTTTCACAATTTTTGATAAAGCAGTTTATACATAAAAAAAAGTTCTGGTTTTTAACCTTCGCTAACTAATAAACCATTGACTCAACGGAAAAAATTAACAAATACATTTTTATAGGAAATTTTGTGTACTTTAATTTTGCATATAAAGTCGCTCCCGCCCAGCATCTGTACCAAAAATAAGAACTACACGATTTTTTTTTTCCCCCTTCGTTGCCTGAGGTAGTAAATATTCTACAATGAACCCCTTATTTTCGTCTCAGGCCGTACTAGCATGATCTGTACCGTGTTCATGACGAAAAGTCATCACAATAAACAAAATCGGCAATACAAACACGAAGGGAAAAACCATCCACCTTGGTAGGGCAGAAAATAATATTTCAAAAGCCGGTGAAACTGAACCTGTTCCCGGCGAATTCTGTAAAACAGCGTATTTGTTGTAAATACTATTGCAAAATGAAGATGAATAAACAGCTTCAACAAAAATTGAAAAAATTCCTGTTTTTTAATATTCAATATCTCCTCAACCATTAACTCAACCTAAAAAAAAATGTTTATAGGAAATATTATATACTTATTTGGTAAAGTACTATTGCTAACCTATGATTGATAAAATCATTAATTTAGCGAGATATTTGAGAAAAAACAAAAAAAAAAAACTTTTAAATCCCCCCGCCAGGAACTTTCAATATGTGGTACAGGACACCCCCCCCCTACACGTCAAGTATTTTTAATTCGTTGCAGTACCTGACAAACCCAATGTTCAACACTACGATCCCATCACCCTTCCCGCATCGATGGCAACAGACTGTTGAAGGAAATTAGGTTAAGTTTTGTTTGTTGTAAGATGTAAGTTAGTTTTAAGTCTATGAGAGGTAAGCCCCATCACTTTTGAACATATTTAGACAATGAATGTGCATTATACTATTGTTAACAATCACAAATCGCAATGTAAAATTATTAAAAATTGTATAAATAGTAAGCTAAGTTAAAAAAAACAAAACTATACAAACATTTTAAGTTGAGACTATTGGTACATGAATAGATTATTTTTTGAATAGCAGTGCTATGGAATATAATTTAAAAATTTAAAGTATACTTTGACATCAAATCTCCGGTATCTCATCAGATCGCACAGTCCGTCAGAAAGAGGATTGTCCATTGCCTGTTTGAAATTAGAACCGAATTGAGAGGCAGTATACATACCACAGGAATTGTATCTTAGCCTAAAGTATGATGTTTATTGGACCGATGCTCGATATGAAAATTTACGCTGCCATAGGGCTGGAGGCAATCCCATTATGTGAAAAATTGATCCCTTCAGCCCTCAAAGTACAGTCCATTATCTAATGAGGTTCTACCAACGGCCACGCAGCCAGGATCACGCTCCAATCCAACTAATCCTTTGTTGTCCGGGATAACGTGACCTCCACTCACGGATGATAAGTACGTCCCAGAGGAGGAAGCTATATCAAGTAGCATGTCGATCAAAAATAATTTATTACGGATTAATTAGTGCCGTCGCAATACCATCTCTAATTGAATTAATTTATTTTCCAACGTACAATAGTAGAAGAGACGTTTATATATATTGTACTTTGGGTTGCTCCAGAGCCGCGAACAGTTGACAAATTAAGATCTCTAATGGAACCGGCTCACACCGGTGCTTGTTTGAAAAACCGTAGCCCGATACCGGAAAACTTACCTGAAAGTTTTCGATGACTTATTAATCGCAAATAAAATGCTAATTGTGTGGGAAAATAAGCAGGATAAACTCAAACTAAAAGTAAGTGACCTTGAGCAATGGTGATCCATTCCTCACAAACACTGGGAGAGAATTCATTTTGGGAAGTTAGCAGGTTAGCTCAGTAGGCAGAGACCATTGGGGAAGTCCCAATGGTTTTCTGGGCCGATTTCGCCAGTAATTTTGCCTTTAGCTATTCATTATTAATAATTAAATAAACAATTGTGTCAATGATGGTTTCCCTGTAGCTCGGCTGTCAACAGCACATGGAAGGAGTATGTATGTATACCTGCGATCGTATTTTGGGTATGTTTGCAGAGATAAAATAAATCCCATACAAGGAATTCACTATCATACAAAGGATAACTTCTCGCGAAGTTCAAAAATGAGTTTTAGGGTCCAAGGCCACGGCCGTGTGACCTGACCTGGCTTAAATTCGAATTGCATATGGCCCTAAGGTTCACTCTCGAAACTTTGAAGAGTTTTCGATGACCCCATGTCCTTACTGTGCAGTAGATATAATTGTCTCATAAAATTTCATCGTATTTGCGACCTAAAAGGAGGTCGATTAATTAAATTACGGCCATTTTTATTTACGGAATAGTGTGCAACAAAGGAGGGCTCATTCGAGAATAGGCCATCATTAACAGTACATTGAGGCAGACAGTAAAGCAAGTACACTGGTGAGAAGACAAACTTACGAACAACAATAATTGTATCTGCAACACCTTTGAACCGATTTTTTCGGTTCACTCTCAAGGACGAGAGTGATCATTATCAGATTCGTTAAATACCGATTATATAGATTTTTTAAATCCATTTGATGGCGTTATTGAATACAGTACATTGCAACAGAATATGTAATTGTTCATGATGATTGCCTTCACTTTTCTCAAGCCACAAGTTCCACCGACTGCAAGACACGTAACTGGATTGGGCAAATGGAAAATCGATTTTTGGGGTTTTTATTTTAATTTTGGAACAAGGTATTAAAAAACTGACATAAGAAGTTTTCATTATATATTTTTTTTGTTTTTCTATGATTTTAAATATCACTCACATAGCTCAGAATAGTAGAAACCGTTTTATTTTCCATCTTTGGAGAAATCTTTTTTGTAATAATTCTTATATTGCCTCACAAGTATTTTCAATGAGAGGTGTACAAGGAGGCCAAACAATAATTTTTATGATTTCTTTTCAAAAGTCCTTCACGGATAGATAGATGAGCGAATATAACTATCTATAAATATCTACATCGAAAAGGTTTATTTATGACAAGACAAAAGGGAGAACCTCCATAGCATTGCAAAGTGTCCAATTATGACATTAGATTCGATTTAATGCAAGAAGCCATTCCTTTCTTATTTCTTTTTCCATACAAATATCAGCGGTTAACAGATTGCACATTCGATACCACAAAGTCTGATGTAATTGCCTTTCGTATGAGAAGTATGTTCGTCCCATAAAGTAGCATATCACTTGAAGCATGGAAAGGTCACGTGGGTTGTATAACCCATTCCGATTGTGTAGCTGGTTGTTTTACCTCTATAACCGCTAAGGATACAAAGGGCTGATGCAGAGCTTGGTCTCGTGTTATGTAAAAGAACAGTGACAAGTAAATAGCATGACACTATAGTTCAACTACTTTTGAGGTCATAATGCTACTGGTGGATGAATCAGTGTATGCATGTTATTGCTAACATGAAGTGCCATCTTTCTCGCTAGGCGCCAGCAAATGGCATAAATGGTATTAAAATAAAGCTGTGCCATGACATCTCTGAATGAAAAGCGATAGTGGGAATGCCTTGCTAGCCGGTTGCAGGCCATGCTAATTGTAGCCATCGCATAATTTATTTAAGTTTTTTTCCTGCATATCCCCTTCTTATCATAACTTATGGAAATCAGTACAGATTCAACATAAATGAATCTATTTACAGTAGGTCATTATATGTCCTGTAGCTTGGCAACATTTTATACAATTTTTAATAATTTTACAATGCTATTTGTGATTCTTACTAAAGTATAATGTACATTACACATTAATTTTCTATATATGTTTAAAAGGTGATAGGGTTTACCTTACGAATCATAAACTTAAAACTAACGTACATCTAACAGTAGAATCTTAACCTAATTTTCCCCGACAGTCTGTTGCCATCGATTCGGGAAGGGTGGGGGGTCATAGTGTTAAACACTGGGTATGTCAGGTGCTGCAACTAGTCAAAAAACCTGATGTATCTCTAGTGGATAAACTCGCCCACAACATATTGTGCCATACATAATAATAATTTTTCGCGGGTTTTCCTGCGGGGATTTTTTGATTAAGCTACTAAAAGATTATTTGTTTGTCAAAACTCAACAATTTATGTAATGCAGTTTTATGTCCTTAAGTACTTTAATTATCAATGTTTTTTTGCTTAAGCCCGTTTCTTTATTTTTGAGAAGAATGTAAATACCAATTTTCACATATTCGATTTTTGAAATTTAAAAATAAATTAAAAAAGATATTTTTTTTATTTTTTTTTTTCCCTTCATATCCCTTTGTTATTATAAATTATAGAAATCATTACAGATTCTACATAAATGAATCTATTTACAGTAGGTCATTATATGTTCTGCATTTTATTCAATTTTTAATAATTTTACACTGTGATTTGTGATTGTTACAAAAGTACAATGGACATTACACATTCATTGTCTTAACATGTTTAAAAGTGATGGGGTTCATCGGGTTCCTAATGAATCATCGACTTAAAAATAATTTAAACAACAAAATCTTAACATAATTTTCCCCGTCAGTCTGTTGCCATCTATGCGGGAAGGGTGGTGGGGTCATGGTGTTAAACACTGGGTGTGTCAGGTGCTGCATCGAGTCAAAAAACCTGATGTGTCTCCAGTGGATAAACTAGCCCACCGACGGCACACCAAGCATCAGGTGCAGGTCGGCGTTCTTTAAACTCTCTCGAGAGGTATGTCTCACCACTTTTGTCATGATCCCATTCTGAAATTGCTGGACTCTTTACGCTGTATTGGTAGTCAAGTGAGTATATAGCGGGGGCACCGTACAGCAGAGCTGTACACATTTATATATCATCAGCTTGAGACGAAGCGACAAGTTGGGTGAAGTTAGCAAGTGCGAATGCCGGTAATGTCTCGTATTTTATTACTTAATGGGTAGAGATATGGAGATGCCTATCCATTTTTATACCCAGATAGTGCATTGAGAAAGCCGATGAGTTCTCTTGCCC
The DNA here is from genome assembly GCA_930367205.1 of Acanthosoma haemorrhoidale. Lineage (NCBI taxonomy): Eukaryota > Metazoa > Arthropoda > Insecta > Hemiptera > Acanthosomatidae > Acanthosoma > Acanthosoma haemorrhoidale. The sequence continues at coordinate 38,599,765 of OV884013.1, forward strand.
TCCTATAGTATAGGATTTTGGCAAGGATTTTTTTTTCCATGTATGGATATTTTCCCTAAGGTTCAGTGGACCAACTTCAAGTGCACCCGCCGGAACTACACTATTAGGGGAGCAAAGAATATTACGCGTCTAAACATTTAGTAGTAGAGCGTGCTAACCACTGGACTAAACAGTCCACCATAAGATTTTTTCAAATTATGTTGTAGTCACTTCGGGGAGTAATTCGTGCTCCTCATTTGATGTAGCGGGAAAAATATGCATATATTCGCTGACAGGCAACTTCATTGGCTGATATATTATAACATTGACTTGTCATCCTAGACAAGACGAAATCATCAGATTTTGTCAGTGGTTCACATACCAATAACATGCCGTGGACTTATGGTCTTCACACCTATTACCATATTTTTGGCTTTACTTCAGCGAGACCCCCGAGTACCAAGAAGACATCTTCGTAAGCTCTTTGTGTCATCTGCGTAAGCAAGGATCTTGGCAGTTGTATTTATGACGTGATCTCTTGTTTTTAATAATTCTCTCCTTATCAGCTTGGGATTCCTTAGTCAGTTGAATCCATACGGTACAGCAGAGGGCAGCCCTTGTGAGCTCGATCGAATAAAAAGGTTTAAATGCATCATTGCTCTATCAAAGGTCGTAATGGAGTTGGGTGTCCTTTTCAGAAAAGCCACTTTGAAATAAACAAACATGTGGTGCGCGGTTGTGGGATTTACTCCCCCTATTTTGAGCACATGTTGAGTCTAGAGAGCGGCCCTTTCTTGTTCTCCAACAAGGAGCCCATAGTCCCTCATCTGCGGATCCCAATTCATCCTACCTGTCCTGCTTCCAACCCCAACGCAGTTTTTTTTTTGTTGATCGCTAGATCAACAATCAAAAAACATGTAACATGCACCATGTATACTATATTACTTTTTTTTTCTCTCAGAATTTAATGTATAATTCCAGATAAACGCGTGTGCTTTTATTGACAGCTTTGATTTCTCGTCTGACGAGAAGAAATAAAAACGGTATGCACTCGGTGAGAATAATATCTTTTTTTAATTCGAGAAGTTAGTTCATGAATTACTTAAGAAAAAAAAATAGTAAAGTAAGTATGGCCTCTCATATGATGTAGTTGTTAGCTAACGTAACTAGTTACTAGATATGAAGGTTTTGGGTTTTCATTTCCATAAATATATGTAATTAGACCACCTTTCAGCCCTAAATGGGAGTAAATAATTAGAAATACAAACGTGAACTAAAGAGGTGTATTAGATGACGAATTTGCATCGGTGTTTTAATCGTGTATACTTCTTCACCGCGGTTCAAAATAAACAATAAAATGGCACATAATAATTTGAATTAACAATGGAACTTCTTAACTTTTGATGGAATGTTACACATATTGTAGGATTTTATAGTTTCTTGCCGTTTTAAACAGTATATAATATTAATCATGATATTTATACTGTGAAACATGATAATAAAAAAAGCTCAAGCCTATTCTCAAACATATTTTATTATTGATATTACATCAGCAGTCAACGTTTCTCCTATTCAGGGATACTCAACATTCGTCTGAATTGTAGACCTTAGAGTGCTTTAATAGTCGATTATTCATGAATCCAAATTTTTCTATGAAAAACTAATTTCAATTTTCAAATTTAATTTAACACGCAGTATAAATATCAATCATACATTTAAGTACAATCGAAATGTTTCGAAGCACTGCCTTTAGAGATAACCTGTTTTAAACTTTGACTCCTTGAAAAAGCAACAACGCTGTGACCTTTGACCACTTTATTTGTTGTATTGGATTGCTGTCAAATTTCAATTCGGCTCTAACTATTATTACATTACAAGACCTCAAATGTAATATGGTCTTTTTCCAGCGGTCCCTCTTTCGTTTTGATACGCCAATAATGATATAAAAAATATTGACAGAACATGATTAACAAAGAATGTCGTTTCAGGCGACCTTGCGCCATCATGTTACATCCATGCCCTCAGCCATGGATTCTTCATTAAAAATGATTTAAGCAGTCTACTTGATTGGTCATCTCAAAGTTGAGAGTTGGGAATTAAGTTGCAGCCATGAGAAGTATTACAGTTGTCCGCTAAGGCCGGGAGAGTGTGCATTGGTAGGCTGGAGAGGGCGTTGGCCTTAGCCTAAAGTGCTGGAGCAACGGAGAGCCATACAATAGTAAAATGTCTTCTGACAACAATGCCCAGGCAATTTGCCACCACAGCTCTGCTGCTCACAACTGCCTCGGGTCTACTGCTTCTTCCGTCAGGATCATCTCGCTGTGACTAAAACTTCTACACAATTAGAGCACGGGCGGTATACGCAAGGAAGACGTACAGACAAAAGGCATGAAAATTAATCAATCAGTCTCAATTTTTGACCTAACTGATCATACTCTCGCGATTATTTTTCACCGCCATATTAATGAATTTTTATGTATTAATACTTTGCTAATCAATTGTGAAGTGTACAAATACGTATATACGTATTCATAAATGAAATAAAAGAAGTGAAAAGTGTAAAAAACGCCATTGAGAGATAGTATAAGGTATGAGTGGTTTCCGAAAATCGCTTTTCGAAAATATTCAATTTGCTCCACTATTTTTACTTTCGAATAACCTTTTTTTAACATAAGACAGATTGAACACCTAAAATAACAACAAGACAAAAAAAAATGAACAAATTTGAACAACAAACAACAGCAACAAGAACAAATTAAAATTGATCTTGTGAATGAATATTTGAAAAAATTGCATTCATACTTATGCCATAAAGTATCATACATCCCATTTCCAATCGTTTAAAGTATGTTTAGAACCACAAACCGGTGCAGTACACTTCAATGTGGGCCGGATTACTGTTTGATGCAATATTAACTTGATGTCCGAATATATCAAACAATTTAAATCAAAATGGCTAATTCGGGAGTACCTATCCGTTACCACAACTAACACAGAGAAATTTAAATTAATACAAACAAGTAGGGGAACATCATGAAGTATATATAGAACTTTATTGTGCAATAATTACAATCTGCCTTTATAAGGCAATAATAATACAGATAAATGATCTCATTCATACCATATTTACAGTCATCATTCACTCGCTCATTCATACAATAGGACATGATTGGAGAAACTGGCCATTGCCAGGACTCCCACTGTCACGCGATTATAGCAGGTCACGAGGCCACTGTCGTTTCAGTCTCCGAGGAGGATTATAGGGATGAGTGGCGCAGTGCAAAGACTGTGCTACAGGATTAGGGTGGTTGGAAAGGCTACTGTGGAATTTCATAAACTTGGAAGGGATGAGTTCTAGAATGTAGGGTATATTAAGGTCGTTATGAAGGGTTTTGTTGCTGACATAATAAGGGGCATTTACTATTGTTCTCAGGACTTTGGATTGAAAGGATTGGATACGCTTGATGTTCGACTTTTTTGCTGTTCCCCATAGCTCTATTCCGTATGTCCAGATTGGCTTAAGTATAACTTTGTAAATAAGTAGTTTATTTTCTATTGAGAGATGGGATGTCCTTTGAAGTAGTCTGTACAGTTGTCCAAAGCGTCTGTTTAGTTCTTGTCTTTTTAGTCTCGTATGTGGGTTCCAGGTCAGTCGTTTGTCGAGATGGAAGCCCAAGTACCGTACTGTCTCGGTTAGTGGGAGAGGAATATAATTAAAATAAACTAATGGACAAGTCTTGCGACAAAGAGTGAAGGTAATGTGGGAGCAGTAGTGACTCAATTGTGAGCGCTCCGTTGAACTCTTGAAGTAAGTTTGGTTATAAACGTTTTATTTCCTGATAAAATTTCTTTTTCATTTGTCATAAACCAGGTCAAAATCAATTTCTTTCTTTATCCAGAGACGGAACCTACTCTAAGCTGAGTTCGTTTTTTTACACGGCAACTCATTTGCTTAAGTAGTTGATCAGTGTCCCTTAGTAGGCTTAGAGGAACACGCTATCTGGATCTCTTTTGTACACATAAAGTAATTATTTACACTAGCCCACTATCTATTAACATAATTTTATGACAAAATTAAAACTTGAAGGAAATATCTTAGAATTCCATGAATTCAATCCTGGATTCAAATATAACTGTGGTGAAAGAAACCACACTTAAACTCTAAATTACCACATGCATACACACAAATTACCCCCTACTAAAAAAACAACACTCCCTACCTACCCTGTCACGAAAGCGTTATAACATGTTGGCGAATTCGGAGCAAGTACTGAGATAAACGGACGTAAAAATCTCCAAGATATTGTGACGTTAGTTTCATTTTAGTGCAAATAACAAATATTGTAGAGGATTAAATTGCCTACAAGCTTCATATGACATATTTGTGACTATTCCCAACTGACACTGATAAATAACAATTGTAGTGAAAATCCAAAAATCACCTTCTGTCAGTATTCATTTTTTTTTTTTTCCCTCTTTCCTAGCCCTATAATTATAGATCCTCAGGCGAATCTATTTACAAATTATATTTGTATTTCCTGTAGCATCGCTACATTATATACAGGTTTTGTTATTTTATAAAAATTATATAATGAATAAACAATTATAATGATATACATTATACGTGACTGGACTAAACTGACTAATAAAGTTGATGGGGCTCACCTTTTTGATCAGCCTTAAAACTAACTCACATACTAATTCTTAACCTAATTTTTCCCCGACAGTCTGTTGCCATCGATGCGGGAGGGGTGGCGGGGTCATAGTGTTAAACACTGGGTTTGTCATGTGCTGCAACGAGTCAAAAAACTTAATGCGTCTCCGGCGGCACACCAAGCAACGGGTGCAGATCAGCGTTCTTCAACCTGACGAAAGAGGTATGTCGGACCACTTTTCGCATGATCCCATTCTGGGAATGTTGGAGACATTCGTCTTTATTGTCAGTCAAGTGGGTAAATAGCGGGGCACCGTAATTACATATATACAAGTTAAAAATACATCAGCTTGGGCTAAAAACAATAAAAGCTGATGTATTTTTAATTCAATACAATTTCAAATTGTATTATGTTTCGATTATAAGTATTCGTGAATGCGTGAGAACTGTTTAATTTATATATATATATAGTTCATCACTTGGACCAAAAGGCATTATATCAACTACCTCCTTCAATGTTGTACTCAACCTCTGGTGCATTATCGCATTCCTTCCAAGTTCACGAAATTCCATAGTAACCGATCCAACCACCCTAATCCCCAAGCAAGGTCATTACACTGTGCCACTCATTCATATAATCCTCCTCGGAGACTAAAGCGGCACTGCCCTGCTATAAATACGTGAAATGTTCTTGGCAATGGCCAGATTCTCCAATCATCGTCTGTGGCTCTTGAGCTCTTGGCCAGCTTCCACTGGCTCGTATCCGGCGCCGCGGCTGACGGAGGAGCGTGGGGGACTTCTCAATAAAAGACTTTCTCTCTCGCATGCGAGGAAGGTGACAACCGTGTGTGTTTGGGAGGTCTCTGGGCTGTTTGTAACTACTGTGTGTACGAGAGAGTGAATGAAAATTGTAAATATGGTATAAATGAGAACATTTATCACAATTACTTATTGCCCAATAAGGCAGATTGTAATTTTATCATAGTAAAGTTTTTGAATACACAAAGATGCAGGATTAGAATCCTCAATGAAGACATAGAATGGAGCAACAAAATCAGTTAGATGTGAACGTTACAAGAAATTTAATGATCTTTAAAATTGGTAATAAAATCTTTTTACCTAAAATGCATTGGAAGGGAGTTACTGAGAAAAAACTTAAAAAGTGTATTTTCCTAGCGGTTTTTTTTATGATGGCGGAAAACGCACAAGGAGGGAGGTCGAAAACTTGGATTTTCAGGAGGGGATGGATTAATACATACAATTTAGATGAAAATCAAAATTACTCTACCTGTTGTAAGGGAAAATGCTATCTCTACTGGCCTAATATATGAACACAAAGGCCTAGGGAACATGGGCCTCTTGCACAAGACAATCATCAAAAAATACAAATAACCATTTGTGCAACATATACCGGTCCTAAAATAAATATATATCATTATAATAAAACTATTGTTAATACTAGTAAATTGTGTCCGGTGATGTTGAAAATGAGTACAATACACGTTAGAGGCAGTGGTGTAGTTCGTGCTCCTGCAGTTATGGTATGCACTGGGCAGTGGAAGAAGTGTGTTGAACCCAGAAGGGGATCACGTAGGGGCTTCAATTGCCCTGTTTAAGCCGGGCGGTTTGAAAAAAGTCTGCCGGCCGCAGTTAGCCCTGATTGGAACCACATACACACAACTGCCCGGGGTGAATCACCTTCCTTATAAAGCTGCTCTCGAAGGCCTTGTCTCTTCGTCTAGTCATCTCTTCGTCTGTCTCCTCGCTCCTACTTCTTGGCTAAGCCAAACGCCCTATGTAGAACGAATGAACAGGAGGAAAATTCATAGGGAAAAGTATTCCACAAGACTAAAAATGTCGTTTTGTATCGTCAGGGAAAAAAAAAATTAAAAAGATCGATACGAAATACTAATTGCTCAGCCCTATAGGCTTGTCTTAATGATCTACGCTAGTATTTTTATTATGTTGGAAGGCTGGTTGTGGGCTATTCATATTAACAAATGTATAAATCTCTCTTGTCTACCCATAATTTATTTTACGATTCAAGCGCTTTCGGCGACATTCCCATCATTTTAAGCGTCTTATGATTAAATTGTTACTCTCCCTCAGACACTGTCTGTAGGAGGCTGTCGGGTCGTCACGAGGAGGGTGCCTAGTTCCCCTAGCCCTGGTGACGAAGTGAGGGTTGATTAAGCATAACCTGGACAATCGTTACAAGGCGGTCTTACTATCTGACTCCATTTTTGATAGGTATGTGCCCCGACAATGTTCAGGAGAAGAGGTATAGGGTAGGTGGTGTAGGTAGATTGTGTGGTCTTGGAATGATCACGAATTCACACTCGGTATCTGTGGGTAGGCGAAATCCGTCCGGATCCCAAAGGCGAGTGTGAACCGGAGAGAGGCAGACTGGATCGCCGTGGGGAACACTGCTTGGTAAGTTTGCAGGGCCACGACAACCGTTGTCCACTAAGGAGAGGTCTCTCCCAAGGAGGTGCTAGATTTAGCGAGACGAAGGCAGAGATTCCCACTAGGAAGGTGTGGGGTCTGACAACGCCAGACTAAAACGTAGCGAGGTAAGGAGAGAGAGATGCAGAGGTTTTCATAATGAAGAAGCCAAGTTTCAGAGTTTAAAGCAGAACAGCCACGAGCCAGTTAGTTCCCAGGATAATGATATACAGGCCCCAAACCACCGGTCTTAAATATTTAGCTGGCTTCGTCAGTAGCCAATCAGGACCGTTTTTATAGTACCCAGTGCCCGTTGAGTATGTGGTTTTCTTTGTTCTCTGACAAAGAGACGTGAGCCGGGTAAGGGTCTCTCGGCGGGTTGGGTCTAGTACCTGCCCTGACAGCTGGTGCCCCAGCTATATAACTCATGGGCTCCTAGCTGCATGTTTATTGTTTACCATATTTACAATGATTTATATTCTGGTAATGTTATTTTCATTTGTTTACAATATACATACAATAGAGTATAGGGTGATTTATCTTATGTAGTTAGCGGTCGCTACAGAGGTATTATTTATAATTTTCGTTTTCATTTCCTAGTTTTTTAATTTAATTATAAAATACTTGAAATGAGTGACCACCGAATGATCTTTTATCACTGTAAAATAAATTGTGGTTAGACAAGAGAGAGGTATATTTATCCAAATATATTTGATCAAAATGCCACACAGCTTACTTTCAGAGCCATTTAATGCGTTTTGGAGAAAATTACAACAAGATTCCGGCCAGCACATGTCTAATTATTGTTAATCCACTTTCTTCGTTCATAGCATATACATATATTTAAAAAAAAAAATCTATTTTGTCCATAATTGATTTAAAATAATTTTAGTTACTGGAAAAAACGATCGCAGTTCCGATAAGGAAATAGGCGAGGGGACTGCTCCTTGTATTAACTAGTGATTTAAACTCAATTGGAATATAATAATTTTTACTAATTGTCTCCCTTTTTTAAACAATCAGTCAAAAATCGTAAATTTTCAATCACATGGGCAATAGTAAACAGAACTAAAATTAAAAAAAACTTTAGTATGCGATATTGTCCCTAACAGTACGTCTAGCTGACAAAAAATATATATATTACTTGACTAACATCGCTCAACTTATAAATAATAATCTGCCTGGAGAGGTGAGTGACATTATCTAACGGTTATAACAGAGACATTAGGGAAATACAGGAATTATTACCAGAGGGAAAGGTTGCTGGGGCATATTAAGACAGAGAATGTAGTGTACAACATGAATGACAGATAAAAAAAAGAAATAACGATGATTAAGGGTTTGTTAGATTGGAAAGAGAAAAGGAACTGGAAGAGGGTAGAAGCATTAATAGAGCTGGTGAGTGATGAGTACTGAAGGGAATAGAGTTAGAAACGTTTGTGACACGAATTAGAACTGAATGCTCAAAGGAAGCATATTTCTTAGAAGGGCCATATAATATTTTGTGTTTTCAATTGGGGGAGGCGGTAAAAGTGGAATTTTTAGTCATAACAGCGCTTACGAGGAGGGATCCAAGAAAGTATTGACAGAAAGGTACAGTCATGGATGTCCAGTATAAATCTTAAGAAACAGTTCATCAGCAGATTTAAACGTTCCCAAGGTCCTCAGAGAGGTAACCACACACCACACAAGTGTAGACAAAATAATGATATGTTTTTTTTAAGTAATTGGCGCCCACATTCGGGCATTTTTATAGGTTGTTCCTTATTTCCTACGTCTTTTAACTGTCTACTAGCTAATAAAGATTAATTTGCCTCATAATTGATATAACAATTTCAAATATAATTATTAAACATGTAAAATCAAATTATTTATCAACTGCCAGCCTCAAATTCAATGCGATTTCTCACTCAAACAGTTCTGGCACAGTTGTACGGCCAATGAATGAAAAAAATATACGAAGGAACTTCATTATGATTCAAATCAAGATTCAAATTGGAACAGGCAGACGGTAAACTTATTGCAAAATCCCACTCAGTAAATTGCCTGTTGAGCGGCCCCAGACATGATAACCAGCCATACCTGCTCTCAATGGAACAGGACAAAGACGGGAATACCCCAATAAAAAAAATTAATAATAATTATCAAGGTCTCGTGCCTAACATTTCAAAGAGTGCAGTGAACCTTTTCGGTTAAATAATTTCGATTGAATTCGGTTGGAAGTTTCAACTTGGAGCCTAAGGGCGTTGACGAGAAAGTGAACATAAACACGAATTATTTGAACGATACAATTTACTCATAGAGTGAACAAAAAGGATTTCTATTTAAACAATTTAGAAGTTATTGACCTCCTACCATGGTTACCAAGACCCCCATTAACTATTAAAGAAATGAAACTTTCGATATCTCCGGACGACAATGACGAAATCAAACGATAAAATCAGCTAATGATAATGGTTAAATGACACAATACATATCGATAATTAGCTCTCAAAGACTCTGTCATATTAGATCACAATCGGCTGGAATGTTTGAGGCGTTCTTTGACCAACCAACGGTTACTTCATTATTATAGTGGGTTGGTGCTGGTAGTGAATTATTTTATAATAAAATCAAATTATTTTTCATCCAATTATCATCCCTCTTCTAACAGTTTCTTCTATTTGATTTCAATATTTGTCTTCATTTTATTAATTCGGTGAGCCTGAAGGTGGCTGTGTAGCAAGGCCCAAAAACGCTAGATCTGTGATAATTGTCCTGCACGAATGCGCCAACAAAACTCAACAATTGGGTGGTCGAAGATCTTAACTCACGAATCCCTGTGAAATAACGGATCATTTGGGAATATTTAAGTGAAAACGTTTACAGTCCCTATTTTTCACACAGCAGAAGGAGTGGATATTACATTGACCCTTAGCACTGAGGCTAACACGGTCTTCCCCGAGTTCAGCCCATTACCGTCTTAGTCGTATATATTCTCAGTGTTTCACAATTATTACTTATAATCAAGTGCATGTCCTTGCTATGAACTATCGATACGGATTCTTTTCTCGTCTTCCCTAAAACATTGTTCACAAGGATATCTATTTGTTCTACAAGAGGACCCATACAAATTATTCTACCAATTCAATATTTTGAATGCTGATTCGAAAAGACTTTGATTTTATACTGTTTTTTTGTTGTTGTTTTTTTTTTGGTTTTGTTGTTAAGAAACTTTAAGAGACTACTTCGAAGGACATCCTATCTCTCAATATAAAATAAATTACTATTCTACAGGGTCATACTTAAGCCAATCGGGGCTAGAGTTGTTAGTTAAGCCAATACGGAATAGAGCTATGGGGGACAGCAAATAAATCGAACATCAAGCGTATCCAATCCTTTCAATCCAAATGTCCTGAATAATATAATCAATACCCCTTATTAGGTCAGCAACAAAACCCTTCATAACGAACCTGAACTCATATCATCCAAGTTTATGAAATTCCATCGAAACCTAACCAAATTCCCTAATTTTCTAGTCATTGCACTACGCTACACATCTAACAAAAAAGGCGGTAGCCTCGTGACCTGTTATAAATACGTGACAGTGGGAGTCCTGGCAATGCCAAGTTTCTCCAATCATGCTATGAGCGTCTGTGGCCCTCTCGCTCTTGGCCAGACTCTTTCACATGCCAGGGAGGTGACAACTATGTGAATTTGATAGGTCTCTGTACTGTTTGTAAATACTGTATGAACGATCGAGTGATTGAAAGTAATCACAATTACTTATTTCCCAATAAGGCAGGTTGTAATTTTAGCACAATAAAGGTTTTTGAGTTTGTTGGTACCTCCTAATGAACACACATCGAAGAAATACTGGAATATAACACCTCTATGTCCAAGTAAATTAGACACAGGCCCTTCAAAAGGCTATAATAGTAAATAATCCAGTAGCAACGTTTAATTAATTATAATTGATTGAAAATATATTTTTGAAAAGTTGAAGAAATAACTGACACCTGGCATATACCGGAGTAGACAAAGGTACTATTAGCACGTTGTTGCCAGTTATTACGCAGAGGGGATGAGGATGAACATTAGCGACCCCTCGTTTGAGGCTGCGAAGTGACTGCCATTTGCGGTTGTTTCGTCAGGTCAGTGGAGTGCCCATTAGGCTAAAACCAAGCGACGGCCGGGATTCAACAGTCTGCGGCACTTCTGGCTAAGGCAACACAACAGCAGATACAGTTAAGCAACCAGCCTTGGTCTTCTTTACCTTCGATAAAAGGCAGTACTTGACACCCTTTTGCACCCGTAGTGCTAATATCCCTCCAAAACAGCCGCCCGCATCATTAAAGCCAAGAAATTTCTCAATGGTTTCAGAAACACAATTCAGTAAAAGCGTTTTTCTACCAACATAAGTCCCCTACTTGATCACTCATAACGACTTTAAATAAGGTTCTAAGAATAATATTTGACAAACCAAGGTACACACCAACAACATTCACGTTGTACTAACCACACAATATGAGCTTAGCGAGAATCAATTACGCTAAAATGGGTAAATTATGATGAAAGGTTAATTGACATTTGGGTTTTTTATTTATATTTTTTCTAATTTGAAATTTATTCGAGTAATTCAATCAAGTTTTTATTAATTGTCAAGAGAGGTGACGAGTCTTTAGTATATTAGCTTAAGGTAAATTTGTATTAGGTAAATATTAGAAATAAATTGATTTGAAGAAACATTCGTCCCTTTATAATTTATAATGAACATTCCAATAATTGTATAGGCATATTTCGTATCTGCAGACTTTTTTTTCATAATTATTTACGCCTTTAAGTACCCCTATTTAGGGATGAAAGGTGAACTATCCTTTTAACAACCATCCAGTTCTTTTTTTAATTTATTTATTTTTATTCCCCTTAACCCCTTGCTATTAAAAATTATGGAAATCAGTGTATATTCTACATAAATGAATCTATTTACAATATGTCTTGTAGCTTAGCTACATTGTATACAATTTTTAATAATTTTACATTGCGATATGTGATTTGTTACAAAATTATAGTGCACATTATACATTCATTGTCTATACATCTTTAAAAAGTGCTGGGGCTCACCTTATGAATTATAAAACTTATAACTAACTTACATCTAACAAACAAAATCTTAACCTAATTTTCCCCGAAAGTATTATGCCCCGCATCGATGTGGTGGGGTCATAGTGTTAAGCAGTGGATTTTGTTAGGTGCTGTAACGAGTCGAAAAACGGGTGCAGGTGAAATCCCTAAATGTACCGAGACGAGATCTGTGGGTTTAAGAACCCAAAACCTTTATACCATGAAGCTCCAACTACAGCATACGAGTCCTTCGGCAAATGTTATTCTAACGAAGAAATGACTAAACTAATTTTATATAGATATAATATTAATAAAATAATACTTCATTTAGTGAAGGAGCTGAATTGCAACAGATACGATGTTTTATTAATTCCTATAATAGAATTTATTAATGTCTTATAACTGTATAAGGTACTTTATTTATTGAGAGTCTTATTAATGTTCTTCTAGATCCAGGTTTCTGAGCATTGGCCATTTAATAATCTTGTTTGATTGATTGTAATCTCAGCTTGATTCAATCATCCTAGGGCTGAAATTTTAATTCCTAATCAGGAAAAAGCAGAATACTCCGAAAAATAATGTATAATATATTAAATGTACATAGTTATCCTTAATTTTAAAGTTTTTATTGTTGGATGTAAGTTAGTTTTAAGTCTAGGATAAACAAGGTGAACCCCATCACTTTTAATAAATTCAGTCCATTAATGTATAATGTACATCATTATACTTTTGTACAATACAGATCACTATTAGCAGAAAACAGAATTTCTATAAAATATAGCCAAGCTATAGAAAATATAATAAAGCAATTGTAAATAGATTCGTTTATAGAATATATATTTTGTAACAAGAGAATATGAAGGAAAACAAATGATAATAATGACTATTATTTAATTCGAATTCTTCACGAAATCTGAATTCTGGTACAGCTTCCTTATAAAGCAAAGGGGAGTATTTATTGAGAAAACGCTGTATGTCAAATTTTCCACGGATTGAATAACTTTCTGCCGGTGGAAACCTCTTTCAGAAAAGAGACTATTGTGCAGTTGTAGCAATATTGTCAAACAGAACGGTCCAAGTTTGCTATGAAAGGAGGAAAACAGGTCTCTGGCGCCATTGTTGTTTACACATTTCCAGCTCAAGACCCACCGATCGATCCCAAAGATACGTTTCTTCCACTCATTCCCCAGTATTTCGTAATTTGCTTATTTCACGTTATCAACACTCATTTAGTTTGCTGTATGTGGATAAGTAATATTACATTAAAAGAAGGGACATATTTTTCGGTTTGTAGGCAATAGAATAAACCTAAAATTGCGGGGTTTTTTTTTTAGGAATTAGCCAAGCATTCTCCGTCAAGTTGGGGTAATGAACCTGCAGTTATGTTGGCTTAATTTCTTTATTTGCAAAATTGAGATTATTAGTATGTGATAAGTTGGTATATTATCGATATAACTTAGTTGTTTGGAAATACCAACAAGTACTACCGTACATCATTCCCTTGACTTGGCCCATATTGAACAATGCTACCTTGATTTCTTCATATTTGCTCATTTCTCTTTTGGGAGATTTTTAGTAAAGTACACTCAATTAAATATGTCTCATATGCAATCCTTTTTTTTAAAGCTTTATTTGTAATTATAAAAAAAAATGTTTTCGTCCTAATGTGTTTTTTCCTTTTTCTAAAAACTCTGGATTGGAAATATTGGATGCACTTGCGCGATTCCCCCCAAAGTTCAAATCCTTTATTGCTTTTAAGGTGGTTTTTGTAAATCAGTATTTTGTTTTCTAATAAGTTTCGCAGCTATTATAGTAGTTTTTTTTCCCTGTCTGTTTCTTTCTGATGGTACTTTGGCCTAAAGCTGACTTATTTTGTTTATAGTCTGAATTAACTGATACTTCAGTCATTTTGTTTTATGTTACAGAGTGATTATCTTTCGTCATGTACCATACCATTAAACCAACTTATATTCCATTTATTATATTCCATCGTAATTATTAATGTTCCTCACAGGAGTTCGGTGGTGAAGTTTAGTAGATATGAAGTCTCATGGTTCAAATTCCTAGACAGACTATGAATTTTATTTAACAACTGAAGAGTGAGTAACTGCCCACAGGATAGCCCACCTTTCTCACTCTTAGCGGAGGAGCATAACAGTTTAATTCCACAACTAAAAGATACAACAATAAAGTCAAAACAGTAATATAAATCTGAATCTTTGGTTATATCTGATAAAAAGCACATGACATATACATTAATGGTATTAACCAGCAAACTTAAACAAGATTATAATCATCAGATATTGTAATAGCTTCGTTTCCAAAACTAGAAACCCTTATTGTATCACCCGTGCCTGTTATATCTGGCTCTTCAGATGACTGAAAGTTACCTGATCGACAAGAGCCATGAAGTTACAATAACCTTGTAACGCGACAAGCATTACGACAGCAATAAAAATTAGTCATCAACAGATTCATCCATCATCGCCTTCACATTTTGTTGATTAAGTAACTAGTTTGCAGAGCGTTAACTATTTAGACTACTCTGTCTGTTTGATATAAATCATAATAATCAAACTCCTTGAAACTCCTCCGAAAATCTCCACTGAAAACGATTTTCAGACTTTCGCCACGTAGAATATACGTGCAGTTATGCAATGATAGACCAAGCTACTACAAAATTTATTTATAGCTACTATAAATTTATTTGACTTTTTACAAACAGACTCACCAGTACACCACACCACACTTACTATACTACCATATTAAAAACCTCTGCCAATGTTGTATTGAATACAAGCACTAGTACAGTAAGTACTAGTATACTACTTTACTAGTAAGCCTGTTAGTAAAAAGACCAGTTGCTCAAAACAAACTTTGTGTCCCTTCGCCTACCATTGCATATCTAGATCCATATCTGAGGCGCTAAGGTGAAAAGGGATATATAAGTACATGATGTGTATATATATATTGCCATATAATAAATAAATATGATTTGTGAAAATATTTTGAAGTGTCTTTTTTTATGATTTCCGTAAGTAGTAAAGAAGGTACTTATCCCGATATCCTAGTCTTAGTAACACATATATAATCGATTAGGGGTTATTATTGTTCAGACTTCTCACAATACCCAACAACGTGAAAATAAAACAAAAATATTTTATAAAATGTTATATTTTACTACAGTACAAAATCAAGGAAACAGAAAGAAGAGAAAACCGAGGATTCAGAAAAGCCAAAAATATAATACTATTATATCACTTTCTGGTCTTATATTAACTTGCATAACTTTGTATTCATAACGTAACTACAGAGTATGCAATTGAATACCCCCCCCCAGAAGTCCGAAATCCATTTCCCCCTCCGAAATTCATTCCCCCCCCCAAAAATGGATTAAAATGTTCAGGAAGTAAGACCTTAAGAGCTGATTTTAGCTCAATGAGCCATCATTTCAATACATTACCCAAGGTCCATGCCTTTTAAAGAATATGTATATATGTCGCATCTAATTAAATTCCTGACTGCGAAAAAGTTTTCTCAATTCGATTTACGCACAGGTCATGGCCTGTGGTTAATTGCTTCGCATTTAGGACCAGTACCAGAACCTTTGTAAGAAGTAGGAAAGGCAAAGTATATAAAATATAGTAGTACAGGAATTTCAAGGCGCACTGCATAATAATTATAACAATAAATTGCTGCAACAATATTTTAAGGGGCCAATTTTACGTTTTAAAGCAGCTAAAATTCAAAGGTTGACTGTGATTTACTGCATAATTAACGGTTCGTCTAACTTACTACAATATCGTGGAAACTATGCGTTTAATTATTAATAGCAACTGATAATATTTTATGGGACAGTTATTATATTACCATTAATTGTAACATCATCGTTTTACGTCTTATGGATTGCGGAAAATCATGATATCTATGGGATTTGTGATCACTCGTCAAGGCCTTTGATTAATTAATCGTATCGCAAATTATTGTAAAGTATCAAGTAATTATAATTTTTTAAATAACTGAGTTGAGTATATTTTTAGCAGCAACATTGCAAGAGGTTGAAAAAACTTTTTAAAACAGTTTCAATGATTTCTTTGAAAATCTTATGTTTTCATCGAACACGTCGTTCTATCCGGGATTCAATATTCTCAACAATCAAAATATTTTCATTTCCATGGAACATAACTAAGGTTTAAAATTACTTGATAATGAAAAAAAATGGGCGTAAAATTATTTTGTATGCTAATACTAACACAAAAAAAAATCAATGAAATTAGGAGATCAATAAAGGTGTATAATATAATGCTGGGGATCATTAGTAAGATCAACAAAAATCTATAATTGTGTAAAACATTTAACAAACTTAAAACTGTAACTGTACACTTAACACTTTTGAGGTTATAGTCTACTAAAGTCCTAAAATATAATCTCGACGTTTATATTCTAATCAATGTGACAAGGAAAATGTTTGTTTTAAGTTGGAACAGAGGCCCAAGGGTGAGAACATAAAATGAACTATACATGCAACGAATGTTGGATCTTTCATTTAAAAAAAATACTATAAAACGTTATACAAGTTTAAATTGACAAGAGAAATCAAGCTTAAAATTAAACCGTTCTCCGCTGTTTCATATGTCAAAATTAAAACCCATCAAGAATAATGATCAAAATTATGATACTGTTTAAGTTAAATAATTTAGCGAAATTTTGAGAGTCGGGGCGTAACTTCCCCAAAAACTTTCATACTTCGAACTGGTGAGATGGACAAGTTTCAAGTACGAAGAGTTGCGAATCTCGCACCACGCACTCCGACTCAAGCAAACTTTCATACTTGTATGATCAAACCAAGTCCACGGACCGATGTTACGACCCGTATGAAATTGAATGGGGCCCCCTTAAAACGCATTAGGAGTGCTAAGACCCTGCCTTCGTCCAAAAATCCTCAGCTAACGGCAGACACCCATATCATGTGTAAAAGACTTCGATAAGCAAATTTAATGACAAAATTAGCATACTTTTTTTTTATCGAATTAAACCAATTCCCAAAAAAGCGGCGACCACACGATATTTTATCGCCGTCTATTCGAGATTAGTAGCCGAGTCTTGAGCGATTTATAAATCCACGAATATGTTAGAAATTCAAATATTAAAATATGATCACCCTAAACCAGTCTTCATTGGCTTAAATTTAAGAAATAATCGTAGCAGAGCGTTACAAAGATTACATTGACACATTAGATTTATTTACTTGTGAGTTCTCAGGAGATTATTACGGCTAAATCGTATTTCTTGTACATACCGGGACGTGACTGGTCCCAATCCAAGGCGACTTTAAATTACAGTAATTACAGCAGGAATTCCTCGTGGCAAAGTTCAGCCCTCTTGTTTTTATAGCGATGGCTCACCGCCCCCCCCCCTCCAACCATATTTTATTCTTTTTTATTTTTACCCTTCCTTTGTTTATTTTCAACTCGGTCTTTTTACTTCTGCGGAATCCAGACACCTCAAATTACCTCATCCTCTTCGTTTAATAATTCCATCGGCGTCCACTTAAAAAGATAGAGTAGTTTTCTAAGAAGTAATTATTAGTGTGGTTCCTTGATTGACCATTTCGCTTTTCGCAATATTACTCTTTTAATAATTTCTTATTATTTTTTTTTTTTTAAAAGCTACTCGGAGAGTACTGTATTGCTGACGGCGGTGCTCCCGAAAAATAAAAACTTTAATAGCTACGCGAATGTCAAAACACGTTCGGAAATGATTGATAGCATTCAAAACTAATAAAGAACAGGAAATCTAATCGATGACACATCCAAGAGTTTACCGAAGTCATAAATAATGGCGAAGGATTATAAGTTCACTTGGGTCAAGGGGAGACGAACTCTTAAAAAAAAAAAAAATCTTACAAGTGTTTGCTAGCAGGGTGTCCTCACAACCGAGGCTACGAGTCGATGAAGTAAGTCACTCGCGGAAAGAGTGAACAAAGAATTAATTAAACGAACATCATCTACACCTGAGGCATCTTGAATACTTCTCCTGATAACGGGTTCACATAAAACAACTACAGTATTCCATCGTGGAGGGCACCTGTTTGAAGATGTCGAAATCTGACTTGATATCAATCGAAACATAAAATTAATAAACATTTCGTAATAATGTGGCATTAAAAACCTGGAGGAAAGTAAGAAAACTTTTTCCTCCCTTCAATTCCGATCCCTCCCTAGTTGGTTTAGATTGTTAACATAAATTTAAAGCTAAATTGCATACTATTGTTGCTAACAAAACATAAGGACGTAGAGCGTTAAGAAAAATCACGGCAGATACTCGCGAGACACGGTGTAAGAGATTACAAAGGAACGAAAATGAACGACTCATTACTTAACGCTCTATAACAGCAAAATCCAATTCATGGAACTCAAAAAATAGAAACATACTTCATGCGATTGAGATGATCACGTCGATTTAGCATTTAGCATTTTTTTTTACTTCCAGTCTGAATTTACTTACATTGGGGCATCACACAATGTTTTCATTCTTATTCATATAAACTCGCCAACCCCCACAGGCGAAAGCAATACTTCGTTATTATCATGTAACTACAAAAATTAAAATAAATTTGAAACTAAAATTTGCACCAGAGCACATGCAGTTGCTGGAAGTAGAGCCCTCAATAGCGGGCACTATATAAGCTCGGCAATATAGTTAATTATGTAAAATAATATTTATGTAAAATTGATAATAAGTTGTTAAAAAAAAAAAGTAAGGAATGATAAAGAACTGGTCAGGATTTCTTACAGCGTTCAGTTGCTGTCCAATTTTCACACTCGAGCGCGCCTCAGTGACCCGCTGCCGGCACCATGCCCTTGACTCCATCAGATCTAGCGCTACAAGAACGCCCTCGAAATAACTCAGAGGAGTATCAAATCAGATTGTCGTTATTAATATTCTATTTCCCCGTTACATGCCAGGTGTCCTTCCATTTCTACAGGGTCTTCGCAGTAACCAAAGGCTCCCTGACAAGCAATCACATAGGGAAAAATTAACAAGTGTTGATATCACATGAGAAAATGCCTCCTACAAAACACAAGTATTTCACTATTTCAGGTGGTTCCAGACTTAATGAAATATGGTCAGTAGTAGTGATAGGAGTTGAGCACCATCGAGTACTCTGAAACTGTAGATATAGAAGGGGAGAGATCACAGTGCGCATATTTCCAAAATTTGTTTGATATTACATGTCTCAAAAAATTAATGTAAAATGTAAAAACTATTCATAATGGTGAAATCAGTAGGCGCAGAGAAAAACAGTTGAGTTCATGAGAGTTGTAAAAATAAGATAATATTTATATCGTCTATATATAACAAATAAGATAAGTTGATACTCATATAAAGTCAAACATCGTCCAGTGAAGGCGAGTATCGGCCAATAAGAAGGTACGCTAGGTTATCCCCACCCCTACTAACATATTTGATGTAGATGGCATCTTAAGTTATATTGAAATGAAACGGTTGAGGAAAAAAAAAATATACAGCATGAAGTTTTTTTTTCGTTTTTAGCACCCCAAATACTAATTTCGTAAATACAATTAATTTTTTTTGGTTCATACCTTTTTTCACTCCTCCCATCATCTTCGTTTTCCCCTCGAAAACCTCAAAAATGTCAATAACTCCAGAACTTCTCACCGATTCGCAACAAACGTTACAGGGATCTAGAAATCTATAAACAGAATGACATCAAACAGGTTTCCGAAAATAAATTAAAAACGGACATATAAAAATTAATCGTTTTAGGTTATTCTGTTCACTCCATCGTCATTTTTCATAACTATAAATCATATATTATTGCTACTGACTTATACAAAAATAAAATTCAGCATTCTTGGTAACAACATAGTACTTTAGACAACTTATTAAATTGTAACAGGAATAAAAGGCATAGACAAAAACAGTTATTACACCGTGCTTTCCCGTTGTTAGATAATTTAGATTATATTTGAATATTGTTATCAATATCAAATCTCTACTGCGATAAAATTACAATCTGTTTTAGTGGACGATAAGGTTCGCATTCATATCATATTTACAGTTCTTCATCACTATCTCATTCATACAGTACTTACGAACAACCCAGAGACCTCCCAAATCCACATAGTTGTCACCCTCGCATGCGAAAGAGGAAGCGGAATCTTGGGAAATCCTCAACCTCCATCAACCAGATACAAGCCAGTAGAGGCTGACCAAGAGCGCGAGAGCCACAGACACTCAGAACATGAATATTATTAAATAAATTTCATGCATTTTCTTTGGTACAAGCCTTAACGCAATCGAGAGCATCGAGACCAAGTACTCATTAACCAGAATTTATACATACAACATTTACAGACATCCACATGTTTGTCAGCTCCCTCGCAGACGAAAGAAGAAGCGGAGTCTTGAGAAGTCCTCCATCAGCCACGTCACCGAATACAAGCAAGTGGAGGCTGACCAAGAGCGCGAGAGCCACAGACGCTCAGGACATGTTTGGAGAAACTGACCATTACCAGGACTCCCACTGTCACGCATTTATAGCAGGTCACGAGGCCACTGCCGTTTCAGTCTCCGAGGAGGGTTATAGGGATGAGTGGTGCAGTGCAATGACTGTGCTACGGGATTAGGGTGGTTGGATAGGCTACTATGGAATTTCATAAACTTGGAAGGGTTTAGTTCAAGAATGTAGGGTATATTCAGATCAATATGAAGGGTTTTGTTGCTTACTTAATAATTTGATAAATAAAATTTGATGTTCGACTTTTTTGCTGTCCCCCATAGCTCTTCCGTATATCCAGATTGGCTTATGTATAACTTTGTAGACTAGTAATTTATTTCCTATTGAGAGATGGGATGTCATTTGAACTAGTCTGTACAGTTGTCCAAAACGTCTGTTTAGCTCTTGTCTTTTTAGCCTTGTATGTAGGTCAGTCGTTTGTCGAGATGGTAGCCTAAGTACCATACTGCCTCGGATACAGGGAGAATAATAGAATTAAAATAAACTAATGGACAAGACTGCGACAGAGGGTGAAGGTAATTTGGGAACATTTTGCTTCATTAACTTCAATCCGCCATTGTTTGCACCAATACTCGATCTCATCAAGGTGTTTTTGAAGCTTATGGGATGCTATATCGGGGGGGGGGGGGTCTGGGTGGGATGACAAGACTGCATTGCCATCTTCAAATGTTGCCAAGAAGGTATTAGGAGTAAAGGGGACATCAGCGGTGTATATGTTATAGAGAGAGGATGGGGCCCAGGACACTGCCCTGTGGAACTCCTGCATTTATGGGATAGTAGTTAGAATATTCTAAACCACAGCGAACTTGGAAGAAGCGGTTTGAAAGGTACGACTGTAGGATTAGGAAAAGGGTCTGTAAATATCTTTTGAGCTTTTAGAGCAAACCTGAGTTCCAAACCATGAAAAAAGCTTGTGATATGTCAAGAAAGGCAGCAGTGCAATACGGTTTGGTTTCAAGGGCTTGAGCAGCGGAATGTCGTTGGCGGAAACCAAACTGGTGTGTAGGAAAAAGGTTTTTGGATTCAACAATTGGAAGTAGGCGTTTTAATAGGAGTTTTTCAAATATTTTTGAGAGGATAGGGAGTAGGCTAATTGGACGGTAAGATGAGGCGTCATTGGGTGGTTTACCGGGTTTGGTGAATAGGACAATAATGGAATGTTTCTAGAGGAGAGGAAAGTGCGTCGTTCCGATAATGCATACAATTACATAAGTAGGTTAGGAATATTATGGCTTTAGGAGGAAGTTGTTTGAGAATTTGAGGAGTAAGGAGATCATATCCAGGGTATTTTCGGTAAGGTAAGTTTTTCAGAAGGTATTTGACCTCAGAGGGGTGGGTTAACGGCTTTTGGCGGAAGAGAGAGAGGAATAGTTGAAGTGAGGAAATCTTCAACAGTTGTGCTGTGAGTATGGTTTTGATGAGAAAGGTGAGGTGTGAAAGTATGGGTAAGATGCATAGCGAATTCCTCCAACCAATCACCATCCGAGGCCACCCAGCACCCATCATCACAACGGAGTGTGGGTGTGAAACAGGTTGATACTTTAGGATTTTTTTAGTTACATTCCACAAGGAGTTATCCCTGGTAGACAGAGAGGAGAGGTAGGAATTGAAAGAATCGGAACGGAAGGATGCCAATCGCCGCTTTACCAATCGGCAATACTGATTGTACGAGCGGCGATCAGCAGGATGCCGGGATCTTGGCCACACTGTTCTGGAGAGGCGTTTGGATTGGATTAGATCTTGGAGATGCTGAGGTGAACGATTATGATTGTGAATTTTTGGATGAAGATGGGGCTACGATGCCTCCCAAGCCGAACTCTGGACCAGGGGAAAGGAAAGGTGCTGACTGACACTGCAGTGGACTGAAGGAAATCATGTGCTACCAAAAGAACTATGTGATGAGAAATGGAGTTATGAACAATGACAGCGGTACCTGCATGAGCTCTTCCATCTGGGTGATCAGTTCGGTAAGTATGGTACTGTCGAACGGTAAATACTCGTAAGTCTTGTTTCAGTAATAAGAGCTACGTCGATGTTCTTGTCGTCGAGTAGTGCTGTCAGTTCGTTAGTGTGGGTGCGAACACCATTCGCATTCCATGGGAGAATGGATAAGGAGTCTGAAGGATCCACTTATGGATTTTGTTTAACGGGGATAAGGTAGGAGACAAGATTTGTAAGATGGGAAATGAGAGTGGTAATTAGGGTTCTAAACTCTGTAAGGAATGATGTTAATAGGCTAGTGAGGTCTGAAGAGCTTGAAGGTGGAGGAATATGCGAGATGTGTGGTTGAGGATGGGATTGAGCTTGAGGGTTGACGGGATGAACGGAATGCTGGGAAAGATGATCTTGCGGACAGGGAGTGGGTGGTGCCTGTGACTGCTCTCTGTTGCGAACGGCATCGGCAAAAGAGACTGAAGGGCTCAAATGTCTGGCTGGGCCGCTTTGTGTTTCTAGTTTTTCCTATTCTGACCGACGACGTTGTTCGCTCCTTGACTTCAGCGTTCTGTAAGCCTCGCAGCCCTTGTAGTTGGCCGTATGCCCTTGCTGGTAGAGCACGCATACAGCAGGTATTGGACGATGTCAAGTTTGGGGTAAGGTTTTTCGACTTGTACTCTTGTTTAATACAGGTGGGTCAGTTCGTAGATTTTTTCTACTCCTGGTGTTCGCTCTAAATCGATAAAAAACAAGGGTAGCGGTGTTTTAATAGCTTTGTCTTGTTGCCTATCCTCACGGATCTCGTTCGTTATTTGGCGAACTTTGAAACCGAGAGCTGAGAGTTCGTCTTCAATTTCATCAGCTGGTGTGGTCGGGTGCAGATTTCTGATCACTACTCGTAACGATTTTTCCTACTTGGATATTCGTTAGCTTGGGTATTTCTCAGAACTTCGAAGCTGTTAGCCGTGAAAAACGGAGATGTTTCTTCTTTGAAGTGCTGGCCTGTGGTGGTAGGTCTTCCATCGAGCTGGCGGCAGATGAAGTTTTATTGGAGGAACGTTTCTATTCCATTTTCTTGGCTTTCGCTTAATAGGCGATGGAGTCGGAGTTGGCCCTAAAGACCTTGATCTTTTTTTGTTATTTTCAGACATCAGCTGCTGATAGAATTTCATTATACATAATTCTAAATATTTATTATTTTATAAATTAATTTTATTTTAAATAAAAAATAGGAGCTCTTTTGAGGAGATTCGAACTCACGAAATTTACACCAGAGACGTACAACATGACGCTCGGCTAATAACGCCTTAAACACGATATTGTCTACTGCGTGTTCTCATCTATAATCCACGAGAACTACGAGCAGGGACTGGCCAATATGGCCGACTTCTCTGTGTGTTATAATCTAAAACTCACACTGAGGGAGTACGTTAAGTAATTACTCACTTATTGAGGGCTCCCTCGTGAACAACTCACATAAGTTGCCTGTGAGACACTTTTAAAGCGTAAAGAAACTCTATGAACTGTTGCAATTGTTGTTAATATGAAGAGCTGAAATATACAGGAGTTATAATGATGACGCATGCGTAGAAAAACTATTAACCAGAATTAAAATAAATACTTTTTTTTTTCATTTTTTATATTTAATAATTGTATATTGAGACAGTTAGCTTATAATAAAAATCTTCACATTTCTATCAGTAAATTAAAGTCATGCTAAATAAACATAACTACAAAAGAGTCAAATATTTGAAACAGGAATATGGGTTTGATGCCTACCAAAAATTACCACATTTTCCCGAGTCACGGTGAGAGGTGTTAGACGAACGGAGTTTCAGTTGGATCGTTAAGTACACACAATTTCAAAAGCCTGCTGCACGGAAACTGCAAGAGCTACTTAAATAATTTCTATACCGTTAGATATGAGAATGATGTTGCTTCTTAACGACTAGTAAGCCGGTCGGACCAGATGCGTCATGTTAAGCGACCTCGGTGAATCGCCGTGGTATAATTCAGGGCTCATCGAGTCTCAACGTGACTTCACATATGCAGGACCTCAATCTTTACCTTGAAGGCAACACTAGCAATAGACAATAATAGTTACTAGCCTGCTATAGTGCAGTAGCCTTTTTTGATTTTTATTGACTAAAGTTTTGTAGTTTTAATATAAATATATATCGTTTAAGATATAAAAAAAAAACAGCTTAGGAATTGAAGAAACAATATAAACAAATCATAAAACAGGTTTATTGTCTTCCCACGACTGATAATTTCTTCTTTATTGAAATAGCGCATTCGACAGCTGTCATCTTCAGTTATCTCTACAATAAAATTAAAAGTCAAATGATAAAATATTTTACCCACGCATATGGAGAAGTTAAGCTCCGGGCAGCATCAGTACTCAACCTTAATCCCCGAACGTCGGGATGTAAACATCCCGAATGTAAATATACAGGGTTATAGACTCGAAATAAACAGTCTAGTTCTAACTTTCAAGCGTGTTGTTTCTCTGTACCTTTTTTCCCTTTGTTTTGTTAATTCTAAAGCCGGTAAGCATTAACTGGTGCCGAAACCCGTGAACTCGTGGTGTGGAAAGAAAAGTAAGCGACGTCTGTTCGATTTTTTTTTTTCCTTTTTGCCGTGTTAAATAAAAAATTGAAGAAAGAATGGCGGAAGGAGGCGTGCTACGACCACCTGTTCTGAACGTAGCGGATGGCGCGGAACATGTAGCAACGAGAAGGGTGGGCATTTTGCCAGAAGCTCATGCTACCGCTCTTGCGTTGATGAGAGTGAAAGCAATGAACACTCAAGATCTGAGAAATGCAATTTCAGAGCTGGAATGGTTCACTGGCGAATTAGGAGAACTCAACCACTTTCTGAAGGGAGGAGATCGCCTCACTGCCTTAATTCTAGCAAAATCGGAGGAAAATCTTCTGGACCCCAGGGATGCAGAGTCACTAAGAGCGGCCCTGATATGTCGGGTCAAGAGAAGGATTCTCAACCAGATCCAAGCGGATGAGGAGACGTCGTGGGAAACGGTGAAGATGCGGCTAAAGAAAGCATATGGAGGGGGGCGATGGACGCCTGAAGAAGATATTTTCCAGATGTTCCGGGAAACAAAATCATCAAGGCAGAGTAGCGGCCAATATGCCGCAGTTCTTCTAACCCGTTATAATCAAATAATGGAGAAAATGAGAGAGACAATGAGCATCGAAGAGGTAGAGGGCAGAATGGGATTTCTGTCTACTATACTAAAGGTACAGTTGGCGAAGGAAACAGGGAGAAAAGAGGTATTCCCTAATGAGCGCTCATTCCTCGAATGTGCCCAAGTCATGATTGACACCAGCGCCAGGGAGGAGGAATCGAGGATACATGAGGATGGGGGAGAATGGAGCCGGATAGTGTACAGAAGAACCAGGGTCCCTAAATCAAATTGGAAAAAAGTCGAAACACCAACCGGTAGGGACAGGGGAGCGGCAGGCGAAAGGAGGTTCAGGGCGGCGAGACCCAGGTACGGACCCCGCAGAGAAGAGAGAAAATGCCATGGGTGCGGGAAGACGAGTCATTTAGTGGCACAGTGCCCCCGCACAAAATGTTTCGAGTGCAGTGAGGAGGGGCATATCGCTAGGCATTGCCCTTACGTGTATCGGAGGAGAGATGTTCATAGGGCAGAACCCATGGAAGTGAATACGCAAACGATGCGGGAAAGAAGAAATATATCACCCAGGGGTAATGAATCTTCAGCTGAGGAATCTTCAGGAGCGTCAGGAACGTCGGAAACGGAAGAAGAGCCGGCTCGCGACAGGAGCCGAGAGCATGAGCGAAAGAAGACTACTTCGAGAAGATGGGAGCGGCGTGTGGCAGCCTGAGGAGGGTGGCAGCAGAGTGGCGACCGCACCCTAAAGTGTAATACAGTGAGAGGGATACTGTGCGAGTTGCCAATAATTAGAGTCGAGGGGGGAGAGAGGTGCTTGGTGGATACAGGAAGCACCAATACCATAATGTCACGCGGTGCGTTGGAGCGGCTGTATGGCAGAGAGAGGGCACTCCAGGTCAAGGTATGTAAGTGCAAGTTAATTACCCTGGGCGGGCCCTGTAAAGTGGTGGGAGAGGCGGTCGTGAATTTAGAGAAATGGGCGAAAAAAAAGGGCGATATTAACGTACATATTGTGGAGTACATGCCGCGCGAGTATGAAATAATAGTGGGGTGTGACTTATTGGGTCGGGTAGGCGCGCTTGTAGAGAACAAGGGAAAGGAGTGGCGGATCAAGTTGGGGGGGGTTACTTATCAATGTCAAGGGACCGTAAGAGGTGGGAGTGCGCGGATAGGGGCAGTCAAGAAAGTTGTGGACTGGAGGGAAAGCTTACGTAGGGAGTTCGGAGATATTTTTTACGTGGAGGGTGATATGCTTGGGGCAACGGGGAAGACAGTACATGAAATCCCATTAAAATCTGACCGAATAACGTACGTGAAGGAGAGACGATATCCGCAGGCACTCCGCCAACATATCCGGACAGAAATCGACAGCTTAAGACGACAGGGTATAATCGTTGATAGCACATCCCCTTATAATAGTCCTCTGTGGGCAGTACGAAAGAAGAGTAAACCGGGAGAGGAGGGGGAGAGATATAGAGTCGTCGTCGATTTTAGAAAATTAAATGAAAACACAACGGATGAGAAGTATCCGATTCCCCGTTTTGAGGACATTCTCGACAGACTGAATGGAGCCACAATCTTTAGCACTTTGGATTTGAAAGCAGGGTACCATCAAATCAAAATGAGCGCTACCGATCAACACAAAACAGCGTTTACTTTCGAGAGGGGGCACTATGAGTTCACTCGGATGCCATTTGGTTTGAAGAACGCTCCGAGTACTTTCCAGAGATTGATGGACGAAATCCTGAGGGGGATAGACGAGGCGGTATGCCAGATTTATATGGACGATCTGTTGATCTTCAGCCGAACAGAATCCGAACACATCGAAGATCTCCGGAGGGTATTTCGACGTTTGCGTGAATTCGGGTTAAAATTGTCGATGGAAAAATCATCGCTGGGAGAGGATCGGATCAACTTCTTAGGGCATACCATCTCGAGGGAGGGAGTCCAGCCGGATTCTGCAAAAGTCGACGCAATTCGAAAGATAGCGGTGCCGAAAGACGTCAAGGGCATTCGGCGACTTTTAGGTACGCTAAATTACTATCGGCGTTTTGTGCCAGACATGGCAGAGTATCTCGTACCCATCAGTAACCTGCTGCGGAAGGGGGCGCGGATAGCGATTACACCTATTATGGAGCAAAACCTTCGAAAATGCATGGCTCGACTGCAAGAGGAACCAATCCTGGCGTTTCCCGATTTTGAGAAGCTATTTACTATCACCACCGACGCAAGTGAGTATGCATTGGGAGCGGTGCTGTCGCAGGAGGGAGATGGGGGGGAACGACCAGTGGCGTACGCGAGTCGAAGACTGACCGACACGGAAGCGCGGTACAGTGCCCTCGAGCGTGAACTTCTTGGCATCATATGGGCTATTGACCATTTTCGTCCATACGTCTTCGGGCGGAGATTCAGAGTACATACGGACCACAGACCTCTTCAATGGGTGGGGAAGCTTAAGGAATCATCAGCCAGGGTGACACGCTGGAAGGAGTTTTTGTCCCAATACAACCTGGAAATTGTATACAAACCAGGGAAGGACAATGTAGTGGCGGACTGGCTATCTCGAGCGATTACCGTAAATGCAGTCGAGGAAGGGGAAACGTCCGGGGATCACAGACAATTTATCCAGGAATGGGTGCCCGGGGAAGATGGAAGTCGCGGTACGCGGGACGATAGCGATGGGAGCGAACACCAAGAAGCGGAAGAATCTGCCGGAGAACGTCCGGTGGAAATGGAGACGATCGAGGAGATGATTAACGATAAACGGCGACAAATTATTTGGAAGACGCAAACAACCGGCCTGATGCGAGCTACTCATGAAAACTATGGCAAGAATAGTATTACGACAATCTGGTCCCAACCGGGTGTCAAGGGTGACCAAATTTGCCAGGCATTGAAAGATGCATCCAGACCAGGGAAGACCTACCATCTATTTGTCGGCAACGCGACAGTGTGGGATCTGATCAAGAAATTATGGAGAACAGAACAACTGGGTATTGATCGATCGTTTGTTCGTTGTCTGTCTATGGTCCAGACACTGCGTGATGAGGAACGGCAGCGGGAAGTAACGCTTGCCTACCATCAAGGGAAGACGAACCACCGCGGTGCGCCGGAGACTTTGCAAGCATTACAGCGACGGTACTTCTGGTGGGATATGAAAAAGACGATCCAAGAGATTTTAGGAACGTGCGATATATGTCTTAAGACTAAATATGATCGACACCCACCACAGGGACAACAGGAGGAAACACCCACAGCAGAGACGCCACTGAGTGAACTACAGATTGACACGTTCACTTGGAAGGGGTATAAGTGGGTTACGACAATAGATACCTTCAGTAAGGTAGCTATGGCGTACGCCGTAAAAGACAAATCATCCAACGCCGTCTTACAGGCATTACGAACGTGGTTCCAGTTTTATGGGGTACCGGACCGAATCTCGTCTGATGGGGGTAGGGAGTTCGATAATGCAAACGTTCGGACGGAGATGAAAAATCTTGATATCGTGTGGCATCTCAACACCCCAGGACATCCTAAGAGTCGCGGAGGCATCGAAAGGTTGCACAGTACCTTGAGTGACCACCTGCGGGTGTATCAGGTAGAAAAGGGTCTGCCGGCGAACGAGGCGATGCCGAAGGCAGTGGCGGCATACAATCATTCCATCCACTCCACCACGGGGTTTACGCCGTTCGAGATCCTCTTCGGACTGCGCGCGAGGCGCCGGAACGGGACAGAGACGGTGGCGGACGAGGGAATGGCGGAGCAAATGTTAAGTGCTCACTTAGAGCTCGGAAAACTTTGGGGCAAAGTTCGTGACAAAATCGTGAGGGAGAAGGTCAAGAGAGTTTCTCGGGTAAACCTCAAAGTCCGGGGTCGAATAGGGGACCTTAAAATTGGGACGATTGTATATCGTAAAATTGGCTCTAATCGGAGCAAAGAGTCGATCAGATACGAGGGTCCATTCAAGGTGGTGGTGATCAGGGAGCATAACATCGTCACCATCGAGAGTACAAGACCTCCGACGAAACGGAGGACCGTCCACGTCGAACAGTTAAAACTTCCACCAGGGGGGAAGGGTGCTGGCCATGAGTGAGTTGGAGTGTCCTCGCTTCTGCACGTAGCCAAATTTGGTATAGTATACATACGTACACTTTGTACCATTTGTAGAAGTATTTTTTTTTTGTTGTTTTTTTAGAATGTACACAGGCTGTGTAGAAATATCGACTTTGCGTAGCGTGTAAGATGCCATTGTTTTCTGTGAGTAATGAGCCATGTAATTTTTTTTTGTTTTTTTTTTATTTTGTCACTAGTGGCTGCAGTGTTAGAAGCAGCGTTTTATTTGGACTATAAGTGTCTTATAAATACGACCGAATGTAAGGGATTACAGGTTGTGTACTGTTTGGGCTGGCCTTCGCTCCCTTAGTACGATTAGGAGAGTGATCGTAATATCGCCTAAGTCATCCTCAATTTAGACTTAGACTTCATAGTTTACGAGGAGATGTGCGTAAACTGGCAGGGGGGAGTTAAGCTCCGGGCAGCATCAGTACTCAACCTTAATCCCCGAACGTCGGGATGTAAACATCCCGAATGTAAATATACAGGGTTATAGACTCGAAATAAACAGTCTAGTTCTAACTTTCAAGCGTGTTGTTTCTCTGTACCTTTTTTCCCTTTGTTTTGTTAATTCTAAAGCCGGTAAGCATTAACTGAGACATAGTTTGAAATTGTCCTTCTATTCTACTACAGTTAAAAATTTTTAAAATTCAAAGATACAATACATATTTAGTCAGTAATTAAAATTCAAAAACAAAATTAAAAACCATTAAAAAGAACAAAAATTATTAAAAAATGTTTTCAACAAGTTGTCAGAAATTCTTCAAATCTACTTGAAACACAACTATATATCAATCTTAAGGCTAATCACCCAAGTGGTTATGTGGGATATATAACTCACCTAAATCACTAGTATATTTTTATCTATTTTAACAGGCTACATCCAAGCTCCTCAATTTACGACTGGCTTTATCCGTGAGCTATGGAGGGGGTGGGTTTCTTACCATACGTTTGTTTGCTATTTAATACTTTTTATTTATATTATCCAACATTAGGGAAACTAATTTTATTTCAATAATTTCCAGGCTAATAATCTTTTATCGTTTGTATGGTGTAGCAATGCAACTTTATCTAGTGCATGGTGCCCTTCCTCCTTTAGGCATTGGATCCTCCCGCGCTCTTGGTCAGCCTCCGCTGGCTCTTATCCAGTGACGCGGCTGACGCAGGAGCGTGGGGGACTTCCCAAGACTCCACTTCCTCCTTCGCACGCGAGGGAGGTGACAACCATGTGGACTTGGGGGGCCTCTGGGCTGTTTGTATGTATAGTATGAATGAGCGAGTGAATGAAAATTGTAAATTGTTATTAACGAGATCATTTATCACAATTACTTATAGCCCAATCAGGCAGATTGTAATTTTATCATAATAAAGTTGTTGTATTCTAAAAAAAAAAAGATATTGGATCCTTTAGTTTCTATTTGTTCTACTGTAATTAAAATAATTATTTCAATTTACAATTATGTCGCCGAACACAGTTTTCACAAGATTTTTTTTTTTTGTAAATACAAGGAACTAAAATATTTACAAAAAAAAATTGACTAGAACTTCATTTAATACGTGATTTATCATTCTTTGGAGTAAGACTCAAAAAGACAAACTTGCATTTTGGTAGCATAGAGCCTCTGCTGATATATATTTTATTATTCCAATGACATCATCGGTCGACGTTTCTTTTATCAGGCATCATTAGGACAATTCAGCAAAAATAAACTCGCAAATACGGTTTATATAATCATGGATTAATACAAATTGAAAAGGCCCTGTCCTTCTAACTGTGTTTTTTTACTCTTTTCATTGTTTTCCAATTGCCTTATATGAATGCAAAGTTATGTTTCTTGTTCTGAATTATAGTCCTGGGATGGCTGAACAGAAAAAAGATATACAAAAAGAGACTGCAAGCTTTTTTTTTTTTTAACATAACATAAATACGTGATATATTTCGTTATCTCCCAAAACTTTATTTCTGGTAGATCATTGAATTTATATTTTGTGTTACACTTAAATCTATTTAGTGTCCTTGACCGTCGGATGAAAATGACACAGTCGATGGAAGTCAACTGTTAAATAGTTTCTGAGCGTTGACTTTTTCCTGTTACAAGCCCGTGCCCGTACTAACCCGGGTGCCTTTGAGTACATCACAGTTTCATTTTGTTGTCAAGTTGTCGTAGAACAAAGGCAGACACGGCTGCATGACAGACAGGCGGCTGAAAGTACTGCATTTT
Organism: Acanthosoma haemorrhoidale; assembly: GCA_930367205.1. Classification (NCBI taxonomy): domain Eukaryota; kingdom Metazoa; phylum Arthropoda; class Insecta; order Hemiptera; family Acanthosomatidae; genus Acanthosoma; species Acanthosoma haemorrhoidale. The sequence goes on from OV884013.1 coordinate 38,631,918, forward strand.
AGTTGTTAAATCTATGCACACTTTACAGCAAATCAAAAATCTCAACTATTCCTAACAAACCACATAAAATGTGTGATTTCTTTCTGTGGTTCCCACTACCCTTCAGGAATGCCGTTGAGTTTTTGTTCGTTTTTTTCGCGACACTATGTTCTATGTTCACTTATCCAGTCCATAAAAACAGATTTTAAACCTCCCGAGCTGTGAAGTAAGATCATACAAGGGCGATGGAATTGCTCTTATGTTAACTTTGTTTTTGACTATATTGTATACAAATTAATTTTTTCAAAAAAAGCCAAAGTATATTTTATTATTACATGAAAAGTCGACTATCGACTATTCAGGCATTCATCCTGTTAATGATAGTACAAATTCTTATTCATTTATTGTTGTATACTGTTGGTATATGACAAACTTATTTAAATAATTTAGAATTTGAAACATTTTTTTGTATACTTCATAAGGAGGTCGAGCCTCACTATTGCAACAAGAAACGAATATGAATTTTAAGATATTTCACAGTTTTGATCATGCCATGAGGCATGATGAGACTTCAAGATTTTTTTTTTTTTTAGAAAAACTAATTTTCACACAATATAAATACCAGCAAAGTATAGATATTGATAAAACAGTTTTATTGTCTTTCCACAACCGATGACGTATTTTAAATAGCGCTTTCGACAGCTCTAAACTGTCTTCAGTTATCTCTTAACTTCCGTTACCTCCTCATATGGAGAAAAACTAATTATAATGGATACAAATTTTGAAATTGTCCTTCCATTCTACTACAGTTAAAATATTATTGTAGAGATAACTGAAGATGACTATGCTTTGAGCTGTCGGAAGCGCTATTACATTAAAGAAGAGGTTGTGGAAAGGCAATAAAACTGTAATACCAATCCACAATCCGGCAGTAATTTGTATTTTTAAATTATCCATTGACGTTTCTCGGTGTTCTCAGCAGTTCGTCCACATACCGCAATATGGCACATTAGCAAGAAGCACCGATGGATGAAACGCGAGGCGAGAGCCAGCTGACAGATAATGGACAACGTTGACAAAGGCATCGGACCATTTTCTTAACAAGCAGCGGTGGGGTTTTATCTCCTACCACCGTAGCAGGATTCCTACTTAAAGATTAATGCTTGTTTTTGTACTTGAAGGTACGGGCGGAGGGTCCCTGCCTAGAGAAGGGCTCTAGGGGGTCTAAGACCGGTGAGGCTGCATTCCAGCACCTATCTCTCCGTGCGCCGAAGGGTACAAGCAGCTTGTTCGCTATCGCCGCTCACCCTCGCCTCTTTCGGCCGTAAATAACTTTCATTCGAAGAAAGGCATTTCTCTATTGTTTCTTATCCGATAGAATATATAGGCTAATTAACACAGGCCGGCTAATTGCTGTCGCCGCCTCTTTCAAAATAAAAGTGAAAATGCGTAGAATGTCACATTTTTTTTTTATTCTAATCAGCACAGTAAATAAATCAATTATATATTATTAAATACATAGCAGTAATGAAAAACTAAAGCAGGAGACTGCCTTCTAATCAATCGACCAAATTGTAACGTACATTAAACAGGACTTCATCACTTACAACCCTTAATAACCAAAACTAATTATTGATTCCCATTGAAGTACAAATTGAGTAAAAAAAATATCAACTAACATGACGATTTCCTGGCCAGGAAATGTGAATGAGACAACATATAAGTAATAAGCAAATTTTTTGTTTTGAGTGAAATATTGCACTTAAAAAAAATACTTTTTCCTAGATGTTCCCTGAAGATGGACTTATATCATTCCGAAACTTAGCAACAAACGATTGATTAATAAATGTTTCTGAAAAATATAGTGCACATCTTTTAACCATAAATAACGTGTTTCGTTTCTACATACCAAAATAAACATATATTATTGTATGAAATAATTTCTTCGAGAAATGCTTTCTCGCTTATTATTATTTTATCAAAATAATCGCCTTAAGCGTCAATGTTGTTCCCTTTTTTTAAGTATGATTTTCTTGAATAAAATTTAACTAAGCGCAACAATCAAAAAAAAATTGTCACACCAAACAAAAACTACACAAACATTTGAATGATACAGTCATTGGATCCTTTCATAAAAATAAATAATTTAGCCACTACCCCTAAGTAGAGGATAGAATATTAAAATGGCTTTAATGTTTAATATAATGTTTAAATTGGCTGAAATTCCTCTAAACAAGGGAGTAGTCTATTTTTATTTTCATAGTCATCTAAGGTACGTAAACGCAATAGTTACGAAATAAAATTTCAAGTATTCCAAAGGTTAATTACGTTTATTGTTATTATTTTTGATGTCGCTGAAACGTAGAGATGACCTTACATGAAAAATGTCCTTTTTTCAAAGTCAAAATAGGGCTAAAGAAAAACTGCTAGCCCATTCAAAAGACATATCAACGAGTTTTTAGACATTAAAAAAAAACAAAAAAACAACATACACTGGGAATTTTATCAGTTACCTTAGACGTTTCAACTTCGGTGTAAAAAAACGCATTACTGGTTCGGTATGTATTTTTTGGGCCATTAGGTCACCAAGGAAGGAACCTTCGTGTTATGTCATGTCTCTAGGTCAAATCAGGGACTGATAATCATCGGAACAGACAGATAACGAGCAAAAACAATAGGGTTGAAAAAAACCAAAAAAAAAACGAACGGAACACTAAAAAATGTTGCAGCATTTATCTGACTGGTCGATAGATTAGGTTTAGAGCCTTAGACGTCGTCACAATTCATACGGCTAAAATAAACAAAAATACCAAAACAAATCGGAAATTCTAAAAAAAAAAAAAAAAAAAAGCAGAAAAAAAATACTGCCTATAAGTGGGTTAATCAAATACGCCATTGTGAACGGATTGCAATCTGATAAATCCGTGGACGATAAGCGAACAGTTCAGGAGAGAGAGGAAGTTGTCATTGGCCCGATTACGTATTGGTCACACAGCTGTAGCGCACGGCTGCGTTCCCGAAGATTTTTTTTCAGCCGAACATCGTGCATTGGGTTGCACGATAAAATAAAGGAGGTATGAAAGAAATTATGTTTAAATGCAAAGAAATTAAGTATCGAGCAAACGCAAAGAAAGAATCCTTTCGTAAATTAGTCGGTTTATCCAAAGCTATGCAGCCACAATAATTATCAACAGTATAGTACAATGTACTCTTAAGACTTTAAGACATTGTAACTGTAAAGACAAAACCAGGGGGTTTAAATAGTTCGAAGCCTTAACGGAATTTGCCCTGATAGCTCCTCAAAAACCCAAGTCTTATTTACCCAAGTCCTCCCACCCGGGAAGAGCCACCTGTGTCCAGGTAGAATCTGCTGCCAACCGAATACATTCTAAGGAACAAACAAGCCGCTTCGACCCTACCACCGCCTTTTTGTGCAAGTAGATCTAACAGGCTTATTTAAAATCCGTTAAACTGTGGTCTTAGGCTTACTTTACACCTCGACCTGTCCGTACCTGCCTCTATACATCTTCCGAAGTTACCTATCCTGCATTAGTTGTCTTTACTGTAAACTATGTCATTACCCTGAGTTGTTTTCATTAATAAAGTGTCTTTAAGTCTTCATTGTTGCGAGATAGTTGTTGCTGTTGCATACAAAACAACGCCTTCGAAAAAGAAATGTAATAAACTTTTTTTGGTCTATTTTTATCTATTTGCGAACTTAAGCTGTTTTATTACCAAACTTTTTTCATTAAGTTCTCTTTTTTGTTGAAAGCAAACTAAATAAAACTATCACTGGCTTAACTAGTTACCATTTCTTCTCCCTGGATAGTAAGTATTATTGACACCAAATGACAAACAAGATGCTTAGGCTCAAGAACGTCTAGCACTCATAAATTATAATCAGAAATTAATATGTCCTTGTAATGTCCTGTAAGGCTGCGAGATTATAACCAGTAAGATCTAAATTTGATTTTTTTGGGGCCCACTTAATATACTCAGCATTCACATTCTGACTTAAAAGTGTTCTGTGTTAGTAAACATCCTTAAACTGTAGAGAATACTAAATACAATTCTAAGAATAATAACAAATTAACCTAGGCCTACTGCTATCTACCGACTACATGACATTGACTTTATTTATAACACGTAAAATAAGCACCCGAAGGTTTCTTGAACATTGTAAGAATAGCAACAATAATTTAACAAGAAGTGTTATGGATGATGCTTCATCTAGGAAGAAGATACATAAAGACATTCATTTTATATTTGAAGACTACTAGCAAATAATAAAAAATTTTAGGTTTTTTTGGTTTTTATTTTCCTACATATAAATAAATCTATATGGATGGCGGCTTTATGACAACATATAATGAAATAAAGGAATTTTCAACGCATAAGTACATAAGGAATAAAAAAAAGTAAATATTGACACCATTAAGAAAGAATAGAATATGGAAAAGTGAAAGCGATGCCGGGGACAAGACATGAGGCACAGTGGGAAAGGAATTATGAATTATTCTATCTGGAAACAAACATCTAAATGGCTAATTTGCAATTGTGTGAATAAAATAAGCAATAACAGGAGGAAGGTTTCTTCGAAGGACATGTCAATCCAAACCAGCTGTGGATAACCTACTGCGGATTATGATCGGTTTGATTCATGTCCTTTCACAGTTCCAACTCCAAATCACTTAAACCCCTATTCTAGTCTAAATGATGCCTTGGCTTTAAATCCACTAAAGCACAGATTTGTAGGCGAAGTCTGGTTCGCCATAACCACTTCACCTACAGATTTCAAAAAAGAATATGTCTTCATATAATTTCTTTTATTTTCCTAAGTCTAAGCCAGTAAATAAACTATTACATCAAACTCTTCAGGCTGGTCGTACGTATGTTCGAAAGTCAAACACTTAAAAACTACAGAACCTATATCAATATAAATAATTAATACTCGGATCGATTTCTACTGTATTCTCTCAAAATGTATTATTTGCAATATAATTTCATATCTGAGTGGATGAATTTGTTGGGCTATCTGAGGGTTGATGAAAATTTCATCAAAACGTCTCCATCACAGGACGTGATGACTGTCCTAACATAAGACTAAGAGAACACAACGCATTCATCCACTAACTTATATATTCATTACTTATATATAACAACTGACTCCTGATATAACGATCTCATGTTTCGTTTATGAATAATTTTTTTTTTTTATTCATCATAGTTTAATTATTTCAATATTTTACGGGAATTGGCAATCTGCAGTAATTGATTTTATCAAATATCTTAGAATGCCTATGTAGATTTATTCCTATCGCTGAGGGGCCATATTTTTCTTAGACATCTAGTCTGATTGAGTGGGTTGGTCCTGGTTGTATTTCAATACATTCTGTGTTGTTTTTTGTTGTTTTTTTTATTTGAATTTTTACATTGTTGAATTCCGTATGTATTGTTTCATTTGTCACGTACCAAGGAGGATTCAACAATCCACCCCAAGACGTTAGATTTGAATCTCTACCTGCTCTGATCGTTCCGACGTATTGCGCGCCGCAGATTGAAGCAGGTTTAAGTAAGGAGTTTGTTTTTTCTCTATGCAGTGAGCGTTTGTCATAAGATGAATCCTAGTTTATTTCTTCGATATGCGCACTGAACACTTTAGTATTTTGTCAAAGGAGACGGTCACGTTACCGTGAATACGTAGATATAATACGATTGTCCTTGAACGTGAGAAAACTCAACACCACTAATTCTTACCTAGCCTAAACTACTCATTCACATGTAAAGAAAATGTACTTCTTTAATTTTAATTTGCCGTGCATTTACAAAACTTATTACCTATCGGGTGAGAGAGACTAAGGAATCTGTGGAAAGACGAGAGTGCAACATTGGGACAAAGATAATATTGCTTATTTTATTAAATCGCTTATTTAAAGTGGTTGGAACCTTAAAAAGGGATGACATTAATTAAAGAATACACTTTAATGTCGTTTCTTTTTGTTACGATTTTATAGATAGTTTACTTACTATGAAACAATAAACGTTTGTTCTTTTTGTTACAGACAAACTCAATAGTATTGTTTCCCTGACTAAAATTAATTAAACCCTTGCGTGTATGCGTATAATATGATAAAATATATATTGTTACTATATTTTTTTAATAAACCACATATCAACTTACGCAGCACCTAGTGTCGTCGGAGCTTAGACCGTACCTGTTTCAATGTAAAGCCCGTTCGGGCTCGACACCAACGCCAGCCCCCAGACCGTATGATCTAATGAAGGCATGACATGAGAAGGTCACTGCCAAATATTGCGACCTCCAAAACATGACTGGCCATTGTCATCGGCGGATGAGTGTGGGAGCAACTGCGTGCGTCCACCTCAAGACCTTTACAGCATTATTACAGGCCTACTACGAACCATTTAACAACTCTTTCAGCTTCCATTAGCGAATAACAAGCAGAACCACGAATCTCCTCCCTATTTTAAAAAAATAATAACGTTTAGTAATTTTGGGGTATACTCTACATCTTTTGATTATGCCGCTGAATGTAGGAAAGTAAGAGCAAAAAAAATTCGATAAATGTATTTATTATTTAAAACCCAATACCACATTGCCTAGAATAACAGTTATAACTAAATTACGCCTGTACTTTCGCGGTACTTGACATGATAGGATGGATACTATGTGTCTCAGCAGGTCTCACTGACAGTTGCGCCTAAGTCGTCCTTGTGGGTTCGTGGACAGCGTGGTAGGGAGTTTCTATGTGAGAGGGCTAAGATGTCCTTGCGTATTACTCTGGAATTTAGTGTAAAGTTGTCTTATAGCGTCATGAAGGCGTAGTTAGTTGTGTTCGTGACGTACATAGATATCACGAATCACCAGGCGTAGTATTTTATGAATTGAGTTGGCCCGTGTTGCTATTATTTATATACATAGCCATTTTGATTTCCTGTAATAAGAGTTTAGCGTCATCAAATGATAATCAAAGTACCAATCCTATATAATGCTCCATTTTTTTTTTTAATCTTAATTGTGTTATTTAGGCTCTTACTTGAGAGCCAGGAGAAGCTTGCGTAGCTCTACGTACAGACCACGATATGGGAACGATGTCTGGCTTTAGGATAATTTGCTGTAATGTATTGGTGGGTATTTGTATTTCTGAGTGTTTGTTACAAGCACAATTGATCGAAAAGACACATGGCAGTTAACAACAGCGTATTACAGCCTACTTTCAAGAGATCATTTCAGGGACAAAATTTGTCCACCATATTTGATACTACAATTAACACGAATAATAGAAAACGAACAACTATGTACAAGCATACAAATACTTTTGAGTGAAATATAACTATTCATGTATGAACTGATGGTATAACCGTAACAGTGGAACATATCCTAATGCACTACTAGCCCCGTCGACAGAAACAGGTAAGTGCTGAAGTAATTCCCGAAGGAACTGTCAGAAACGGGCCCGGATACAGGACTGAGAGTGAAATGTATTATAAATAATTGATAGGGAGGGCGGGAGAGGGGATCCATCAGAACGGGAGAAGGATAATAAATGATGAGGAGGAAGAGGAATGGTGAAGGAGGAGGAAGACAGACAGGTAATGGGGGGACCAAGCAGGCGGGATTGAAGGATCTTCCAGGCTAGACCGTTAGGCTTGAGCAACATGATGGACGGTTCCTTACTAGGATAGTACATCTTCTATTTTACAGAACTCCGCCCCTAACAGCAGTTTCCTCTTTACGGTAGAAAATTACTATACTTTGCACAATCGATACCTATCTGAAAATATTACAGCTGGGACGAGCATATAGTTTCACCGTTTCGCCAGAGAACAAAAATCGACGACCAGAGGTCATTATGGCTCTCTATTTTAGTTGGTATAGTAGTTATAGTAGTCTCTAGTATGGTATAGTAGTTAATATCTAGTTATACTAATTGATTCATTTTTAAAACTTTTGTCTACGTCCGCTTTCTTAATAGCAAATCTTAAAATTTCCACATTTTCCACCCTCTTCAATTTCACATTATTACCGTATCACCACCGAATCGGTGCACAAATTGTTCAGTATCTTGTGAAAAATTCTGTGCTGGTCGCCTATACCTAACTTCTCGTAATCAATTATAATCCACCTGGCTATGATACTAACTTATTCCTCCAGCGTTCCTTTGTTTTACAATAAAGAGCTAATGTGTGTATGTTCCGCCCAGCACCAAGTAACATAGATTTATGATAATGCACTTTGTTTAGGCTACGATTTTTTTTTTTTCAAACGAACCAGGTTGTCTTTGTGGTTTAGAAGAAAGTATCACACATATTGATGTTGATTAATAAACCACATTGTTATGCCAACTTTACCACGGACAAATACCCTCTTCAGGGACCAGAAAACTCCCACCTACTTTTCCATATTTTTATATCAATAAAATGCGTTAGTAAAGAGAAATGGGACTAGTTCACGATCCCGACACCGCGAGCACTCTCTAGTGGCACTGGTGTGGTCCACCCTGATTGGTCAGAGTAAAGGTCTTCCTGATTGGTTGGAATAAGCCGGCCGCTCCTTGGCTGCGGACAAAAATCTACTTCCTATATAAGGCAGAGAAATTTTTTCTTCAGTCAGAATCCTAATACCAGAATTTAATTACCTCTCCACATTTTTATTTCGAACCCACCAGATTTAGTCTCGGGGCTGTCAGACTTCACAGCCTTCCCAGTGGGGTTTCCTGGCTTCTTCCACTAAACGAACGTATCCTTGGGAGGGACCATTCCCATGCAGACAAACTTACCAAGTAGCGTTTCCCCAGGAGGAGCAATCCCTGCCCTGCTACCTTCTTTCCGGTTCATACTCGCCTTTGGGATCCGGCCGGTTTTCGCCTCGTTAACTACCTAAAACCTAGCCAGTACCTCTTCTCCTGAACACGGTGCGCTGTTTAGGCACAAACCCCTTTCATAAATATAGCCAGAAAGATCTATATCAGTACCCGTCAACAAGCAGTTGTCAAGGTCATAGACCGCTTCACCCTTTCTCCGTCACCAGGGATTGGTGGGGGATGGACACAAATGAACCTCTACTTGGTGTTCATTGTGAGTGAGTGAATCGTATGAAGAGTTTCTGTGAATATCGGTTCTAACGTATTGAATTAATTAGCAATGACATGCAAAGTACAACATCTCACGAAGAGTTAGGATCGACCCAAATCGGTCATTATACTAACTCCATTTCTGTTTCGCTAACCGGATTTGCTATTTCACTATTCAAGTAACTAGGGCCAATCTCCACATGAACGAGTGGACCCATCCCCAATGTCTGCGCAATTTAGAGTTAGCCTTATTAGCCACTAGGGCATGAGTTTCACTCAGTGGTGAATCAATGAGCTTGCAAACGAAAATTGAATTTAAAATTGTTTACTAAAAGCATATTATAGGTTTGCACAAAGGTAGGTTATTGAACACAGTTACGACTGCCAGGCATAAAATGGCCAGCCTATTACCGGCGCTAGGGGCCCAGTAGGAATTACTATTAATTCCTTCGAAGACAGACTGGGATGCGAGCCCCCAGTTTATTGGCGACGGAGCTGTGTAAACAAGTTTTACACCGACAGGGGAATGTTCTACAGTTCTTCTTTTGCCCTAGGGCAGCTTCTACATCAGCCTATGGCCGGGTAGTCTCCGCTTGCTACTTATAAAATACCATGCACATTGCACGCACGCCTTGATAAGATTAACTTTATGATACTACGTGGAATTTCTTTTAAACCCTCTGTAAAACTGGGTTCGAATGTAAATTAACTTAAAAATAAATAAATGAAACAATTCCACCGTACTGTGCAATTAAATAACAAGTAAGTACTAATTAAAACTGCCATACAATATATTCTATTTATTACTTATTATGGGCTTAATAAACTTACAGAACTACTATCAAGGAAATTACAACAAGTCCATGAATGTAAAAAATGAACTGTAATTTCATTAAATTACTTATTTTTTAGATATCTTATCTGTAATGTGAAAACGTGTTCGCCAAATCGCTGATATTTTTCAGTTCCATGGATGTTAGTCCTGTTTTCGTTTTCAAAATATATAAGTCTTCATCTGTTATGCCTTCCCTTACATCTCACAATCACACCCTTCTCGGAAACGCCTCCTCACTCATCTTTTTTACCTTTTAGGTACACAAGCGTTTTTGATTATCATCCGTCATGGGGTCTTTAAAGTTCTTAAAGTCCTCGCTTTATGGGTCCTTAAGGTTTGTTTTCTTCTACGAGGTTCTACAAGGCCGAACAAGAAAAACATAAGAAGATATGTGACTCCGGAGATTTCATAGCCTGCCCCTCAAGTCCAATTTTTAAGTTGTTGTTTTCTTTTATGGTCAACGATTCTGCTCCCTGGATGGTAGTTGATATAACGAGGCTTGACAATGCTAATCAGTTTTTTTCTCATTATTTCTTATTCCTGAGTCCGTCCATTTCTTGTCATGCGCCCGAGTTCCTGAATTCCGAACGTCACCATGATGAAGTCCATTTCGACGAACCATTCTTCCATTTGTTCAAAAATATGGAGCGTGCCCAATGAGAAGCCAGCACAAAACAACTTCAACGCGTATTGAGCTTTTTGTTGCTTGAGGTCAATTGCCAAAGCTTGTACCTAATGCAACTTAGCTCTTTGTTTACTTGGGACTGCCAAGACTCTTCCCGGTTTTTGCGTATCCAAACCCTGAAAGCAGAATCGCGTTTGGCGTTGAGATAGGCACCATTGCCTATTACGCAAGTGCTACTAGTTCGCGTAACTGCATTCTGTGAAGCGAAAGAGTGGTTCCTGGAAAATTATACCATTGAGTGAATTATAAAAAGCTCTTCGGGATATATAAATTTTCCATGCTTAAATGGCGCGTAGACACTGAAGTCTTAAATTTAATTACCCCTCGGATTGACATACACCAACGAAAACTTTCGGTTATGATAAGAAAAGCTTGCTTATAGACGGCAGGTGCAAGTGATGATTGCACCTGTTCTCGGGGCAGAGAGGGCAACGCCCCAAGGGTCAGCGCTGCAGCCGAGTCTCTTCATTAGCAATGACCTAAATTACACCCTTAGGTAGCTCATCATTTGCTAACCTTATCCTACAGGCGCTGTGATAATTCCCTAGAAGGTAATATTATCCATAAAAAGAAGAAGGAGATGCTGCAATGTTGGTGCAGCTCAGTGTGTTTTCCGATCCGAAATCATCACCAAACCTATACTTATTGGTTTTGGTTCCTGGAAGGTCGCAATCAGGTCGGATGTAATTACCAGACGGCCTAAGAGTTATAATATTCCGTAGCTACCTCATCTCTCTCTCGGGTTGAGTTAGATTACTATTATTACGATATAGCCAATGAGATTACTACTAGACCACAATTAGTGGATGTTAAAAAAAGGTAAGGTAATAAGTCACAAAAACATCATGAGCATCAGCATGGATGCGAATGGATTTACTGAAACGAATCATCTCTATCCCTCCATAAATCCCATGCGTAATATTCCTAAATCTAAATGTCATCGGTTAAGATCGGCTCGTTTAGTGTGACATAGTTCTTAGATCGTCAAAGGTCCTATACTGAAATTCAGCTATTACAATAATAAATGACTCGATACTATTAAATTGATAATATAGGTTTTTTAAGAAAAGGATTTAGTGAGCTTGAATGAAGAAGTCCCACTTGAATTCAGTTGCTTCTATTATACTTTCCGTCATGAGATTAGACGCTTGGGATGAAGGGGCGCGGTGTTGCCTCAAACGAGCGGGCGGGGGACTGATTTTTAATTTGCCTATTGCTTAATGATTAGCATTGTAGAAGTAAAGGGATCACGTGGGTAGAAGAGAAGTAGTGCACAGAGCAGACAGCAATGCGGGTTGTCACGCTTCTAATTTCGTGACGGTAACTCTAGTGAAAAACCCTTCCAACTAATTTTATATTATTTTCCTCGGCATTTATTACTACCAATTCCCCCCATTCCTGGGAAGACCCCCACGCTGGAAGAGGATTTCCCAAGGCTCCGCTTCCTCTTTCCCAAGCAAGGGGGGTGACAATCATGCGGATTTGGGCGGTCTCCTGGCTGTTTTGTATAAATGAGCGAATAAATGAAGAATTGTAAATATGGTATGAATGAGAACATTGAACACAATTACTTGTGTTAATACGAAGGCAGATTGTAATTTTATTACAATAAAGATTTTTTTTTTATTTAATTTGTTTAATCTCTACATAACAATTTCATTTACCATATATAAATATTTATATTGACATACGTTCATGGAGCTGTTTTCACTTAAAACTTGATGGCCTTCCAGTGGAGAGACATGACGTTGCAAGCCTTGAAATTTCGACTGTACATCCTGTCAACATGTTCCGACCTTAGTCTTGTGGAGATGCTTCGGTAAGTAATCCTTCCCAATGGTGATACGAATCGCACGGCTTTTGGGGGCAATACTTGTCTTGGTCGAGTTGTTTTAGTCTTTAACTAGTGGGCCTGCAGGCGTATTGAATGCACCAACGGTGTTCCTGGCTTATGTTAACGAGGTCGGGTTTATAAGTTGGCCTAGAGGGGACCCTATCTTTGCCAATTTGTCCACTTCCTCGTTGCCAGAAAGTCCGACGTGACTTGGAACTAGTGCAGCCCGATGGTATTGTCACCAGTCAGTAATCATGCCCGTACTTAAGTTAAACGTATTATCCTATAGACGCTACGTGGTTCACAGCTAGTCAAACCAAAGAGCAATGACCCTAGCCGTCTTATTTTATATCAACATTGTGCCATTACATACCAATAATTGTTCGCGGTTTTTTCTGCGAGGATTTTGGGATTTTTTTATTAACATACGGAACGATTATTTGTTAGTCAAAACTCAACAATTAATGTAATGCAGTTTTATGTCCTTAAGTAATTATCAATGTTTTTATTTATTTTTGAGAAGAATGTAAATACCAATTTTCACATATTCGATTTTTTTACCCCGTCATATCCCCTTGTTATTATAAATTATAGATATCAGTACTTATTCTACATAAATGAATCTATTTGCAGTAGGACATTATATGTCCTACATTTTATTCAATTTTTAATAATTTTACATTGTGATTAGTGATTGTTACTAAAGTAAAATGCAGATTATGCATTCATTGTCTTAACCTGTTTAAAAGTGATGGGGTTCACCTTATGAATCATAGACTTAAATCTAACAACAAAATCTTAACCTATTTTTACCCGATAGTACGTTGCCATCGATGCGAGAAGGATGGTGGGGTCATAGTGTTAAAGGTGCTGCGACGAGTCAAAAAACGTGATGCCTCCTCGGTGGATAAAACATAAACTTCTATTAGCAATGTTTTTGTTTTTCTACCGTAAACACATTTTTTCGTGAATGAAACATCTTCCTTTTTTAATTTAGATTAATACCGTGTTATGGTAAAAAAAATTCCCGTAATATCACACAAAATTTTTATTGTTAAATATTTGAGTTATAGAAAAACGTTTTTGAGATATCTGCTTTAAAACCTAAAAAATAAAGGAACTCTGATCTTAGTCATAAAATTGTTGTTTCTTAGAAAGTCCTAGATACCCACTGGTAGTTGAGAAAGAACATAAAATTTATATTTGATTTGAGTTAAACATTCCTGGGGACCATGAATTCCTTCCGACTATCACTCAAAATTTCAGATGTGTTCTGAGAAATTCTAAAAAGCAATTTCTAATTTTTGGCATTCCTTCATAAAGTATCGGGTGCTTCCTGAAGCAGCTCCTCACACAACTAGGTTCGGCTTCGGTGATAATATTTAAAAAAAAAAAAAAACACATTCCCACTAAAAAAGAAACCCAGGGATAAATAAATTTTTATTTCGGAAAAAATAAATTATAAAATCATAAGCTATAGTTTATTATTTTTTTTTTGGAATTGCATTAATGTGTTAAATTGGAAGTAAATTTATGAAATTTTCATGCGTGGGTATGGATTTTTTTTATGCCTACTCTTTAAGAAACACAAAGCACGTTATATAAAAAAAGTTATATGTAAATAAATAAAACATTTTGAGTCAAATGTTAATCACGCAACTAAGGCGTTTTGTTCCAAAAATTCTAACGACAAATTTAATAATGACTATAATGAAAGGATAGATGCGGAAAAAAATGAATAATGAATTTTTAGCCAAGTTCACCGAATCTCAAATTATACAAAATTTATTTGATTCTCTACTCAATATGGTAGGAAAATATCAGTTTCTTTTTTAATTAACAAGTACTTGACTAATAAATAGCCCTTAATTATTTTATTTTCTAAATTGTATATGTATCTGCATCATGTGCAGCAGTGCTCTGACGCAGTTGTAAATGATGTGAAGTATGCTCATATACTTTCAAATTAAATTTTGGCCCTACTTCGGGTGATCATTAGTTTGTGTGGTCTTTTAATATTTGACAAATATTGATTTCTTAAACTGTTGTACGAATAACACTACTAATTATATTGTTCTATGTAAATAATTTAAATAAAGCAAGTTTTTGCATAGATGTTATGTATGTACACACTTATGTTGACAATAAAGAATATTATTTGAAAAACAAATTATTCTTCGCAACTTTCCAGCTATTTATTTCCAAGAGTCAGGAATGCATTGCATAAACAATACCATTTCAGAAATTCCAGAGTTTAATAGACCGGTTTGAACAGTATGGCGTTACATTACTTTTGGATGAATGTAATGATCATGTTTATTGACGAAATATGTACCGTTTACAGGACCTAGCGGTGGGCAACAAATTTCCAAGAGGTTCGAGGGTAATCGATTATTTGATTGTACACTCTTGTGAATTGTTTTTAATAACTTACAGGTTTTCTTAATTTTTACTGTTGTGAGATGACTAATTTCAGATGAGGCCTCTCTTTGCCTTAAGTCTCGACAACAAATGAACAACCAAGCAGAAGATACTGTTATGTCCGAACCCCGACATGGGGAAGGTAGTGTACAATTGCGTGATAACGTTAACGAACTGAGGCCAAATGTATTTTGATGTAGGCCAACCGATGTACCAAACCCCTATATGTTTGGGATAAGGGTGGTCAAAAGTGCAAGGTGGGGCTGAAAAGGCATGCACGGTCACAATGGGCCTTAAAGAAAAAAAAGGCCTTTGGTGAGTGTCATGGCCACCTCTTAATTACAAATAATTATAAGTTCCCCTCTTCTCGTATTAGAAAATATGTATCTATGTATATACAATATGTAATATGTAATACAATGTGTAATATGTATCTATCTTTCATTATGTTTCATAAAGGTTATGACGTCAGTGAGAGTGGGGGGAGGAACTAGTGGAGGAGACAGCCGCAGGTAGGGACCCGCCCCACCACAGCTGACCGCCTATGTAAGCCCCGGCATTAGACTGAATTAGCATAACGAACCAGACCGTCATTTGGAACACTAGAGTCTCCTCTCTCTCTCTGCACTGGCGCTTGCTGCTCTACTCAAAACCATGGTCTTCTCATTCAACTACCTCTGCATCTCTCTCTCCTAACCTCGCTATATTTTAGTCCTGCGTTGTCAGACCCCACACCTTCCTAGTGGGAATCTCTGCCTTCGTCTCGCTAAAACTAGCACCTCCTTTAGAGAGACCTCTCCCTCGCGGACGACGGTTGTCGTGGCCTACAAACTTACCAGTAGCGTCTCCCACGGCAATCCAGTCTGCTTTTCAGATCACACTCGCCTTTGGGATCCGGACGGTTTTCGTCTACCCTTAGACACCGAGTGTGAATGCGTGGTCTTTCCAAGACCACATAAACTACCTATAAACCTACCCTGTTCCTCTTCTCCTGAACATAGAGCTTTGCCGGGGCACAGCTTCTAAGATCTTATCGAGTCAATCAAAACGAATTAAAGCTGCCAGCCGACTAGGCCGGCAGCCAGGGTGAAATACCACAGGTCTACCCGCTGTATATGTTTCTTGGCGGCTAAGAAGTTGTAGCGACCCTAGCCTGCGGCGGGCGTCTCCTCCCCACTTCGGGGATACTCAGTTATCTGAGCCCGACAGTAAGCATCAAAAATACGGTCCGGGACGAGAAGACGTCGGGACGAGAATTTCCATAGGGCAGTCGGGAGTCAAGGGACAGTCGTTCTGTGTTTGCCTTGTTTAGGGAAGTCATTAGTGCCACTTTGCCATCTTCCTGATTTGCATCAAACTTCAAAAATGTCATATTTTATTAGTCGCTGTAATAGAAATTTTTTATATTCTATTACTCAACATAGTTCTATAAATTCTGGTTTGTTAAAGCTTTCTTCTGTTAAGGTACGTGAAAATTTTCCATTGACTCCCATTGAATTTTTTAGTGAAGTAAAAATTTATCTTTTTATAAATGGTTCTTCCAGAAAAATATTATATAATGCTTAGTTACAAAAGAATTAAGAATGATGCAGACGATTCCTGAAATAAGGATCACTGTCAGGGGCACTTGGTAAAATGCTGTTGGTATGGATCACAAAAATTAATTTCATCATATTATAGATTTTAATTACATGAAGAACTTGTCAAGATCATGGAGAAATCTCGAAATTTCCAGGAAGTAGGCATTAGAATGACAATAAATAGATCAGCCGACTTTGGTATGATAATAATCAATCATAGTCAAACAATAGTTGCATTTTAAATATTGAAGAAATAGTGCATAATCTTCTTGTTCAAGGATATAGCTGGCGTCATCCAAAACATATGTTCGAGGAATTTTTTGAAGAAATCGACTTTACTAGATCACCAGACTGGAAACTAGCCAAATGGAGGGGTAAACTTTGATATTATTAGAGGTAAATTATGGATATTTAGCTCTACATATTTAGGTAAATACAATCATCCTTCATGACCAACACTGGTTGGGAACAATCCCTCAGAATACCATTTAGACATATTTACACATTTAGACATAACGAAAGCAACTTGTGTGTATTTGTATTTACTAGTGCTTTCGGCAGTCACATTGCCATTATCAAATATCAAAAAAACAGAAATACATATGAATGTTAAAGACTGAGGTGAATAACATGAATATCTTAAATTACGAACATTTTTTTACGTATTATTATTAAATGCAAGCTAACGAAAAATGAAAAACATAATAAGTGTCCACAAAGAATTTGTTTTTTTCGGGGTTTATTTTACGAGCGCCTCTGACAAATCTAGGTTGTCATCTTGAGGGTCAGTGACGAGTGTACCCCACTTGCCTAATCTCACTGCAATGCTATGACTATCTAGTTAAGATTTATATTAGAAAAATACATCTTCGATGCCTCAATATTACTTATAACTGGTGCGTATGACTTGGAGAATTTTAATAAATATTATAAAATTACATTTACCCTTTGTCATGGGCAATGTTCCCTGGTAAATTTCGAAATGAACCTTTGCTATAAAGTGACACCGTTAAATACTAAGGACTTACACTTGATAAGAGACTTGATTGAAAATGAAACAACTGACAATGAAACACTGTCTTAAACTATTAAAGCACTTAATACACCATAGTTGAGAACTTCCCTTGTCCGAGAAACTATTGACTTATAAACTTCTACTGAGGTATACGAGCAGAGTTATAATTCACTGATACGCTAATAACATTAATACAGTAAAGATTTTTCAATAAAAAAACTCTACGACTTTACTTAAGAAATCAGACCCTTCACTCTGATCTCAAAATTCTTTACCTTAAAACTATTAAATAAATATTCAACAACAAGTTTATTATGATAATAACTGCCTCATTGGGAAATAAGTAATTTAATAAATATAAATGTTTTCATTCATGCCATATTTACAATTTTCATTCACTCGCTCATTCATACAGTATTTACAAACAGCCCAGAGACCTCCCAAATCCTCATGGTTGTCACCTGCCTCGCATGCGGAGTCTTGGGAAGTCCCCCACGCTCCTCCGTCAGCCGCGTCACCGGATATGAGCCAGTGGTGGCTGACGAAGAGCTCAAGAGCCACATACGCTCAGGACATGATTGGAGAAACTGGCCTTTGCCAGGGCTCCCACTGTCACTCATTTATAGCAGGTCACGAGGCCAATGCCGTTTCAGTCTCCGAGGATGATTATAGAGATGAGTGGTGCAGTGCAATGACTGTGCTCGGGGAATAGGGTGGTTGGATAGGTTACTATGGAATTTCATGAATCTGAAAGGGTTGTGTTCAAGATTGAACGGTATACTAAGATCGTTTGATTGAAAGGCTTGCCGAACGTAGCCATATTAACCAAGAAAACCGCTGAAAATTTCATTATAAAGCTGTCTGCCGTTAATAAGAGGGAGTAGTTACAGCTGACGGATAAATTAAAACTAATTGACGCCGGTTTAAATTGAGGTGTACGGCGAGAATCGATTTGACGGCGACAGGCGATATTATGCAGCGTATTTAAAAAAAAAAGAAAAAAACGAGGGTCGTGAGAAGAAAGTAAACAATCACGGGATAACTGGCCGGGAGGACCTGAGTAATGACGGCCACTTGTCCGCGGGCTCATTAAATGTCTATCCCTGGTCGGAAATCGTCGATAGGTAGCTGTCCTCTCTCCGCGATTATTTTTAACAGCAACACCATTTTAATTATAGTCTTAATTCCACTCGTCCTTTTTAAAAATAGACGCCGGGACGTTGAACTCTTGAGCGGTGCAACCTCTCCGAGGTCTCCCAAGGAGGTCAGTCTTGTTTACTAAAAGTCGCTAATTTCTCGACACCGTTTTCAAAATATATATATTTTTATTATAAATGGTAATAACTCATTCAGACCTGCGTTGAACTGAATAACAATGAAGACGATTTTATTGTTGTGAAACCGAGAAATGGTTTAAATGTCTGACATATTTCCCAGCACCGAGTCGTTTTCAACTAAATTGAAATATCTTCCCGAATTAACAGGCCAAACCAAAATCACATGTTGAAAGACAACAAAGTTTGGCAGTTATATGTTTGTTCTATGACGGGAGCGGTCATAAAAAGTATCCAACATATTTGAAATTTTGAAGGTCTATTCTAAAACACTGTTATTTATAATACCTTTATTATTACTATGACCCTTAAAGAACAAATATTTTTTAACGTGAAGTAGGTTGGTTCTTTGACAGCGTCAGAACAAACTAAAGTTTACAATGTACATATAAAATAATGAAATAATAAATGTGTAAAAAATATCCAACACATATTTTTGAGTAATTGAAAATATTCAATGAAACAAAAACAGAATGAAAATAAAACAATAACTTGAAAGATCTCTGGTACAACCCAGTCTGAATGAATTTCTTGCGTTGGCCATTCTCGTATGCTAAGCATCTAAGGTTAGCGAGGGAAAATAAGGGAGAAAGTTTCACTGTTTCTTTAGTTAGACCAAGAAAGAGAGGAAGAAATTACTCTTGAGGTAGCTGTAGCATGTTCATTCCAAGTGTTGCGAATGAGAATTCTGTAGTCAGTGATTTAGTCTTTGCAATATTTTGGTCCAGGCGATTTTGTACAGTCGATTTAGCGAGTGAGTTGATATCTGTCATGGTTTATTAAAAGCTTGTGCCAAACACTGAAGGGCGAAAGGAATGGTAAGTTTAGAAGTTACCGACATACAGATGGTACTTAAAGATTTTCATTCATTATATTAATTCATTCCGGATAAGGAACTCAAGAATCACTGAACGCATTTTGAAAATTGGTATGTTCCTTCGATTGTTCGGTAACGTACGTTAGCTGATTCGTTTAAAGGTTCGGTAGAGAACTAAAACTTCAATATACGCGAAATGAAAATAGCCTTATTGTGTTAAAACTTTTACGGGTGATGCTATTATACATTAAATTAAATAAAAATTTAGCTTGTGCGTAAAAACATTGTTGGTAGATATCACAAATATGGAATTTTCATTCCCTCCTTTTAATTTGTACGCTAATTACTATAATACAAAGAAATATAAAGGATAATACATACAATTATATATGTACACACATATATATATAGTTTATTTGTTTTCGGGGTACATCTTCAAACAATTGTAGTTGGCCTCTAATAAAATCTCTACGCATGAAAATATACAGCCATTGGCTTCGGCGCGATAAATGCATATAAATCACAGATTAGAGTTAGTAATTAGTCAATACATTTGTTTGTATTATATAAATTAAATGAAAATTATAAAAAAAAATGTGGATGATGATAAATATTAAAATAATACACTATAGAGTGTTCCGGAAAGAGACTAAACCCTAAAACGACTTAAGTAAATATTTCAATGTGTGTTAACAAACAGAAACATTGTAGTAGCATTTAGTGAGGAGGGTTGAAACAAAACAAATTGAATTTCCCAAATATTTTCGTAATTCTTTAAGAGCATGCCAAGTATTGAAAAAAAAAGAGTTTGTGTGTGGATTGAAAACGACCTGAAAAACATGCCTCTTGCATAATTCACACGTATCTACTAATTTCCTCGCACCACACAAGGAATCAGTTTAACATGCGCCAGAGATTCGTCAACTTCGCCTTGTTAACTGCTATTTCTAAAGAGTTAAACTGTCTCTGTTTTAAAATTAGTGCGCTTGGAAAAGGAAAACGAGTACATAAGGACGTGCACCCCCAAAATGAAAAAAAAAAAAAGAAGAAGTATAGGAATGGTTGCTGTACACCTAAATTAAAAGATTCAATAATATTCAAAATTTAACATTAACAGCCTCTTCAAATTTTTATCTAAAATCTAATTATAGTCTTATAAATTCCTGATTTAGGGCAAGACAAAAAACGCAATAATTTAAACTAAGAAACCCTATTTTACGCAATGATTATCCTTATTGACTTTAGTCATCTAGGCGATAAACGTTGATTATGTGGTCATTCACACAGGTTGACAACCTTTTACTTAGGGGGGGGGAGGGGTCCAATTGCGAAATGCCATTATCTTCCCCCCACCGGAGGAATAAAACGCGCAAAGCAGGCATGAGAGTCAAACATTTTTCCTTCCCACCTTAAAGGTGTCCATTGAAGTGGATTTATCAGAAAAAAACGATTCCAACAGACTAATCTATTTTAGGAGTACGCAACGGATTTTCTCAACAATTACATGTTCAAAGACTACAAACTTATGCGGCTATCTGTTTGTTGTTGTTTGTAACGAGAGCTATAGTGTGTAAAATATAACATCAAATATTTCAACACCATGTTTTAAAGTTTTTTTTTACAGATGAGAATTTCGTTTAGCACAGGTAAGATGTACTATCCTTGTGGTTCCCGCCTGCTCTTCTAATAATTAGAATTTTATGTTATACAAACATTAGACGTTTATAATGACGAGGCAGTGATGATTTTGTCTCTAATTTGAGAGCTTTCGTGGCCTAATCCCTGCGACGAATGAAAGAGAAAAACACTTTTTTTCTTTCAGACCTCTCAAAATAGAGAAAAATTCATCACTGACAGCTCATGTATGAGCTTCAAAACTTATGATCTTTTGGAAGAAAAAAAACACAATAATTTAGCAAATGAATTAACCGAAGAAGAACAGCACGCAATAAACTTACAGGACAAAGCTATAGACTAGACATCAGTTATTCCAGGTTAAAATGAACATAACTTGAAGTATAAGCGGGGGTGGTTTTGCAGGAAGAATGTACTGCCGAGTAAACGGTTCAGTATTAGAGCTGAACTCTGGAACCTCAACGGAACATTGCCACGACCATTAAGAAACGAAGATGCATAGCTTTGCCTCACAGAGGCGATGAGGCGAGACCCACAAAAGATCCTGTGCGACTCCCCAGGAAGGAGAAGAAGAAGGGTCCATGTAGGAGGTAGAAAGCAAAGACAGCGGGCAGCTGAGTTATGGATTATTATTGAGCTCAGGTCTAGAAGGACTGAAGAGGCAAAAAAGTCCCCTTTTGTTACTTGTTATTCCTAATCAAAATGAGTCATGGACTCCATTTTCGGTAGACTTAATCATTAATTGGTGCATTCTCCCTATTTCGCGCACTGTTGGTATACTTTGCCTGACAGAAACTACAAACTTAAATTATTAAGTTGGAGAGGTTTTCAAAATATTCGATAGGTGGAGGTGGGGTGTGCTGGGGGGAACTACTAACTAATATGTAAAAAACAAATTGAGAGAAAAAAACATTTATTTGAATTTTTAATACGAAACTTCAATGAGTGAAAAATACACATTTTTTTTTAATTTAATATATTTATTTCCTAATAAACAAAAAAAAAGCTTTTTAGCAATTCGGGGAATGTAAGACTCGCTGGGAATACTGTGCCTCACTCACAGACGCGGTATGTCTTACAATTTGCGCTCCTGTTTACGACAGAGAAATAAAGCTCAAATGCGGCTCACCTCAGAGCCTGGGATGCACAGAATCGTTTAAAGTGCCCAACTTTGTTGAAGAGGCTGGCATGCACAATAAACTTGCAAAGAGTTGATCTCTTGCAGTGAGTTAATATAGCACCGCCATGGAAATATTGGAACAAGAGCAATGAGGACTGACTTGCAACAACTTAGGGACAGAGGGATGATCCAGCCGGGAGACGAAAGCCGGACTAGCGGTGATATAGACAATAGAAACGGGGTATCATGAGGTCAATTAATGATCCCTAAACGGTACCCGGGATCAACAATGAGACAGGTGTTCTCATTAGGTCTTTGTCAGGGTCTGTATTCTAGGAAGGTGCGCTCATTGTCTATCCTTCGGGACCGCTAGTTCCTACACCGCCGGGGAAAATGCGAACATAAAGTTTGTTTACAGATTGTCATCGGAGCCTCTTGCGGCTGTGCTATCTCCTTGCAATTTTCTCTTATTTTTTTCTCGAAGGCTGTAATGATGCTGTTCCACGAACCTGTGCGTCGTGTTGGCCGCTGATAAATCCAGTCATTGAGCGGTCACAAGAATTAATAGACCACGAGCGTTATCTATGAAATGGTTCGGGTAGAGCTTGGTAATACTCTCGTAGGGTCGAAAGCCTAATAACACCTTGTTTCAACAGCACGTGCCACTAATTTTCCTTCAGAAATCATCAGGGTATGTTGAAGTAAAAACATGTAGCATCCAGAGTTCAACAGAGTCCCTAAGGATAATTTTTTTTTTCTCTTAAAACATTCACAAATTCTAGGTTATTCAAAAACTTGGACATTTTTCCATTTTCTTATAATTTATATACTGTCATAACCAAACGTGCGAAATAGTTATTATTGCAATAGGGCAGGAATTTACTCTTCTCTCAAGGTAATGAACTTCATTGATTTACTTCAGCACACCAGAGTTTATTATTGGGTATTTTAATTCCAAGATAGATAATTAGGAAATAAGTTAATTTTTATGTAAAGAGCAAAGCCCTGCAATACAAGTCACAATGTTTTCATCTTTAACTAAAGGCGATATTTTGACATGAAATGTGAAATGAGACGTCTCCTGAGACCGTGACGTGTAGAGGCCACTGGCACTTGAAACAGAGTTTTTAATTATGAGAACATTTCTCTTCTGCTGAAGGCTTATGATAATAAGCAACAATATATCCCCTATTTGAACTAAACCTTCAAAGGTATCGGAATGAACTTTAATAAGCTCTTTGATTAATTAACACTTTCTAAAAAAAAAAAAAATATTTTCTTATCATGAAAGTTAAAAGCTAAACATGATGAAGCCACGGCCTAGGATAATAGTTTTCTAAAAACACTCAATGCAGAACTTGTGACATGTATCGTGTATTCGACTTGAACCGTGAATGCGTAACCTAGGTCATAGTCTAGACTACTGGTTTCTTTTTTTTTTTTATTCTCAACAAGTGTGTAGCCAAAATATTATGGGGGTCCAAAACTGCTAGTCAGTCTGTGGCTACTCGATTCTCCAAAAAAACAAAAATAAAAATAACGGTTCCCCGTTAGATCGGATGGCAGAGCTGAGGAAAGACAGGAGGGAGAGGCCTGAAAAAGCACTAAAAACTCCGACCGGTTCCAGAGATCTGGCTGCTCGATAAACGGGAACACCACTCGCGGATTTATCTTCCCCTTTCTACTTTATTTTAGTTTCTTCCTTTATCTCCTTAGCCTTTGGTCGTTAGGAACAGACTACCCTCACTCGTAAGCCTAACATTCCCGTCCCTTACTCTGTTTTTTTTTTGCTCTTCCTAGATTAAGAAACCCATCAACTTTCCTGTTATTTCCATAGATTTTCATTCATTCCGCCAGAATTCACGGGACCGTAAATTTAGAGGATACTAACCCCTTGGTTATAACGGAACTATAGACTCTCAAAGTTCCTAGTAGCCGAGAAGTTCAACTCCCTTAGGGAACGTTCACGAGTAATGTTTCAGTTTTGAGAGTTATGGTTAGTCCTATCAATAATGCTCAACACGCTGCAAAGGGCCAAAAGCACGGCATTGTGATGTTATTATGTAATTCAATTTTTTTTTATGACTAAAAAAACTAGATAAACTGTTTTATTTGTAGCTTCCTGTTGGTGTGAGAAGTCAGTGAGTGAGCCGAAGATACATTTTCCATAATTATGTCAATTTGGTACTTATGTATTACGTAATTTATGTGGTTCTTTAATTTAAAAAAAAAAAAAACTTTGTCGGAAAGTCTGGCATTAGATGGAAAAGCTAGAAAATATACAATTGAATCATTACAAACCACAATTAAAAATATAATGTAATGTTTGTATTCAATACTTTTAACTATGCCAGACTGACTACAGGAGATTTATGTCCTGTCAATTATGCAGAAGTTCTCATGATTTTCAGGTTTTGTCAAATTTTTGTTTCGAGCTGGTAGTTGAAGAACATTTCCTTGAAAGTTTGCCAACTTTTTATTATCATTCTGCGCCACTCAAAAAATATTTAATAGTTTCTAAAACGTGTTATAATATGTTTTTTTCCTTATATTGATGTAAGTAATTTGTTACATTATTATTTCTTATAATTACATTCCGCGCCCTAATATTTTTCCCTTTTTAGGTGCTACTTTAACATTATATTGTTAACCGTGCTTTGCAGTGATTCAATTGTATATTTTCTAGCTTTTCCATCTAATGCCAGACTTTCCGGCAAATTTTTTTTTTTTTTTTTTAAAAAGCCACATAAATTACTCGAATTAAAATAACTTGTTCTTACAAGTTTTACTTCGTTAAAAAAAAAGTAGTAGGTAGCTACGAGAAGTTTATGGGCAGAAATGTAAGTACTATTATAATTTATAGGAGTTATGAAGACGTCCTTATCATGTTCGAAGTTTATTATCAAATTTTAAAAATTCCAGGTTTAAGCATAATAGTCTTGATATTCTCTATTTTTCGTGGAAATGTCTTCATATTCGCATTCCTCAGCCTTGAAAACATAAAGGTACGAAATATCAAGTTATTCTACAATTACATGTCTGTCCCCGGAAACCAAGGGCTTTCTGCGCCTGGGCTCATTTCAGAGGACTGTCCCTTCCTCAGGAGTGTGATAAAATATTTAATTACTGTTGAATTTATCTTTTATTAAGTGATAAGACTGAATTAACATGTTCCTGGTTTCTACGTAACTTTTAACTACACCAGACTGACTACAGGAGATTTATGTCACTCAATTACTTGAAATTTTCAGAAACCGTTATGAATTCACACAACGTCCTTTAGTGATCAATTGTTTAGGCAAAAATAAGCCTCATAAATCTATTAGTTGTTTTTTTGGGCTAACTTTAATTAATAAATATGCCAGTAAAGAATCAGAAATCCACGATTTGTTTCATAAAACAAAGGGTCAAATGAAATCTACCCTGGTTAGATTCACCCTAGACGCAGTGTTTTATGTATTTACGAAATAAATAATCACCCAAAAGATTCTCAATAGATGAACGCAGAATGCACTTATGTCTGGATTCGATATTTTACAACATCTAAATGAGATAAAAGGCAACATAATACAATACAAACTGCTCCCCATGCATTGGTTATTGCGAGGTAACACTACAAAGGGGAGTCCTAGGAAGGTGGAGAAATGAATTCACTATCACGGGATTTGAACCGAGGATATTATCACCGAGCTACCCCTATAATTGGTTTTGGAAAAATTACAGGAGCTGATGAAGATTTAACATAATCTTTCGGTTATGGATTAGAAAACAAAACCGCACTTATGTAATATGCTATATACTTATAATATTTTTATAATTATTAATGTCGAAGTTATCATCAGTCAAAAGTTTATTCTAAGCTCCTGCCCATCCGCCGGGTTGTAGGAGTCGGTTAAAGCGTTATAGTGACAATATCAGTTCTCTAATGCATACGAAAGCCACGACATGCAACACCGTACGAAACAGCAAGAATACCTGGACAAAGTAGCTCTGCTTCTCGCCAAAATACGATTACTTACAAAAAGCGTATCCACTAATACACTTGCAGGAATAAATGGATCTCAGAGGGGATAAGTTCGTCTAGGGGATAATCAGATAAGCCTTCGTGGCTGGAAAAGTTGGTGTAGAGGCAGGTAACCAAATTGGCTCGGGTCCAACGGTCAGCGATCTCAATGACCACCAAGTACGGGTACAGTACAGGTCAGTATCCCACGATGCATTGCACGTACTGCCTACGGTTTGTGAATAAATTACAGTATTTATTATATAAGTAAAGTATATAAGGCGGGAGCTCGTAGAATTCATGTTTCCGTCTTAAAGAGTCTTAAGAAAGCATTCGGCCCCTCTTATCTGGGATAAAAGATGCACCCATCTCTCTTTTCTTGAGAACCCTAATTTCAATCGTTACAGGCTTGCATCTTTAGGCCTGTTCCTTATGGTGCGACACTATCGGGACCTTGTCAAAGAAGAGAGCTGGCGGAAAAGGTTTACCGCGGAAGATAGAACAGAGGCTCTGGATATGGAATAGCTGCAAAAACGGCAGGATCCTCGAAGCGTGGACTTGCGAAGTTGTTCTTTCAGGATTATTGAACCGTCCAGACCTTCACAAGACATTTCGGAGCAGTGTGTACTCCTTCAGGAACGCAATCAACTTTTCAGTACCTCATTTAATAACCACGAATGTGCTGAAGTATCGGCGGCACCGTGGTAACTGACCAGGGTAAGACCTCAGGCGGTCCAGGTACCCAAATTTCTGAACGAAGGAGCTAAGGTAAGAAATATTATAATTACTCACCCTTCTCCTTTCTGAATGGTGGCATATTTAAACCAAATATTATCTAAAACAGAAATGACAAAATAATCGTTCGTTCTCGGACTCAGAACATGAATGGACGAAAGACTAAGGAAGATGGTCTTTATGACGGATAGTTCATTACTTTAGATAACTGTGCATAAAGAAAGTATATAACAGGAATAATTTAGGCTTCCATTTCGACAAAAGACTGACATGGAACCCACACACGAGACTAAAAAGACAAGAACTAAACAGACGCTTTGGACAACTGTAGAGACTACTTTGAAGGACATCCTACCTCTCACTAGAAAATAAGCTACTTATCAACAAAGTTATACTTAAACTAATCTGGACATACGGAATAGAGCTAAGGGGGACAGCAAAAAAGTCGAACATCAAGCGCAGCCAATCCTTTCAATCAAAAGTCCTGAGAAAAATATTAAATGCCGCTTATTACGTCAGCAACAAAACCCTTCACAATGATCTGAATATACCCTATATTCTTGAACTCATCCCTTCCAAGTTCATAAAATTCCATAGTAACCTATCCAACCACCCTAATTCCCTAGCACAGTCATTGCACTGCACCACGTTGAAATAACAGGAATAAATTCTAGTATGATTGAAGCCGATTTGGCAATCAAAACTTTCAGCTTTTATTTCTAAGAACATATTCATTAAAACTGTCATAAAAATCGTGTTAACATTTTTCTCCCAGGCTCATTTATAGAGGTGTCAATTTGCACGAAGATTTTAATTGTTGGCCAAAACATTTTACAATAAACAAATAAATGTTTTCCTACCATAACACCTTGACAACTCTATATATAATATGTAACATTGTTGATACTAAGTCAATAAGAACAGCACTAAAAATTTCAAACATAGACGGAAATCTTAACTTTTATGACAACTTATATTTCTGAACCCTATAGTTTCAAATGTTTAAACATTTTCACATACTCCGTCTATAACCAGGTTTTATTGGAGGACTAAAATTAAGAACAAAAAATATTTTGAATATGTACCCCGTGAATTTATATAAAAAAAGAGCAGATTACAGATTACCTGGGACAAGGGGAGGACTTTCAACAGGAAAGAAGGGACAAAGGGCGCGATAGGAGGCTCACCCTCGGGTAACCCAAACTAAATAATAAATTAACTGTAAGCTTAACCCAGTTCCCTGATCAGTCTCCCTGGCCGCTTGTTGCCTGGGTTATGGAATGGCTGGGGTTTTAAACACTGGATTTTTCAGGTGTCTAAAGTCACCTCGTTTTCGTTACAAGTTTTTGAAGTATTCCATTCCGGAATGATTGGAGAATGCTCCTTGTGGTTTTTCCTGACGACTGATTAGAGGAGTATCTGAAAGTCTTCGTGCTTACTAACTAGATTTTTGTATTAAAATGGTTAGTAAAATAAAATTAGTTTATAATTGTTACTAGTTTGCTATGACGGTCACAAGTTGAGCACTCGCCATTCCTCTATTTGTCTTCTTGGTGATGCTATACGAGTAGATTACACTGACTCTTCTTCATGTCAACGATGACGAAACACATTTATTAGTATGCATGTTTGCTGAAACACTCAATACATAGTGTTTTATGTAAATAATTGAAACGTCTCAGTTAAAAATGGTGACATTATGGTTGCTTTCGTCATGCCTTTCTGGTTTTCAAAGTAATTTTAAAACAAAATCGGGTAAATTACGATTAAGTAAATATGATTATCCTTAATGTAAAACAAAATATTATAATTTAAATATTTATTAACTACAGTGTTCCGGTATCGGTGCGGCTAGGATCCAAATAAAAGAAAGGTAGTATTAGTCTCATAATTACTCATCAAACATTCTTCAAGACATGATGATTTTTTCTACTTGTCCACTGAAAACATGGAATTCACTGAACAAATGTTATTATTATAAAGAGTATTGATGTACACATATCACAATATTTGCAACAATAATTAATGAGCCATATAAATAATTACATAAATGTACACTGTTGGGAGTAAATAATGTACGATTACGAAAAGAAGCTCATCATTATTCATTAGGGACACTGATACGACTGTCTAAAATGATTGGAAAAGGAAATGACTAATAGAAAGGCCATTTGAATGGGTAAATTGGACGGTGTCGTGATAATTTCCAGATGTGATTACAAGGGACACTGATCTTTTAGCGGAATACACCTGCATCCTTTTCAAGAGGAAGCTGACGAACAGTGGATAGACATGTGTCGGAATACAGATGGCCTGTATCCTTCCATATCATTTGCATTCAATCAAAAATTCAGAACATTATAAGGATGCATCCTAACATTCTCCCGCCTCGCCTGTCAAGGGGGACAACTCTCACCTTGCAATACTATATTACAGCCAGTCTATAAATACTCAAGTATTCTTTTATTGGCCATTAAAGAATAAAATGTCCATTGCAAATAATCCAACCATTATAGCAGTTTGATTCCTTACTTATTTCCCAAGTATATCCAGAACTGGTTAAACCCTGACCCATCCTCTACGGCATACTCTTTACAGGAACGAGGTATCAAACCCGGGTCTCCTTCATTGGTCCAATGTGTAGTGCAGAACGATGAAAATATAGTGTTTAATACGATTGCTCATATTAGCAATAATTTTTAATGGTAATTATTTCATACTGTGTAGCGATCAAGTAATCCTCTACGTGATATGAACGTCCTGGGTTCAAACTGTTCGTTGTACAGGTTGAAGTGCCACATCACACGATTTTGTATAAATAATGTGATAGGTGTCAGCTACAAGAAGAATACATTACTAATTAAGCCTGATACATTTCGGTAGGATGCCTGATCGATTTTTTGAACTGTGAAAATATTTTTAAAAAATCTTTAATCGTAAGAATTTATTACAAAAAGTGCAACGTTGGTGAAAAATACGACCTATAGAATTGAGTAGGACTAGTTTCCGGCTTAACAGTACATGCTAAGCTTGAATCCAGTCAGAAGACTCACTGGAAGCAGCATGTATAATCAACGCAGGTTCGACAAAATAAAATTATGGAGGCTAGTTAATCGTCGAAGACAACAATTAAACTTGGGAAAAGTTCACTGCGCAGTTTCTTGTATCCACACAAGAGGACGCGCGAAGCTCCCTTGAATGTGAAAGAAGGAGGATGGCAACTGGGTGAAGTTCAAAATTGGTCATTAGCCTCACTAAATTCAAGGATCTGGCTTGACAGAATCAAGACTCCGTTGAAATATAGTGGGTGAATTATTACGATTACTCTTACAAACCTGGAGCTCAAAATTACAGATCGATCCAACCTGTCATTCGTGAATAACTGTAATTATGCGAAAGTTTATTCGAAAATTTCAAATGAATAGTGATTTGTGGTCAAGTCTTTTTTTTTTGTTTTAGGACAGGTCAAACACGATTGTCATTGATGCCGAAAGGTGGCGTCTAATATTGTTCGCTTCTATTGACGTACCTGAAGTGAAATTAAGCGAGGAATCGGCGCGGGATACCAAATTTTTGATAATTTAGAGAGAAATCAACAGGTGTGAATCAGAAACAATGCGTGCATGTCCAGCCAACTCTCACCTATGCTCCAGCGCCTATGTCATTGGCGTCTTAAGTTATATTGCATTGAATCAGAAATTGAAAACTAGCAAGAATTTTTAGATGAATGTTTTATTTTTGATTCATACTTTTGGACACTCTTTATAACGTACATATACTAAACATTCTTTCAGGATGAATCAGAACGGGATCAATTCGCTAATTATAAGCCTGAAGAGGCCACTCCGGGTCCGATAATGATAGACCTAAGCAGCTTCTTCGAATTCTTCGCATAGATTGCCATTTCTGCGAAGAAGTTGCTGGTTCTTTTTGGGAGGATGTTTCTGGTGAAAAACAGTCATCGGCAATTTTTTACTTATACCTTAAAACTGATTAATTCGACCTAAGCTAAAATGTGACCGAGTAATAAGAGGAGCATCGAGATGTCATTATGACCCAAATGACACGTTCTAGGGTCATAGGTCTAGAATATGAAGTGAAAAATGGTTGTAACCAGGGTAGCTCGGTGCAGGAGACTTTTATCATCGACAGAAAGTAATCATAACTGCTTCACATGGCCATGTTCTGGATAGGAGAGCGCTTTGTTACTGCTGGAGAGTTCCCTCCTCGGGTAAGATGGTACCTTCGCCCTGCCCTCCTTCGGGAACCACGCATCACATTATCATCCAAACTGCTATAAAGACATACTCCCACCGCTTGCATAGCCTATTGGCGGATCGTAGGGTGTGAAAATGATAACTATCCAGAGTCCAAGCTTCCAGAATGTATCATTGAAGACTTAATATCTTATCTTCTGTGATTCCGACCGATGCTTCATTTCCATTCATTCAGATTACGCAGCTTCTGGTCCTTGTACATTTGTTAATGACAATCTCCTTCCCTATTAGAACTTGTAGCCAGAGCTTCCTCGGTGGCAGATAGTGCGGCACGAGCTCCCCGGCCGGTTCTCTAGATATGGCGACCCCTGGAGTCTATTTTTACCTCGCCGGCGAGGGAGAGACCAGTCCCACTGGAATGCCGGGTCATCGCTCCCCCCTCCTATCCTGGCAGTCATTAGCATTCTACCCGCCCTCCGCTCCATCTATTTGTCTCCTGTCCTTCGCCAATCATAAACTATAATACCTGTCTAGCCCCGTCTCAAACGTTTCCGATGTCATCGATCCCCCAATTAATCCTCAATGGATCTGAAAGCCTGCGACTGATATGGTGAACATGGCCATCGCCATCATGTGCTGAAGGAAATGCACGCGCATACCTGCAAGATCGATCCAACAATTGTAACCATCCATTTGCGACCTGGTCCTGGATTAATATGATATTATTGAACGAATCAAACCTAGATAAGTTCTGAGATTCCGAAAATCCTTGCTGTTTAGGCTTAGTGCTAATCTGGTAACTGTAACTTTCATTGATGATTTCAACTTTGAGCTACGAAAGTCTGTCACGAAACTGGAAAACATAAATTATACAAGACCTAAGACCACAACATCCAAAAATATGGAACTGGGAATTTCATTCCTTTTACTAAAATGTCTTATTCCTTCGTAAATTTTTCTCCAATAGGTTCTCTAAAAAATTATTGCTTAAATGTAAACTTTTCTTATAAATATGGAGGAGAGAAAATGAAGTGAGACTTGGCATTGTTGGTCAACTGGCATCCACAATTTTTATATTGTGAAGATGAATGGCTAGTTAAATCATTGGAAATAGTTTTCATGTACAATTGTAATATTGTGAACGCAGGTTGACTTTGATGACGATGGTTGGAAACCATGCCAAGTCTTAGTTCATTTTTGCTCTGTGATCTCTACTCTATAATCTCAAGAAAAATTCACATTTAAGCGATAATTTTTTAGAGAACCTGCTGGAAATGGTCGCTTAGTTCAAGACAAGTAAGATCAAGTATACAAATACGAAAATCGGGTTAGAATAATTCAAAACTAGTCGTTACTATTATTCATGAACACCGCTTGTAATCATTAGTCAAGATTAAATCACGTTTTTGTTGGCCCGAGATCTTCATTATCACTCCCTCACAGTAGTCTCATATACACCAAACGTAGCTTGAGCTGGCACATGAAAGCGCTTTTTCCAGTTAAACAGGGGCTGCAACAACGATCCAGTCCACTCAGCCATCCCTGTCCAGAAGGATTTTTTCGATCAATTCAGAAATTTGACAGTAACAAAATAGTGCATTTAAATTCCTGGTTTTTGGCAGGTTCCAGTACATAAACTTAGAGTAAATTAATGCCGCCAACCATTAGTCACAGCCCTGCTGTTTGCTTAATAAGCAGTTTATGCTATCCTCAAGATAAGCTGAGGTAGCACAGAATGATTTAACTACTGATGGTAATTACATGATGGCATCTAATACTGTAGTATGTCAAGGCTCGTATCACTATTTTACAACTGATAACTATATTCAATAGTGCTTACTTGAAGGAACATGAGTTAATTACAAGATTATTCCGACCTGATTCAAGTTATGAAATAGTTAAGAAAAAAAAACTTTTCATTAAATACGAGAGAGCCTAGATTTCGATTAAGGGGAAAACATTATTTTATGATTCAGTTCTAGGATGATGAAAATAATATATATATAAAAAAAAAGGTTAGGGCGAAATTATAAATCTAAAATATTCAATAAATAGCGAATAAGACATTGTACTGCTCGATATGCAATCGAAGGGACAACAAGAAAAATTTTAATATTGTTGAGGATTTGCCCGGTGTTCCACGAACACAGAAGAAATAGGTTAGGAAAAATACTAGTCCGCATTGTACGGTTTGATAGTTACAGCAGGAAAACATAGATAAAATATAATTATCAAAATATTAAATTGTATTTGATGATGGTGATTCTCTTGATGAATGGAGTGGGGGGGGGGGGGTCCATTAACAGATTTCGTGTCAGTTGAAACTCTTTCACATAGTAATGGTTGTGAACCAAGATCATATTTTAATATTTAGGTACTATTATGGAATTTATTGATATTTGAATTGACAGAAATTGTACAATAAAAGATTTCAATTACGAATATTTACACGAGGGAGTTATTATTATAATAATATAAGTTAAAACTACTGATATTAACTTGAAAAAAAATTTAAATGGACAAATCATAAACACTCATTCTTAATTTCTCTAACAAAACAAATTAAATTCGTACAGCATGCAGTATGATCAAATAACTTTTAACTAGAAACTAAAACCTCAAATGTGGACTCTGGAGAGAGGATAATAAAATTATGTAAAAATATGTAAGTAGAGATAGTTGGACCAGTAAATTATTATAGTGCAAACTTCAGTTCCTCAGAAAGAGGAAATGGCTGGAAGAGGTTTTAACGAGATAGTTTGGAGTGGCCCTCTGTGAGGTCACCCTTGGCTTGAAATGGAAAACCTTATTTGAAAAATAAATATATTGTTTTCCCTGAAGAATTTTCCAATAATTAACTGAAAATGGCCACTCAAATTTAATATTTGTGGCATAATTACACCGTTGGCTTCGTTATCCGAATATCGACATGTGAGATAATTCCGCATAAACAATTTCTTGATAATCCCTGAACTTCATATTTCGGTAGCTAAGACTCCCGTATTCACAAGAAAATTAAACTGATGTGTCCACAGTTTGACTCGGATGAACAAAATAGTGAGGGTAATAGAACTGATACGTAACACAAAAGGCATATGTTACATAAAAAAGCTATAAAAGAAAGAGAGCAAATGAGGGAGCTTCTCTAGGCCGCCGTTGCGTCATACCTCAGCTACAAACATTTCTGCGGTTTCTAAATCCCTGTTGAAGTATGAAACTGAAACTCACACCTCTCGGCGGCTCATTAAAGACAATTCACCCACCCCACTTTTCTGCTGTGCAGATGGGGATTTAAACAGCTTTTAACTATCCAGCTAAAGAACAGTAATCTTCTATTGCACAGCCCAAGGGCAACAGCCATAAGCCGATTTACCGATCGACGGATAAAGGAAACTCATCAGGATTCCTCGGCCCTTCAATAAAATCACTCCTTTTTTGAAACAATGTCCTACTGGCTACTATATCATACTAAAAGTAAGAGATGTCAATCTCCCACAAGACCATTTTCACACACAGATCAGGTAACCTAACACAATCCTTTTGTACTTAAAAGAGCAGTCCTTTACTTCACAGCTTAATCATTCAGTTCTTTTTTAGATTAAATAGCCACAAGAAACCTCTCCGAGTGTAAAACTTATTAAAAATGTTAATCCAAACCAACAAGACGACATTACTTGAAACAAATAAATAAAGTCCTTATCCCTTTGCTGTATAGTTTATTTCAAGAGGTGTACGTTTCGCTAAATTCAGGCACTATTAGGACTACAAATGTGACAAAAATTCGATAATACTATTACCTTGTCTAGTAATTAAAAGCTTTAAATAGCACTGAATTGATAATTTAATTATTAAACTCTCACGGAAGCAATTTTATTCTGATAACTTAAAGGCGATTTGTTTTTATCATGCCGGTCACTGTTTACATGCAATTTTCCCCTCCCTAAAGTCTTTCAAGTTTCTTAAAAAAAACAAACATTTTATTATTTATTTTTCCTTTTTTTCGAGTAAAATTTAGAAAATTTTAGTTTATATTTAACATTTTGCGTACAATAATGGTTTAATTAGATTTTTAATTATATACAACCAACATTTTAAGTATCTTTAAATTTATATATGATACTTATTTTTAATTTATAAAGAAGTAACCACGAATAATTTTTATAAGAGTTTAATATTGTATAATGCTTATTAATTATCTAAATGATGATTCATTTATGTATTTACTTACTCTGCTAGAATGCTAGTAAACAATTTTGTTTTTTATTACATAGAGTTGAATTTATTAATTTGTTCCATTTTCCCAAAATCAAGATATTTCTAATGTTAACAGTTAATATAATATAATTAAGTGATATATGTATTTATAAAACCACTATTTATTTATTTTAGCCTCGATCCTTTTCCTTTCGTCCATATATTAGAACTCTATTCCACAATATGAAACAAATTTAAACTTCACTGCCCATAACGCAGTTACCTACAACACTGAAACCCTGCTGATCTACTCAGAAAAAACAGTCTGAACCGCTGGCGGATTTGAAAAAGCAAATATGACGGACACGGTCTGTAGGGTAGTGGGTAATAATAGGCGAAGAAATATATACAAATATATCCTTTCGTATTGGTGTATTTGTGTTGTTTTTCAGGCTCTGGTTGAACATTAAGTCTGTCTGTGTGTCCTGATGGCAGTGACTCTCCTGTGCAGCATGATCGACATGAAAAATACAATCCTTTATTCATTTATAAACTCGTCTGGCTCTTAAGCGGACATTACACGATCAGTATTAATGTCATTATCTCTTTTGGCATTACTCATACATTACTTACGATCATTTGAAATGACATTAGTTTTTATCTGTAGGTTGAAAAGTAATAAAGGATTAATGATGAATGACTTATGAAGGTAATGACATTAACCCTGATCGTGTAAGGTCCTCTTTATAGTTTCAATGTAATAACCGTTTCAAATTTCACTTTTTTCATTCCAAACTTTTTTTAAAATGGAGCCTTCACGAGTACATTCAAATTCAAGTTATTTTTGTAAATATTTTCCCAGGTTCTTTCTAATTATATTTTTTTTAGTAGTCAGGTCCCCCCCTCATTATAGAATCCGTTCTGTTTATTATTATTCCGAATCTCTTTTAAAGGCCGGCGAGCTTGTTCATTCCGATGCAAATACGTACGTAGTAGGTACTTAAAGATAGCGGTACCCAAATATGATTTGTATAATTTGCGAGATAACTGTGAACAGTGAAGATGACAAGTATTACACAGGGACTTATTAGCATACCCAGCAGATCAACTAAGCCGAGATTTGCATAGCAAATACACTGTCAGGCTGTTGGAGCCCTGTTGCAAATTTAATTATCGCAAGATAGTGAAGGATTAGCTTGCGAATTGAGTTTCTAGAGCAATCTAATAGTCCAAAATTTTAATTTAATCCTGGATTTGTCAAGCGGATTGTGCCCATATAATTAATTAAGCATATAAGAAACCTCAGTGCAGTGATTTCTTAATTATGCAAATACATTCGCTATTCCAAGTAACAGATTTGTGTTTTGTTTTTTTTGAATGATAATCGTTTCCTTGTTATTATTTTGTTGTTTAGATAATAATTAAGATGCTGGGCTGCGGTGTTTTTTAAACGGCTGTTTATTTACCGGACTCGTGGTGAGTCACTTAAACG
Organism: Acanthosoma haemorrhoidale; assembly: GCA_930367205.1. Lineage (NCBI taxonomy): Eukaryota > Metazoa > Arthropoda > Insecta > Hemiptera > Acanthosomatidae > Acanthosoma > Acanthosoma haemorrhoidale. The sequence goes on from OV884013.1 coordinate 38,668,909, forward strand.
CTGGCAGCCACTGCCTGGAATGAGGAAAAACCTCTTTTCAGTGATCTTCTCCTTTTACAAACGAAAAATATCACCAAAAATTAAGTAGCAGGGCCTTCGTGGAATTGATTACGCGCACGCTGGAATATATAATAAAAACGCTTACGCCACACGAACTTTTGTTTTCTTTTTATTGATGGGTTTACCATTCCACCGCCCACAGACTTTAGCGTATTGAATTTACTTGTCGTCCCCAAGATGATTTAAGGGATGTGGTATCCGTCAAATGCGCATATCCCTCTTGGTTTGGTGAACAATATGTAATTGTTCTGTCGTGTGTTTCTGTCTGGGATTGCATTTATAGAAATGCTACTTTATGAACCTAATGAACTTTTCTTCACGACTACACACAAATAAATAAATGGGTAAGCTTTTAATAATTGATATTTATTTATAGTCAGATTAGTACCAAATAATTCACAAATATTGGTTAGTAACTGATGACAAACACCCAAGGTGTTGGCGCAAGTCGGCGGAACCACCATATGTTCTGTCTTACGTTTTACGATATGACGTTCTTAAAGTTTGGAATCAGGCTGAGATAAATCAATGAATTATAAATTGGCTTCCCCGAAAAATTCAAATATTTTATTTTATATAGCTTTGCGAGCACTCTCATTTTGTTCAATTCTTTATTTGATATTCAGTCCGGATCCATTTGGTATTCATACAGAGAAAACTCTGCCCATTCCACTCAAAAAAATAATCAATGGTTATTGGAAAATAAAATTGCTGGTTCATAAACATGATAAAATATCAAATACCACGGACATTCTAATAGTTTTTGGGGGTTGAGTAATTTTACGCTACTAGCTGAATAGATTAGCTAAGAAATGAATAAGAAATAGTCACATTGAACGACATCATTTATCTCATATTTTACTTCAGCATTCCTGTTTTCCACTCTCCCATTTTGACTAAGGTTGTTTTGTCTATGGTGGCCTCTCTAAGGCTCTCGAGGCTCGGTTGAAGCGGCTGATGAATTGTTTTCTTAGATTTATACTCTTTGCTTCTTCAAAATCTGCTGTGGCTTAGAATATTCTGATATTAGTATCCCATAAAAGCAGGAGTTCCACAGAGCAGTGTCCTGGGTCCTATTCTCTATAACCTATACACCGCTCATGTCCCCTCTACTCCCAATACCTTCTTGGCAATATTTGCAGATGACATTGCAGTCCGGTACTCAACTTCACTCAGCATCCCATAGCCCTCAACAACACCTTGATGAGCTCGAGTATTGGTGCAATGGGGGTTCACAGTTGATGAAGCAAAATGTTCCCACATTACTTTTACCCTATGCCACAAGTGTTGTCCACTAGTTTTTTTTTTTTGATTCCATTCCCCTTCTTGTATACGAGACAGTACGGTACGGTATTTAGGCTTCCATCTCGGCAAAAGACTGACATGGAACCCACACACGAGGCTAAAAAGACAAGAGCTAAACAGACGCTTTGGACAACTGTACAGACTACTTCAAAGGACATCCCCATATCTCAATAGAAAATAAATGACTAATTTACAAAGTTATACTACCGGCAATCTGGACATACGGAATCGAGCTATGTGGGACCTCCTAAAAGTCGAACATCAAGCGCATCCAATCCTTTCAATCCAAAGTCCTGAGAACAATAGTAAATGCCCCTTATTACGTCAGCAACAAAACTGTTCATAACGACCTTAATATACCCTACATTCTTGAACTCATCCCTTCCAAGTTCATGAAATTCCATAGTAATCTATCCACCCACCCTAATCCCTCAGCACAGTCATTACACTGCGCCACACATCCCTCCTAATAATAATAATAATCCTCTTCGGAGACTAAAGCGACTGTGGCCTCATGGCCTGCTATAAACACGTGACATTGGGAGTCCTGGCAATGGCCAGTTTCTCCAATCATGTCCTGAGCCTCTCTTGGTCAGTCACCACTGGTTCGTATCCGGTAACGCGTTTGGCGGAGGAGCGAGGGGGAGTTTTCAAGATTCCGCTTACTCTTTCGCATCCAAGAGAGGTGACAATGTGGATTTAGGAGGTCTCTGGGATGTTTTTAAATAGTGTATGGATGAGCGAGAGAATGAAGATTAATTGTAAGTATGTTATGAATGAGAACATTTATCACAATTATTTATTGCCCAATAAGTCAGATATCACAATACGTCCTTTGATTCCTCATCTTCAGTACTATCATGGCTAAAAAGCCACATCCTTATCCAATTTAAATTAGCGATCAAATCCCACAATACTAGATCCCGCCCTTCATTGTTATTTCCCTCCCCACAGATCTTTTTTCTTAGAACGTTCATTTGTTATCCGTGTCACATACCTTTGGTACTCCACCAGTGGACTCTCATCACCGTACCGCAACAATCAACCTCTACCGAGGCTTCCCACACTCCTTAATTCCCTCACACCACCTTCAAGCAGGTACTCCTAGTACAAGGATCCGCTCAACCCAAATATCCCTTTATTTTTCCCTCATTAGAGAGCTAAGAAAGAAAAAAAAAACCTTTGGTACTCTAAGTTAATCGTCGGTGGCTAAGCTTAAAGAAAGAAAAGGAAAGAGGGAAACGAACTACACTCTCGAACTTTTGTAAAGAGACTGCTTTATTGTCTTTAGTAATCCGACCTACATAGGATCATGGGTTGTTTACCTCCCATGATCGTATTAGTTTACAACATAAACTTGCCTCTGGCTTTAACTTCTATCGGTATTCGTCTCCATATTTTAGAACCAAGACTTTACCAGTTCCTTATATCCCTCCGATCTAACCTATCATAATTTTGTATTATTATTCTTGTAATTTATTTTAATACCTCCCAACAACTATTCACGCTCTTCTGAACGTTGTTCATATATGTTTTTTGTTTCAGTCTTTAGCTGTTGGTTCATCGAAGTCATCAAATTTGATAATACGCTGTTTCTATCTACAAAGAATCGCTAATGAAGATTGAATGAATACGTGCATACATCACTTTATTCTTTAATAGTTTTCGATTGATTTCTGAATATAAATTTTCTATAAATTATTTTCGCTACATTTGAATAAGTAAATTGCGAGGAGACGGAGGAGAGGTGAGGATGAAGAAGCGCCTATATCCAGCCATGAGCTAAGGTGAGGGCAGGTTCGTGACCCGAGGGCCTTGGCGGCCGCCAGACTCGGAAGTCTTCGCACAGTCGATTAGAGTTAACGGCTAATATAAATTAATTTAAAGGTCTCCGAAGCCACGAACTGATGACTCTCAGCAGGCAGCGGTTACAAAAAAAAATTCTAATTATTAGCAATGACAGTGTTCAATGCACTGTGCAATAATAAAGTCCTACATCATCCAAAAATAAGGTACACGTTAATTGGGAGATGTGGGCTATTTCAGATAGCTTTTATAAGCCCAATGAATAAGTTTGTATCAACACAGAACCTTGTTCATAACCTAGGTTGTGACGAATGTTGTCATTTGTAGCTTTTAAGATTAAAGGCAAATTGTAATTCTACAAATAAAGAACAAACAAAGAAAGAAGAACAAAAAAACAGTTGTGGTACGCGCCTCCCACAAAAGCTCGTAGCAAGCTGATCATATTTTTCAATAAGTAATTGTGTTCAATGTTCTCATTCATACAGTTTTTACAAACAGCCCAGAGAGACCTCCCAAATCCTCCTCGCATGCGAAAGAGGAAGCGGAGTCTTGGGAAGTCCAAGTTAGTCATTGCCAGGTCTCCCACTGTCACGTATTTTCAGGCCAGGTCACGAGGCCACTGCCGCTTTAGTCTCTGAGGAGAATTATAATAAACATTAAAAAAAAAAAAAATTAGTTATTAAAATATTTCCAGATAATTAATAAATAGGTGAGCAAGTAGCTCCACATAGTGCAAAACTAGTGTGGGATTGCTTAGGACTAGTGATTATAAACCAAACGACAAAGAATGATTCACAGGGGTTTCTGGTTTAACAATTCGACAACAAAATTCTGAAAACTGTGCAGTGATGTATATTATATATATATATATATGTATGTGTATATGCAAGGTTTATAGAGTTAATTGGCTGAAACAGAAGAATTCCTCAGAAGATGAAAGATACAATAATGCAACCTCTATTAATTAGACGAGAGGGAAAATATTGGGGAATTTCCCAGAGCATATCCCTGGTTTGTAGGGTTATTTGACTGTTTGTTTACATGTGTGTGGCCCGGAGCAAGGTCGGATCGATATCTGGCCCAAGGTCCTGCGGTCACTGCAGCCGCACCAACTCCAAATCGAACGTTGTGAAAGACGGAGGCAGCGGCATTGCGGTTCACTTGCCCAATTGTACGGAGGTCGGGCGTGCAAGGATCTCTTCTTGGGAGAGCCCGGAGCGAGGGGAGGCCATCTTCCCCTAGAGCAAGTGGCTCGTGTATTATTGCACACACACATATATATATACCGCAACCTTTAGAAGAAAAGGTCGTGGAAAGGGAAAACTGAGGTAATTATTTGGAAAACCTAGATACCATTGGGAAACCATTGGAGAGAAACAAACTCACATTAGCAACAGCAACTATTTAAAGTAGAATGAACCAATCAAGTCACAATGTTTATACTTTGAGCACCGAATTAAAACAAACAAAAACAATATGTTTCGGAATTACTGATTCGAAATATGCCTAATTTACTATACCAAATATGAACTAAACAATATTTCAAATCGAATCAATACATTTACATAATAATAATAATCTATAATCATATAGCCTTAAAAAAAAAAAAAAAAAAAAAGACTAACAAAATCGCTTGTATAAATTCATTGTGTCTTCATTAAAATTAATTTTAATTTAAGAAAACATATAAATAAAAAATCTAACCACAAAAACTAAATAAGAACTAGATGCTAATAGAAATACATTTCTTTGCATATTATTAGATGCACAAAATACATACAGACCTACACCCTTGTGTTTGGGTTTATTTATCTATGTTACCAATGGAAGTAATAGATTCTGGCTAGGTTTACAGTTATCCATAAATTTTGTGGGCGTAGATTTTTAATCTATTATAGATAATCTAAAATATAATCAGCTTTTACGAAAATTATATTTAATAAATATATAGAAATGAGGGAACTATCGAAATATGGTGCTCTTCAATACTTATTACATCACTGTGAAAAAAATTATTTTTACCCAAGAATGAGTAATTTTATTTGTCTAACGATCTCGTTCACTGAAAACTGTTTATTTTATTGATACAAACAAATAAAACTATAACTAGCATATATTGACACAATAAATACATAGACATCTGCTCCAACGGTATGGTATTAAATTGGCCAGATTACAATTTTCTTCAAATAAAGATTTATTATTTTATGATATTTTTATTGTTGGCCCCTAAATAATTATGACAAAATGAATTGAAAATACCAGTTTTAGCAAATGATCACAAGTGTCTGATATATTCCATTATGCTATAGTGCATGCCACCTATTGGCAAGCAACATGGTTTTTCCGCATCCTCCGATAAGTCCTCGTGCCTATTCTATCAGATAGTAAGAGCTTACAGCGAGGAGTACCCCAGGATGCTTAAGGATCTATGGGATACGAAAGTAACATATTCGCCACCCCCTACTCTTATTTAATAGCAATACTAATATTATATAGTTCTCAGCTATAATGCACTTTCCTTTCTGACAAGCAGAGAATGTTCATTGGACTTGTAGAATCATTAAATTATAATGCAGACAATCCCCAGAATGATAAAGAATCTTTTAGAAGAAAGAAGCATATATATATAATTCAAAATGCTCTTTTTCTCATTCGCTTAGTTCTTATTCGGAAAAACAACAGGGGCAGTGAAGGCAGAAACAGAGAATTACTTATCAGGCAAACTCTGCGGAGAGTTACTCCTCGCTTCATGAACAATTCTCTTTGACTTTCACTTGCATACATCTACGATGAAAACGACAAATGTAAACCTGGGCTCGTCGCCTTGAAAATTTAACAGCCCGCTCAGTCGGGCGAGATTTTCAGGACTCTAAATCACGTTCAGTATAAATTAATGATAGGATTTCATACATAGGGGTCATACAATTCCAACTTCATGAGAAGTAATGAAAAGTAAACTCAATGCTAGGTTGTCGCTGAATAATTATTTTAACTCCTCTGATTATAGCTAACTTCTAAAAAGCCAATAACAGAATTAAATCTTTGAACTAATAACTATCATAATTTGACAAATTGATTGCACTCTTTAACTAATCCTGATCATCTCTGCTTTAGTAGATAATTTTTTCCCCGTTAGATTAAAACCGTTAGGTTGTCTTTCTCGTAAATTAAAATATTAAAATTTATATGTACCTCAATAAATATTTAAATCATTTTTTTTTTCGACGTCTTAACGGCTTCGCCACTTGCTAACTTCACCCAACCTGGCTCTGAGTCTTAAACTAATGATATATAAATGTATCCTCCCGCTATGTACCCACTTGACTGACTGAATCTTGAGGTTAAGATTTAGTTGAAGTGTTTATTGTTAGACGTAACTTAGTTTTAAGTCTATGATATTTTGTAACATATATTAAATTTGTAACAAGAGAATATGGGGAGAAAAAATATTAGTTGTTCTGTTTTGGACCAGATTAGTCGCATATTAGCATACGGCCTTTATTAATATAAATATTAGAAATAAATTGATTTGTATTTAAATGATAATTTTTTCAAGAATTATAAACAGAAATTTATTTTTCAAATATGGGTAAATAAACTAAATTAAGTTGAGAAACGAAATTGACAATGTACAATTGATGGTTAAAGTTTAAGTGGGATTAAAACTATTGTGTATTATGTGATATTTATAAAGGCCATCAGATAAGCCATTTGAATCTCACTAAAATTACATGTAGTGGTGTAAAGATGATGGTATTTTTGTACCAGTTACTGAATATTTTATTTTTTATGTCCTGAAGATGCCCGAGTTTGGTGAAAAACTTTTTTTTTTTAAGTAATAGGCCTAATATTCTACAACCTCCTTGAGCGATTCTGATGAAAACCACCTCCGTCCGACTGAATAACGACTGCAAAAGTACAACCTCGCATCAAACACAGCTCAGATTTGTTCGTTTTTTGCGTCTCCTGAAAAAATTCTGAAAATGTTTTTGAAACTAAGTGCTATTTATATATGCAGAAAGCTAAGGCTTTCAATTCGAGTTCTTTCAGAATGCCCTCTCAATTAAAATGTATATATTATATGCATGCTATGAAATATCACCATTGAGGGGGGGGGATGATTTCAGGTATTTCCGGTACTCGACCGAGATCAAAATCTCATCATTAGGCCTTAACCATATGCAACTTATACAAAATATCAGATCTTCCCAATTTCATGCAAGGTAAAAGTCTAGATTGACTTGTTAATGTTTCTTCAATTGGCTGGGTGGTCCTAAAATAGTTTCATACGTAAAACTAATTAAGGACAAGATCAAACTCTATCCTGAATGATCACATTTCCCAAATCTTTGCCAATCTCTTTTCCCCCTCTTTTTCCTATCTAGTCTTCCTGCAATTTGACTACGGTTGTTTGATTTACGGTGGCTTCTCTGAGGATCTCGGATATCTGTTAAATGATGAATAGTTTCCTCGGATTTGTATTCGAGATCCCAAAAGACCCCCAATAATTTTAGGGATTTCATCATTAATCCCTGTTCATAACCAATCGTACAAAAAGTAGTTCCTTACTTCCCTCCAGTCTAGCTATTCATAATTCACCATTTTTATCACTTTTTCCATTTCATAGTTTTTAAACATCTCAGAATCCTTTCACGCTCTTTTCCCCTTTGTAATAATTCCTATATTTTGTTAGTAGCGATTCATTCAACTTTACTAATTTATGTTTTCAACATTTTGCTGCTAGTACATGGTAGTCATGACAAACGTACACAGACCCTTTATTACTTATTAGCTAGTCAGTGTACTTTTTTTTGTCAGCTTCCTTTTTTTATTGTTAGTGGGCAATGTCCGATAATAATGAGTTTTTTTCATTTAATTTTAAATCAAAGGCTCTAAATCTAACACGTGGCTGTAGATCCGTCAGACAATTCCAACTGGTAGCTACTTAAGACACTGCTGTAGAGGCGGTAGTCACACAGTTAACAAGTCACTATTAGTCCTGCTGGCCTTTGTAGGGAGGAAGTGAATATTTCATGAGAGTAGCATTCATTATCTGACTCACTCTCAGGCCCCTCTACCGTCTATCAACTATCTCTTATTTCTTTTGCAAACTTTAATTTGTTTTTCAAATTGAATCAAAGATCAGTCTTACTGAAAGTCATCAAAGATGAGTTTTACGCTAAACTTCAAAGAGTCTAATACAACTGCAAATTAAACAATAGTACATTTTCTGGATATATATATTTGATAAATTTTATTACAAGGTGCTGTATAATAATATTTAGATTACGTAGGGAATGGAATGAGCTAATATTACAGTAGTGCTTCTGTATGTTCTGCAGCTAGTTAATACAGAATATGAAGTTTTATAACTGAATAACTTATACAATGCAAGGTAACTATTTTGAGGGGCCCATTAATATCACCAAATCAACACTTATGGATACGGATACATTTCTATCTTATCGAGTAGAATATCACATTAAACATACTGATGTGCTGATTGTAAATTTTGTTTGTGCCTTTGACGGACAATAGCGAAAACGACGACGGGCAATAACGGCTATAATTTTTATTACCATGCACAAAAGTCAACATCAAAAGTATCCAATCCTTTCAATCAAGTCCTGAGAACAATAGTCATTCAGTCAGAAACTGAACCATTCATCACGATCTTAATATACCGTACATTCTTGACCTTCCGAGTTCATGAAATTCCTAAGAAATCTATCCAACCACCCTAATCCCCCATCACAGTCATTACACTGCGCCACTCATCTCTATAATCCTCCTCAGAGACTAGTAAGTGGCTCTCGTGCTCTTGGTCAGCCTCCACTGGCTCGTATCCGGTGACGCGGCTGATGCGAGGAGAATGGGGGACTTCCCAAGATTCCGCTTCCTCTTCCGCATGCGAGGAGGATTTGGAAGGTCTCTCTGGGCTGTTTGTAAAAACTGTACAAATGAGAACATTGAACACAATTACTTATTGAAAAATATGGCAGGTTGTATATGTTATCACAATAAAGATTTGATTTGATTAGCTTGCTACGAGCTTTTGTGGGAGGCGCGTACCAAATCTGATTTTGTTTGTTCTCCATTTTTCTTTGTTTGTTCTTTATTTGTAGAATTAGATTTATTTATTTAGACATACTACAACATAAAAGTTGGATTCCTGGCAATGTCTAGTTTCTTCCATTATGCCCTGAGCGTCTGTAGCTCTCACGCTCTTGGTCAGTACCCACTGGCTCGTATCCGGTAGCACGGTTGACAGAGGAGAAGGGGAACTTCCCAAGACTCCGCTGCATCTTTCGCATCGCTAGGGTGGTGACAATCGTACGGATTTGGGAGGTCTCCGGGCTGTTTTTGTTAATGCTATATGAATGGGTGAGTGAATGAAGAATTGTAAATATGGTTTGAATGAGAACATTGAACATAATTACTTATTGCCTAATAAGGCAGGTTGTAATGTTATCACAATAAAGATTGCTACGAGCTTTTGTGGGAGGCGCGTACCACTACTGATTTCTTTATTATTCTTCTTTCTTTGTTTGTTCTTTATTTGCAGAATTACAATTTACCTTATCCGTCATTAATAATTGGGATTTAAGAGCATACAGGATTCCACTCGCTCAATATGTACAGTACACAGTCATTCCGCCATTCGTACATAACCAAGGATGAAAGATTTGTCAGAATTGGCCGATGTGTGATGCATTGATAATTGCTAAGGCGGTTCAGTCCGCAAAATTCTGGGTATTTTCTCTCACCTGTCGGACTGAAGGCAGGAGCTATACTTCCATCAGTTCCGTGGTGATTATCTTCCGCCTAAATCTGATTCAGGCCGGCCGATTTTAATATTTTAGGTAAGTACAGGTAAATAAAACTGAAATCAATAATAGACATTAATATCATACAGTGACCAAAAAAAATCGAACGAATCCGTTTCAGTTAAAACGATACCTGCACAAAAATGGCAGTTTAATTAAGTTATAGCGTGAATGGAATACCGCCATTTTCAGGAATAGATTTAGGGTAGATATATTTAATATGTAATTTAATTCTAAACGTTCCGATCAATAGACCCATCTTCTCTCTGATTCAGTTAAATATTCTCGACTGTGATAAATTTTAATTAAACCGTTTGGCTTTTTAAGATACGGAGCCAATAATAAATAATTATTATAGAATTCCAGTTTCAGTTTGTTATTGGCTCTTTTAATAAAAGCCGTCGTTTAGTCTACCGTAAACTGTGAATCATCAGCTGGGGAGTATAAATCTATTTATCGTTTATAGCTATTTGGTTTTTATATTAAAATCACGTTTTCCGCTGTATTTTAAAGGTACACTGCCAGTTATACTCCAAATGATGCAGTCTCTCCATTAAAGGTGTATTACAAACATAAGAAATGTGAATTAGAAATGATTCATGCTCCTCAAAAAACACAAGAAAATCCAAACAAAAAAATCATTTTAAACTTTGAAAAGTCACTAATTGGTTCAAAATATTTTTTAAATCCCTTCTCAGCAACTTTCATTGGTTTGTATAATGTGTTAGTTGAAGATAAATGTACAGAAGGTGCGTCGTAGGTTATATTGTCATCCGCTTGATGCTTGATGCATTTTATTATGCACTTTACGACAGTCCGAGAGGTGAGAGAAAATACCCAGAATTTCGTGTGGACTGCACCACCTTGGCAATTATCAATGCATCACACATCGGCCAATTCCTACAAATCTTTCATCCTTGGTTATGCACTCACGTTAGCACGTCTACTGTGCATATTGAGTGAGTGGAATCCTGTATGCTCTTAAATCCCAATTATTAATGACGGATAAGGTAAATTGTAATTCTGCAAATAAAGAACAAACAAAGAAAGAAGAATAATAAAGAAATCAGTAGTGGTACGCGCCTCCCACAAAAGCTCGTAGCAATCTTTATTGTGATAACATTACAACCTGCCTTATTAGGCAATAAGTAATTATGTTCAATGTTCTCATTCAAACCATATTTACAATTCTTCATTCACTCACCCATTCATATAGCATTAACAAAAACAGCCCGGAGACCTCCCAAATCCGTATGATTGTCACCCCCCCCCCCCCCTAGCGATGCGAAAGATCCTCTGTCAACCGCGCTACCGGATACGAGCCAGTGGGTACTGACCAAGAGCGTGAGAGCCACAGACGCTCAGGGCATAATGGAAGAAACTAGACATTGCCAGGAATCCGACTTTTATGTTGTAGTATTAGAGGGTATTGCCACGTTAGTCTCCAAGGAGGATTATAGGGATGAGTGGTGAAGTGTAATGACTGCGATAGGGGATTAGGGTGGTTGGGGAAATTTCTATGGAATTTCTTAGACTTGGAAGGTCATGAATGTAGGGTATATTAAGATCGTTATGAAGGGTTTTGTTGCTGAAGTAATAAGGGGCATTTAACTATTGTCCTCAGGAATTTTATTTGAAAGGATTGGATACGCTTGATGTTCGACTTTTTTGCTATACCCATAGCCTGTCCAAAATGGCTTAGGTATAACTTGGTAGATTAGTAATTTAATTTCTATTGAGAGATGGGATGTCCTTCGAAGCAGTCTGCACAGTTGTCCAAAGCGTCTGTTTAGTTCTTGTTGGCATATTTTAAAATCTTAATTTTCCACCAAGGTTAAGAAAACTTAACTAAAAAATTAAAAAGACGGTAACGCGCAAAGAATGACATTTAAAAAAAAGTTATGATAGCCAACGATAGAAATCTATTTATTTAATACGTTTATACAAAAAAAAGAAGCGATTTTTACTGGCCTAGATGTTTAACTAATAAAATTAAACTACATAACAATGTTTTTTCTAATAGGTACTTGTATTTTCCATCTCTTCGAGTCAACGAGTTGAGCAATTCTGTCCCTAGGTCAATTTACCAAGAGTCTGTCCCGCACCCCATTGAAGTCAAGTGTGCTGCAAACAATTAGAGATTTCGTTACGGCACCGAAAACTGTTTTAATGACTTTTAGTCACTACAATCCACTAATCCCTCAACACATATTTCATATTGTACGATATTGTATTAACCTTCTGGCAATCCTAGATATTTGTTTTTAATTAATAGCACTTGATATGTTTCATGATGGTGACAGTGTTTTTCTATCGTTATCGCATCAAATAACTTGGTGCCAATCATCAGAATCAGATCAGAAAAGACAGATGGAAAGCATTAAGAGATCTGCCCATTAAGAGAAAAACAAATAATACCAAAGAGCTTGTGCAAATAACAATATTATCGAGAATAGTGTAATAAGTAAAATATTCAAACAAAATATTATTTAACTCAGTGGTAAATATTGATCTGCTGGTAATGCAGAACCCTGTAACTCATTGCAGAATGAGGATCATTCATCTTCTAATGACGAATACATTCAGCCATTTTTTTTCACATTAATAGCCGTTTCCAGTGCTAGATTAAATGACTTTGCCATCAATAAGTCTTAAAGTCAAGCAGCGCTGTGCTCCTAAATACAAAAACTGGAACTATAAAAAACAAAAAAATTAAACGTGAAAAATGTCACACCCGTCCGTTTCGGTTAATTTTAAAAATATCGGCCAAACAGCTATTTTTTAAATATTTCTTTATTAAAATTTCTAGATGCAGTCAATACAAATAACGTCTTGTATTCATTTTTGTAGGGGAAAAGGCTGTGAAGATATTTAGACATCTATTTCTCAATTCATTTTTCCCCCGGTTTAAAATCACATTTGAGACGTAACGGAAAAAAAATAAACTTTGCGATCCAGCGGAAAACTTCGTTCCACCCGATTTTGGTTCTTTTCTTTTATTAGTGTTTTAGTTATTTGAATATATACATATATACCCTAGGGTATCACTCGATATGATTTCTTCTCATCCATAGTAGGTTGTTTCATTTATAAAGATAAAACAAAAATCATGAACGATGTAAACAAATTTTATTCATTAATCATTAATAACACATTAAAATAATATGAAAAATACGCTCATGATGAGATATGTATAGTATTCGAAAATCTCGCTATTGGCCACACATTGTGTGGCATTTAATAAATGCACGTATCTCTCCGACAAAGACGAACTAACGAATTTCCTGTCACCTGCCCACTACCCACAACACCCGACCCGTCCTAATAAATTGCGCCTGCACACACGAATTTATTGATGCACAAGCATAGTTTTCGACGGACTATGCATTAATCATCCGGCGCTTCTATTCTATACCTTCATCACGTTCTGGCGTTTACCAGTAGATACTAGACGTCAGTACGTGATAGGGGTCACCACTCCCGTAGAATCCTCAACGCAGTGGCACCTTAGCTTGTCCAACAGGTTTGGGCATGAGAAAAAAAACAGTGTGTGCATATTATACTCATATTCCACATTTTTTTTTTCTCAGATTTTTATTTTTTCTGAACATGTAAAAAAAAGTGTAAGTTCTTGTAAAAAGAAATACGTGAAGTACAGGACATTGAATATAATAAAGAATACGAGATCACATACTTAGTAATAAATTGTAGCAACTAAATATACTATTAATCTTTCAGTTAAAACGAACCCTTTGCTTTAAGGAAAACAATAGATACCAAATTAAACTATTCATTTGTTACAATAACATTAAATACAATATATAGAAGGAAAATATCTATAAAACACATTTCATATACTTATGTTAGTATTATTAATAACTTAAAATGTGTTTAAATAACATATACATATCTATGTTTTATTTGGAACGGGCATTACTTCAGCCTTACTAAAACTGGTAAAAGTTTACTTACACACAAGAGAACAAACAAAAATAAAACAAAGATTGAGTAAAATGATGTTTTTTACCAACCTAAACCCAATCCATTAAAACCTCTTCATAAATACATAATCTGCTTCAATTTAATCATCCATCCACGTCCGGAACTAAAGATCCCAACCTATCACCCAACACATCGCTCTTTTCTTTGGAGCCTCCAGTCTTTGGAACTGACTACTTCCTACTACTCTCCAATTTCATAATCTGTTTCCGTCCCGATTTTCTAATCCCTTCTTTTCCAAATCATTCTTCTCCGTCAACTTGTGGTTGCCTGATTCTCCCTAGTTCCATTTCACTTGACCCATAAGATCTATTATTTGTATTAACTATTATGAAAACTTAATGAACATCTGCTATATCAAATATACTACAAAAAGGAAAACAAAATTACCCAGAATTATTCTCCTGTATCGTTTCGATATGTACTACTACACTTCATTTTCATAAAAGGCTCGTTATCACTCACGTTCTATATCTCACGTTATCCCTCGGGACCTGTTTGAAAGTAAAACTCTCTAAAAAAAATTTTTCATATCTTTCTCATTGAGTCAAAATCTAACGAGTTGTTCACCATCCAGCATCTATAACGACCGAGCTACAAAGACTTTGTTGTCTGTTTATACAACCTTACAACAACCGATCTTCCTACTCAAACCGGCTGCGAATCCTTATCAGAATGGTTCACTCCAAACTGACCTAACTAAAAAAAATTTACCGTTAATAAATCCAGTCGGATAGATTAAGTGGATCAGAGAGCGCCTGCAGGTTTATATTATATCCGGTAGCGATCAGGCGGCTGCATTGTGAGCCGGTTTGTTACAACGACAGTAAGAGCGATTGCCATTGTCTTGTCTCGGCTTTAGAAAGCTTCCTTCTAAACAGCTGACCCAGAACCTCGGATCCTATACGACAAGGGATCATGTTCCCCTAGTCCGGATTCTCTCTCCGCTGCACTGCAATGTGTGCATCTTCCAGTCAGAGAAAGTAAGGGCTCAGGGGAGCAATTGTGTTTAATCGGTTAGTAAGTAAAACTTTCCGTATTTTCAAGAAAAACCTCTGCTTGAGGTAACTACTAGGAACCGATAACTACTATTGAGTATTTATCTGATAATGCTTTAACCTGAGGCAATCATTCTTTCCCAATAACACTCCCAGGCACATTGCAGTTTATAGAAACAGTGAATACTGGAGAGGTGACGATCTCGCAGGCGAATCTGAGGCATTTCTGGGCTACTCATAAATGTGAATGTACAAGTATATCATATAAATAAGACAGTGAACGCACTATTGTAAATTAGACACGAATCAGATCATTTAGTACAATTATTTATTGACCTAAAGGGAAGATTGTAATTGTTCTAATAACAAAAGTTCTGAAATAGTACTTATTCAAATATAATGAATTAATGAAGTTCATTTTTATATCGAGTCAACCATTCAACAATTGTGAGTCACAGCTGGTCGTCAAGAAAGCTACAAACTTTGATCATTGGCGGGGCTGTACTTCGAGTAGGTGTGAGTAATTTCCTGTATTTTTTTTAAACCCAGAGAGAATCCTTTTTTCTTCCGCTTATTGTTCGACCCATCTTCTAAGGCGGTGTACTTTGTCTGCAGCTGGTATTTTTCGGAATGCCGCATTCAATTGTTCAACAGAGAGGTCTTGACCTTCGGAGCTTTCTGCTCTTCACGAATTTGCTATATCATCGTTCTTGTATAACTTATTTTTCTTATCCTCCACGTGCCTACTTCTGGAACAGATGTTGTACTGCGTAAAATGGACCCCAGGATTCAAGCACCTTGTTCTCATGTAGGTATTCTTTAAAGCTTGTTAACTTTAGTTCCCAATCAAGTACTTATTAGGTCTAACTAAGTACTCTCCGGTAACATGGTACACTTACTAAACAAAAGTGACTCCTTTAAGTCTTCGAGAAAAAGACTAACATAGAATGAATTTGGAATAGTTCTGAAATAAATAATAAAGGTGATTAAAACACCATTGTACAATTGTACAGTTAAACGAAACTGTGCAATGGTATAGGTACAACACACTAAATATACCTGACATGTTTCACAATCGAGTCGATCTAAGGACGAAACCTCTGACATATCACTTCAACCTACATAGGACTTAGCCTAGACATCTTAGGAGTAAAAGGTCGGGGAACTTGAGGGGAGAGAGAAATTTATTATTTTGAACATGGAATAAAAATAAAGCTATTAATATAATTGAAGCTTTCTAAAAACTATAATTAGCTATTCTAAATAATAATCCCGTGCCCAAAATCCCCTGACTTGGAGATACCACTCAGTGCGGTGGTTGGAGATTTCGAGTCTTTAGACGACAGACGTTCATTAGAAGGGGTTATATGAAGCCAAAAGGTGCTTCTGGTTGCATATCTGGCATGTCCCAGTCAACGTACTATCATCGTCCTTGTGCTTGTCTGACAAGCAGTCGAGTAATTTAAGTGTTTTTTTCAATCTACATTACGAATAAAAATAAAACGAGAGGGCTTACTTATCTTTTTATTGTGTTAAGCACTCCATTTCGCTAGATGATTAGATCGATAACAAGCAATAAGGAAAAAATAAAATGAAATAAAAAAATGAAGACATAGGGCCCGAAAAAAGGCCTTATCGACGGACCGGCTGGATATTAATATGACAAGGAAGGCTATTAATTATTACAACAAAGGCAATTTACGATGAGACATCCATCAAAGTTCCCCTTTAAGTAGGATCATATATCACTCCATTCATTGATCAGGCATTAGGATGGGCATTAGCAGGCCCGTCTGAGTTTACAACATCCGTGTACGAACATCACATCCAAATACTCTTCTCATTTGTACACGGTATACACCGGCGGGTTATTCAGGCAGAGCTCTCTCGTTTGATGCAGTTGCCGGAGAGGCTATACTTTCAAACATTTACGTCCTTCACCTATTTTTAGTGCTTCTATATTTTGAGCATAACGGTCGTATGAAAGATTCCCTGGTTGAAAATAACTTAATAGGCTGAATACGTTTTCCTTGAGATATAATAGCGACGGTAAGGTAGAAAAACAAAACTAAATTCCCATTTTTTAATAATGGTTTGGATTGAAATGACATTAAGACGAGAAGAATTTCAAATATATTCCAAAAAGTAAAGTATTGAGAGCCCTCAGTAGAATTGACTTTGTTTATTCGTCAAAATTATTTTGAGTAATATCTCAGCTATTTACATTTTTTTAATGATTTGTAGTGACCTGGTTCGGGAATAAAATGGAATATGTTTGATTCAAAATACCGTCCCGTTTTCGGCACCACCTTAAATGGGTATTTAAGAAAAACATCGTCACTTTAGTTAATTGAAATAATACTTAATTTCAATAACACATAATATATTTATGTTTTATGTAACAAAGTTTCAGTTGAGCAATTCTTAAACTTGATAAAAATTAAAGCACTGTGAGCTGTCGTTCCACCTTTGAATGTGTAATGGGGACAAAAATGTTTCCTGAGCAACGACGAGTTATCTAAGTTGTTTTCAAGTTTAATTATTCATATAAACGAGATATATATATATAGAATGTTTTAGAGCAAATCCATAGAACACTTCATGACTAAAATAAAACCGATCGAGGTTGTCAGCCCAGTTGGTAGGTGGCTCTGAGTGTCGTTGGTCCTAGGCTATTACCTCTCAACCTAAATAGGATTTTCCTAGCATGTTGCGCAGACGCAAATATATTACAAATTGTTACGGTGGTATTATAGAATGGATACATGCACTCTGCATCGATTACATATCATCATGTATGTGGAACGAAATGTCATCAAAGTTAAATAATTAAAAGGACGTAAAGGACGCCTATTTGATGGATGACACGCCATTTACGTCACTACTATTATCATAAACTTGTTTTGGTTTTAAGTTCAGCATTATAAACTTTGGTGATGCGCTTTCGGAAGTACTTGATTTAGAGCTTTATGAGCTTAGATTTATGTCTGTCTAGCGTATAAAGGCTTAGTCAATAATTATTAATAATAATGGGAACTATAGCACAATTGAAATTCTACACATCTTGATTGAATAAGTAAATAATTCCTTAACCTGTACTGTATTGATACCGTATTGTACTTATTGTACAAATTGATACCGGTACTGTATTGATCCCCTGATGCAGTTAATTGTTTCTGCCGCGTGTATTTTATTTCACTGGAGTAAATACAAGTGGTTGGCTGCCAATAAGGATTCCTGCCCTGAATGGGATCACATAACGGGGTTTAAAACCCAAATAAAAACAGTTTTAAAGCACCAGCCATTAGAGCTTGGTGCTTCGTTGCATTAACTGCATTGCGCCAATCATTCAATATTACATTATCGAATGCAATTATTCACAAACATGGCTACATAATATTTATGAATCGACTGCACATAACGCTAATTTACAAAACATACAGAGTTTTATTTGTGGATTATAGTTAAATACTTTATGGCCTCTAATATTTTACTGACTATTACAATATCGAAATAACCCTGAGTATTTTTATCACTTGCTCATTGTTTCTACGCCTAATATTCTTTACTGTAATAAATTCACCATGAGTTTGCGCACGTACCTTACAGATCATAGCTAAAGGATAATATAATATTTCGTTCGGTAATCATGTACTCATATCGTATGGTCCACTTAGTTCTACTAATGATGTACACACAAACTACAGATCGCTCTCGTTCGATATATACGATACTCACTACGGGTGGACCCAACCCAACAAGCAATTCCCTTCCCTTCTTACTTCCGTAATTGCTCTAGCACGAAACCACTCTTTTAACATCCACATTAAACGAAATTAAGTCCGTGACAAAGACATCAGCGGAAGAGAGCGAGGTCGTCTCAGTGGCTAGCAGGTGACGCTGAAATCTAACAGGCCTAGGGTTATCCTAGAGATCTTCACCTCGGATTTATAGATCCCATTCTTAAGATCGCAATTAAAGTGTCTGTGGCACCTCAGGACAAAACTCTGGAAAGTCTTACTTCAACCATAAGGTATCATTGTATCACCTGTACGGTGTCCGAATATTCAGCAATCAGTCTGGACACAGTTAGAAGTCTCCAATAATTCCATGATTGACGTACTTCAAAACATGGCTCGATATTCCATTCATAGGTGGAAGAAAGGTGAGGTCCTCGAGATGCCTCTTCACCAGCTTTTCAATTGGCTGAGCCATCTGGAAAACCTGGTGTTTAACTTCTTGCCTCACTAATAGCAACAGACGGTCGTCGAAGGAGCCTATGCTTCCCGAGCACTGTAAACGACAGTGAGCCCTATTACTAAATAATCAACTTCAATAAAAAAAATTTTTTGGCAATAATTAAATATTTTTTATTTCTAAAGAAAAAAAGAAAAAAAAAATCTGACTTATTCACTTTCCTTGTGAGAATGAATTCTCTGCGGTGTTCGTCCGTTTTTCATGGCGATTAGTCCCCTGTTGTTTGACCTCGAAACATGACATTTTATACGGAGGTTTCATTTGACGACCTACCACATAGCCAACCACATAAAATATAATTAATTGTCACGAATCAATTACTAGATATTAAAAAAAAAATGTTCATCTTTTTCTTTGAGTAAGGTATTAATTAAATTAAAAGTATTGATGTATTGATAAAAGGTATCTTATAGTTATCAGGACATTAGCAGGTTATAATTACAAGAAGCCATTAAAACTGTCATTAGTTTCTAATGACACCAGCACACCTGTTAGGTGAGGCGGCATTAAATTTAACTTGGAGGTTCCACTTGATATAACTATGACATGACGCTGATAAAGACAAAACCAATCCTATGAAATTAATTAAGGGTATTAATTGTTTAGTTAGTAAACTTTAGTAGACTTTGTAGCAGACGGAATCTAACTGGTATCCAGTCAACAAAGAGAAAAAGAGAATAATTACAGGGCTTTTCTTCTC
The DNA here is from genome assembly GCA_930367205.1 of Acanthosoma haemorrhoidale. NCBI lineage: Eukaryota > Metazoa > Arthropoda > Insecta > Hemiptera > Acanthosomatidae > Acanthosoma > Acanthosoma haemorrhoidale. Next base: position 38,688,864 of record OV884013.1, read on the forward strand.
TTTGCCCACAATTGGAAAAATCTTTAAGGACGAGCTATTTAAACATCTTTAGGCGAGTTCCCTGAAAGGATAGAGATATCTCATAACGGACGGAATGTTCAAGATGATCCTTGGCGATGAAACATCATTGCAAGGTGTGTGTTCCTATTTACTCCACAACGTGGGCTTGAGACAATAGGCCACGTTTAGACCAACGGTCCATGTTATTAAGGGACAGGAAAAATAGATACTTTGCTATCATTGAGTTAGCTATCAAATCACAGATCTCAACTTTCTGATCACTGAAATAATACGTAATGTGCGTTCGCTTTAAGTCAATACAACCACTACAAACTTTGTAAGGAAGTTGTATCTGGTGCCCTAATGATATTACAAATTATTTGGTGACGATTAACACAATTTCTAACACATAAATGTAAAAAACCAGTACCATGTGCTGGTATATTTCTATTGTAAGTGTTATGTAGAGGAATGATTTTTTTTTCCACATCCTCCACTCATCCTTCGTGCCCTAAGAAAAATAAATCTCTCCCTAGCCTGTGGGCCTGGTTTGCCGCCGGGATCTCGGCTGGTCTGGACGCTAGGGGCCATTCGGTTAAGCGTGGACTTTAGAACACTACATATACCAAGACCACGAAGCGTTGATGATCATTTGGTTTTAAGTCTATAACAACTAACATCCATCCATATTGAGAAATGTTTGAGGAGAGAAATATTTTTATGAACTCAATAAAGCTATGAATAATAAATTAATGAAAATCAGGATGAGTCTAATATATGCCGACGAGTCATTTTTTTAAATTACTGTTTTTTTTTTTTATAAATTCAATGTTTATCACGATACTAGTCTCACATTTTCAAATATTTTTTCGTAAAAATAAATTAGCTGGTTAATAAATTAGTATCCGACCTCGAAATGACCGCACCCGACATAAACAGTCTGTCTTCATCCTCCATTTGAGCAACTTTTGAAAGGTTTATTAAAATTAGACAAAATAAAACGCAACTACCTAGTTATAAATACCATTTCATCACTCGGTCGTTCTCGGTAATCCGGGAGTAATCTGACTAGAAAAAGCGCCGGACTATCGAAACCGTACTGTAATTGATTAATCAGGTGGGATTGAGATCCAACCTTCCGTCGTATGTAAAGTAGCGGATATCAATTCACGATAGTCTCACCAGGAGGCTTCAAATATATCGGTCAGGGTGGACTTTGTTCGAAATTGGTTTAATAAACGGTCTTCCCGAAAAGTTCTCCTGTAAGCGTTAATTGACATACTGTAAACAAGGCGAAGATGCCCCAGGACAAGGAGACATACACTGACATGCATGGCACACCCCCTCGGTCCTAGGGGATGGAGGGGAGGGGCGACCTTGTTCGCAGGGGCCCGATCTGGTGGGGGTTGCATCCTATAAAAGGTAGCAGAAGCCGGCTCAGCCTCAGTGTCAAGTGTGACGTCCGCGAATCAGGGTAGAAGCCATTCAAGCAGCCTACAGCTTTATCGTACAACTCCAACAACTCCTTCAACTTCTAAGGTAAGGGCTTAAGGCACAGCTCAAACGCAGTCAGACCATATTTGAAATTCAAAAGCAGAGGTCACATCATAACATTCATTGAGTGATATGTCGTAACCTCCTGTTTATAGAATTTGTCTTGTCGTATATAACTTTTTATATTAATAAATATTAAGGATATTTCAAAAAAGGGTTCTGTCAAGTAATATCAAATATTTGAAATATGCTACTCATTGAAGAATGAATTAAAACATACAACTGACAACCTTTGGAAGTATCCTTAAAAATATTAAGACGAAATAATTCCTAAGCCTATGACACAACAAAATAATGAATCGTGTTATAGTAGTAAACAAGTTTTATTAAAGAATTTAAATCAAAGGAACGCTTAATTTAAGCTATAAGTATTATTATGTGCAATGTTTCACCGCCCTAAACAAAAAATATAGTGATCAGATTCAAAATGCAAATTTCAAAACTCAAACTCAAGATTATAAAATTTTACCTATAAAATTTTCAAATTGGACGGATACAATATTTATTACACAATATATTATAATATAATAATTATTATATAGCCTACACTGGGCAAAACATCCCAGGTCTCCAAGGCGACCGGCTATAGGCAAGCCCGCAAGACCTAGATGCTTTGAATTTTACTATAGTCAGGAAGAGCAAGTAATGTCTTGGAATGCACAGCTCATTAACAAACCCCCGAGTAAATTTATTATTATTGCAACAAGATTTGTATATTGTTTCATAGAATTATCTATTTTTCAATTAAATTAATATCTGAGCTCGTTGAATACAATGTTTGCACAAGAAAGTTCGTCACAGTCAAAAAATGAGAAAATTTTTTTTTTTTAATTTTCACAGGTGTATATTAATTTGCCTATGTTCATTTGTTATTTGCCTCATCGACACATAATTATTTATAAAAAAAAAAACTTCAGAAGACGATTCAACTGGTCGAGTTGCACGCTATTGTGCTTATCAAAACAACGACAGCGCAACAGAATTCATTTGATCAATATTATTCTTTTATCGAAAAACAACTGTAGCTAACTCATATTTTGCGCCTACAATTACCTGGTATCGATGCTGTCGATACATAAAAATTAGTCCGTACTACAGTTTTACTAAAAATGTATCATGCATATATTATTGTTAACAATGCATCAGTGGCATTAAAAAAAAAAAATAAGCTTTTTGTGTTTATTATTAATTTCTGAGACTAAATCAATACAAAATCTAATTTAAATTAAATCCGTTGAATTGTAGCTCACGAAGGTGTTACCCCCTAGCAAGGCCGCTTTCGCATTGTTTATTCCAATTCTCCTTTACTCAAGTAGCCAACATTTAGATATTTTCCCTCACGAGGCTGAGTGAACTCCGTCCACTCCATGAAAAAATAGTCTTTCGAAACAGAAGGTACTGATAAAATCCCTCCCATTATCGTCAGGCAGAACGCCAGCCGAAAAGCTATATCTACAATCCGAGCTCCGATTGCTAATGGTTCGGGGGGGGGCGGAGGCTGGATTATCGAACGGGATGAGATACGGGCGTGACCCCATCTGGGTCAACACACCACGCCCATTGACGCACCATTAGGTGAATTAACATTCACCTGGGATTTGGTCCATTACCGGCCATATTAGCATCGTCCATCACGCTTCTTTTACAACTTCCCAGCTCATTTTTTTTACATGGGCAGTAATTTCCGATATCAACGATGATTTTTATTTTTTCCGGTCGCTGCATCAAGTCCCCTATAATGGGCATGGACAAGTTGTTGTTTTTAATAATTACAGGAAAAGAAGATGAACCAGAAATTCGAATTGGGCTGGGGCTACTTTTGAAAAAAAAAAACGTAAATAAATCAAAAATAAACAGATTTCACCACTAGAAATGATGTTTTGTTGTTTTTGTTTAACGCTGGGTTTACTACAACCCACAAATCAGCAATCTTTTTGGGGAAGGATTCAACTAGCACCAGCAATGTACTTGTTTCGATTTAAGACCCCCACTGGTCGCCACTGATGTATAAGGTAAAAATTCATTCAGTTTCCCACTAGAGTACAAACGGACCCTTTCCTGGCGTATCCCAATCAGATTAGGGCAGCAACCTTTAGACCGTGAAGACGATTCCACCTAATATAAACAAGATTTATCATTTGCAGGGCGAATGTTCCCTAACTAGCCTATCAGCGGCGAAGAATACCTGATTTTCCACCACTAACCCCCCCCCCTGGCTCAGTGCCTACAAATGAGGACAGAGGATTGTAGCAGCGCCAGGCATGACGACCACCCTTGAAGATGAGTATCTACTCCGGTGGTTTATTAGATAAATACATCACTCAAGGCCGGGGAGAGAGGTTTCGGCAGGAAACGTTAGGGACTCGGCTAATCTACAAATCGAACGCCTTCCTTAACAGAGCCCATTGTACAGTGTTGATCGATATACGTACGATTCTCCCTAACCCAAAAGACATAATGGAAATCGCCTTGAATTGCGTTGGAAAAAAATATATGTTAAATTGTCATCAGTTTCGACATGGTGGCAGATAATGACTATATGGGATTTCAACACGGTATGTTTCATCAACCAAATCTAATTCCTAAAGGAGCATCCAATCCAACCATATATATTTATATTTATCATATAAATTCACTGCAACAATTCCTGACAGTGTTAAATTTAAAAATTGAGAATCAGACCTGTAATTTTCCCTTTATTGGATCTCAAGTCTTAACGATACCCGATTGAAGATAGAAGCGGCCGATACGCTTTTAATTAATAATTGAAAATCTATTAACCGTCAGCGGATTCGAATCCAGATAAATCGTAAATCAATCCCACGAATGATAGATCTTTTTAAGTGCTCATGTTTAATGACTTAAAGAAACAAAAACCTAATAATTAAGTGCAAGCAATAAGAAATAAAAACCGTAAAGGAACTCCGCGTAATTATTACAAAAAAAATCAACTTCGTGTTTTTTATTGTTTTTATAGAGGCCTCGGAGAGCTCGGTATAATTCAGTACCATTATCTGAGACAAATTAAAACAATAACCCTCTTTATTCATCTGCCGGTGAATTAGAAATTTAATTAAACCATTATTTTCTCCGTGACCATTAAATTAACGACGTTCCTCGAGAGGCCTGCCTCGATTGTGCGGTTTTAATCGTTTCATGAATCACGAAAGAAGTCTTGTGGGAATTTCCTCCCCGATATACCCATCAGTAAGAGAGGATCCAGCGAGTTAATTATTTGTAATTTTGCTCCTTTAATATTTACAATAATAATACAACTGACAAACGTTTTACATAATGGTCAGGCGATTCCTTACATAATAACTCAAGACTCGTATCGGTTACGAAATGCTTCGGCCCGAAGCCCGGTCCAGATACAAAAGCGCATATTATCCCGAACTCGTACAAGTGACATCAGCGAAAACTGCAAAACCTTTAATGTTAGGCTTCAATTAATCATTTAAATAATACCGATTCAGCATTTTGAACTTCTGCCGTACAAGTTTAAACGGTAAGCATAAATCGTTCAACCGTGGCATTTCTCTCCGAAATGTTTATTTATGGCATATATCAATATCTACATTTGAATCAATAGGTAAATGACCATTAGACTAATTGACAAGAGACAAAGGTTAAATTGTTCACAGTGCACATGACTAGGAAATGTTACTTCAAGGCCTTCGTCAAGTATAAACTGCACGCTTTGTAGCGGTGCAATATAATATTCAACCGTGCAGGTTCTAATACTTTCGAGGTAGATTAATTGCTGTACAATATAGTAAATATAAAATTGTCAGTAAAAATTTAAATAATAGCTTTCTTTATTATTTCAGCGGTTTAGTGAAGATTTCTTATGGAATTACAATGTAAATGTATGCTGGAAAACCTATGCTTCATTAATAATAATCCATTAGAAAAAAACAAAACATTTTTTGTAAGGTTCTAGAGAATAATCAACAAAAGAGGGGTATTACAACACCCACTTTTCGTCTGAATAATGATAGTCTATAGAAATTTCAGGATACAAAAAACTGAAGTTTGAAGCTGTGACGATGTTGCATTTGATAATGAGCACAACCACAATATCAGCAGCCCTCATATTTAGATCGCAGTTGATTTTTAGAAATTCTTGCATTTCATTATCATAGGAACATCGAGTATTCAATTTTTTTTACTAATTGTATACCGATTGAGCAATGAGACAGATTTTTCTAGTTTTTCATAATTTTCCAATTGGACACTGAATGAAGCGCTCATATTTACATAAAAACTCAAATTTAACATTTTTAATTCCTCCATTACTATCTAGGCACTCAGTCTCAACAAATAGCCTGGGCATGCGGATCCGGTTGAGGTAGGACTTGGTAACTTCACTTGTGTGACATTAAGTCGTGCGGCTAACGGACCCCGGTGACCTTCATTAGCCTACAATAAATATTTACAAGACACGGATCCTCAAGTTAGCCAAATCGGTCAATTAGTTGACGTACAGGGAAGGTTTAATCGCCCTACTTGTTTTGACTTGTGAGCAGGTCCATGTGAGCCGGTACGCTTCGGCAATGCTAAACAGGTAGCGACGGTGGGCACTCAACCTCCCCCTTCTTTTTCCATCGGAATCTGCCTGTTTAAGGTCAATAAGTATACTTGACGTACCGGGGAATGCAACGTGATCTGCTGGCGTGGAGAGCCAGGAGGGAAAGGTTCTATATTCGAAGATCCGAGGCGATTGTATCCTAACATCCTAGGCTGTATATCTTTCGTTTAATACATACAACGAGAACAAGCCAGCAATATAAATCTGGTACTAATGTTGCAGCCGATTTCCACAGCTTTTGTTTTATTTGTTTTGATTATTTAGATTGTTTTTTGTCTAAAAAGCGATTGATTATTAGTTAATGAGATGATTGATATAGAATATGTATTTTCAATCGTTAAATAACTTTTTAGGAAACTCACACCGAGTACCATGAGTATTTCTCTATAAGAGCAGTTCCTGAAAGAGTTGTTATGGATTTGATACTTTAAAATTTTAAATTCTCCTCTCATTTCGGGTAGATATCATATCCCACAAATATTCTTCCTCTGGTTCGTCATTGATTAGTACTTCTGGCCGAGTCATCCTTCATCGATAGATATTTAAAGTACATAAGAAATAGCGATCAATTCCTCAACGGGGTAAGGATCGTTATCCCCCCGTCGGGTTGAAGGACGAGGGAAGGGCAAAGAAAGGATCGTTAAGAGGACATTAAGCAGAAAGGGATAAATGACAGAGTGGACGAAGCCATCAATCGAACAGGCGACGCCGGGTCTGCGAGATTTCGCCCGTCCCTACCGGCCGGTTCACTTTCGTCTCAATTTCCTTTTAAATGCCTTCCAGTTTTCTAAAAACCTGTTCTAAGATCCCGATCACGTCATAAGGTCGACCTGTTCCTTACGAGCGACCGAGAAAACGTTATTTTCATGAACCGTTCGTTTACTCACGTGTTAAAATCATATGTTCTATTGTAGTTTAAGTTTTTTTTATTAAATCAGCCTTAATTATTTCATAGCCATATCCACTGTGTAAATTAATGTACGACCGGTATTACACCTTAATTCTTTCCGTGTGTATCGGCGAAAAGATTATCCAATACGGTCGAAAACCAGTTTTTAAATAATTTATGAAGATAGGACTCTCTCTCTCGTTCAAGTTCAACTTTGAACTTAAAACAGGCCTTTCACTTTTTCTACTTACAGGGTAAGGTAAACTTTCCTATTTTGATAAATGCTTAAAGCCTAATAGAAAGCAGCTTGTACAGCTTTCAGAAAATATCGTTCTGCGTTCAAGTTGATAATTTTGCATCAACTTCAATTTTCTTTATTATATTGTTTTTTTAAAAGAGAATATAATTTCAATTTAAATTATATAACAAACTACTGATTTATTTTTTCAGATGAAAGCAGTACTAGTATTGGGATGCTGCTTGGCAATGGCATACTGCATGCCAGTGGATGTAGCGGAACCCAAACCCAACGTACCACTGGTCATAGCCGACTACTCAAGTGTCGCTAGTAAAGACGAAGTTAAGTCGACGGAAACCAAGCCCGCCGACGCAGTGCCAGCACCCCAGAAGGCGGAGGAAGTGAAGCCCGAGCTCAAGAAGGATGAGGCCGCGGCACCAGCCAAACTTGAAGCACAACCGACACCGGCGAAGGAGGAGCCAGCCAAGGTACAGGAAGCAGAGCCCGTCAAGGAGGAAGCCAAGCCTGCCCAAGTCAAAGCAGAGGCAGCACCTGTAGCACAGGCCCCAGCTGTCGAGAACCCAGCCCCAGTGGCACCTCAAGCCGACGCAGTCCCAGCCAAGGTACAGGACGCCAGCGCAGCACCAGTAGCCGCCGTACAGGAGCAAGCAGCAGCAGCAGCCAAGCCTGCCGAAGAACCCAAGAAGGACGAGAAGGAGGCCGTCGCACCCCAGCCAAGCAATGTCTCCGAGCAGAAGGCCGAAGCACCAGCACCCCTGAAGGAGGAAGCCAAGCCAGCCCCCGAAGCCGCCGCTGAAGTTAAGAAGGAAGAGCCAGCAAAGGTTGAAGCTGAAGCACCCGCATCAGTCAAAGCAGTGGAGACAGCAGATCTGAAGAAAGACCAACCAAAATCTGAACAGGTCGTTCACGCCACCGAGCCTGCAAAGGACGCAACAGCAGTCAAGTCCGAGAACGTGAAGGAAGCCGCGGCTCCAGTTGTCCCCCCTCTCGCTAACGCTGAAGCAGCCAAGCCCACCGAGGAAAAGAAGGAAGAGGCCAAGAAGGAAGAGGCACCAGCAGCCGTTGTTGAGCAGAAGCCAGAGCAGCCGAAATCTGAGGAGCCAGCTAAAGTACCAGAGAAAGTAGAGACCGAGAAGAGGACGAGGCGCGAAGCAGCTAAAGGCCTCAAGGATGAGAAGAAGCCAACAGATGTGAAAAAGGACGAACTGATCAAGAAAGACGAAAAGAAACCCAAGGTCTGAGCTGGAAGACAGTGATAAGTTTTAAATTAATTACAAAAAAAAATAAAAAAATAGGGAAAGCTGTTGTTCCCTTCCTGCCCTATGAGCGGTCCCTGTCACCGGGACAACTCCTAGCGAGGTCGGGAACCTAGACTGATAAGGTGAGCTAACATCTCCTGGACTCATTTCCCAACACTCCTCAAGCACTAAGTGTCCAACACTATTGTCTGTGAATTGTATTTAATTCCTTACTTATTATTATTAATGTTATTAGAAATAAAACGTTCTGATTTTTGTACACAAAATTAAAACCCTTAGTTATTTTTTGTAATCTTACCACATCAATACAATACAAAACATACTTTTTTGCTGAGAAACTGTCATCCAGGATATAATTTGGGGGCAGATGACAATATCTAACATACTCAAATTGCATAAAATAATCACTAATCGCTAGTCTTATTATTATGAAGCTCTCATATGGTGTGGTGGTAAGTGTTCACAACATAAGTGGTAACTGGTTCGTGACATGAAGAATCTGGGTTTAATTAGCTAGATGGAAAGAGAATTTATTTTCATATACACGTATATATGTAGGTGGGCGGATCATTTTAGCCTCAACTGGAAGTACATAAGGGCGTAAATAATTAAACAAAGTAGATCCTAAAGGAAAATCGTCAAGCTAAATCTGATACCCTCATTTAGCTGAAATCAAGATGTAGCAAATAATACAAATATTACATTTTCATGTCATTTTTGTGGCCAGAAGAGCACCCGAATTGCCGAATTTCCTCAAACAACCCCAATTAACAACTCCCCAGCAAGGTCCAACAACTGTTTAATAAATGAATTTAGTAATCCCAAAAAATCTCAAGACTCGCAAGGCTGAACGCATCGTAAAACAAATATAATTTAAAGCAGTTATATCATATCTAAAAAATATATTAATACTCAACATCATAATAACCTAAGCTAATTTTTGTTTTTGTAACTGTTTATGTATTCGGTAATAAAAATTAAAAAAAAGTTAAGGATCATTATTAAACATCAATTTGTTTGTATCTTTACTGGCTTAAGCAACTTTCATCATATCGTTCAATGCCACAGGCGTACATTATAATTTGAATGGTAAAGTTTACTCCGTAATTTTCTCAGTTGTAATGTGCAGTACACGCAGCATTTCCTCGTACCCCCCTCCCTCCCTTTCAAACACAACTTTATAAGGATGAGTAATTTGCAATCGTTCATTTCAACAGACAAATATCCGGATAGCAATCCATATCCGTTTACAGACCAAAATCAGAAAACCAAACCATTTGCCAAACACGAATACAATGCTTAAATCATTGCTCTCATACAATATAGGTCTAATCCAACAAATATTCCAGTAGAGCTTCGATTAGGAGGACTCCCTTGTAGAATTCTCAAATCAGTTTAGATAAACTACCAGGCCTTAATATGATGAGTCTTAGGCAAAATCGTTAATGATTAATGCGCAAGGAAGCTGAGCAAATTATATTAATTAATTACCGAATTCAATTGTATTGGGATGTAGTTATTGTGATTATTGTCCACTTTGCTTTATCGTCAGCCTACAAGGAGTGGTAACTGGTTCGTGACATGAAGAATCTGGGTTTAATTAGCTAGATGGAAAGAGAATTTATTTTCATATACACGTATATATGTAGGTGGGCGGATCATTTTAGCCTCAACTGGAAGTACATAAGGGCGTAAATAATTAAACAAAGTAGATCCTAAAGGAAAATCGTCAAGCTAAATCTGATACCCTCATTTAGCTGAAATCAAGATGTAGCAAATAATACAAATATTACATTTTCATGTCATTTTTGTGGCCAGAAGAGCCACAATCAACCGTTTCCAATTTTGGTCAAATTCAGAATTTCATTAACTACGTTGAAGCGAGCTTTTGTCTACATATATTTACGCATATATATATATATATATATATATACATATATTTTTTTCTCTTTCATAACCCCTTTAAATTTACAGATAATTATAGATCCTCAGGCGAATCTATTTAAAAATTATTTTTGTATTTCCTGTAGCATCGCTACATTGTATACAGGTTTTGTTATTTTATAAAAATTATATAATGAATAAATAAGTATAATGATACACATTACACGTGACTGGACTAATCTGACTAATCAGGAGATGGGGCTCATCTATATACATGATGTATATATGGTGAGGTATAATGACAAAGGTATAATAATTTGTACCGATTAAGGTAAAGCAAAGATCGTTGTAAAATTGATCTAGTCTAGACATTGTAAGATTCGCAGAAAACAGAAAACTACAAAGATATGTATTTCATTATATGGGGGAAAATTTTACATTCATGGCTACATAATGTTTTATGAATGTAAAGACATCTACCCCCGATAAAGTAAAGAAGATTGATTGTATAACAATAAAATGTTTACAACTGAAGTTTAACCCAAATAGTAGGGAGTAGGGTCTACAGCCATCCTGTCATAATTGAATTCATTTCAAATGACAAGAAAAAACAAATAACTGAATTTTTATTTATATATTAAAAAACATTCACAGCAAAGCAGCGATATCCCTACAAACATCCCAAGCAGTTAAGGTAATGCAATAGACGTTATTAAATTAATTATAACGATGATATTTAAAACTAAAATGGTACGAATATATTTATAAATAATATTAATTATTTATGACATTTATTACACTGCATAGTACAATGAACGGGCAGGTAAGATACAAGCGGATCTGCGAATTTCAGACGAGCGAAAAAACATGCACCGGAAGTCGCCATGGCTGCAATAAAAGAGAAAAATAGTAAAAATAAAAAATGAGAAGGGAAATGTACAGTGGGAATGTTGTTGGCCTTGGTGGGAGAGGCACCTCCCTCGGGTCGGGCACAGAAAGTTCCTTGCCCACGGCAACAAAAACAAAACGGCACTTTTCCAAAAGATTTAATTCTTCGGAGGCATCGTTTATCTTCTCCCGGTCCCAAGGCGATGCGTTCACACATGCATATATTAGCATAACTTCCGGGGATCTCTCGTACCGTTGTAAGATGTGTTAATTATGGTAGCTGTTGCATGATGGGAATGGCCAGGATTTGAACTAGATAGGCAATCAACTTTGTAAATCAATGAAAATTGGTTACCTTCCTATGAAACTAGTACATTAAGAAAACTGCATGTTTATTCTATATGCACAAACTTGAGCGGATCCCAGTCGGGGTTTAGACTCAACACTCAGGTTATTTGGCAGGCAAACTGTCGAACAAGACAGAGTTCAAGTAATAGTTTACTAAAACTAAATTAGGCCCCCAAGACCTACAAAGAAGACCCACTCATACAGGTATGAGTAAAGCAGCTATACATATGAAAACAAAACCATGAATCACCACAAAGAAAACTCAGGATAATTAGCAAATTTAGAGTTTTAGGCGTTAGATTATTATCGTTAGGTATAATGTATCTCTTCCAAGTAAAAAAAAAAAAAAGGATTCATTGATAAAAGCATATGTCATCGTGGGTATTTCGTACATAGCAATTTTTTAAGGTGACCGTCCAATAGTGTTAAGGACCAGAATTTAAATTTTGAGTTAAGAGTAAGTTAGTAAATTAAAGATAATTGACTACCGGTAGAATAATCATTCACAACCTTCAACCGACTCAACTACATGTAGTAGTGTGGTAGCTTGTACACGGATCTAGCAATACAAGTGTTTATTGTGATAAAATTACATTATGCCTTATTGGTAAATAAGTAATTGAGTCCAATAATCTCATTCATACCATATTTACAATTGTTCATTCACTCGCTCAGTCATACAGTATTTACAAACAGCCCAGAGACCTCCCAAATCCACATGATTGTCACCCCCCCCCCGCGCCCCTCGTGGAAGCGGAGTCATAGGAAATACCCCACGGTCCTCCATCAGCTGCGTAACCTGATACGACCCATTGGAGATTGATCAAGAGCGCGAGAGCCACAGACGCTCAAGACATGATTTGAGAAAATGGCCATGGCCAGGACTCCCATTGTCACGTATTTATAGCAGGTCACGACGCCACTGCAACTTTAGTTTCCGAGGAGAATCACAGGGATGTGTAGTAATGACTGTGCTAGGGTATTAGGGTGGTTGGATGGATTCCGATGGAATTTCATGAACTCGGAAGGGACGAATTCAAGAATGTAGGGTATATTGAGATCGTTATGAAGGGTTTTGTTCTGACGTAATAGGGATGATTGACTATTGTTCTCAGGACTTTTGATTGAAAGGATTAGATGCGCCTGATGTTCGACTTTTTTGCTTTACCCCATAGCTCTATTCTGTATGTCCAGATTGGCTTTAGTATAACTTGGTAGATTAGTAGATGTTAATTACCATTAACATGGTAATTTATTTTCTATTGAGAGATGGGAAGTCCTTCGAAGTACTCTGTAAAGTTATCCAAAGCGTCTGTTTAGTTCGTGTCTTTTTAGCCTCGTGTGTGGGTTCCATGTCAGCCTTTTGTCGAAATGGAAGCCTAAATACCCTACTGTCTCGGATACAGGAAGAAGAATAGAATTTAAAAACTAGTGGACAGAACTTGTGGCAGAGAGTAAAGGTAATGTGGGAACATTTAATCCAACAATACATTTTTGATCCAAACATTTCAGGACAAAGTACTCCGATTAGCCCCATTGTTTGTAATAAATACAAAGATCACTAATTTAAAGTCCCCAGGAGTTCGAATAACGATTTTATTTTTGTTCTTATAATTAAAACTGAAATTTATCGTTATTGTAAAGTCTTGCCCAATACTCTCATTCGAAGAATCCTTTCCCATTTCATCTTCAATATACTTAAAATACTGAAGTACACTGTTGGGCCAAGTCGGTCCCTTGAAATATGATAAGCTTGAACACTTACAAAAACCAGAGACCACTCGTGGCAAGGATTAAACGAGAATCTGAAAATGTTTTAACCATTAGTTCAACAGCCCCACATAAACCTCTAGCCAACATCATACTATTCCCTTGAATTTAGAATAAATTCCCTTGGTAAATATCCTTGCCTTTTCGGCTGTTTTTGCACGATATCGAGATCAAAACTGCATTTAAACAAACCAGACGATTTTTTCGTTGGGCACATTGCGCTTAAAATTTATATTTTTCTATATAATAGCCAAATGATATCGGGACCTTCCCGGACCCACACGTGATATTCGACTTGGAAATCAACAAAACAAAATAAATTTAATTCCTGGTCGGACATCGCAGTATCTTCACTTGTAAGACAAATTATTGCAGTAAAATAAAAACGAAAAGACCAGCGAAAAAAAATAAATAACTTGCACGTTCCAATGAGGTATCAGGCGGGGTGACGTAACGCAGACAACACAACCGCACGGGCAATTATGTTCAACAAGCGAATGAATAAAAGCTGCCAGAGAAATACAAATTTGCCGAACAACGTAAAACAATTTGCAAATTTGCGGCAATGTTCAATTATTATTATATGTCACTGACTCTAGTTGGAAGGATTTCAAACTTCCGAGGGCAAAGTCCGAACTGTAACAATCGGCTTCGTTAATAATTTAGATCGGAAACTTGGAAGGTACAAAAGCACTGGTGAATATTTAATCTCAGTGTTATGCTTGGGCCATTGTGCTCGGTGGTACCGGGCTACCTGGCAGCGGGTTCGTACCCGGCCGTTGAATGTAATTTTATTTTCTCCGTAACAAACCATCGATTCAGAGGTCCTAAATATTTCCAGAGCCTCAACCGCCCTCTGTTAAGGGGGTATTAGACCCTTCAGGTTGGGGGAAGGAAATTTTGAAATTAAAGCTTGACCATTTTCCTTACTTAGTATTACAACTTTTGGTGGTAAGTACAAACCTCTAATATTTTTAAGTAACCCATTAGCCTGTTAGTAAGTTTTTGTAATGTAGCCTTAGCTACAAAGTATTGCTAGTAGATCTCAGCATCAGTTGCTAAATATTCTCTATATCAATAATACACTAAACTGTCTTATTTGAATATAAATATATAAGAATGGAATTGTGGATTTTGAATTTTGAAGGAACATTGTCAAGAAACGTGCGATTTCAGAACGGGGGGGGGGTCTTTGCGTCAGTTTCTTGAACACTTTAGTAAAAACTACTCGGTATTTTTAAATAAACTTTATTTTTGAAACCAAATCCATAACCGGCGAATCTGGTCAAAAAATAAAACAATAGTAAATACTGAAAATATTTTATTTAATATTATATTTACATTTTAGTTTAACCAGCCCTGACAATCCAATGCGTATTGAGTTAGAATCTGTCCCTCTTTGATTATTCCTTATCCCTCATAACACAACAGGAATTCTTCAAATTTCGCAGAGTGAACCCTTTCGGTCAAATACAGGTTAAGTTCGTATTCAAGCAGATTATGTCACGTGGGCAAGACCTGCGACCAAACATTAATTGTTTGGCTCTTTTAGACTTAGTGATGATTTTTCGCTTAAATCAGCCATACTCAGTTCAATTCAAACAGACCTTATAGCGGCGGAGAAGTGGGGCTTCTTAAAAGCTAAATGAATGGCGAATTAAATGATTGTGGAAAAACTACTCGCCAATTGTTGACCGAAAATACTTCAATGCATTTGTTAAAACGTCTGTTGCTTAAAACTGACTTGTCAGAAAATCGAAAAAAATTGTAAATAGCTGGGACGTTATTTCTATTATGAGTTTCACACACTTTCAAGCATGACAACTCCGTCACTCTTCCCGCATCGATGAGAACAGACTGTACGGAAAATTTAGGTTAAAAATAGTTTTAGACTGCAATTTTTCTGGACGGTGAGCCCCATTACCTTCAAATTTCAAAATATTTGCATTATACAAATGCATTGAATAAGTTAGTCAGTTATATCACTTTACAAAATTGAAAGTAAAATTAGTTTTATCACTGTATAAAATGTAGGAAAGCTACAAAAAATATAGAAGCACCAGTTGCGATTTTAGTTTATAAATTTTCTAAATCTTTTTTATTCAATATATGTCAAAATAAAGGGATTTTCAAACCCAAAAATAATTTAGAGTGGATCGTTTTTACAGCCTCCATTGTAGACAGAGATGATAGATTAAATTCCCCTAGCTCAAAGGCCTACCAGATGACTGTATTATACACAAATTTAAAACATATATATTTTTTTGTTTTTAAATATCAGAAGTGAAACAGTACTCACAAACGAGTATCAAGCATATACCCAGTCCGTAACCTTTACTTTCTAAGCGGTCGTGACTAACCGTGTTTGTTTACAATAAATGAGTGACACTAAACGTGACTTGTAAAGAGTGTTACCGTACAATACGATTGAAATAACACGAACTTCCACAGACCGCCTTATTTCCAAAGGAAGTGAACACCATATCACATCCGTCCACGCCATTTCCAAATAGCGTGGAAGGACAGTCACAGTTGGTTTCACATCGGCTCAATAATGCGAAAGTTATTTCAAAAGACTCACTTCTTAGCGCCGATCTAAGGACCAGCAGTTCGCCACTGGCAACAGGAGTTGCCGGGGAAATATTGCTACGGAGCTGTGTCGTAATCTTAAATTAATGATAAATTTTCTGTTCGAAATCATACTGAAAATAGAAAAGTACAAGTTGATCCTCTGATCTAACTAACTTCGCCATTTGTTTTTTCATTATTTATATTTTTTTTTACAAAAATAACACCATGACGGGTATGAGTGAAGACTACAGCAAAAATAACTTATGCTACTCCATAATGATTTGATAGAACGTATATTAGTTGGCACCCTTATTCCAAGGGTAAGACAGTATCTGTCAGCCTATTGGAGGCACTCAATCCTCTGATGAGCAGAAAAATGTAAAAAAAAAAAAAAAAAAACGATCATTACAAAATTTATTTGCTTTTTCTTTCCAGAGGCCAAGTATTATTATAGTTGTGTACAAACAAATATACTTAACTTATGGAAAATTAAAATCTCTGATCAATAATAATTAACCTAGATGTCTATACACATTACACAATAATAATACAGGTAAAATATGTACGGACGTTAAAAGACTTCTACTCTTGAGTGTCCTAAAAGTATTTCATCTCTCCCTCTCTTTCTTTCAATAAGTGACAGTTAGGTTTATCTTACATCAAGTACCTGTTATTTCTAAAAGCTCATATAACCTTTATGAATGAATCTGAATAAATAACATACAAATTTGAGCACAACATTAGCCCCAGCAAAAGAAAACAAATGAATAGAACGAGCAGCACTCTCTAGAGTTTATTGTTCGTTAACTTTTAGGCTGGCATTTACAGGTTAGATTAAGAACAAGACTAAAAACAAATGAATTTATTCAACAGAGTTTAATATTGATCATTTACACTTCTTTATGTCTGTTGATGTATCCACTAAACCAGTTGAAGCACTTCATGTATGATTAGGATTGTTTGATGTACGAGAGTGGTCTGAAAAGTTTCCGACCTAACAAAGATACAAGACGTTTTTTTAGAATTTTTTTTTTATTTTTCAAAATAGTGTCCTTGTAACTCTACACACTTCTCCCAGCGATGCTCCCATCTCTGTAACCCGTCCAAATAGTGCTCGGCGTTTTTCTCTGCAAAATAATCGTTCACGAAGGTGACTGCCTCTTCATTTGAAGAAAATCTCTGTCCTCCGAGCGCAATTTTTAAATGAGGGAACAAAAAGTCGCTTGAGGCTAGATCTGGTGAGTAAGGCGGATGGTCAAGCAGTTCAAACCGTAATTCATGGATTTTCGCCATGGCAACCGCTGAGGTGTGAGACGGTGCGTTGTCTTGGTGAAACAGGATTTTCTTTTTCTGCAAATGTGGCCGTTTTTCCGCAAGTTCTGCCTTCAGCTTGTCAAATAATAATGCGTAGTATGCTCCTGTAATGGTTTTTCCTTTATGAATATAATCGATTAAAATAACTCCATGACTATCCCAAAAAACAGTCACCATCACTTTCCCAGCCGAAAAAACAGTTTTTGCTTTTTTTGGAGCGGGTTCCCCCTTTGCATTCCACTGTTTGGACTGTATTTTTGTTTCGGGCGTATAATGGTGTATCCAAGTTTCATCCACAGTAATTAATCGGCGCCAAAACTCGGATTTATTGCGCCTAAACTGCGCCAACAGAGCGTTGGTAATGTTCATTCGAACACGTTTTTGGTCTAACATGAGCAAACGCGGCACCCAACGCGCGGACAGCTTTCTCATCTCTAAATGTTGATTTAATATGTGGCAAACACGTTCTTTTGACTTGTTCATAACCTCTGCTATCTCTCTCACTTTAATTCGGCGGTCGTCTAGCACCATTTGGTGAACTTTGGCGATGTTTTCGTCGGTAGTTGCAGTTTTTGGACGTCCCGAACTTTCATCGTCTCCCAAGCTCTTAGACCACGTTTAAATTCAGCTGCCCAAAATTTCACTGTGGTAAATGATGGTGCAGAGTCCCCATACACAGAATCCAACTCATCTTTGATTTGCGTAGGCGTATTACCTTTCAAAAACAAATATTTAATGACAGCTCGATACTCGATTTTGTCCATTTTCATAAAAACACTCACATCGACTCACTCAAACGACTGTTACACAACATCTGCGCGTCCAAAATGGCTGAAACTTTGGTGAGTAACTGTCAACAGATGAACAACGAAATTCACTACCTTTTATTTACGACTGCTATCTTTATGTTGAGGTCGGAAACTTTTCAGACCACCATCGTATATTACTGAGATTTAATAAGCCATGCTTCATTTTAAGAATAGTAATTGGAAGCACTTTATTATCATTCGCCACACTTTAAAGAATACAACGTTTCTACCTGGTCTATCTTCACTAATAGTTTTTCGCCTAAAGAAGGTTTCCATCATATGAACTCCTTACCTTGATGGTGAGGGAAAGACTAGTTGAGCCTTTGGCCAAGGACAAGAATGATCTAGAAGAGATTGAGTTGATATCATTTGGCACCTAATTTTATGTTTCCAAGTTGCAAACTGAATAACAGGATTGACCAACACAGTGGTCATTCAGCAAAGAATATAGTAACATCCGGCCGGCACGAAGACATTAGAACATAGAAACATCCAACTTATTTAACTTATCATTTTTTCATTAGAATATGGTCACTAAACAGTCCATTTAATAACCATATGGACCAGATAGACCAATTACAGTGCAATCAAATTCAGGTAAATGAAGAATTAACTTGTGTGATCCCAATATCCTACTACCCAGGATTTTTCCCGAACACTACTACCCACTCAAGCTGTTGTTTAAGAAGGCTACCAAAAATACATGGCAAGGATTATCGCCCCAGAATATCGAGATGATAAACGCAGAAAATATTTCACAATATTAGAAAAATAATGATAGCTAACCTAATATAAAATAAAATAAATCATATATCAAGAAAAACATGGATTTTTAAAAAGACAGTCCTAGATTTATCAATTGATAAATTTAAATGAGATTATCCAGAAATCAACATCTAGAAATTATTCCCTTCTATATATTTATAATGTTAATATATTGAGGAGAAACAGAGTATTATAAGAAAAAAATTATTTAAAGAAAAGATGTATCAAATGCACGGGTAGTTTTAAGGAATAAAATAAAATTATCAACTAAAGCAGGATGAAATATCTTAGAAGTTTATATGAAAAACGGTAATTTCTAAATTATTGTATCTATAAGGTATATGTATCTCTATTTTTAGAATACATTCAGAAATATGCTGAATATGTTGAGATTTATACTGATGTCTCAAAGGGGAACAAGTGTGTGTTTTTTTGTTTTGTTTTTGTCCATTGAAGGAAAGCGGTTTAAATTAATACAAGTTTGTTGATCCCTAGAGTTTGATTAGAGCAGATGTTTTTTTAATATGTTAAGCCAGAATGAAAAGAGTAAATTCTATCAAAGATCATTAGTAAAGCTGGAATTTATATATGTTTACTTATTTTCCCATAGCACTTATTTTTATACTTTCTAAGGCATTTTAAGTAAATTAAGGTTAATTTTATTTCAGATGTATTTCTTATTTATACATATTTAGTGGAATCACATTTTTTTAATATTTCATTCAAGCATTCTTATATATTTTAATACAAATTTCTTTGGGAGTTATGCATACTTTTTTTTTTAATTAAAATTAATTCCTTGCATTCAATTGAAAGATGAAAGTTTTGGAGAAATGATAACCTACGGATCATTGGTACAGGTGGCCTTATTTGTTTGGAATATATTTGTATGAATTATAATTGTGTACTTTGAAAGGTGTAGTTTTGGAGAAATGAGCCTCTAGGACTCTTCACTAATTAGTCTGCCACAGAATCCCTTACTCACCATTTCTACAATTCTGTCTCTTCAGTTCAAGTTGTGATACTATAAAGTAAATAGGAAAGTGGTTGGTGAGCAATGCAAATACTGCCAGAAAAAAATCGCCGGCGATAACACGATACCTAGTTGCCAAGTACATTTATGAGTTTCCAGAAGAAACATTTAATAGTCATTCGGTAAGTTTGCATTAATGATGCTGTGATAAATCAGTTTCGACTGCCCAACATTTCCAAGATGTTCAGCTCACTTCAGTTGTTGTACAACAAAACATAAAGAAAACAAGAAAGAATGTCAGGGTTTTAACAAACTTTCTTAACACCATCTTCAAGTGATTCCACATTACATGAGCCAACTTTTAATACAGACTTGTACCATGCTTTCTTTAATTAGGGCTGATAGCCCCTTTCATATAACAATTCTCATTTCAAAGATTTCTTGAAAAAGTATGCAGATAAAAAAATACCTAAGTTAAAACTATTATAAATGATGTAAACAAATAAAATATGTTGTTTTATAAATTATTTACCACTGGGGATAGAGTAAGTCCATTAACATTGTTAAATATTTTTAAAAAATTATTACAACTAAATCTCTGCCTTAATGATCAAAATGAAAAGAATGAAGGAATAAAAACTACCGAATGAGCTAGAGTATATATATCTTTCGTTAATTTTTAATAATAGTAGGATTTATACCAAGACTAAAATTAACAATACGTTTTAACATTTTAGTAAGATGCAAAAGTGTTAAAACAAAATTTTTAATTTAAATGTCTTTTACTTACATTATTGAAATATAATAAAACCTTTTTAACCAACTAAAGGTCCAACATGAGATCTAATATTTTAAAAGAAACTTTAATAATAAAATTTATCTAAGTTATTCATCTTAATGATACTAATCTCGTTTATGTCACAGTATATCTCAATGTGGTGATTTTGGCTACTGGAATTAGAATTGAACATGTGCATTCCTTTCTTTCATCAATATTTCTAATCTACATATATAAAAGTGTTCTTTTGGTCATTGTTCCAGAAAATACAAGAAAAGTGTTTTACATTTTAAATACAGTTTATTATTATTTTTTTTTATCAACAGTTTGAATATTAAAAAGTTTTATTGGAAATGAAATAATTCATTTCTGAAAAATAAAAGTAAAAGGTCAATAGAAATTTGGTCAAAATAAAACTTAAAATTTAATAAGTCTCCCTGAAAATGATTAATTAATCACCAATATATAATAAAACTCTTCTCCTTATAAACAATTATCAAGCAACTACGCAAATATAACAAACAAAGTTGTTTGGTTTCATCCCCTTAATATATAAACCATCAATTTTAATATTTTACTTTGTAATTCCTGAAGCGGTTTTGATATCAATGAATATTTCAGTAAATTTTGTGCTATACAGTAAATTTTCTATGTAAGATTTATCCAGATCTAACATGATACTTGTACATAATAGTAAGAATAAGAAATACAAAAATGGAACTTATTTTAAATTTGGTGGTAACAAATTAGTACGGTTATAAGAACTGTTTCATTAGCTAAATTGCACATTACCTGAATGTTCCATATGATAAGTCATTAGATCAAACTGATAAATCAGAAAAATAATTAGCTTTAAACATACAACTGGTCAGGCATTAAGAAATTAAAAAAAAAATAACAACAATCAGATACACACTAGGGTTCAGCAACCTTAACCAGGGCTAAAGGCCATTTTCAACATTTAGTTGTAATAATCAGACGTATGTGTTATTTAGGAAACAAAAATTACTGAAAAAAGCATTAAATATCATTCATAATTTTTCATGGATAGAGATATTTTTAAAGTGTGAAATTGAAACTTAATGAGACATTATAATAAATGTCACTTTTAATAGTTTATTTATTTCAATAAGTGGTATCCTGCTAAATGCGACTTTTTTGGTTGTTATTCCTAAGCCAAAATGATTTAAGTCCACTTTATGTGCCTCGAGACCACCTCATATGTAAATTCAAACAAGTGCATTCTTTGTTAACCAATTTTATAATTATTATGATGATCACTAGGCAAATGAATGAAGTTACTTTTAACATATCAAATTTAATTCAACAAACAGGCTAAATTTTAAACTATAATTCAAATAAAAGGTAAAAAGCGGTGTATATATATAACTTTATTATATTTAAACAAATTATGTTATTCCTACCTTTGTTGTAAGGAGATAAACTGTCAAGGTGCCAAGAGCCCACCAGTCAATGGCATGACCGTACCCATTCAGTGTAAATATTTCTGGAGCTGTAATAATTAAATTCATTTTAATAGTTGATGCACAAGCATAAGCCAAAGAATGTTACAAAATTTAATATTCCTATAAATGTAAAACTAAAAATAATTTGTATACAGAGATGTAAAATAAATGCCTGAGACTTAAGTTAGCAGCTTATGCAGAGTTATATTATTAAATAAAAAACCTCATAACATATATTGATTCAACTCAACTAAAATCAATAACTAGTGGATATAAATACTAATTATAATAACAAAATTGAATGAAGTATTATTTTTTGCAGAAGGTATGGTGTTACCCTTTTTGATATGATAAATAATAAATACAAATCACAAGTTCATTCATGCACTGAATGAAACTCGATACATAATAAAAATGTTAAAATGAAACAAAAGAAAACATTTCTTTACATGAGTAAAGTTAGGCGTCAATAAAAATTAAATTTTAACCTCCAAAGAAAGAAAGCTGTGGTTACCAGCTAGAAGATTTAGTTGAAGGAAGATAGTGGTACCTCCACCAGTGGTACAACACCACTCCAAAAATAAAAATTAATAATCTAATTATAAAATGAATTATGAGCAGTTTAGTAAAATAAAATGTTTGGTAATTGTTTTTATTTAACTAAATTCATAAAATGACTTAGTGTAAAAAATAATTTTCTAAGACAGGCTAATAGTCTTATCATTTATTATTTTGTATTCAGATGATCACATTCAATAAGTAAACATTTCACCTGTGCACCCACTTTATAGACTAAAATTTAAGAAATCATAATAATTAAAAATCCAATAAATATTCACAAATATTAATTTAAAAATTATTCACACGTTTGTGTTCCCTGCTCTAGGGATATTCACCAGCTATGAACTAACAGAGAATAAAAATGTTAGGTGTTTCCACGGAAACAAAATTTGTTTACTATAATGCATTCATTTGAGTATTACAAAATAAAGAAGATAAAATAAAATTTGAATTGGTAATTGTATTCTGATCTGATGTCATATTAATTTTAATGCACAAAATGCACCTACGAAATGCCAACAGTGAATTGAAACCCACTATAGTAGGTTATGTGCCTGCCTTTCAACAAAAACTTTCTGCGCAATTTCGGGACATTTATCCTCCAAATAACCCCCTTAAATATATTCAATTTTAATATATTTTTACCTGCTGTTAAGGAGGATGTTTAGGATTAAGCAGAATTTTTAATGCGGTCAATATTTATCTAACTATCCTGCAATGTCTAAAATCACACTTATCTCACAATATGTTATCTTTTATGGTTTTATTTTTATATTCACAGCTGTAAAATATAACAACCAGAGAGTAATGAAAATATGAAGTATTATAACATTGAAAATATATCATCAAATCAATAATACATTTACTCTTCACCATTC
The DNA here is from genome assembly GCA_930367205.1 of Acanthosoma haemorrhoidale. Classification (NCBI taxonomy): domain Eukaryota; kingdom Metazoa; phylum Arthropoda; class Insecta; order Hemiptera; family Acanthosomatidae; genus Acanthosoma; species Acanthosoma haemorrhoidale. The sequence continues at coordinate 38,712,421 of OV884013.1, forward strand.
AAATGAGAAATCTTAAATTCAGCTTTAAAATACAGTATTAACTGTCATGTGGAACATATTCCTTTATCACAGAAAAGGAACTTTCTTTCTTTCTTTAGGAAGGTCTAGAAAATTAGTGTCTGTAGTTGGCTATTTTATCTCAATGCCAGGCTTGACAAACTTAGTCTGTAGGTGACGTTCAATGATAGCCCAATCTGCCAGACACTAATTCAGACATGATTCAAAAAGTTATAATAAATGTAATTAAATAAAAAACATACCCATATACTGCAATGTTCCACACAGTGTACTTGTTCTCTGTCCATATTTTAACCATTTAGAGAGTCCGAAATCAATAAGGACGATATGACCATCTGCATCCAATAAAATATTCTCAGCTTTGAGATCTCTATATATGACACCAGCATTATGAAGAAAATCTAAAACATATATAAAACTTCAATCTGTAGACAGCCAAAAAGTCGCCGTCACGAAACATGGGATGAAAGGGCACTAGGCGCGGTGCTGCAACATATAGGTGTGCAGGCGACTAATCACTAATTTTCTTATTGCTTAATGATTGACATTATCAAAGTAAAGAGATCACGTGGATAGAAGAAAAGTAGTGCACAGAGTGGCAACAAGGCTTGCCATGAATTGTGGGTTCTCACAATTTAATTTCATGATGGCAACTATAAACAGAAGTTTACAGAAAAGCATTGATTATCTGAAGTAATCGGATATATCGGATAATAGTGAATAATTGATTTTTGCAGAGAACTCATCACCATCATTCGCGATAAAATAAAAATTGTTATATCAAGTACAATAAACAAATAAAATATCTTTAACTAAAAAAAGACAGTGAAATAAAAATCAGTTTTACTATATACGTTTTTCAGGAGATATCTTACTAAGAACACTGCAATGGTCTTCTATTCTAAATAGAATGTTTATTTATTTTCTTTAACTTATAAGTGTAAATAAACACTCTAAAAGAAGCACTTATCACTTTAGATGGTATGATAAAATAGAAATTTTAAATATAACCTACCGAAAATGGCAAGTGGTAATAACACATAGCAGGAACAAAACCGTTAAGTGCATTCAACATTTTTACACACTATTATTCCTTCAAAGACTAATCCATTATATAAAGCTCTCTAGGGTGGTAAATTCGTACTCAAAAGTCAATCGCTTCAATAACTACTACCGATTTTTCTTATGGGGAGCCGGATGTGGGATTTATTTTAAAGATACAATATTTTTGTCAACTCAACATTTTATTTCTATTGTCCTAAGTGCTTTGAATAATAAATTGTCATTTTTGGAGGCTGAGGAGCGTGGATATCGGGACGAGGACGGAGACTGGCTGGCTGGTGACTGACTGACTGTTTTTCTATTAACATGTTAAGGAAGATGATTTTTAATGAGGATAACTAAGCTTAAAATATTGATAAAAATAAAGATGTTAAAGGCATGAAAATTATTATTTAGATTATTCTTGAAAAATCAGGTGGCAGATATAATCAATAAACATTGCTTATTACATTAATGCATCAACTTAAAAGATATATTCTGTTAATTTTGAAAAAAAAAGCTGTGTTTTCTTTAGAAAACAATTGAATCTAAGTCCCAAAAACTAGTCAATGAATATAATTAATCAACTATTAGGAGAAAAAAATTTACCAAGTGCAGATCCTAACTGTGCAACATATATTTGAACCAATTCTTCAGGGAGAGGGCCATATTTTTCACTCAAATCGAACAAGTCGCCACCTTCTATACATTGACTTACTAAAAAACAAAAACAGTGAATTTTTAAATAGTAATAATAAAAATAGTAATATAAAGAAAGAATAACTCTAAATATTTTTTTTTTTTTTTTAAATACCTAGAAAAAGTTTTCTTCTATTTTGCCAATACTGTGGACTACTAATAATAAAAGGGTGATGACCACACATTGATTGAATTTTGACTTCATCTTTAACTTGGGAAACATAATTGTCTCTTAATACCTAAAAATATTTTACATCATCTATGAAAATATCAAATACATAATACTTATTTTATAACTGTAATCTTAATTTAATTAACAAAACAATAATGAAGAATGACCCTTTGTCACTCAAGTGCCTAAACAGTTTTTTAAACCTTTAATTAAAACATCTGTATTTGTAAAGGTAGTACTTTTTACATGGGTGAAGAGTAATGTGACCTAATGAAGAGTGGGACAATGCTAAATATAAATGTAAATAAAAGATTTATAACATGATTTAAAAAAATTATGTATCTAATGAGGTTGTAGTACCCTCAATTAATTCTATGGAAGGTAGCACAATGACTTTTTAATTTTAATTAAATATTTGCTAAAAAAATACTGAATATTTTCTACCAAAGGCATTCAATTTATTACTAATAACTTCTCAATCACTGAAAATTACTTTAAAAACCAATTGTAAATAGCTAAAGCATAGGGAAAAAAACTTAAAATTGGCACAGAACAGTTATCTGACTTCATCTATTCTATTTTAAATATATGTATTTTAAGTCCAAGTACATACATCTGGACTAATAATGATAACACTAATGAGCTAGCATGTTTGGCACTAGGCTGCTAAGAGATAGCAACCTCTCAACCTTAATTTTGATTTTATAAACAGGATTTCCTACTTTCTTATTTCAGTAGCTTATCATTTTCCTCCATGAAGCTGAGTGACCCCATAAAGACAAAATCCTGATGGGGAAACCGGGACAGCTTATTTTGATTATTGGGTCTCAAAACTTAAATTTTTGAAATATTTTTATGTCTTAAGGGGAAAAAAATTAGGAATGTTCATTTTTGAAAGTTTTTATGCTAAAAGTCAATAGAGCTAAACAGTTTAAGAGATACGGCCGAAATTGAAGTACTTTTCTACACAAGTGTAAACAAGTTTTCCAAGTGTGTACTACAGCCCTTGTAACAGTATGGCAAAGAGTACTTTAAAACATAAATGTAGGAACAATTTTCTTAAGCCACTTATAAGATATTATCACACATCAATCATGCAACACCAAAAACATTTTTTACTATTATTCACTCCTGAGGAATATCAAATGTGGTAGCTCAGACAGTGCTTGTTTTTTCTCCATTATATTGTGGGATCGTCAAAAAAAAAACAGTGAGCTCTTCCTATTAAGAATCAAACGCTACCCTTTCTACACTCTATACAATATGAACTAATAGTCGTCAACCCTAGCCATCCTCTCTAGTATTTAGGTCCATATACCTAGTAGTCCTCTCTGTATTTGGGTCACAATACATGATCATTTTTAATCAATAAGACTACCTTTGATTTGCTCAAAACTTTCATAGCAAAATATTCCTGGGAGACATTGTTCATAACTCGATAGACTTTTCCAAAAGCACCACGTGAAATGATATTAATCACCTGAAAGATAACAAGACATGAGCAAACACACACAGAATTTGGTTCATAAAGCTCAAATGATCTACCTCAAACTCTAGTTTCTTTTTTAAATCAATCCTGAATTCCGGTAGGAATAAAGACTCAATAATTGAGACTGGCCAAGCTGTTTTGACACACTGGTACGAGTTCTCAAGTGTAGAATCCTTCCATCTAAACAGATCACAACTGTAAATTCGTTTAAAAATAAATAAGCATATTGATTAAGAAAATATAACTGACATTCTACGAGAAACTCTAGACCATGGTCTTGAGGCACTGTTGGTTGAACGAAATGTTGTATTGCTTCCGAAAGAATGTGCACTGAATCTACTTGCGAGGCTTGCAACTGAAAACTAATAAATTCAATGAAGTCAACTGTAATTGACTAAACTTATTAGAATACAAGTAATTGTAAATCCTTACTTGATTTACATAATGTTTTCTAAGGTAAGAAAATGAACGAATTCTTGAGGTAGTATTTTTTTGTTTTTCAGAACCCATTTAATAATAGGCATTATAACAAATAGTTATAATCTTAATAAAGATTAAAAAAAAGGCTCAAGTGACACTTATGACATTTCGAAACTTTGAATGTAAGTAAGGTTATAATAGAACCTCCACTTTAGGAGGGAGGAAAACAAAGCTGCCAACATAAATAGCTAAATTTACCTAATAATTCTTTTAAATTATTACATTTTAACTTTGTTATGCATCATAAAAAACAATTTGGCTTAGTTATTTGCAAAATGAGATTAATTAATTAACATTGGGATTGGTCGGTTCGTCAACAAATTGTATTATCATTCCTCATCGTTTACTAGTAAATCAGGGAGAGACACTACCTTTCATAAAATGTTCCTGAAATGAATGTGAAGAAGAACACTCAAAATACACCAGCAAGTCAATATGGTTTGCGTGGACTCTCGTATTTTAGTACGTGTCCATAAGATTGTATCTTCCATCATTGGTCATATTCCTTTGAGGCAACCGGTAGCAACAGCGTGTCACCAAGAACTTTAAAGACATTGGTGATGCCTTTTTCAAGGAAGAGGAAACAAACCGGCACACTGTTAAGCTTGGGGGACGAATCTCAATTATCTCTGAACAATGGCAGCAAACATCAAAGAATCAATAATCAACCGGAAATTCATCTTTCCCAGGTTTGTGCTTCACACTGCTCAGTTGAGAGATAGAATTGTGGCCTGGGCGAGAACTCAGTACAACACTCTACATTATAAACATATTAGTATTATATGTATTAGTACTAATGGAATTATTGAACTTATAGAATTATGTTCGGAATTGGCATTCCTGGATGACAATGAACGACTTCACAGAAGCAGGATAGTTCATGAAGCCCTTACTAACTTGTGAATTTTTCTCTTCTTCCATTATTTCCAGATATTAATTCAAAGGACACAATCACAAGTTGAATGTTATGAAAAGAATAATTTCTTATGACCATAGGCCAGACCCTACCCCATTGAAATAAGCAATAACTTAATAGACAGCTTAGTTATAACTATGATTTCCTTATTTATAGCATTTTTCTAACTCACTAATAGCTCTTAATGATTTGGTTTTAATATAAATACAAAGTAAGTGTGCATGTATGTATGTATGTGAATGTATGTAGTTATTTGTGTATTAATAAGATTGTAAATAAAGTGTTTTAATGGAATCAAATTGTTTAAAATCATGCCTACATACTCATATTTGGTGTTTACTACAGTTCGGTTTACAGTAAGTTGTGCGCCCATTTAAATTCTACAAAACCACCTTCTGAGAGCCTTAGGCCATCATAATCAATTTTCTCATCCTCAAAAATAAATAAAAACTTTTAATAACAATGTTCGGCATTACTAAACAGATAAATTAATGACCTTTTCAAAATTTGTTTAGCCTTAAAAAAACAACCAGGATATTTATAGCTGGGGTCTCAGCCATTATTATAGAACCTACTGTAACATTAAAAAGAACAAATTGTTTAGGTATGGCATTCTACCATCCAGCTTGATATATTACATTCCTTTAGAGGAAATTAAGAAACAGTGACTGACATGTCTATTCAGGGACAGAGGTAACTATAGTGATGGGGTGCACAGGGTCTTGGTAGGACTTCGTCCAGAAGTGGGAGACCCTTAGAAATTCTTTTCAAAATATCCCATTTATGATTGCATTGACATCTGGAAATATTGAAAGAGAGATAACAAGCAATATACAAATTTTTTTCCACCACACTATTTTGACTACCTATTAAAGATAAGGTGGCCAAATAGGCAGCAGCAACCCTTCTCTTCTGTTGGTTCACTCTCCAGGTCTCAATTATTTAAAATATCCTTGAAGTTCAAATGTTCAAGAGGCTATTGGACTTGATAAGAGTTGAAAGGAAATACTATAGCAAGTTTACACATTATTTAAACATTTCTGAATTAATTTATTCAACAAATTTCACTATACATATATACAAAATCTAAATTTACAGTATAGGTATAAATTTATACAATAAATATTACTATAAATAAAAAATATTATCATGTACAAAACATTGATTGACAGCATTGGCAGACAAACCTGTCCAGGAATAGAGATAACTTAAGTACATCACATTTAATACACCATGTGGTAAGCAGGCAATGTAAATAATATATTTACAGTATTATTTGGCCCAAAGATAGTGGAATCAGAAAATTAAACATATCTACAAATACAAATTATTGAATTTATAATTACAAAATAAATACAGTTTAGTTTATTATAATATTAGGGAGCTTCCATTAAGACCAGCTATTTTGTAGCAACCTATTACAAATATTATTATAAGACAACATTACTTTACAAAACGGTAGAACAATATTTGCTTCTATTACGTGATAAAACAATTTTGTTTATGAACTCATTTGGAACAGATGTGGATCATTTAAAATACAACAAATGATTTTAATTTCTAAAAGGAAATTTATTTTTAGAATAAATTAATGCAGAATTTTCCTTCTGTTTTCATTTAGGTGGATTTATTCATTTCTGGAACCCATTTGGTTCTGAACCCCAGGACACGCCCGTATGGAATGCTCTGCTTTGCAGAATGTACAAACAAGCAGATGAGTAGGAACATACGATTTTATGTTGTTAACAACAGCGTGAGCATAAGTAGCAGGTGAATGAGAAGATGATGAGGCCATGAAAGATGTCATTCTGATGATTGAGATGACCTTGGTATGTAGGGGTGCGATTTGTGGTCTGGTTGTCGAGCCTGTGAGCACACAGGAGCAGACGATGGGTTTCAAGCAGACGAGGATGGTGAAGTGCTCTCCAGAATTTGTAATTGCTGAGTAGCTGGGTTAGCTTAGGAAACTCATCAGATGGCAGGTGGTTTTCAAACCGATGTAGAGATTCATGATCCAAGTTTTGAAGTGTTAATACAAGTTGCAGGAAATCAGTCATCACCAATGTTCAACGTTTTGAGAGCTTGAATAGCAATAGCATTCTGATGTGTTATGACGAAACCTTTTAGATGAATCAGAGAAGGGTTGATATATCTGATTTAGATACTGTGAGCTACTCGGCGAGAGTTTTGGAATTAGTTTTGCAAGGCGTTGTATGCGAGAAGATATCGAATCCTGTAATTTTTATAATCCGATATTCTAATGATCTACTTCATTTCTAAATGAGTGTATAATAATCAAACATTAATGTTTTTGATTAAATTAAAAATATATGATTGTTGAAATATGTACTAATGTATGTAACTGATACATGATATAAATATTAATAAACAAAAAAAGCTCGGAGTCTCTCAAAATAATAATATATTGTTGCTTCTAAATACATAAATTTAGGTATCTTGTACTAAATTGTTGTCCTGATGATTCCTGAATAGGCAAAACATTGACTGAGAATGCTATATCAATAGAAAGATTTATTTTGAGAGACACCAAGCTTTTTTCCATACATATATAAATACCAACTTAAAAGTGTCTCTGTTTGAGTGACTGAAATATTTAAAATAACTGTGACTAAAATTGATTAATAAAATCTCAATAGGTTTATAGCTGGCCTACAGATTATAATATACAACTCCTCAAAAAAATAATGTCTGAATCCGCCCAGTAAATATGTACAACAATCAATTAATAATAAACATAAATAAATTATGCTGTCATTACTATTCCTCCGCTAAACCTACAAATTCTTCAATAATGCATTCAATCTCTCCATTACATGGGTTTGGAGGGGGTGATTGGGTGTTACTATGGAGATCTGTAGAAGGTGATGGTTGTACATATTCCACTGTTTGATAATCATATTCACCCTCATCAGCTCTAAAAAATGCATTAGATATAATATGTAGTAGACGACTTCGCGTCCGAGGGGGATAGGTTTTAAGTTTGCTGGTTACAAACCGGCCATAGGTTTCACATTCATCCAAACTATCTGTCCGTTCCGAAGCTTTTTTCAATATGCTGAAGGCAGATTTCATTATCTCGTCTACACCATCTCTTTCTTGTCTTACTTTCCTTACTGGTGATGGCTCTGGGGTCCTTACTTCCTCATTTGCAAGAGAGTTGAACTGAAAAATAAAATTACTTTTAATTTTCATACCCAAACATTGTGAATAGTTAAGAACTAAGTATCCCTCAGCCAAGAGACAACACATTTAAGGCCGGCCCCACGAAAACACGGGATTTTGATTCTATTGCTTGAGCATCGGCCCCGGGATAATGTGGGATTTTGAATCCATCACTTGTGCGCCAACCCCACGACGATGTGGAATTTTTTTTTTCTAGTATGGATGTCTTACACACCAATTTGCATTCAGTTGTCATGATTACGTCGAGTTTGAGGTACAATTAGAGCAAATAGAGGTGTTCCCGAGTCTTTAAAGCATTTCAGATTGAAAACAGGAGAATATGCATTTAAAAGAAAAGGTGAAACTTTAGTACAGGGGCGAAAGCCAAAACAGAAAATCGTATACATAGTTTCAACTATGCATTCGGGAAAATTAGCAAAAACGAATAAAATACACTGGAAAACGAGAAAAGAAATTATAAAACTGCATTCCGTCATAGACTATAACAAGTATATGATAGGTGTGGATTTGGCAGACCAGTATTTATCATATTATTCCATCTTGAGAAAAACGGTGAAGTGGACAAAGAAGACGGTATTTTTCTTTTAAAATGAGCAAGGTTTAATGCATTTAAATTATATACCGAGTTAAATGGCAACATTATAAAATATAAAAAATTTTTACATGTTGTTGGATGGAGGAATTCGCAAATACTCAAAATGGATCAAATGATACTTCTAGTACTTGTGACTCTAATACTTCAAGTACTTCCGTACTTGTTCCTACACCTCGCACACCAAAGTTTGATCACCCCCAGAGACTTTCGGGTGATATGAAGAAACATAAAGTTACCAGAATTATTGGATAAAGGAAACAAACCGATATGTACGACGCTGGTGTAAAGTTTGCTCTGCTAGTAAAAAAAGAACCGAGAGTAGCTTTATGTGTGCTGAATGCTTAGAACCCTTACATCTTGTTTCAGAAAATACCATACTTGCCTTAAATATTGATATTTTTGTTTTCTGTTTATGTCATATATATGTAATAATCCATCATAAAATAAAAAAATGAATTTTTTCTATAATTATAAATTTCGATTTTGTTTCTATTTTTCATTTCTGTTAAATTGTATATGACAAATATGTAATCAAAACGTACTATTTTATGAAAATTTAGAATGTTTTAAATACTTTTTTTATTTCGGCGATCAGGCTTTAAATGTCTCATATGTCCCCGGCCCTCAATGAGTTAAGATAAAGAAGGGTTTGAGACAAATAATAATAATAAGCTGATAATAGAAGACAAGATAGTTCGGGGATGATTTCACTCCTACATTTGAAAACCAATTTAGGGAAAAGTAGGATACTTTTGCCTGAGGGAGGTTTGTTATCATGTTAAGATGAATAAGATATGTGAAATAATAAATAAACAACAATCAGGTTAGTTACTTTTGGACTAGTGAGTGCTATAGACATATATGTCAGGTTATATTGTCAGTGTTAAAGTAAGATTTCAGTGATCTGTTTGTTTATTGTTCACTCATTTCAGAGGTGAACCACACACTCCCCCCCCCCTCCACTTTACTTGTTATTACTATTATTTTCCTTACCCAGTCCTTTTATTTTAGGTAAATACATCAGGAATTTTTTATTATTACACAGATGATTAAAAAAAATTAGGTGTTCTGTGAAACAGAGTAACAAAAAAAGATGAGGAACCAGATGAGATTAGTTTACCTCATACCTGGTAGAATAAAAGATCAAGCTAAATAAACATGTAGCATTCATATCATTCTAGAACTGTGAATAAAACATTTTGTAAAGATATTTTGTTTATCTTGAGAAAATTTGTATTTAATTGTTTATTTAGTGTAAATTTACAATGATACTTCATATGAGAGATTTAGTGTATGTAATTTTCTATGCATACAATATGTTTTCATTCCAAATTTAGCTTGTCATTTAAATATTTTACATAAATTGAAAGATATAACCTATGAGATTTACCCTTACTTAGTGTAACAATACATAATGTGAAAAAATTGAATTTGTTAAATGTGGGAAATTATTACACTGTATAAGAGACTTCTTGTATATTCACTGATGCTTTTTTGTGCATTTCCAAAATACAAGCATATTTATAAATGTAGCCTACAATGTTCACTTGACTCTTTACACATCATTGCCGTTCATAGTATGTCTGATCTATTGATTGATGAAATGAAATCACATGAAATCAGACTGTCAAAAAAAGAGTTGACAACAGATAACCTGACTGGGGGATACATGCATATAGAACTCACTTGTACCTTTACTTTCCTAGTCATCCTTGACCACTGTTTGAAGAAGCTAATTATCTACCTTATTATGTTCCGATGCTTTCTTCAATACACTAAAGGCAGATCTTATTATCTCATCTGTGCTGCTTCTTTTCTGTCTTATCTTCTTTGGAGGTGGTGGTGTGGGTGTCGTTATATCTTCATTCACAATAGAGTTAAGCTGGAAAAAATTAATGACTTTTAATTAATAATAATAATTTCAGGCTCCATCACCGATAAGTGAATGCTTTGCAACTGTGGACGAGTTCTATTTGTCCTACATTTGCAACATTTTCAACTCTCATAGTGGGAGAAACAGAAGCGTGGGAATTGTTTTCCTGTAAACAACCCCTTACAGTCTACTACAGAAGCATCAACTAACATTTCTAGTTACAAAGTTGTAACCTTAATTCCTTCCTTGTTTTGCATTGTTTGAATGAGACCCTCAGTAGTCAGGAATAGATAATCTGACAACTTATCGGTGCCATATTTATTGGATTATCAAGATTGGACTGTAATTGTGACAAAGTGTCATAGGTGTCCAAGTAAGAAAAAAAAATCAACCTTGGGGGAAAGAAAAAGTATAAATTATGCTTATCAGTTGTACAGATAGATAGTCTTTTTGGCAGACAAGTTATTCAAAATATTAGAAAACATATTCCTTGGTCTTGGCCTAAAGACATTTTCATTTAAATTTATCAATTAGTATTGTACCCTGATAGTAACGACCCCAAACAGTAAAATAATTGAATATTTATGAGCAAGGGTTAATTTTCTTTAACTTTATGCTTGCTAATGCAATGTGCTCAGGATTTGATAGAGTAATCAAATCTGTTAGAAGTGGAACAGTAAGATGGCATCCCATTTATATAAAATACTGTAATTATTCAACTAGGATGTAACAGTGAGGTGTAAGAAGTAAGTCAGGTAAATATACAAAAGGATATATGTACCCATAGAAAAGATAAATCTTTAAATGTCGCCTTACATATCTTGTGTATTTTAATACAGTATGTTATATATCAGATGCATTAGTATATTGATATCAATACGGGGTAAGTATCCATCTTTTAAAAATAAAAACCATCCTTCGCCAAATGTAACAGTACTTAAAAAACAAATATTGTTCTATCATGTTGAGAAGTTCACCAAATTAAAAATCTCAATGCTCTTTATAATATGTAATAAAACTTGTCATGTAAATTGTATTCAGACCTTTTATGAGCAGCAACAGAACTCTTAAATGTGTGATATATCACACTTGACTGGGATTTTTTTTAACTGGTTAGCACCAGCTAAAACGACAAAGAAAGAGTGAAGTACTACGACAGTGAATGCCTATACCCAGCATGAGTTATCTCATCTTTCACCTTTAAGGTACTGTAATGTTATGGCTGTTATGTTAGCACATCAACCTTCGAGTTAAATTTCTTAGAATTTGGAGAAAAAACAATGGGGTCCAAATTCCAAAATGAATGAATCACTGAGCAATAACTATTTTAAGAAGGCCTATCATTATGGAAAGATGAATTGATAAGGGTGAAACAAATTAAGGGTAAATTATTTTCTCGGGGCTTTAAAGCACGGGTATACTAAGATGAATTTTCACCTTGTTATGATCATCAGTTGCTTTTTTCAAAATATCAAAGGCCGATTTCATTATTTCGTCTGTGCTGTCCTGTTCCGTTTTTGTCTTCTTTGTAGATGATGGCTCTGGTGTCCTCATTTCTTCTTCTGCAGAAGAGTTGCGCTGAAAAAATAAATTTATTTATTTGAAAAAGGAATTTATCGTTGAAGCATTATTGGCAAAAATTAAAAGGAATTTTTAATTTAAAATAAATAATTATTATTTAAAAATAAAAAAAATATGTTCCACTTCTGCCAGTTTAATGGCTAAGGATTGTGGATATGTTAAAGAATTATGCAATTTGGATGGAAAACATTTCATAATACAATCCCTAGTAGGGGGTGGGTGCGGGTAGATATTTTTCCACCACCTCGATATCTACTTCAAGGACCTAATATCTCTGCCCAAGGAAAATCCCCTACTTCCTGTAGTAAGGAGGACATGTCCCCTCTAGTGATCCCTTCTCTAACCAAACTTTTTTTCACCTAGAGCAGAGGTCAGCTGTGGATTTCACTGAGGATATACAAACACATGCCATTTTTTTGTTAATCATATTTACAGCACATTTGCTGCTTGTGAAACTAGTCACAGTTGTGAAAAGTCAAAGAAAAAAAAAGAGACCCTAGTAGATAACAATTTTGGAGATAAAAGGTACAGGAAGACCAGGACCATGTTTTCCCTCCCAGAAAGATCAAAGAGAAAGTCCTGGAGACCATGGTCAAAATTTGTATTTTATTCTCCCCAACCTCAAAACACCGTTTAAATTTGACCCACCCACAAAAAAACAGATATGGAAGCATAGGGAACAAAGAATGTGCTGAGAAATTTAAAATAAAATATCAAATTAACATACCAAGAGCCAAATAGTGATGTGCATTTAAGGTGAAGAGTTGGAAAACATTAAAATAGAGAGTCAACAAAAGGAGTTCTACATATGAGTTGACAAACCAGTGATTTACAACAACCAGTAATTTGACAGACCATCGACTCTTTTTACACACTATTGAAAACAGGTCAAAGCAGAGGGCTCATAATAAGTGAATTAACAATTCATTAAAGACGCATTAGTTTTATATTTAGCAGAACAGGATGGGGCATCATAAATACTCTTTTTGGTACGAAAGAGTACAGATCATAAAACAAACACTCTTCTTTACACCATGTCAAGCCTCCACTAAAAACTCCACAAGAAATGGGTATGAAAAATAGACTCAGTTGATAAAGATGACCATAAACACCCTTTTTTTAAAAGGGGTCAGAACACAGATCAGTGCTAGGAGTGCTTGAGGAGTAGGCAGAGAGTTGAGATCAGTTTTGGACAAAGAATATGCAATGGACGCAGAGTTGAGAAGAGATGAGAGGATTGAAGGAAACTCCGATGATGTATTTGGCTTGCTTCAATAAAAATCGTCTTCAAAACACTAACCCTATGTAGAATTAAGTAAGAGACAATTTATATTAATATTTACCATAGAAGTCTAATGTAATCATATCCATCATTCGATTTTATTTTATTTCTCATTCATGAAAATAAATCACTTATCTTGTATATTATGCTGTACCTTTATTCAATTTCAATTCCATTAATCAAATCAACACAAAATTTACTTTGGAAATAATTAATTGGAACAAAAATCAAATCAATATTATTTTATTATAACTTTTCACCAATTAATCAAATTAAGTAGTTTGAATAATTAATGGCACCCAAGTCAATTCAATTAAATACATTATTTTAATTATTTGACTTGAGCCTAGAGGTGTGGTTCTCTGGATAAGGTAGGTGAAAATATATATGAATCGATAAATAGATATTTTTATATATTTCAAATATATTTGCTCGGGACCGAACGTAATAGAGACAGTTTGTTAAAATTCACAATTTCAAATAGATTTAGCTCCTGATCATGTTTTAAGTAGCAGAAAGAAAAGTCTCATTGACAAATTCCAAAGCAGGATAATAACCATGAAGCAATTGTTTTTAAAATGGAATTTCTTTAGAGGATTGCCAGCAGAACCAAAAGAGATTAGTTGTGAAAAAAATTCAAGCTCAGAAAAACACTATGAACCGTATAGCTGTGTTGTGGCCACCTCTTCATTACGAATAATTAGAAGTTCCCCTCTTCTTGGACCAGACTATTTCCATATGTTTATAATAAAGCTTGTGACGTCAGTCGGAGAGGGGTAAGAAGCTAGTGGGGAAAACAGCCGCAGGTGGGGAGCCATCCCACCAATTAATAATATAGAGCTTGCTGCTCTACTCAAACGATGGCCTTCTCATTCAACTACCTCTGCATCTCTCGCTCTCTCCTAGCCTCGCTATGTTTTAGCCCGGCATTGTCAGACCTTCCTAGTGGGAATCTCTGCCTTCGTCTTGCTAAAACTAGCACCTCCTTGGGAGAGACCTCTCCCTCACGGATGACGGTTACCGTGGCCCTACAAACTTTACCTAGTAGCATCTCCCACGGCAATCCAGTCTGCTTCTCTCCGGTTCACACTCGCCTTTGGGATCTGGACAATTTTTGCCTACCCTTAGATACCGAGTGTAAGTTCGTGGTCATTCCAAGACCACATAAACTACCTATATACCTACCCTGTTCCTCTTCTCCTGAACATAGTGCACTGTCGGGGCACACCTTCTAAGATCTTATGGAGTAAGATCAAAAAGAATTAGGCTGCCCGCCGACTAGGCCGGCAGCCAGCGTGAAAGACCACAGGTCCACCCGCCTTATCTCTTTCTATGCGCTCGTCAGACGGCGGCTAGAGGTTCTAGAGACACTAGCCCGCGACGGGCATCTCCTCCCCACTTTGGGGATATTCGACAATCTTGACCCGACAAGCTGATGTCACAAAAAATCCACAAAACTGTGCATGTTAACTAAGAATTGAGTCAGAAAAGCAGAATTCAATTTTCTTTAATTAAACAATAAAACATAAATTACTTTTCCATCTTACAGAACCACCGCTAAGAGAGTATCACCTTATTATGACCTGTTGCTTTCACCAATATATCGAAGGCAGATTTAATTATTTCATCAGTGCTACCTTTTTTCTTCCTAGCAAAAGATAGTTCTGGCATCCTCATTTCTTCATTTTCAGGAGAGACCATCTGAAAAAAATTAATTATTTTTTATTTTCAGGATTTATCACCCACGGCAAGTTTAATGTAGCTATAAAAACAAAAAAGAGTGATACCAATGATTCTTAAATGTTTTAGCGGTGATAATAAAGAATTGATGCAGTACCTTACCTTTAATAAATTCTATACAACTTTCCAATAAATCAAAGAAGGTAGAACATATCAAATAAATTACAAAATGACTTAGTTATTAATTTAAATTTAGTAATCTACCTTGGTCGGCCAACAAATTACTAAAGGTACTTACTGTCTCGGATGGTTGGAACGGCTTGCTTCTTTCTTGTAAGAACAATAAAGGCTTATAGGCAAACCAAGTGCTTGTGTATCCTTCTTCTGACCCTGAGATATAATAAATAAATGTTAGCACATACATAATAAATTATAGTGTACAAATGGTTAAGTAATCCTTTTCATAAAAATATTTCAGTTTACATTTCAATATTTGTTATCAACAGCAATATAAATTTTGTTTTCGATTGAAGCACCTAGTTTGTGTTTGCTGGGAAAATGTAAGTATGCAAACATATTATTTTCTGTAATGATTACATTTTCTGATTAAAAAAAATGCAATGAATTGTCTTATTTACTTAAGATAAATATATATTGTTACTTTTAAGTTGATAAGTTATTTTTCTATTTTTTCCAAATGCACTCGAGCAAACAAATAATGACGACAATGGTAACTTTGTTTTTTCTGTACTATTATCGAAAACAAAATACATCCAAACTGCCAAAGAAATCATTGTTTGAGAATTTGTTCGATAAAATAACAACGGCAAATACCACTATCTTAAAAATGAGCAATTAATAAGAAACCATATTACATAATGAAATAAATATTGAGATTAGGCAGTATTCAGGATTATATATGGATTTTAATCAAGAAAATGTTTGTTTATATGCTTACTTCGGATGTCAGTTAAATAACCGGCAATGGTCTAACTATAGTGAAACTTTGGAAGGAAGAAACCAATGGTAGTATGAGGTGAAATAAAGAAGAAGAGATTAATAATAATATTTTTTGATTATGTTAACATATTCACACACAGGGTCATGAAAACACACCACACTCAATCTGCCTACTTCCCTCTGAAAATAACTTAAGAAACAAGCATGTTGTAAAGCCTTGAAATTAAAATAAATAATATAAAAAAATCCCTGAACAAACAAAAAGATGATCTGAAAACAAAAATATTGATCAACCACAAATCCTCTACAAAGATGCTACCCTTTATCGAAGTAACCACCGTCAGCTGAAGGTGAACAGAAACATTTTTAATTCACCTGTTACATTTTTATAATTTAACCTTATATTGCCTTAAAAAAACAAAAACAGCCATTTTGCCAATGTTAAAGAATTTTTAATACTTATAATTTATTTTACCATTATGACAAGCATTATTAAAAATTTACATGACATCGCCTGCATTGTATGTGCTATTATGCAGTTAATGTTCTGATTATAGCTCTGAACATGGCAATTTATTGCTGAAAGCGCTTACAAAATATAACAATTTCATGTGGGCACACAAACAGAATAGTTATTTCAAACCCTTGAAATAGCATGACAATTAATAATAATAATGTCTTCGTTTGCATTACAATAAAGACATAAAAAAAAAAAAAAACTTGCCATCCCCTGATCCACTGCAGCTTTTAATTTTACCCTTTTCCCTCCTGAAACCTGAGAGTAGAGAATTCATTTTCAATTTGCATTCGTCTTTTGAAGACCCGAGGTCTTTTACTATTTCTCGCCATGCCTCGTTCTTTTTATCTTTATGATAATAGTCAGGGTGTTGGGGATTCCAGAGTACAGGATGGACCCTGTACGCCTCGATCAACTGGAGATGTTTGTCCCGACCCCACGATTTATCCATAGGTCGGCGACTGACTAGCAACAGAACGTACACGCACCGACGAACAGAACGCGACGTTCTTCGCGTCTAATGCACCCTGATCGTAAACGTCACGTACATTAGCGCCGAACATCTGTTGTAGCCAAGAGGAAAAACGGTCAACCTATAGAAAAAAATAGCTCTCTCGAATAAACGAACGAGCTAATATTTTTAGATTACGACTCTTAGAGCTCTTCCATCTGTCATCAGTTGGAAGTAAAATTCTCTGGAAATTTCGAAAATAATTTAATATCTTTATTATTTTTCAAAGTATTAATACTAAGTATATAGCATCAACAGTCAATCATCCATAAGCAGTCAATGACTGAACATCATCACGACTACTATTTAGAAGTAATAATAATATAATAAAGTAATGATTTCCTTCCTCTATCTGATTACAACTATGGTGGTCACGGCACTCCGATGTATTGCTTAAGGGCAAGATATTTGTTACAAATTGTATTACAATGTAGTATGTAGTATTTTATGTACAGTGTTTAGAACATGTTGAATACATTATTTTCTTCTATAATATAGATTGACAAAACTGTCAACAATGACTAGATTTTACACTCAATTCTTTCTGCATTAACCACGATGTTATAAAACCTATCAAATATATTCACTGGCTTATGACAAAGTATTTTTTTAACGAACGTTCGTTAATTATTTAAATAACAGTAATATCAATCATTATTTATCTGTTACAGGGCCGATCAAACATGGACGTTTACATCATCATAGTAGGCTTCCGGCCCGGCATTGTTTTGTCTCATAACTTATAACAGGGGTACAAAAACTTTTTTGGCTCATCGCCCACTATCAGATACTCTGTTCTGTTTCAATTCAAATTGATAATGTCGGCACTCTTGGAGGGAAGTGTTCAAGCTCAGTTAGAACAGCTACGGACCCTACGGGGATAGTAATCGTATTAATTAAATGTTATAAAGGAACTGAAAAAATAAAGAAGATGGGCAGTACAAAAACAACATTTGCAAAAACGTCAAAATTAACTATGGTCCAAACTAGAAAGGGTTCTGACTAATGCTTACCAAAAGCTTGTTCCATCTTCCTTTTGGAAAATGAAATCGCCCTCATTAAGAACCTCTGATTTATCACAACTAAATTAACTTAAATGAGGCCAAAAGGGAACAGTAAACATTAAAGAAGATTCAGGTTTTTTTCGGGCTACCTGATCAGAAGTTGATAAACTTCTATACATGCAGCTGCAAGGGAAAGAAGAAACCTCTCTCCATCTAAGGATTCGAACCCAGGCCCTTCATGTCAGGAAGTGGTTCTGCTAAGCACCACTTACAACATAAGAGCCTCTGATAGAACCTTTTTTTTTTTTTAATTCCTATCTTGATTCAAAAGGTAATATTCAATACTACCTTGTATTATTTGACCTTGTTATTCTTTGACCCTTCGATAAGTTTTTGTCTGAAATCTCTGCACTACACCTATGATGTTTGTCATATGAGTGTGAGTATACCCTATTTATTATTATTATAATAATAATATAATAATAATAATAATAATAAATAATAATAATACCCTATTTAAGTCATTAATTGACAATAATATTTAAAACAAAAGGCTTATTTGATCTGAATGGCACAATAATAAATTATTTCTGTCCCGATGTAGACTCTACATTTCTCAATTGTCTTAATCGTAAAATAAATATTTCCTGTACGATAGCAGTCCCAAAATATATTCGTATTTCCAAAAAGGTTATTCAGTTTATAATTGATGTAAAAAAAAAAACTTTGATCTAATGTGGTGGAAAATGGTGAGGCAACTGATCCTCTGGTCAACTAGTTAAATGATCACGGCACAATAAATTTTAACTAAGAGTAAATTGATGTCCAAGCAACTAACAAATGTTTTTTGAAGTCGAGTATGGATATAGCAAACAAAAAAAATGTATTTTTTGGGCTCAAACATCGAAATAACCGGGTTCTTTGGTAATAGGGAATCAGCGAAGACAGTTTATGTTGCTTCTGTTGCCACTGAACACTTTTATTAATTTGTAATTTAACTGAAAATTTGTATTCATTCACTAAATAACCTTCTTCAACCATTGATCTTTCCCCTCTTTTTTCATATTAACTAAAAATTTTTAGTTTTATAATAATTTGTGTAATATTTTAGCAGTTGAATAATACGTAGATGAGGACTCATAAAATATTGTCTAATGACAAGAATTAGTAGAAGGTTTCCAAATTAATAATAAACTAGCTGCTTTAGGAATTGAGGCCATTACTCCCCTTCCACCTCTAACAATAATTTTTTATCAAGTGCACCTAAAGTCACACTCGGTAGCATACAAAATTCCTCTTTTCATTAAATTATATACGTATATTTGTTTAGGAGGTATTTATTCATTTTTTGACTGCATTGTCTATGAATTAGCTCATAGCTTAGGCTCAATTCTGTACCTCTTGTAATTATTCTATAAGGGGACAGTGGCCCTAGAATAGAACAAAATTGTCAAAATAAATAAATTCTTCATAGCTCAACTTTAAATGCTTAGGTGCTCTGCTAGGTACTGAAAATGCAAATGCACATAGTTCTTGCCAAGCAAGACCAAATGTATATTGGGCTGCTCACAAAAAACTAGTGGAGATGTCAAATCTGGAGAAGGAAAAACCAAGTGGATTTTACCTAAAAGTACGCCGGTATATTTTTGCAATTTCTTCTAATTGATCAGCACTTCCTTTTTTTTTTTTTTTTTCACAGATTAATAAAGTGTTTCTTTCTGTAACTATCTAAAATAGATTAAATTTAATATTGTATCTAGATATTTAGTTGGGAATGTTAGATGAAATTTTCAAAATGTTACTGTTTTATTTCTAAATTCTCAAATCAGTTCTCTGAAACTAAAACAGATTGTAATGGATTGGAAGATATGAAATATTAGTTCTTAGGGTGTGAGGCAAATAAAAATAAAACTTTAATTATATTATTCAAAATAACTTCTGTTAGCTTCAATACATTTCTCCCAACCCCTAAGATTTTTTTGTCCCTTCTTCAAAAAAAATTTTTGGCTTTGAATCAGGAAATGCAAATTTTACCTCTTTTTTATTTTGGAATATTATGTTTTTTAAAAATGCGTCAAACGCTCTGAAAAAATTATATTCAGTTTGTGACAAGTCAGGTGAATATTATGGTGGATGCAGTAAAACTTCTATTTTCAGATGTCATAATTTTTTTTAAATTAACTGACAAACAAGATATGGTTTTTTATTATGGATTGACATCAAGTTGATAAGGGCTTACACTTTTTCTTTCAATTTCTCTATTTCTAAACAGAAAGAGCTCTGTAGTGGTCTCACCATTTTTTAATTTTTATTTTATTTTTCATAAAAATAAATAAATCTGACATTTCATCAGTTTAAACCCAATATTTAACTCACCTTTATATAAATACATATATGTTGTTCTAAGTGGTGAAGTGGTAAAAAGTGTTGCAGCTTAAAAATTGTTACATTTTAAGCCATGGAAACAATTTTTTAATTATTAAGTACAATGTATTTAGATGACCAAGTTTCAATCTCAGAAAGAAAAAAAATTAATTTATAATTAAAATTTTAGTAAGTAAGATGTATTGAAAAATAATGGTACATCTGCTTATTACCTGTAATATGAATTTGGTGAAAGTACAACTTTATTGATCTTTCCATTTACTTTGTGAGTAAAGAGCATGGAAACAGGATTACATTGTGTTTGATCAATTAATGATCATAACATCATAATCAATCACAAACAATTTTGTTAAACCAACTATTTGATCAATACTTGTGATTAGAATTGGTAAAATTACTTCAGAAAAATTATTAACACAATAATGGCCAGTTCATATTCTAAGAAAACAGTTCCAGTGAAAAAATTTACTTCAAAACAGAAGAGTAAAGAGGTAAATATTGTTTATTGCTTTTCATATAAAATGTAGCTCCATTAATTAGCATTTTAATTTAATGTATGAGGCCCAATATTTCAGAAGCCAGGGCAAAGACTTTTGTTTCAAGACTGCATTAAGCCTGCACCAATATCTATTAAACCATTTTCTTCATTTGTGAATCCATTTCGACATGGATGTTCCATATTTTGTAATCATCCGACAAAAGATGCCGGGCTGAAAATAGCTATAGAAAAAACTAAGAGGAAAAAGGTCAGCAAATAAATAATTATCGGTTGTCATAGGCTTTAATAATATTAACCATCTTAAATTAAATTTTAATATAGGTCGATGAAGAAAGAGAAGCTGAACTAATGGGGAGAATTATTGAAGATATTATCTGTAAATATGGCATTCAAAGTATTAATACAGAAACACTAATCACTACTACGCCAGAAAGTGAAATATTGCCCCCTCCGCGTCCACAGCTGGTTTTGAATTTAAGAACAACATCCCAGGAGACTGTAAGTAAATAATTGAATAATATGAATAATTTCTATTTCTTGCATTTATGACTGCTTAGGGGAGGACTTCGGGAGGTTTTCAATCAACATTTTCTCCAAGTCCAACCTCACTTTCTGGACAAAATGTGAAGATTGAACCGACTTCTTCCTTACCACTTCCTACTCAAGATGGGCCTCATTCAAATTCAAAAGTAAATCATAATTTTCATAATCAAAATAACATTATTATTATTACGTATTTTATAATTAAAAGATTTTTTTTAAATAGAGTGAAACTGAAGAAGATGGTATGACTGAACCAGTCAAGAGAAGAGGAAAAATAAGGAAAAAGAAAAAAAAGATCAATGTTGAAACAGAAAAAGGAGAAAAAGAAGTGATAGATTTCATTGAACCCAATGATACAATGGTACGCTTCTATGTTGTATGTACTGGAATTTATGAATTAATTTAATTAATAAAGAAAATAAACCCAAAATTTGTTAAAAACATTTACAAAACCCTGTTATTTTAATGAATAAATTAACATATTAAACAAGGTTTTCAGGTATTTTTTTGAAGATATTATCTAGCATTCAAAACTAAATATTTAGGAACAATAGTCATTTCAATCCATTGAATATAGTGTAAGCAACAATAATCTAAAATCTTTTTGTTGATTTATTTTTTCTAAATATTCATAGTAACTCTCACTAGACCAGCCTGCTTATAAAATATAATTTCTTGATAATGAGCTTCTTCGATATGATCAGTTGTTATCTAAACAGATATCCTGAATGAAATCATCTAATTTTCTTGAGTATATACTCTTTTTGTCTTAGCTTTACCTGGAGGAGTTTTCCTGAAGGTGAGGTAACTTAGCGGAATGGCCAATACAAAGTTATGTTATATCATTAAGTTATTCATTCTTAACTTAACTTACTCTTTGTATTTTAAATAAAAAGACAAAATTAATCTTAGCCAGGGTTTGAAATTAATATTTATAATAAAAATTGATTCCATTTTAGGTAAAAATGATCCTATAAAATATTATTGCAATATATTTTTCAGTGAACTTTATTATTCTCTTTGTTTGCTTTTGGTTTTGCTCAGTCAAATACAAAACTTAAAAATTCTTTAAACTAAATCTCCACTAATTTTCTCTTAGGTATCTACTTGCAAAGCAGACGGAACAGACTATGAAAGTGAAGACTTTGATATTGAGAGAAGTAGGTCAGCGATTAAATGTCCTTCATCTCAACCGACCCCCCCATTGATGGAATCTGACCTCTTTGATAACAGAACATTGAGACACCTTCGAAGAAATCTTTCCATCAGTGACATACAAGCAGAATTCAGGAGGATTGTAAGTCCAAAATTTTTATATTTTATATATTAAAATGTTTTATTTTATATTTTAATATTTAATTGAAATAAGAATTTTTGGTAGATAAGAATCCCCCCCCCCACATCTTCTCATCTCATAAAAACATAAGGGCAGATATAATGCCTGTCAGGTCGTCACGAGGGGGGTGCCTAGTTACCCTAGCCATGGTGACGAAGTGAGGGTTGATTAGGCTTATGACCTGGACAATCGTTTCATGACGGTCTTAACTATCTGACTCCATATTTGATAAGTATGTGCCCCGACAATGCACTATGTTCAGGAGAAGAGGTATAGGGTAGGTAGTGCAGGTAGTTTGTGTGGTCTTGGAATGACCATGAATTCACACTCGGTATCTGAGGGTAGGCGAAATCTGTCCGGATCCCAAAGGCGAGTGTGAACCGGAGAGAGGCACACTGGATTGCCGTGGGAGACACTGCTAGGTAAAATTTACAGGGCCACGACAACCGTTGTCTGCAAGGGAGAGGTCTCTTCCAAAGAGCTGCTAGTTTTAGCGAGGCGAAGGCAGAGAATCCCACAAGGAGAGTGTGGGGTCTGACAAGGCCGGACTAAAAC
Source organism: Acanthosoma haemorrhoidale (assembly GCA_930367205.1). Taxonomy (NCBI): domain Eukaryota; kingdom Metazoa; phylum Arthropoda; class Insecta; order Hemiptera; family Acanthosomatidae; genus Acanthosoma; species Acanthosoma haemorrhoidale. The sequence continues at coordinate 38,735,761 of OV884013.1, forward strand.
GTAGCGAGGTTAGAAAGAGAGAGGTCCAGCGGGTTTCATAAATGAGAAGGCCAAGTTCTTGAACATCACCGCAGCTGCAAGTCATCAGTAGCTAGTCATCGGGAGAATGAATTACAGGCTCAAACCGTGGGTCTTATATACCCAGCTGGCTTCGTAAGTAGCCAATCAGCTTTGGTTTTATTGTACCCAATGCCAGCTTAGTATGTGGTGGCCTTTGTTACATGTGACAGCCCTGGTCTGAGTCACTGATACCTGACCTGGGTAAGGGTCTCCAGCCCTGGTTTGGTTCGCTTTAGTACCCCTAGCTTCGTAGTAGCCCAGCTCCTAATTGGCTTGCAGTTGCGTCTTTATTGTTTACAACATTTGCAATGATTTATGGTTTGGTAATGTTATTTTGTTTAAATTAATTTATGCTATATATACATTAGACTATAGGGTGATTTATCTTATGTAGTTAGCGGTCGCTACAATGCCGAAATGTTTTGATAGCACAACAAACAATTATTAATATTCACTCACATAATTATTCCCCCCATCCCTTATGAAATTTTGTCCTTTCCATTTTACAGTATAGTTAATTTTTAAATTTGAGACCATAGAGAGTTCTTTTGTATCATGATATATAAATAATTTTAAATACTTGCTGCTTAGTGGAGAAGAGTTCTCGAAGAAGCTTTAGGAGCCGGTGATGTTTTACCTCGTTTAGAAGTTAAAATAGAGGATGGTATTAATATTCCTCCGAGCCAACCTGAAAATTGGCTTTGCTATCCAAGAACCTACAAACATTCAGATTCAAGATTTGATCTACCAATCGATAAGAAGATTCTCAGCAGTAAATATACTTTCAATACTCTGGTAAACTAATTTTCATCAAATATAATTAGTTTTAATTTTTGTTTGGTTTCTTTTAGAAATGACACCTCTTCAGTATTTAAAACAGTATGTTTCATCCTCAAAAACAAACTTGCTGCTTTATAATCATGTTTTCAATAAATATAAAGATGACAATCTTCTTTCTGGGAAGGTATTAAAAGTGTAACAAAAAGAAAAGCAAGTACATGCTTGAATTCACCGTAAATAAAATTCATTATATGTTTCCTAGGTCATAATTGATGCTTTAGGAGAAGTAATGGGACACACTTTTGACGAAGAAGATATAAAAACATTCCAAGAGCTAGTTGAACTTAGGGAGGAAGATCAAATTTGCCTGAAAACATGGCTTGGTCTATGTGCCTTCTCAGAAAGACTATTTGGTAAATTTGTCAATTATACAGAACTATTTTTATACAATTATCCTATAATTATACAATAGTATTTTTATATGATAATATTATTTTTTATAGGTGATAAATTCAGTGCCAGTAAAGCAACAGACTGTGGTGAAAGAGAAATAATTGAAATACTAGACTTTGAATGTCTAGAAAAAAGAATGCCAAAACTTGATTTAAATCCAGCTATTTCAAAATTATTAAAAGTAATTCAACTGGCAAAATAAGTTGAACAATCCTTAGAGCTCTCCATAGCTCTAAAATAAATTGGAGACAACATAATGTTCTGAAAAAAGCAAATTTCTTATAGAGAGAGGCCAGTTCAATGATTGAATAAAAAATTTCTTGTGGCAATTTTTGTTATATCACAGTTTCTTTTCGTACTTTATTTTTCAACGCTGATACTATTAAATAATTAAATATCTTATTTATTAAATATTAGTACAAAACATTTATTAACATACATAAAATTTATATAAAAAATAACTAAATAAATTACTGTAACATAATAAGAATTAAGAAAATAATATAATATCATGAACTACTCAGTCTTGGGAAATAAAAAGGAACAAATTCTATCAAACGTTCTACAAGTTATAAGAAGGATATTAATTAACAATTTACAATACAGTTTTTTTTTTAAGATTAACAACAAGAGTATATTTTTAATTTACAAAATATTTTGAAATAGTAAAAGTAAAAATTTGAACCATGTTGGCAATAAACAATCCATAACAACAATAATAATTCAGAACATTACTAGAACAAATTAAAATGCTATAATGGATGCTATTAAACAGTTAAACTGAACAATCAAAAGTTAATGAAATAAAATAAATTTAGGACTCCTTTGAAACATGTTTACAACTATTAAAAATATATTATGGATAACTTAAAAAAATAGACTTCACACCAGTGTTTAATAATATTTCTATTTGATAAACAATAAATTTATAGGTAAATTGTAAGTTTATTGGTTAGCAACAGTAATGATATGAGTTTACAGACTCATCAAGTAGTATAGAACAACCCACTGTTTATAACATCCTCCATAGCCTCTTTAGGCGAGTTTTTTTTTTTTATGCTAAAGTTGCGAAATTTTAAATTAATATGATAAATGAAAAATGGAATTCGGTTAGTAGGATCCTTTTTCTAGATTGAATGAAGGAAACTTCAGATGAAGTGTCGATGGCCTAAGAACAGTGGTAAGGGTTGTGCTAGCAGTACTGGATAGATCATTATAAGCCAATAAGAAGATCGATATTATGAGGTATTGCAATTAAAGGGGTACTGGTGAGCCAAAGGCCAGAATGTTGACCAGGTTTTCTGCGCCTGTGGACTTACTTAGTTGTCATCTAGCTGATAGTGGCTGAGGTTGTAATAATAGAAGGAGGAGGGAGGGCATTGCTGCTCGTTTGGCATATCCAGGATGAAATCTGTTAGTTGGAAGTAAAAAATGGAAGACAGGGTAAGTTTGGTTGAAGGATGCTGGGGGCAGGTGCTTAAAATGGGTTACTCAGAGATCAATAAAATAGTTCACCAATATAACTGCCTGCTGAGCATTGGGGAGAACAGGGTTACTTATAATCGCTGAGAGCTTTTCTACTGGGATATCAGAGAGGGATTAGTCGTGTGAGTTAATCACTGGTCTCGAGGGGTTAGGGGACCAAACGATGGTATCTTGCAGCTGATAGATAGCTTTATCTAGATCCTAGGTATGTTCTGAATTTATGTCTTCTTTCTTTTTTTCTTTTCTGTATATGTTGATAATGCAATAAAAGAAAAAAACAAACAGAATAACATAAGGTGTACTGACCGATGTAACAATCCCATTGCATCGGAATACTCACACCACAGGCGAGGTATCCCCATGAGCTCGCTTCACGTGCTTGTGGGGAAACCCCATTTGAGGTTCTTACCTCAGGAGGGGGGAGGGAACAAAAAAAAACCCCAGGTATGTGTTAGAGGCATAATTGTCAATAAATCATACTGTATCATAATTTGTAAATTGACATGTTCGTATTTGTACTTCTAGTAAGTGGCTACAGGGTGTCACATTCTACCTCATACAACACATGCCAATGATCCGATGAACTAAAGTTAAGGGCTGAGCATTCAGTGATCCAGTGTGGCTTTTGGATCAGTAGTAGTCTGTTCGGGACAGTGTCATTCTCATGCGAGAGAGTAGAATAGAACAACTCACTGAATGTGATTGTTCAATAACATCGATAACTAAATTTCTGATTAACCATTAATTTTGAGTAATACATGTAATTGTCCCAATTGCAAATATTTTATTATTTCTCATATGACCATAAGAAAAATGATTTATAACTGTAATAAATTTCTTAAATTATAGTCCAATATGGTCAACATTAATAAGAATTCCTAGCATCTCTATGGTAAATCACTTAGAAATGACAATTACATTTGGATCAGCTTCAATTGCAGCTTCAAGCTGGCTGTTTGGTATTCCAAGATTACAACAAATTTCATCCGTTGATAATAGGCCTGTATACTTGTGATTGATGGTATCCTCGTTATTCCCCACAGTGATAGGGTACTAAAAATAATTTATAAAATAGTTGGCATTAAAAAAAACTTTATTTACTAACAATCAAAATTCAGGTAATCCACAGCAGAGGAGGGATATGGATAAATTTGACATTTATAAAATATAAACTTAGCTTATCTTTTGAATTATAAATAACAAATAATTTAATGTGTCTATTCATCACATAAAACCTCTTCAAGAGTACTGTGAAGTGATGATATTTACAAATGAGTGGATGGCTTTGTTGAGATATCAGCTTAGGATGATAAAAGAGATATGAACAATTTTCATCTAATTATTAATGGACATTTTGACATACTATGTATATATCCACTCATTTAATACACGGCTAACAATGAGCTTTCAGTATGATGATATTTATAATTATTTTCAGCTACCTAGATCATTTGTAATTTGAAAATTGTCTATCTAAGCCATCAAGGATTTTACCACTTTTCAGTTTCTATTTGGGTGGATTACTGTTCGATATCTTTTCAAAAATAGTTGGGGTGTCGCGGACCTTAAACTTTTATCCATACCCATCCTCAATTTCTATTTAATGTAAGATCGAACCCAAATTTTGAACTAACATTTTGGAAATTATGACAAACTCTTATGGGGTGATTAACACCCTGAGACAAGATTTCATTTATTTGTTAATTGTATAATTATTACCATTCAAACCAAATATTTACCTTATGGATTCGCCGAATTAAGCCTTGCACACAACCAAATTGAACTAGTTTCCGTTCATCTATTTTCAGAGCAGATGGATTATACCTGTTACATAAATCACGAACTGTAGTACCATGAGTCATCGAACAGTAAAGTTTGAAAACATCTCTAAAGTTGGGCAGTTGGCATCCTAGAAAATAAAAAAAATTAATCTTGAGACGAACCATAAATATTTAAAAATAATTAACTTTATAATTTTTATAAATAATTTTTTGATAATGAGAATATCATTACTTTAATACCACAGCAAAGTATTAGTTTTTAGGAAAACCATATGAAAATTAAAAATTAAAATAGAGTTAATTATAAACATTCCTAGTGTTGACATTTTTAGAAAACACTTCGAAGAGCATTTACACAAGTATTTAGTCATCAACTTATAGAATGCACACAAGGGATGGAAATATGGATGTCTGAATAATATTATGCACATATTTCAAAAATACCAACTATTATTCATAAAATATTGAAACATATAATTTAGTTCATTGAATTGATTGAGAAGTGGAAAAATTTCTGAGTAAAAATAATAGTTCTGGTCCTTATTTTAATATCTTTGTAAGATAGCCTAGATTTTAAAAGTTTTTTTTTTTTTTTATTCAGTTATGTAATCAACCCATACTATCATGGAATACCTAGGTAGGTACTTTTATAGATAGTTACTTGTGTGGATAGTTACTTTGTTTATGAAGGCCTCAAAAATAATTTGTTTTCACGTAATTGCAAAAGCAAACATATTCTAACCTTTCCACTTTACAGTGTGCAAAAAATTTTATCCTACAGGATCAAAGATACACTATAAAATAATAATGCATGATTTACCTGCTTTCGAAACTGAACGAAGACAGTCACTCTGAAGCTTTTTTTCAACAGCAAGCTGTCTAAGTTTTGGTGTTACTATGTAAGAATTAGAATACTGAAAAATAGGAACCATTTTTACAACAAAATAATACCTAGAACAAAAAAGTAATAATGCGATTAGATGATTATCAAAGATTGAAATAATGAAATATTTTTAAGTTGTGTTAGCATTTTTAAACGTTTTAGTACATCCTTTTTGTCTTCCTAAAAATCAAAGTATTTATTCAAGCACATTTTGGCAGCTCGCACTGCTATTTTAAGCAGTTGAGAATAGAATTTTAAGCTAAGACACCTGTTTGTCAATAAATACAGTGAATTGTGGGAAAACAAATTACTAACTCAATCAGTACCCACAACCAGCAATGAACCCTTTCTAACCAGATTTTTAAATATTATTAGCAGTTAACAGAAAAATGTCAGACCTACATGGAGTAGGAAAATGAAATTATTAAAACAAATATTTATATATATTGGATAGAGTTCAGTGCTGTAACTAAAGATACATAACAAGTCTAAGGTACCCTTGTAAATAGGAATTAATGTGAAATACAATTAATCTCATACAATTTTATTTGAGCATACCATAGTGAATGGTGTTTCTTTTGTGATTTTTAAAATAATATACCAGCATCGTATAAAAACAAGTACTTTTATTAACAAAAAATTGTTTTCAAATAATCTGTGAATATCTAAAAATTGACAGTGTAAATATAAGTAGTGACTCTTGAGACCATTCAATCAAGAAAACTTTTCAGCAGCTTAAAATAACAGCCTTTTAAAAATTAGAAACATTTTGGTTATTAACAAAAGTTCTTATAGGCAGACAAACAGAACAACTCATAACTGGCATCATTAATTGCATCAATGTATCATTATTAATTTACATGGTAGTTCAACCATTAGTCTGAGGCATAGCTCTTAAAGAAACCAACAGTCATCAATAATTAAAAATATCAACAGCTTTAGCAAGTAGCTAGTTAAACTCAAGTAGGGCTAAACATGTATACAAGTACACAGAGAATTGATAAATTTAATACTAACATGAGATTCTGAAGACATGTTTTGACTAGATTATTGTCTACATCAGCTTGTACTGCTATTTTAGCGACATGATTTATACCATCAATGAATGGAAGAACCTGTAATTTAAATGAAACAAATTAAAAATCATGAATAAATGAACACCAATCATTGAGCACCATGCAAGAGTCCCTAATATTTTATCCTTCGTACAGTAGAACCTCACTAATCCGACCAAAGGGATAGGTTGGATGGAATGATTAAAAGGTCAGATTAACGGAGATTAAAAAAAATATGTCTTACATTTTTTTTTAAAAATTAAAAGTCCTTATTACATGTTTATTTGTTGCTGCAAATGCTCTCATTGTTATAGCTTTCACCCGGCTGAGATAATGCATGTCCATAAGAAAACCTCCTTTCTGAGGCATGTTTCTTTTATTTTAAAAACTGACGGACATCCCCACAAATTCGTGGTTGGACCTCTCTTTAAAGAGATGACAATCCATCCAGGCCTATTTCTAGCTCTTTTAGCAAGGAAAGTTTGTGATCCCGACTCGCATTACTACACAATGCAATGGTCAGGCGTTCTTTGATGGTTTATATCCAAAATGTTTTTTTTTTGTTGATGTTAATGTTTTATAGGAGATCAGTTTATAATTTAGGCCGGTTTCATTAATATTGGAAGCAAGTTATGTAAACTTATCGATAAATACTTATCCTGAATTATCCCCTTTTTGTGTTCTTGATTAAACCGGTCACCTGGAGTTCTGATAATATTAAGGCCACGGGATGGTCAGAATAGAGGAAGCCGGATTAGCAAGGTAATCTTATTAAGCATCATTTGTAGTAGTGTTGGAAAAAGCTCATCTTATAGATGATGTGAAACATAGACTTCAGCTCAGGACAGTTATAATAAGCTTGTTTACCTGCTGCGTAGTGAGGTCCCAATGTTCTGTGTGGTAGTGCTCTGATCCCTCGATGAAAACTGGAACCTGATGGTCAAGAACAGAAAGTGGATCTTGCATCACCTTAACAATTTTTAAATGAGTCGATGCAGAACCCTCTGTAATAGTTTATAAAACTATTACATATAACAATGATATTATGTTAATTTATCTTATCATATAAAATAAAACTATGTGAATCTTTAAGTGCACACATATTTACCAGAATAAGAAAAAATGATAATGGAACTAAACCATTAATAAATGTATTAGAATATCAAATTATAAAAATAAAATTTAGATACAGACAGAGTTATTTTAGTTACAAATTTTACAGCAATAAAATAAGTTATATCAAACAGAAAATCAGAATTAATGAGTATTACCTGTTAAGGTACACATGTTATTTTTATTGATATCTTCTAGCACTTTTGTAAACATTATAACTAATCTTTCATGTGGAGATTTGTTATCTTCCTTCTGTGATAGAAAATTACTTTCTATTTCTAGAACAATCTATGTCAAAAATATAAAAAATTAAGTGTTATACAGATGTTAATTTAAAAAAAAAAAAAATATTAAGCACTTACAAGAAAATCAGACAATTTTTTGACAACTGACTCGTACTGAACTGTCCTTGCCCAATAGTCGCACACAAAGCATATATTGAACTGAAAAGCATTTCGAGCATATTTCTTATCATCAATCCTAACTGGAAACCCAATAATTTTAATACCACATGCAGTTCTGTAACAAAAGACAATACTTCTAAAAAAATAAATAATTTAGAGAAAGTAAATAACAACTATTAAATTTAAAACAATAGTTCTTGATAAGCTAGTTTGATAGCAGAATTTATTAATGCAAGATTAAATTTATAGTTCATGTTTCTTAATGAACTGTACCATTGTTTGGGCTATTTGCCCCTATATGGTTGTGTGGTTAATTTTCTGGCTTAGCACCATACAGACACACCATGAGGGTTATCTATTAGTTTCCACCATTTCCTGATACCCAGGAACTCCTTAACACCAGCATGACATTCAGACACTTTACCTGCCCGACAAACCAGGTCCCTCCCAGCAATAGATAATGCAATATTTACACTCAACATTAAACAATACCATTGTAGCTCCAGCATACTATAGTTCTGCCCTCCAAAAGAATTTATAATAAAGAGATGTTACTTAAAAACCAGCCAACAAATGAGGTTGCAAGTTGGTAACTGGCTCAAACATCATTGGTTTTCACTTTTACTTATAACCTGTTTCATTTGTTGTTAGTAATATAAATCGAAATACATTGAGTAGTAAAACCATCAAGTTAATATTTGCTGCCTGCAGTAATAGGTATGTATGTGCATGAGGTGAGAGTTTCTGCTCTCTCTACTGTGGACAGGCAAAACAGAATGCTACCTTCTATTTGAGGAATTGATGAACAATCCTGTAATTTGCCTTCTCAAAAAAATTCTGATTTCTTTTCCTTGCATATTACATTAATAAAACAAACAAATTCGGAGAGTCAGACATCACATAAGTACCAAAATTAATTTTAATATTTTTTTAATTCATAATCAAAAATAACGATTTAAAAAAGAATAATGAGGAATCATAAAATAGGTTATTTGTGAAAAAAAAATAATCCAAAATTCTCTCCTCAGGGCAGTAATAACATGAATAAAATATAATTACATTGTTAATGTACTTCGAAGAAGTTGTGGCTTGGGAATTAAATAAACACTCACTGCTTCAAAAGTATCCTTAGATATGTGATCCTCTGGTACCTAAAATGCACAGCGTCGTCATAAGATTTTGTTAAAACAATTCTTTGATATTTTTTTAATTTATATTACCTGACATGTTATTTTAGGTCCAGCCGTAGGATGAAATTCGCATAGAAATATACACTTTATTGGTCCTTCTTTGCCACAACCTTCAAAAAACCTGTTATTTTTTTCCATTAGAAGCTAATAGATCTCTCAATTAGAATTTCCAAGTGTGTCATTAGAATAAACAGACACATGAAGTCATTATTTTGACTGGGAATATTGAAATACAACTTTGAGAGAATCTGTTGCCAAATTGAAATTCACAGACCAACAATTTGAATCAAAAGATTTGAGGCCAAGTTATGAAGCAGTCTAATTACATTATATTAATAGCCAGCCTCAAAAATATTTTTCCATCGTTTTTCCGTTAAAATATTAATATAATTAGCTTGAAGGAAAGTTTAAATAAGATTGCATAACCTTTATTAAAAAACAGTACATTAAATCATTAAGAAGGGTTATAATCAACAAATATCAATCCAAACAACAGTGTAATAACCTCCTTGCCAAATACGGAAGGTTACGTAAGGATGTTAAAAGATTAGAGAAAGGGTGTCGTGACTAGGACTTAATTTTACTATCTATGTCTTCTCTGACATTTGGGCAGAAGAAGTTTATCCCATCCCCTCCAGAAAAAGGCAGTTTCCCTTTGGATCATGAAGGTCAATGTAAAAGGACTATGCTAAAATATATGATTTGCCTGAGGGAAACTAAGAATGACAGTTCCAAATGCCGGCAAGAAGCAAAAGATTACCTGTCCTGTCGTATGGACAATAAGTTAATGGTCAAAGAAGACTGGTCTAAATTAGGATTTTCAGAAGAGGAATTGAAGAAAGAAAATACAAAATGAATGAATGTAACATTTTAGTTTGCTCTACAGGTAGTGTAGCCACTATCAAAGTCCCCTTACTTATTAAATCATTAGTTAAAGAGAGTACTTCACTTTGTAAAGTGAATGTGAAATATTGCTTGACTGAAAAAGCAGCCCATTTCTGTTCTAAATATGATGTAGATGTGGAAGCTTACTCTGATTCTGATGAATGGGCCATGTGGAAGAAAAGGGGTGATCCAGTTCTACATATAGAACTTTCTAAATGGGCCGATATTCTTGTCATAGCTCCTCTTGATGCTAATACCCTGGCCAAAATTTCAAATGTAAGTATTTGGAGGTTAAGAGAGAGAGAGAGAGGTTTGTAATGAATGAAATGAATTTCTCTTTCTTTGGTTTGTTTTATGCTCTCAGGTAGGTTATGAGCTTGACCCTGACAAAATATTTCCTTCAACAGCTGCTAAGCTATAGAATAAAAAATCACATGCTCAATTCCTTCCTCTCCTATAAACTGACCATCCAGTATGCAGAGTTCCCGGGTTCTCTTTTGTTTTCCGAATGTTGATGTGGAGCCTCTAGGTGTGCAAACTATCAGTGGATTTCAGAAGCCTGACTTTTTCACACGTTCCTGCGAATGTATTTTTCCCAGGGCTGCTCCATAGCACGTCATGGATTAAGTGACATTACTTCTAACTGTTTATTTTTTGGTGTTTCAATTTAAATGGTACTATAATCAAGTCATATTACCAGCAAATAACCCGACTCTTATTAATCTAAAATAAACAAGTGTCTTCCCACTATGAATTTGATTATCTAGGCTGTATGTGGGTTAAATTTGTAAACGCAACAACAATTTCTGTGTACAAATCAGTGTTTTATTATATTTATGAGCTTTTTCAAAAACTAGCGCTGCCATTCCCTAATGCTACTACTAACAAAAATTTACTATCATTATTAGGCCTTTCAATAGACATAGCTGTCATTTTTAATGCTAAAATATAGAACAGATACAAGAATAAATACTTAAAGCACACATAGTAAAATATGAGTTAAAATCTTAAATTGCAGTATAATTATTAATCCATGTCTTTCAAAAAGCCTATATAATAATCAAACACTGCTTCATAGGAAGACATTTGTTTATTATTGATTTTTCTTGTAAATCTAACCCACTATTGAGTTGCATTAGGATAAAGTAACCTATCTTAAATAATATTATAAAGTCCTACTAAGTGGCTGATTGTTTATTGAATTTTTTTTTGTCTTACAATTGAAATATTTTTGTGGCAGGACAGTCACAAATACACCATAAGTATTTCTATGGCAACTTTTGGTGTAATTTGTTTGTAGAAAACTTTGTAATTAGAGAGGTATTATTGTCATTAAGTTATATTAAAAAATAATAAAAACAAAGATATCTTCAATTCAGACTTGTGCATTGGAATCCTCTCTTTCACTTCATACAATTATACCCTTTTTCATTTTATTTAAATTAATTATTGTGCTAAGCTGACATATTTTTGTACATTTCAGGGAATATGTGATAATTTATTACTGTGTGTGGTAAGAGCGTGGGACTCAAAAAAGCCATTGGTATTTTGTCCTGCAATGAACACAAACATGTGGAATCATCCAGTCACTTCAACTCATATTGACATACTGAAAAGTTGGGGCTACTTATATTTACCTCCTATTTCTAAATTGCTGATGTGTGGCGACAGTGGGCTCGGCGCCATGGTAGAAGTATCCAATATTGTTAGTTTTGCAATCGAGCTTATTCCCGAGAGCTTGAGAATTAGAGAGACTCTCCAAGAGAAGCAAAATGATTTACTTCAGTCACATAGTGCCAAATAAAATAGTTTATTTAGTATACTTGTGTATTATTTTATGTTGAACAGTCCACTTATCGTAGCTAGCCCATTAGAGTGAATTTAATGACCAGACAACACAAAAAATAATTATGGGTTCTAATTAAATTTTCATCCATGATTATAGTTCATTTTGTCAAAAGTACTAATAACAAATTAAAATATACATTATTTAACTAATCATATTTTTTTAATTATATTATTTATCATTGTAAAAAATCTTGCGAACATATAAAATTAAAAGTCTTCATTAATAATATGTGATATTTGTTGGGATTTTAGTTCATTATAATTACAATATGCCGTTAAAATTGCCGATAGTTTAGTTGAAAAAGCGCCTGACCGGATATAAGGTTTCTGGTTTGAATCCCTGCCTCAAGTAATTGTTTTTTCTTGCTAATAATGAATTGAATACATGGTAGCAGAGCTCCCCAAAACTTGAAAAACTTAAATCTGGTTATTATCATCTGAAAATTGATAAAGGAGCAGAAATAGATAACATTAAAAAATAAGGTATATTTCCTACAATATTCTAGATCCAAATGTAATTGTAATCTCATTATAAACTACATATGTAACATATAATCTTTTATAGAACTAAATGAACTACAGTATAATCAAAATATACAGTTGGCATGATAGATTTATTATTGTTTTATAATAAACTTAATATTTGTTGTGTAAGCATTCTTTATTTTACCCTTCTTTTAATTAAATGAAATATTTATATTTTTAAAACGATGTAGTTTATTTAAATAACTAATTAACATTGAGCAGAATGGTCTATAACAAAGAAATAGAACAAAATATTGACAATCCGTCTCAGAACAGGTAATTAATCTTAATTAATTACAAAGGTTTTATTACATATTTATATAGGATATTTGTACAGTTAATCGCCAGCAGTTTTTAAGCCTCCGGCTTTAACTGTACATTTTAGTGTTTGAAGACATAGAACTTTTATAATATTTTAGAATTTTCATTTACAATCAATCTATCATAAAATTTGTATGTGTTTAGACCAAGGTAATAGTATTTTATATGTTTATTAGTTGAAGCAACAGATGACAGCATAATTCTGTTGAGGGCATTTGTGATTTTAATAAAATAGTCTGTGCTGACAAAAACTTAGTTAATTATTATATCAAATAAAGATTAATTTCAACAAATACATTTTTTTTGGGCGGGGAGCTATTTTAGAGCAAATTGATACGAATTTTCTAAAATAAAAAACAATGATGCTTTAGTAGTCCTCAGATTTTCTTTTCCTCAAAACTTTCTCATAGGGAGAAAGGTAGAAATGTATTTGTTCTACTAACCAAGGTTAAAGAAATATTTAGAAGGCAAATTTGTAATATGAGCTGGAAAAAAAATTTCAAGAACTTTTTATGTTTTCACAAATAAATTAAATTTATGTTATAAAACATTTTTTTATTACTCCAGGCCTTGTTTAGAGGGTTTTGATGAATTACATAGCAGTTATAAATGAAGGCAAATACATTAGCTAAATGTTGTTTATATTGAAATAGGTTCTACATTTTCGTAACAACAAATGTACTTTAAATTGAATTCAAATAAGAAAATATTTATCCTAAAAAAAAGTTTCGGTTAAGTAATACAGTACATTAACACATAAATGCCTTTTCATGAGCAAAGGATAAACTATGTGATGTTATCAATATCACACTACAAATGCCAGGTTTTCCCTCAACCAATCAAGTAATTTGCGATAATTCAATAAAAGGCATTAATATACCTCAAATTTAAGAAGTATTAAGAAAACAGATAATTTTTTTTCAAACTAAAACCAATAATTTCTATGCAGGAAAGTTATTTTATCTGGCTTAAAATAATTTACCATTATAGATTTCATTACAATCAAATTATTATACAAATTATGAATTTTGAGATATTTGTAACTTAATTCTTGAATCATCAATAAGTTTATATACTTACAGTACTTTTCTAAAAGTACTTATAATATGTTGTGGTTCTATTTCACAGGGAACTTTCTTCACCTCTGACTAATCTACTTCTCGCCCTCCAGATATCCTAAAACATAAGATAAGATAGATATTTGCCACAGTAATGACAGAGGTTAAACAGAATAGTTTGTCATCAATAAATGATACAAATGTACTGCCTTCTCAAAGTAGTTTCATTAAGAAGTTCCAGTTAAATTAGCATATTCATCCTTCTGATGAGCTACAGGCTGATGGTTTTTGCAAGGATTAGCCGTCTCCATAGTTTTTTTTGTATTATTTTTAAAAATGAATTATGAACTAATTCGAATTTTTTTTTGTTAAATTTACATAACAGATTTAGAAAGTGAAAAAATAATATTAGCAGCTGCGTATTGTTGCCTATTAACAGATATTTAAGGGACTCCATGATAATTTCTCAAATAAGACCTACTCTGTATTCTGACAGATAACTAACTAATTAACAGATAAAAAAATCCTAAATAAATAAATTAATTGACCTCAAAAAACCTATTCAAATCAAATATAGCAGCATTAAATACTGGATTGTTCAAAACCTAATGTTTTGGAATATCTTTGCAGACTGAGTTTTTAAACAATTGTAAGATTTTATTATTTGTTTAGTTTAGAAGTGATTATAAATACAAATATACAGACAGATTTGTTTTCATTACATTCAAAAGGAATATAATTTTAGACTTGAAGCTTATCACCCCCACCCCAATTATAGCCATTATGAATTTGGTCTAAATATCTCAACTGGCTAAGAAGCTTTCATAGAACACGCCCACATACTTACAATTCTAATTAATATATTGAAGATACATAATCACAAATGTTATGAGCATAATAATTAAAAATATTAATTTACCTGAAAACTTATGGGAAAACCCATTTTCTTTATAGCCATTGCTTCTATTTCCGTTGCTGCTTGTTCTTGTGTCGTACCTTTTACATCTATGTAATGACATTCAGAAGCTGCGTAATGTACTGAAATGGCTTTACGAAAACCCTATTAAAAACATAACAATTTATAAAATTATATAAAATAATCATAAAAGAATCTTCACTAAAATATGAACAATTATACCTTAGTTTTATTTTGGCCTGAGCCATGTATTAGAAGCGGATGAAAAAATATAGTATCACCTTTTTTCATCTCAACAGGGGTAACGTCATGTTCCTCACAGTATTTAATACCATAGTAAGCTTTGTTCACTGCCTGAACAATAACAAAAAGTTTATATTGTCCTTCACTGAAAAGGATTCTCTAATATAATTAAAATATAGCATGTATGTTTTTTTTAGTGATAAGAGAGGTTACCAGTTCCTCTGAACCATCTTAAAACTATATTTAATTTTTTTATCTCAAATTAAATTGCAAAATAATGCTTGCCACTGTATGGCATTTTATTAATGTAAAGAATATTAATCTTATGTTCGAACAGTAGATCTTCCAAAGAATTTTCATAGTGGTTCTTGGCAATTTTATTTTAACAATACCAAATATTGATGGATGAAAACTTTAACTTGGCAATACAGAACTGGGAAACATTACAATAAACATAACATATGACTATCTTGAGCAAGTATCAGTGCTAAAAATCACTTATCCAACTGAAATAAATTTGAGAATATGATGGAGAATATATAAAAATCAATACTAACTTCCCATTCAGGATAGCCATGTTGTAAAAGTTGTCCAGTATGACTGCCTGGAATCACTATTAAGCACCCATTATCTATTGTTACATCTTCCAATGCTGTCCATGCCGCGACTATTAGATCAGCTGGCCTGAAAGGAAAGTAATGAAGATCCTGATGGAGGGGGTGCCGAGAAGATAAAGATCCAGAATCTGGGGGCTTGTTAATCAACATAGTGTGCATGGATTTAATATTTGGACCTGTGAAACACTCAACAACATCCAGTAACTGAAAGTAGCAGACATACATAAATAAAAAAAATATTGGATTTGTGAAAAATAAAGTGTGTCTAGAATCATGTTAACGTACTTTTTCATGTAAAGCATATTTCTCAAAAACTTCATCAAAATGAATATCTTGGGCCTTGTTGTACAAATATTGACCTTTAGCACCTTTCTTTGCTAAGGAAATATCTTTCATTAATGTTATACTTCCTTTTGGCACATGTCCTTCACATAAATCAATAAACCTGGAACTGCCGACATCAATACTGTTATACATAAAGGTTGTTACTTGTCATCTACAGTGCTCTCCACATATTAAATAAATCACTGTAGAGGAAAGAGCTGTTATATTTAACAGCCCAACTTAAATTAAAACCTTTGACAACCAGCAAATGTTACGAATTTCTTAATTACTGAATATTACTATAGATTCTATTTTAACTTAACCTACTATGCCATTACATAAGTTCAGTTCCCATACTTCACTAAAAAACCACTGCTCATATCAGCCTAAGTTTTATATAAGAATGAAATATATTTCAACATAGTCGTTCTGTCAGATATAGCCAATCCCACATTTGAACTATCTATATTTTCCACGAATCAGAATTGTTAAAGTATTAAAATTTTGATCTTATATATAGATAAAATTGAATCTTAAGTAAATGGGTGATGACTAATTGATGAAAAATAATAATTTTAAAACCACAATCATCATCGGAACTCAATACTAGGAGGACCACAGAATAATGCTTTACCTCAATTATTTTTGTTTACACAGCAACAAGGTTAGTTATTTTTTTTTTTTTTTATTCCAACATACCATAAAACAAAAGGGCAAGCAATGTACGTAGTGTTAAGGGCATATTATACTCACTTGCAGTATGAAAACAGTCGCACAAACATAATACATAAGGACAAACACTAAAATACATTCAAAGGCAAATTTTGCTAGGGTTGGGTGCTTCATAGACCTCCGGCCTCCTACACCTACATCTTGGAGCAACTGTTTGTAATCATGTGTACTCTCCACAAAATATTTACAACTTTATTGAATAATTAATAAACAACAAATATATGTAGGTATTGATGAAAACAAATAACCTGCAAGCGTCGAGAATTCCTTCTTCGACAAGGCCACGTTTAATTATAAAGCCATTTCGTTCATAAAATACTTTATCGCTAACAGACAAAGGTCCATGGTTTAAAGTGTACTTGAACTCTTTATCAGTAAATTTAGTTGATTTTGAATCTGCAGAAGAAGAACACAACCTCTATCCGTATTTAAGGAAAAAACTTAATTAAACTGTAACACTAATTCAAATTTACAACAAAATATTTGTACTGTAAATTAAGTTGGTCAAGGATACAATCTTCAAATCACTCTTCCCCAAATGTCTACCAATTACTTTTAATCTCCTGGAAGACATTGAAAGGACATAAAAATGCATAGGAAGTTCATTAAGGCATCATAAATTAATATTTATCACTTATAAATCCTAGAAAAATTCATAAAATATTTTAGCATTATGAGATAGTAACTCTGGAACATCAACAAGTTTCTTTAAATTAGGAATCAATACATTCAATGCAGATATCCTCAATTATAAAATGAAAACAACAAAAAAAAACAGTTATCATTCAAAATGAGACTAGATTAGAAAATCTCCACTAGAGGTGTTTAGAAGTGGGGGAACCTGTAACCTTCAGATTTCAAATCTATGCTGTAAACAACAGTCCATTAAAAACTCGTATAAATTTTAAAAAAGTGTTTTCGTTAAAAGTTTATATATATAAGGCTAACTTGTTTATTTATTAATCCTCAATATAATAATGTAACATATTATATTGTGCCTATTTTACATAAATAGTTACATTTTAGCAATAAAAATAAAAATTTGAATAATTCCAGGGTATTTTAGAAGGATGGTTACTATTTGGTAATTCATTACGTAACTTTTAATGTTTTTTATTGCAAAAAAAATATAGTGTTACATACATATATTATTTAAAAAAATACAATTTAGTTCATAATAACATAAAAAGAATTAATTATTTAAAAAAATACAATTTAGTTCATAATAACATAAAAAGAATTAATTATTTAAAAAAATTCTATCCTTACTGAATCAATACTATTTATTTATCAATTGAATAGGACATATTTTGTTACATTTGCATGATTTACTTTGCAAAATAATTTTCAAATTTTGTAGTGTCCATAGGTATGTTTGTTTTCCTTTTGGTTTCACCAGCATTGCCAGTAATTGCTATATAACAAAAAGCTCCAGATTCTGGAATGGGTTGGAGTTGCATGAATTCCTCAGCTTCTTGTGAACAAGGGTTTATTACACTCTAAAATAAAAATAAATTTATAGAAAAGCCATAATTGTTTATTTTTAACAGTTTCATTAAAATTTGTAATTGTTAAGGTATTAAATAATTCTTAAAAGGTAACTTATATTTAAATGATTATACTATAAAATTTAATGATGAGTTCTTATACATGCGTTACATAGCCAACATACTACTGACATCTAATAAATTTTATGAAAATCTAACATTTTTCATTCCACAAGCAAAGCAAACTCCCAATAAGCATTTAATTCCCAGTTTCATCTCTTGATAATGTTTCTTCAGTTCATAAGTAATTTATTTCGTTTATCAATTTCAAAAAATACAATTTAGTTTATAATAAATGATAAAATAATTTAGAGACAAGTAACTAGTTAAATAAATTATTTTTGCTATTACCCTAGTCAAAAAAGCCGATGGTCTCTTATGGTCAGCAGCCTCTTTGAGAGGTACAAGTGTAGTTCCATGCTCAGGAGGCGCTAAAGTAAATGGACCAGCCAAACGAAGATCTTGGAGGTACCTGCAATACATTCATTTTATCCCAAACGAATAACATGTACACTGCAAAATAGTTGTTAAGAATTTTACCCTAGCAACGCCTGCATGTAATCATTGCGAATAGCTTTCATTGTGAGGCAGGCGCACGTCCTAACTTTGGAAAGTGTTAGCACCCAAAGAGAAGCGATAGCTCTTTCCTTTATTTCTGGAATCAACCAGACCAGAGGCTTGATCAAATAAAGGAAAAACTTGAACTCCTGATCTAGCAATGTGCCTGCGATAGGAAATACATTTCCTTGGATTCCTTCATTCTGCAAGCAATATTCCAGAATTATGATTTATATTGGTGACATAGCCATTTGATCAATCAGTAAAAAGTAAAAGTAAAAGGCTAGACCCAGTATAAAAAATATTTTAGATAGAAACAGACACATTAACAAATCAGAAATGGCTCTTAACAACTATCATATGACTAAAGAAGACTATGGACACCTTCCACACTATAATGGTGAACCAACTAATTTAATAACATTCATTAAACCACCAGAAAAAATATATTCGACAGTATGTAACGAAACAATCACTAACAGAATACATAACGAACAAAGACTCATACAAATAGCTCTTTCTAGACTCACTGGTGACGCGGAACAATTATGCATGTAAGAACACTTCCCATCAATAAACGACTTAGAATTACATTTAGTAAATCACTTTAAGGGCAGTAGGACACCATCCTAATCATCCTTCATCCTACAACATGAAATCTCTCAGATTCATATGTTAGAAACGAACACCCAATTGACTTTATTAACAGAAATATCCCACATAAAATTCTAATTCAGAACTGTATAATGATTGACACCTCTATCTGTAATAAAGAACAAGAAATGTTATCCCAAAAGGTACTAATTGTAGACCACGTTCTCAGAAATTTACGACCAAGACTTAAGGACGCACTCAACCATCTTATTATTAACGACCTGATACAAAATGAAAACGTTTTGAGACATGTATCCTCAAGGAAACTTCTTCCAATAGGGACTTCCGAACTTTGACAGTTGATAGCGGCCATATTGTTGAAGCTGCCTGCATCTTTCAAATTGGCTGTCATTTATTCAGTCTGTTTTGCCAAATCACCATGGACGGATTTGGCGTTCAACAACACGTGCAAATGATAAAATTGTTTTATTCTGGGTGTTCTGTTCGGGCAACGTTCCGCGGTCGCCATAAGCGTCTTACCGAGAGGACTATTCGCAGTGTGGTGGATAAATTCGAGTCCACTGGATCAGTAAACAATCAACCAACACCCGTCCGAAACGCAAGATCTGCCGAAAATATCGCCGCTGTCCGTGAGAGTGTGCAGGAGAATCCGAGGCAGTCGATTTCGCGTCGCTCACAAGAACTCGGTCTTTCGCTGACCACAACTTGGCGAATTTTGCGTCTTAAGTTCTTAAGTCGGAGGTGTATGCGAATAAGCCACAAATCACAGCGGTCCCTAGACATTCACCACAGTATGTTCTAACTTATCTCTTAATATTTGTATATACCAGTGTTTTGCTTGCCCTTCAAAATAAAGATTTTTTTTTCTTTTAAAAGACTCTCCTCTACAAAGATTATTTAACTGTCGATTTTTTTTTTTTTTTATTCCATATCCCTTTGTTACAAAATTATTACATAATTCAATATAGATTCTACAAATAAATCTATTTACAATTCATTCATTATATTTTCTGTAGCTTGGCTACATTTTATAGAATTTCTGATTTCTACGCATTGTGATCTGCGCTTGTACAAAAGTATAATGATGTAGATTATACACAAATCGAACGTCGAATCCTGGCAGTACATTTTACCTTAGCACCTTAGCACAACACATTTAGTCTTTGGCTGATAATTATTAAACCTGTGGGCTTACAGACCTCCAATAATTAGTAATTATTGATTATTAATATACACTAGGTACACAGGTGGTCTGAAAAGTTTCCGACCTCAACATGAAGATGATAATAAAATAAATAAAAGCTTTGTTAGGTCGGAAACTTTTCAGACCGCCCTCGTATGTATTAAACATTTGATACACATAATGTTAAGAAAAGTAAACGAGTTCCTAGAAAATTTAAATAGCCTGCACTGCATCCTACTTTGAAAGAGATGTTTCATAGACCGTACGGGACGAACTAAAGACTATAGTTATTGACTATGCCACCAGTTTGATGGTTCCACTTGGGAAGAGGGCAACTGTGACTTTCATGTCACCTATTAAACTACTAACAAAGTTTTTAAAATGTTCATTCATGGTAGCTAAACTAATTTGCAAATTATTTTAAACAAAATGGAGTATATAATAAAGGATCTAATTACCCGTTTCCGTTCACCGCTAGAGCAATTCATTATGAGATAAAATGGACTCTATTAGATTATTCAAGCCTGCCGCTCTAAATAAGGCGGGAACAAGACGAATTCACTGACAATTAGTACCTGAGTGAACTGGCCAAAGGCGGTTTATAATCTGCCGTTGACAGTGGACTACCGTGCGCCCTTCGCATGAGCGCTGGTTGACAACATCCTTGCCGTAATCAGCTCAATTCCAAGTGAGTAACAACATTTTTTAATTAGCATAGAACCCTATTTTAATTGCGTTTTCCTTTAATTTTTTATGTGATTGCCATTTGTTTATATTTCAAAAGGAATTTCATGTTTAAATCCATTCCATTGAATCAAACCACAAACACTTCCGGTCCATGCGATTTATTACTGATGAGAATAAGGTGAAATATAATTTAAATACAAATTTGTTTACAAAATAAATTTTTTTAAATTAAAAAAATTGTACAAAATACAGTCAATTAATTCAACATTGTGTTAGTACAGTATTTTTACTTTTTAGGTAGAAAAGCTTACTATCCAAACCAATTCACTTGTCACTGTTGATAGCATTGCATGTCACTCACAAGGACAGAGGACTCCCTAAGCATCGGTCTAGATCCCATGGAGAGTGTTCACATAAGGATTGGGGTAACATCAAGACAGAAACGTGTCAGAGCTTGTCTAAAAGGCGAAGAAGTATTATATACCGCCTGTTAGTTGTAGTGCCGATTCGAGGTGATTGAGTCGCTTATCCGAGATAGGTGTTCTGCTATTTAGCAGGAATATCATCAAAACTGGAGGGAAAACTTAACATTTTTAATTTCTATTTATTACATCCATATATGAACAAAGAATAAGAAAGGAACATAAGATGTCAATTTGGAGTAAATGTTGGTAACATCTAGAGTTTAGGAGTAGAATCAAATCCAATATCGCAATTGTGAATAAAGGATAAGGGCACTGCCTTAAAAATGTTTCAGAAAATTTCCTATCCCATGCATGAAGGCTGAGGCTTCAACAAAGCCATTGTCTACCCAAAGAATATTATCTCTAATCTAATATCTATCGAAGATATATGCACTAGCTCTTTGACACTCAAATCAGTTGTTCATTTTAAACTGGAGGAAAAGTAAAATTTATTAATCAACCAATGTTTCAACAAGAATGGTACTGTACGAAATTATATTTCGTCAGGGGTATCAATGAATGGTTGGTAAGCCGAGCTGGAAATAAAGATATATAAGTAATACATAGGTGGTCTGAAAAGTTTCCGACTTCAACATGAAGATGATAATAAAATAAATAAAAGCTTTGTTAGGCCAGAAACTTTTCAGACCACCCTCTACCACCCGTAAATAAAGGTTAAGTCGAACATCTTATTAATAAAAGAAATTCATTACACCAATAAAATATTTTTTAAATGAAATCGAACAATATTGCAGCAATGAATTATTTTAAATGATGTTTTGTACATTAATATAAAAACGAATTCTAAAATATTCTTCAATGTGTACATCTACTTTATGTAATCATTGTTATTAAAGTAAGAAGAATGGACAAGTTAAATCTAATTGACCCTTACCCAATATTAAACCTTAATACTCAATATTTATAGAATTTTATACATATGTAAAATAATAATGGTTTTTTTCTCACCTCCTCGCAATTTCTATGTACACTGCATCTCATTTCACTTTCTTCTGGTCGCATTTCTTTAATCAATTATATTTTGTTAATGTTGAGAAATTACATTCATAAATAAAATAAAAAAGGTAAGGTTCACTAGTGTTCTTATATTTTTTTTTTAATTTGTCATTACCCAGTTTATAATTTTAATCTCTAAAGTTCCAATGTCCAATCTCTAAATAAAATAAATTATTACAGTATCTATATAAGCCTTCTTGCTGATAAGTTCAAAAAGCATGTTAGTTGTTAATGATTTCCATTTATATTCTAAATGTAAAGTATGGATTCCAAAAATTCTTTAACAAAAAGTGTATGGTATAAGATTTGTATTTGTTGTAGAATATCTTGAAGTTTAGGTAGTGTAAATATTACATTTTTAATTAAAATTTTACTTTACAATTCCCTCCCTCCTGAAAAAATTCCTAACTACGCCACAGAGTCTTTATTTGTTTACTTTGGTCTATGGGACTAATTACTAACAACCACACTTTCTCTAGTCAAGACATGCTAAAATTACTTCATTTTGTGAGCTATCGTCACAATTGAAGTAGCTTCATTTGTGTCCATGTAGAACCAGTCTGAGTGAGGCTCTAGTTCAAACAATTAATGTAAAAAATGTTCAAAATTAAATGTTAAATTATGAAAAGCATTTGCTTTAGTCATTTAACACTCATGTTTTCCAACTTTAAGGGCAGAAACTGTAGTTTACCCATAGGTTGCCAGGAGTACAAAGTCCTTTTATGTTCAATTTACCCACCAGCTTCATATCATGAAGCTGTTAACTACTATGTGATCTCAACTCAAATTATAAAAATGCCCTGTGAATAAAAAAGAGCTTTATTTACATTATAAGCTAGACATTTGGAAGAACCTCATGAATTCGGTTTATATTAAATTATGGGATGAAACGTTAACCAAATGACTCATACAAAGTTTGCTGTCTCTAAAATATTAATTGTAAAATTCCTACAGATTAAAAAATTACCTGTTAATTTGTTAGTTATAGTACTTCAAAAAAAAGTTAGCTTAAAGCCTCAATTATCTTAAATTCCGGATTACAAGCGGTCATAGATCTTTCATATCGCGTCGATGTTTTGTATTGCTGAGGCTTATTAGGTAAGGTTTATTTTTTATGACAGTAACCGGTGACATCTTTCTTATGACAGTCTGTGTGTTCAACAATTGCAGGCGTAAAAATAATACAAAGTATATTTAATAACACCCACGAATTTACCAAATGTCGTTTCTTTAATATAAAAACGTAGAAAAAAGAAGGGCCTGCATCTACTGACACCCCATAAATCACATCACAGAACCTGTGAGTGTTACTAGTCTTAAAGTTCTGACTTTTTCCGGTGGATAAACACACTTAAAGGTGACAACTCAAAAATAAATGTTTTTATTTCAAGAAAATAAAGCTTGAGAGTCAACCATAGAAATCGTTATGCTCGCTCCTCGAACCGTCCGTTTTTTTTATTGTCCATACATAACTTTTGTAATTTGTTTTTTCTGGTTTGAGTGATTTTCAGTGGTTGATTAAATAAAATTAATATTTGTAGGTAAAAAATACTAAATAGCTTTTCGCCAACTAAATAAGCAGAATACTACGCCCTGACCATATCTTGATATTCTTCCTTCACTTTTTGCCATCGTATTTAATATATATGCACTTCTAAAACTAATTTTTCAAAATTAATCATAGCAACCATAAAACCGTAAAAAAAAAAACAGTCTATAATAAAGACAGTAAAAAAAAAAAATTACGAGTCCACTGATCAACTAGTTTTCATTCATTTTAATTAAAGTACTGCAATATTTTATATAAATAAAAACTTTTCTTTTCAAATTATTACTATCTCCCGCATAATATCAGAATAGTTAAAAAATACGAAATCCTTACTGATTACAGCGCTTTTTAAAAATCTAACCTGGACCTGAAATGAGGTAACCTAAAGTAGCACCGGTTATTCGCGTGTCGTGAACCTGTCGGAGTAAACAAGTGTTATTTACCACTTAGACAAACTGGCGTTTCTTTCCCAAATATATTCCCTTTCATCGCAATTGTTTTCTAGGCTAGCGCTGAGTAAAATGGTCTCCACAAACCCTGCTGTAAATAATCTCCCACTACTTGTGATGTGTGGCCCATCTGGCTGTGGAAAATCCACACTTCTCAACATGCTGTTTAAAAACTATCCGAATAAATTCGGATTTTCCGTCTCCCACACGACGAGGAAGCCGAGGGAAGGTGAAAAAGACGGTCAACATTACCACTTCACCACAGAGGAATCTATGAAAGAAGCTGTGGAAAGAGGCGAGTTCTTGGAAACAGCCACATACTCTGGTAACATGTATGGGACCAGCATTCAAGCAGTAGAAAGTGTCAGCAAAACCGGGAAGGTATGTGTGCTGGATATCGAGAGGGAAGGAGTTAAACAAGTCAAACAGAAACCAGGGTTTGATCTTATCCTAGTGTTTATCAAGCCCCCCTCGTTGGAAACTCTTGAAAATAGACTGAGATCGAGAGGAACAGAAACAGAAGACAGTCTCAAGAGAAGATTGAGCGTTGTAAAAGAAGAAATAAGCTTTGGCGAAGCTGGGAATTTTGATGTTATTATTATAAATGATGATTTAACCACAGCTTACAATAACTTTGAAACATTTTTGATATCAGAATTTTCAAAACGAAACATACACTTAAAAGATAAGTGAGATGTTGACTAAATCTACATTCCACAGTTGAACGATGTAAGTTTTGTTTGTTTCAAGAGATATAGGTCACCATGTTTATATCAATTAATTCAGTTTTAATGTATAACATGTAGAGAAAGTTATAAAATACAGAGCAGTATTTGTGTCAAAACTTAGATACATGAATGAACTTAAATGATTATGAAGTTGAGGAAGTTTCCTCCAGCTAGAAATAATTACTGCTGTAGAATCTTTTATATTTGACTTAAGTTTTCATGTAGCAATTCTACTCAATTTTCACTTATATTTTCCCTCACCATTCCAATAGATATCTCTAGTGTGGTCATTGAAATGCAAACCATATTACCTCTTTTCAAAGTTGCATACAATTTGCCATATTTTCCCCCAATAATGTGAGTATTTTAAATATATGACCATTTATTATGCCAAATTTTATTAAAATTAACAACCTCGTGTTGATTTGGTGTACTATTAAACCTGCTAATGTGTAATAATAACATAATACACAATTTAGACTTAAATGTAAAGTGCAGGGACATTACTTGTACCATAACGCCATTAATTTAATAAATGACAAACACTTCAGTTTCTACTGTAGTCAGTAAAATCAATCGGAAGAACAAGTACTCTATTGGAGTTCAGTTATGTGGAGAGATATTTCGATGTTCAAACTGAGCTAATCGTACATTGTCTCGTACAAGTAATTTCATTGGACAAATTTTAACTTTGATGTTAATATTTCTTAATTTTTATATTTGGTAAATTTCAAAGGGTTTTTCCCCTTCCTTAATTAAATACCTGTTATTATGTAATAGTAATTTACAATAATTACAATTCACATTTAATTTGTGAAAAATTACGCAGAGTTACTTTTTCCTTAATTTTTAAGTTGGAGCGGGAAAACTAAAATGCTCATCTATTTAGTTATTCTAGTGTGTAATAAAGAGTGGATAAGGACACATACATTTATTGTAAATACTAGACCATTTGTGAATAATTTATACAAAACTGCCAAATTTTATGACTAGCTTTCTAACTCTTTTACTATTATTAATTCTGTGAAAAAGTGTAGAAAATAGAGAAAACTCATTTTCTGTTTAAATCATTGTGTGTGATATAATTAATTTTATTTTTGCTTCATCCAACCCCCCCCCTCTTCTGTCCATGATATGAAATAGTAGCAGATCTCTCAATATTTTTTTTTTTTTTTTAAATTGATCTTAAATTTTGCCCTAAGTATGCTATATTTGATTTGAAAACATTGCAAAAGGTCAGACCTCCATACAATGGGATATCCATGCAGACTTGGTATGTTGGGACTGAAACTGGGCTCAACCACCCTCATTTATTACTCGGACCTGATTTTTTCGTATGCACAGAATTTATTACATGCCCCCCCCCCCCTTCTCCCACATGCCTAAGAAACTTCTGAGATTAATAATGTGCTGGTCATGAACTGCTAGTATATTTAAAATCTACAAGAGAGACCATTAGAATAAAAGCAACTATGGCGATCTTGAAATTATCTTTTGGTTGACAAAAGTGAAATTTATCGCTATTCTTCACCCTATCCATTACAAAACAGTATCTTGCAAAAAGAAAAAATTAACTTGGCTATTAAGAAATAAGTGGATTTGAGGAGTGAGATATTGAAGATCCTTAAATAATTTTAACCACTGCACTTTATTAATGTAACATACAATTATTTATTAGTTTTTTTTAGATAAACGTATTTTCCAGCTTATAAGCTAGGGTAGGGCCTGTTGTGTAATTGATAAATAAGACAATGAAATTTATTTCTGCTCGTAAACTTTCAATTGATTATCAAGGAATTTCATGTCCCATTTAGCAGTGTATATTTTGTCATCTATCCTTTATTTATTTTATTGCTCATTTGAGCATGCTTAGATATTATATTCAGATCAGGAATTTTAGGTTCTATTATAGTTAGTTTGTTTAAGACTGATTCGATTTTGTAGTTCAAAATCTGTAGGATGTAGGATAATTATTTTATTAATTATAAAAACATGTTAGGTTAACCCAAGCCGCTCTCCCAACTAAAGCTTCAACTCATTTAAATACTCATGCTTAACAATGAACTCATTGTCAGTATTGTTAATAATTTATAAACAAATCCGATGTACAAGCTTATTTCCATCAACTAATATACTGAATTATTTAGAAGCGTAAAAATAAAATGTAAATCAAAATGAAATGAAAATATATCTTTAAAATAATTCTCTGATACTTATGAATTTAAACGAGACAACCATGCGATATTATGTCATAAACTAGACCAATAGATACGGAAATATGTACTGACTGACATTGTACAGTCATTTCTAAAGGCCGGGATACTTTTATTCCTTCGAAATAATAATTTTTGACTTTACTATTTCTGGTTATTTAAAGTATTTACTATGAAATCTGTACAGTGATGGCTAAGGTAATGAAGAAACACACACAATATAAAACACATAAAAAATTTAACATAACCATCTGGTATTAGTAAATGGACTTTCTTGAATTATATGGCAATTAAAAGGATATGAAAAAATAAAGTTGATGTTTATGATATGATATTTGAGAAATAAATTTTAAGCTACATATTCTGAACTCCTGTTTCAATCAATGGATCTCCTTTGCATTTTCATAACAGTCAATAATACCTCACTCAATGTATTTTTAAGCCTCTTACATAGTGTAGTCATTAGTGTTCAAGTTATGGTAGGTTCTGGGTTCAAATTCCTAGGCGAATAGTATATTTATCTCACTTCTATTAACGGAAATGGGAGACTCCTGAGTATGAGGATAGCTCACCATTCAGCCCAAAATGGGAGTACATAAGGGGTAAACAAAATAATAAACAGGGAAGGAATTAGTACCTACCAGTTATAGTTTATTACAAGTTCCCCAAAAAGTACTGAAGTTTAATCTATTAATAAAGTTATAAAATATGTCAATAATATACCATTGAATACCACATGGGATGAAATTGATTTAGTGTTGAATGTATTTATAGTAGTTAGATGTCATGATATAAATGTAATTGATTAATTGTACTATAAAACAATCACTTGCAGATTGTTGATATAATCTTGTTTGTTCTAGATTACCTCAGTACAAAATAATCTTTTGTATTAACTATTTTTAACCTAAGCAAATAAAGTAAGATTTAATATCATAAGGAGTTATGAATCAAATATTTCTGATATAAAATATGTTTTATGTATACATGAACAAGATTTATTTTATATTATTTTCAAATTCACAATTTCAATTTTACCACTATTAATTAATAGTGATGAGAACTGACAGTTTAAATGGTGAATAACTTTAAATAATATTAGTTGTTTTTTAAATTAAATAAACCAATAGTTGGAAAATGTTTAAAATTATAGAGGCACTCATAATTCTACCCTCTTAGCTAATTGTAAGTTACAACTTAATACTCTTTGTAAAAATATTTATACAGTAAAAATCATGTTTTCTAGACAAAAGTAGATAATTGATAGAATAACTAATTGTTTTCAGTGTAGATTTGAGTTAATAATCAATAGCTCCATGTAATTGGATGAAGACCTAACTCAGTATTGACATTTGCTGCGTTCAGATTTTTGTTTTCTTCAGGAAAAATTTAGAATTACTAAGAAGTTGAAAATGTGACAACTTGTGTTTTTTCATATTCACTAGGCAAAATAAGCATTTGCACACCTTAAAAATATAGAAATAACAACTTTTTTAACCACACCAAAAAATGAAAATGATTTTTATAAAATCCCAAAACATTTAAGGATGTGATAGGATTTTGGCTTACAGTTGACACCACAACAAAATACATTCCAAGAATAGTGATATTTCACAGGTCTTTAGACTTTTGAAGAAGTGTTATATTTTCGGATGAGACAAAGTTTAAAGACCTTTACACAGAAGAACTAAATAAACTCAATAAACATAACTTTAAAAGCATAACCTGTTTAGTAAGCCTTTATAGGCTGTTACAATATTTATATTAGTTGGTCTGTTCAGTACAATTATTGTGATGCTGATCTGAATCGTTTTTGTTTCCTACAGTGCAAATCCTTATTTTGCTTATTGCACCTTGTAATTTTTCTGTTGATATGAAATATTATGATTTGACCTTTTATTATGATGCAAATTTGTGATTTGATTTGTAATAAAGGTGCCTTTTTAGTATTACACATATCTTGAATAACACAGAACACAGAAACATATCTTGAGAATAAGCAATATTGTTAGTAATTGAATGGGCCTATTAATTGCTTTATTAGAGTGTGATATTAGTGCTTAAGTTGTAAAAATGTTGTAATTAGATTTTTTTATGTTAAAAGAAAAGTATGTATTTTCTATGTATTGATTACATAGTCATCGACAATGGGAGGAAAAATACAAACTTTTTGGCTGTATTTGTTTTTAATAAATTTTATTTGTTCATCTTAAAGTAATAAATACTTAAAAGAACAAAATAAGTTCAATGAGGTTAAATCAAAGTATCCTTCCATTGACATTTCTGTTTTGTTTTTTTTTAATCAATATTAATTAAATGTTGCTATTTATGAAATTATTAATTAAATGAGTATTTTCCACAAATATAAAAAAAAAATTTTAAAATTATTAACCTCCTTTATTCATAAAATTAGAAGTTATCAACTTTTGTTATTGTATTTGATGTTTTAGATTAAACACTCAATGTTATTATTGTCCACTCTAGAAATATAATTTTTGTTAGATCTTGTAGTTTTATTTATTTTTCTATCCTATCATATTCATACCATGGTTTAATAAGAGACTAGTCTGATGAAGTTCCCTCCCTGAGTGGAAGACAAGTGTGTGGTCACTGAAACCACTAACAGGGTTTTTATATATAGTCACTTTCAGCAGTATTGGGGAATTAAAAAACTTGACTTAAGTTAATACATATAGTCACTTTTTCTTTAAAGTAAAATTTCTTAAAACACACGTTTCCTGATTTAAATTGCTGGGCTCTTTTAACTAAAACAATAATAGTAACTGTTTTTTAACTTTTTAAAACAAATAAAAACCTTACCAAATTGATTAATATAACACTGCGTAATTATTTGATTACCAAAGTTTTGACACATTTAATGATGTTATTTTGATTAATAGTTCAGTTGTTAAGCATAATAAGTAATATAGCATACCACCAAAAAAGGTGATATTTAAAAATAAGGGAGGTTCGAAGCACCTATCACGACTAAAACCCCAATACAATTCAGCTTTTTATTTTGATTTATCAATACAGTATTCAGTAGTACTATTTAATAGTCTTCTGTTGAGTAGAAATCACCTGTAAATGCTACTTAAATTTTGAATGGGCTGAAAAGAGAAACTTCGGTGGGAGGAGGAAGATTGTTAAAAGTTCTTTCATAACGTATAACTAGGTAATTTTATTAGGGAAGTAAGTCAAGGCACTATCTGCTGAGGCATAGCTGACTTGAACAAAATACAACAGTATACAAACAGGACCAGAAGTGGTCAGCCTGGGGTAATTACCTTATGAGCTGAACAATCAATCACAAATATTATTTTGGTGCATGCTGTTCTACCTTGCAAAGAGGTGAAGAGCCCTTCAGAAAGCTAATCTTTCACGAAGAATGGATCGGAAAGAGTTCTTTATTAATTAATAAAAAAAAAGTTTGCCAAAGAGATTAAAAATGTGCTTACAAAAATTGGTAAAGATGTTTTTCACTTACCAAAGCAAACATTTTGGACTAGACAGAAAAAACACATTGTGGAAGAATACAGGGTCTTTGATATAAAAAAAACAAAACTTTGTTCCAATAGTCTTCTCTGCAAACTGTTGAGGGTTCTGAGTACCACTGAAGTCGGCTGAATGAACATTATGGAATGCAATATGATCCAGCACTTATATATCAATAGGATAAAACAAGAATTAGCATCGTCAGTAAATAATTCAAGGATAAATCACAATTTGGCAGGATAATGATCGCCAACATAGAACAGTGAACACCTGGCTATGATAGCTTTCCAATATCTCATTAGTATTTAGAAGTGCCTTAGTCACAGGGGTGACCTCGTTGAACACCTGTGGTTTAGTCTTGGGTGAATAATAAGGAAAATAAACCAATAAGCTGACCTGTAATCTTCCCTGCTAGAAGAATGAGAAAATATTGCCACATCTACCACCACATACTTGTCAAATGTTATGTCCAGATAGTTGGGAATTGTCTTTATCTAGCTGCAGAGTATTGAACTAACATTTTTTAAATGGTTTCAAAATATTTTTTAGATACAAACCTATGAAGAATATATTTTTGTTTAAATCCAATAATTCTAGGATTAGTTATTATTGTATTAATTTTTTTTTTTAATACAAATTATACTGAAGCTTCAAGATCTATTCATTATCAAAAATCTGTTTAATTGAAGATAAATAAAAACATTATGAAGAATTTCTTTTCTATAATTTCATACTTCCTCTAATTCGATCGATCCATACTCCCTTTCTTTCTCATTTTCCTCCAGACCTCCTACTTTTTTAAATTAAACCTACTTTGGCACCACAGCTACACAAAGTTATCCGCATTTATTCTTTTATGCATTTTGTTTATTTATTATTATCCAGTGAGTTTAATCTTAATCCACCATATACAAATTTAGCCTAATAATATAGGATAATCATAAGAGACTAAATACCATGTAATATAATTTATGTCGGCTAGAATTTTTTATAGGCATCTTTTTGTTATTCTTAGGGGACAAAGTCCCGGAACAATGTTTTTTTTTTTTCCAAATATTCTTGCAAAATGAATAAGCAGCTCGTAAATTTAACTAATTGGTCTTGGTAGGCCACCTATATGCCCCTGATCACTTACTCACCTCTTGTAAGTTCATCCCAATATTTGTCCTTTTCCCACCGTGCCAACGGACCAGGCTCAGATTTCAGTTGATTTATTTCAAGAAGTTTATTGGGTAACGGAGGGTCTGTGAATACACCAAATGTTGTATCAGTCATCATGACAAGAACAAGATGAAATAAATACCTGTAACAAATACATTTTCCCCCCTAAATTTTGTAATATTCACACTCGCTAACATAGAAATATGTAAAAAAATAAATAAATAAGGACTTACTTATTTCTCTTTGAACGCAATCGGCTTGCTTGGTATTCAGGACCAAAGAGCTTTCTTATCCAAGGTAGGACTTTAATACGATCACCGTAAACACTCATAGCAGGAAGAAGTTCTTTAATAGCTCCCATGTAATATATTAACTCGGTATTGAGGCTGTCATTGCTAAGATGTCCTGATTCTTTAGGGCAATATAATGGAGACTCTCCCACTAGAGATCCTCTCTGCTGTAGACATTATTTTTAATGGATACATATTACTAAAAATACTTAGAAATATTAAACAGGCTTGTAATAAAGTAATGATATATACTGTTACTTAGTCCTGGTATTAAAATGACTTAGGATTACCAAAATTGATTACAACAACCTCTCAATCAGTAAGAATTTGGATTTTTGGGGACTGTTTTTTGTTTTTTTTTGTTCTATTCATATTTTTTTGTTATTTCACATAAGTCACATAAGCTAAAAAGCTAAAATACAAATGTAGAGGTTATGGAATATTTTAAACTCAGCCTGCTCATTAATTAGCGGATTCTGAACTAGTTATAGACATTATACATTTTAACATGCTATTAGCTCAATTATTAAGTAGAGTAATACCAATTTATTCTCACTAATTCAAAAAAATTTTTAGCTTTTACTTGGTAAAAGAAAGTCTATACGTATAATGATATGGAATTAAAAATACTAAAACATTTAGCTTAGCTTTGACTATTGTCAGTTATACTCGCTCACTACATTGACTTCTTTGATTGACCACTTTTTAATCAATTAGGTCCTTAATTACCTCACATTTTGGTCTATTAGTTTTGTAAATTCTAGGCTTGGTGACTGGCTCTGGACCCATGACATTTTTGATATCTAAAAAAACAAGAGTTTTATAAGCATTGTATTGCATAAAATAAATAAGTGGTATCTATTTATACATACGTTTTGAAGCATCCAAATCTTCGGTATTATCAAGTGTTAGGTTTGGTCGTTGGCTGCCTAATTCTTGGCTATCATTAAAGCCTTGATCTCTGCTTTGGTCAGTTGATTCATGAAACAAAGGATTTTTTTTATTTTCAGCCATACCTTTTAATTTTATAATTTGATTTAAAATCTATTTTTGTTGTTTTTAATTACAATTATAAATCATTTTTTTTAACATATGGCATAGGTTTTAATATTAGCATGATACTGGGGTTTCTTTTTATAAGAAAAAAAATTGCAGTTATATACACAAGTTGATGCCAGGAGCCTTACTTAGACAACCGGGATAATTAAAATATATGAATGCCAGTTATCATGGGACTATTTGGGGCAATATTTAGTGAACTTGTGGATGGTTGGTTTGTATCAGCTACTTCTTTAGAAACAATATCATCCTTGATTGCTTCTTCATCCATTTCCTGTAATGTAGCAAGAGCTTCTTCCAGAGTTATTCGAAACTTACACATATATATATATATTAATCATATTGATCTTTACTGTGGAAAAACTGTAATCAAAAGATGAAGATCTGGTAGTGGTGGATTCTAGCAAAAAATCTTGACTGCTTTGTCTGAATTTTCCTAAATACATAACAAAAGAGTCGCTTATAGATTTAAAATAAATAGTTTTAACTTGAAAGCTATAACTTAAAAGCTTTTTAAATGAAACAAAAGGTTGTTTTTATAATAATACAAAAAAAATTAAAGGCACTCAATAATCAGTTTAGTCTCAAAATGGGTTTTTTGACTCGGTCCATCCTTCTAGTGTTAGAGAATAATAATTATTATTAAGCCCTGCAGCTCCTTATGTGGAACATAGGGTGATAGAACATGATAATAAATGTCAGTTTCATTGTCTTTTTGTTAGTGTAAACCTAAAACATCCCAATAAATATTAAATATTATAATCAGGACATTGGGGATTTGACATGCTAAACAATAGAATAGAAAATAATTTTTACTACCAAGTAATTAACCCTTTTTTATTTGTATGGGCTGTTTTTATTTTTACCATCATAGAGTTTTTTAAACACTAAGTAATCAATCCTTCATTATTTTTAATGGGGTTGTTTTTATTTCAAGTAACAAGGGAATGGGTAAGAGTAAATGAGCGAGGGAATGAGTAAGAGTGTAACACCCTTACAAAATTTAGGGTCTGTTTTTTTTCAAAACCCCTTTATTTATCAACATTATTTACAAGTAGATGAACAAAATTCAATGTACAAGATTTACAAATTTCTCCTCTTGCTGCATTCGAAGGAGGGTAGAATTACAATAACAATATTTTTGAAGTTAAAAGGTCAAAATACAATATACAGGACTAGGTAGGTGATGGGGCTCACCTTCTCCTGCTATAATTTTTTTTTTTTCCTTAGCTCTCTAATTATAAGATTAAGGATGAGGGAAAAATAAAGGAATATTTGGGTTGAGCGGATCCTTGTACTAGGAGTACCTGCTTGAAGGTGGAGTGTGGGAAGCCTCGGAAAGGTTGATTGTTGCGGTACAGTGGCGAGAGTCCACTGGTGGCTGACTGCTATAAATTGCTTTCTTGTCTATATTTATAATGGTTTTGTAATTATAGTCTACTAAAGTCTGTCTCATAAGAGTTTTGACGTATTAATCAAGACATTAAGATATTTAATTTCATACCCTACTCTATATGTAAGACAAACATTTATTTTTTATAACAAAATAATTAATTATTGGAATTTAATCATGTTTGACTGTAAAGAATACAAAATATTTTGTGATTTGAGGCAGTTGGGAAGTGGTGCTACCAGCGGAATTCTGTGGAACTATTTGAATATTTCATTATACACAAGAAAGGTAGTGGTGCCTTATATTACTGTTTTATGTTCCACGTACAGTTTCCTTAGCATACAGTCAATTAACATTTTCGAAACAAGGAGTTACATTAAATTTTATTCGGCCAGAAAACATTAAAGGACGTAATGCGTCATTAATACTGGCCCGATTCTTATTGGCCAGAGGGAATGACACGAGATAGCGGGGAGCCAATGGGATCGCGGATAAACAACAACAATGGGGAGCTTCCAACATCCGAGAAACCTACCAAAACAAGTCAGTCATTAATCGAGTTCTGTTGAGGCAACAGTTGATCAGCTGGGAAAGCGGAGTGGCAAACATAGTTTTGTATTTGTTTATGTTCATAGTGAAATGACCAGCACACCGACATCTATTCCAGAAGACAGTCTTGGAGGTACGTTTTGATATATCAACAATGGTTATTGTGTCAAACTGGGATGTCAGAAAACATCTGTTTTCTTGAAATGATAAATCCGTTGTTTTGTTTGAGTGATATAGTCTGTTGCATACTATATATAACTCTCTCATGTTACATTATTATATTATTCATCATGTATTGTTGTGTGTAGCTTTTGTATAAATATTAATAGTTGTCTAAACAACTCTTGTCACGGCAGGGCTGCAAAATATTCATTCACAAATTCGTATGTAACATTTTACTTCGTGACATTTAAGTGTTGTCATCTTGTAGAAGTTCCTTTATCAGTCAAGAGACTGAAATTGGTTTCTTTGTTTTAACCGTGTATCGTTACCCAAATGTTTATATTATCAATGGGTAAAACGACTTATGCTAATTGTTGAATTGAATTGATTTGATTAACAGTTGTTTTATTTCACAAATAAATTTTCCATTTCATTCGCAGCTACAGTCAGTCTTCAGTTGTGTTTTATACAAACGAAAATTAACAATTGTTCACTCGATCGATTTCAAGTGCATTGGACTTCAGAGACCTGCGCGCCGTTTCTTCAAGATGAATCTTCGTTGTGTTTGAAGTGTTAGTCTGTAACCAGGGAAAGGTCTACGTTCTCCCTGCCTCTTAACTTTTAGGAATGAACTCTGCGACATTTACTCTATTCTCTCATTTTGTATTAGCTGTTGCCACAGGAGTCGAATATGTTTAATTTAAATATTTCATCATGGTCGTTCTGTGAATAATGTTTATTATTTCATTATTTTTTTTAACTTTGTCAAACATAATCATTGGTAAAAATAATCATTCAAATTTATTTAAATAAGAATCTGCTCATCACGTAGTTATATTTTCGATAATGCGTCATTTAAGAATTTATGTTAGTAAGGGAGAAGTAAATTTTAAATGGGTGTACAATACAATTCAGTTCGCATATCGTTGTCTCCAGAAAGAACCATGGTAATTAACATACTTAAATTAAAATTTTAAACGGGTAAATAATGATTAGCATTTTACGTTATTCCTTTTAACTATTGTTTACAGTTGGGAACTGCATCCTGGAGCTGTTGTTGGGCTCGAGGTCGTGTTGTAATTTATTCATAAATAGTAGAGTTTATATATTTTATAGAATTGTAATCTAGAAAAAAACTTTCCGTACCATGAAACTTTAAACATATGTTACATCAAATATCGTACTAGGTCCTACATTACATTGAGTTGAGATATTGAACTACTGAAATAAAAAATTGTATTTCCAGATATTGTAGAATATGAAGATATTCTAGATCAAAGGATTGGTGACCTCGCTTTTTTTTTTTCATAATAATAAACATTAATTTTTGCCGACCAAACATTTTGTTCTAACAATTATGGATTAAATCGAAATAATGAACAGAGAAAGTGAAGGAATGATTTTTCGCACTTTCCCTTATTTTATTTTAACCTCAAAGTATACAGCATAACCCGGGTTGTTGTGATCATTTTAAAAACCACTGTCTTCAAATACATACATACAGTTGAAATAAAATTGTCCCGTGACTGTTTGAAAGTATAGCCTCCCTTTATTTTTATTTTTTAAATTATTTATTTACCTTTAAATCTTAATTATAATATGAAAGTGGTGAAATTTCTCATCTGACTTTCTCAGATGACATTTTTGTTACGCCGCAGACATCTGGCATTCGACCCTGACTGATTCGACCGGACAAAAACACGACCTTGCAAATTGTCCAACGCCATGTTAAATACTTGTATCAAATCTTTGTCACCGCCATCTCTCCTTGTTTTGTTTGT
Organism: Acanthosoma haemorrhoidale; assembly: GCA_930367205.1. Lineage (NCBI taxonomy): Eukaryota > Metazoa > Arthropoda > Insecta > Hemiptera > Acanthosomatidae > Acanthosoma > Acanthosoma haemorrhoidale. The sequence goes on from OV884013.1 coordinate 38,773,334, forward strand.
TTGGACTAAACTCGTTTAGGTACTCCCAACTTAGGGCAGGAAGGGTAAAGTTTTTTCTGAGAGGAGATGTGTTTCCCTATTACCCCTCTTGGGCCTTGGGCAAAGTGGAACTGTTTATTTATAAGTTAGTTCCATTCTGGGTTTGAGTAGCTGGATCAATACATACAATATATACTTCAAGTTCTACTACTTATTCAAACTCCCCCCTTTTTTAACCACTAATTTTAAATTTGTTAAAAATTGAATATATACAATAGTATATAATGAGCTGTTAAAAATTATACAATGTAAAGGGGCTGCTCAACTTAGGACTACTTATGGGAACCTCAAACTATCTAACGACTCACTTACAAACTAACTTATAACCATAAGTTCTCCAGCCTTTACTGTCTGCTGCCACAGATGGGGAAACGGAGGGGGGATTATCGTGTTAAACACGAGTTTGGTTAGATATTTCAGCGAGTCAAAGAATTTGATATGTCTACGGTGAATGAACTCATCCACGGTAGGCAGATCAGTCTTCGTGGAGTTTACTGTTCCTCCACTACTGGAATGAGGTATGTCGGACCATTTTCATAAGTATCCCCTTTTGAAATTGTTGCTGTCGCTTCCGTCAAATAACAAAAAAGCGTTCAGCAGCCTAAATACGTTTAGTCATAGCCGACCTAAGTATGTTTTTGTATATCATGAGTTATACAAACTGTGCAAAGTATTGGTCAAATCTCTTACTGTCGTGGGCATGTTTCATGGACATTGGTCCGTAACATTTGTTGTCTAACGGCTTTTTAAAATGTCCGATTCTATCCTGGTGCTTCGATGTGTTTAAAATATAATTAGTGCTCTAGAGAAACTGCAAGTCATTGGCGGTTGCAAAACCGAAAACGTTTCGAATATATTAATTGGTATTCAAACTATGAACATGTTAGAATTACTGGTACCTTTTAGCAAGTTAATTCTTAGGCTTAGTACGTTTTTTTTCTAGTCACAACCGACAAGTTTTCCCACCAGTAAAGTACATCGCCCTCTAGAATCTGGAAGATTCCCAGAAGAGAAGAACGCACTGGTACTATACAGACGGCTGACTAGACAGATAATTTAGTGAACTGTCGAGGCCAACAACTTTGTTTGTTCCTACGCCTTATTAGTCTGATCCAATCGTTTTTGTATTGAACTCTTTTTGTGTCCTTAACTGACTAATTTAGCGTTTTGGGTAAAATGCCAATCACGGAGCGTGTACCCGACAACAGATCAAAGATCACAGTTGGGAAATGAGCCAATGAGCTGCCGTGTTCCTAGTCACGTAGGCAACCGAAGCTTACGGTCCTTTCGCTGCTACTCGACTTGCACCTGCACCATCCCACGTAGCTATCTTCGCATGACAGCCCTCTCTGGCGCAACGTCCCCATCTATGCTCAATTCCTCGAATCGTTTTTTATGAAAGTAGCCTCGCTGGCCCGAATGCGAATCAATAACAGTTACGTTTTAATTACTCCTCCTTCTTGGAAGTAGACCTTCTTTCAACCACGTATAGTTTCTTTCGCTACGTGTTCTCTGACACGCTCTGATGATGATGATTATAGTAATAGTGGTTTTTATGGGCACATGGGGTCCGACAATGACCAGGTCTTTAGATATCCTGGGTGTAGATACCAACAATAACTCACCATTCCCTCTCTGACTTTGAATGGGCTGTATAACCTAGATCGCTTGTGAGGGGAATCGTCCAGGATTTGAAGACTGATCTGAGGATACAAAGTTCTGCAGTTATGGACCGCCAAGAAGCCCGCGAAGCTTACCTCGTTTTAATCTAGAATGATACCAGCTTGTGCTCTATTGACGCCAACAGGGTCACCCCCACCATACCAAGGATTTCTAGATGCTCGCTGTTCGTGGTGAGCGGGCTTGAGTCCTTTGTGGAATAGCTCATCTTTGTGTTTTGGAGCTATTTCCCTCCACCTCCCTAAGTCATAGTTTATTAGGGCGAGGAAGGTAGCCAAAACCTCGAAGAAAACTAAGCCACTCACAATGATATATTATTATAACATAATATAATTTCTTGTGAGCCGAAGAAAAACTATAGTGACAGAGCCGGTGCTGGAACCCCAGGTGCTCTTCCAATTGCGCTAACCCTATAGGGAACGAGCGTAGTAATAATGACCATTATTTGTACAATAAAATAACTATAACTTCTTATAAAATCAAAACTAGAAAATATAAATAAGTGCAGCACTCACTATTTTGTATTGATGTTTCACGATTCTGGTCAAGTAGTGCACCTCGCCCATCCTCTTCCACTATTTTTCTCTCCAAGGCCACTCTTCTCCAGGTAGCTCCTCCACAAGACATATTTCACTGTCCCACTGGGCAGGTGACGGCCCCTCCCGTGGGAACCTCTCTATCATCTTTGTCAACGAGAGTCCGACTTTGGTCTAACCTGGTGACTTGTTTATGTCCATTTTTTTACATGCACAAAGAGGGCTGCCCAGATACAGCCTTTTTTTGCTCGGATCCGTTTTTTTTCTATTCTTCCTTGTAATATTTAGGATACAGCTCTCCATGCTTCGAACTGTAGTCCGTACCTTGTGGGAGATGTCACGGTTCAGTAGCCATTCAGATAGCCAGGTCTCGCAACCATAAGTGAGAGATGGCAGAACTTTGCTCATCCATAACTCTGGATTCAACGTGGTTTTATACGAATGGGTGGGTGCTTGTTACTGAGTAGGGCTTTCCAGACTAGGAAACACCTGTTAATCTCCTTGTTCCTGTCCTCTACACAAACTTCCTGCCCATTTTATATAAAGCTACTTACTTGGTCAACCTGTTAGTCGTGGATCTTCAGTAATCAGCAGCATGGGTTTACATTTTTTCAAGTTGAGATTTAGTTCTTTTTCCTCACTTTTGATCATTTGTAGTTCTATGACGCTCTGTGTTGCTAGTAGCAATATCAAATCTCCTTGGCTACACTCTCAAAAAACGATAAAAACATCTCTAGAGCGAAAATTGTGACTTAACCAAATATGGTCTAGCTTCACAATAAACTTGTTCTCTTATATGAAGTTGGAATATGAAACACTCTTCATCGTATGAAACACTTGTTTCCATATCCCAGTTTCTCTTTCACTCGGAGTTAGAATTGGATGCCTCCAGCTAAGAAGTTGAACACCTCATGCCCTCTTCAGGGAGAAGACAGGCTTGTATATTCCTACAAAATATGAATTCCACTTTAATCAAGTTAAGAATCGACATTTAGTCGTTAAGAATGGAAAGCTTACTTGATATAAGTCTACCAGTTGTGGCAAACATTAATGGGTTGTTTCCAATAGATGGTGATACTGATGCTATTTTTATATTTAAGGGCAGAATATATGGTTTGCTCTATCAATTAAAACGTTTTCACTAGCTGATCACAAAGCTGCCTTTTCTTCGGAAAATGGTCGGATTTCCCCCGGCATCTGAACCTAATCAGTCATATTGTCCTAATTACGCCGTATTTTCTTATCTGGACATCGTATCCTTATAAAAAATTAATTTCAGTTTTCCGCAAGATAAAAGGACTAATTTCAACTGATTTTTATTGGTTTGCAGTCATTAGCATAAAAATCGATGATGTGTTCTTATAACGAACGGGGTCACCAAGAGTTATCCGTTTATCATAGTTCATTTTTTGGAGGGTGGGGAAAGTGGATAATTATAGATGTTTTTTTCATTTTTATGTCCCCCTAATCACGGATGGTTTAATAATGTTTTTATATATTAAAATTAGTAAATTTGTTTATGAATTACAATCCTAAACAATTGAAAATTTCGAGGAGATACCGCAATAAATAGGTTGAATTATTTTCTTCCTCTATAACTAAATCTCCATATACACCTTCGCTACAATTTTCTATCTAGGAAGACCACTTTTCCTTCTTCAATATAGTTGCTCCTAAATTTTCTTCTGTACTCTTCTTCTTCTTCTTCGAACCATTATAATATGGCTTAGTCACAACTAGTACATTCTAATTTTCCGCATTTCAATTTAGGCACATACGAATCCTAGCTTAAACACTCTCGATAAATTTATCATGATCGACAACTGAAGAGTAATCACCTGATCGAGACGGATCTTGAAGACTTGCATCAATAATTGTTAGACATGGTAAAATTAATTCGGTTTCCTTAGCGTCTAGAGGTCTACTACAGGGAAGATGCTGTGGTAATCATTGGATCGAAGGGTATTTGAAAATCTAGGAGGTGAGTATAAAATAAGGATTATATACACTTCTAATGTCTGAAAACCACTCTAAAATAAAACACTAAAATTTAACCTGTACTGTGAGTAACCATCGACTTGCTTGGGTGAATTTCTGGAGAGCTCTGCCTGGCTTAAAAATGAATAGCTGACGAGGGACGTCTGAAATAGTGCAAACAACTGTGCTCCTATTCCCCGGTCCCTGGTCGCAGGTAACTGGAGTCATTAGGCTCCAGATACATTACCACCACAAAAAAAAACTATATGTATGGTTAAGACCTAAATAATACCAGCATTAAAGCCAACCCTCTACCTTCCACCGAATTTCTCCGGCCGCCGGCTTCTTACTGACTGCTTTTTCCATTAGTGTCTTAAAAGACGGCGGTATTACATACAAGCCGCAGGACCATAGTTAAGATCACTCGTCCATCCCTGGGGGCTGCACCACTAGATGCAGCACCACACAGACCCAGTGTTCGACACTATAACCCCACCGCCCTTCCCACATCGATGGCAACAGACTGCCGGGGAAAATTAGGTTAAGATTTAGTTTAAGTTTTTATTGTTAGATGTAAGTAAGTTTTAAGTTTATGATAAATAACGTGAGCCCCATCACTTTTAATAAATTCAGTCCATTAATTGTATAATGTACATCATTATACCTTAGTGCAATGCAGATCACTATTAGTAGAAAACAGAATTTGTATAAAATGTAGCCAAGCTACTGGTAATATAATGAAGCAATTGTAAGTAGATTCGTTTGTAGTTCTATATTTTGTAACCAGGGAATATGGGGGGGGGGGCGCGGTTAAGAATTTTGTCTTTTGTCATTCTCGTGTAAATATATAAAAATTGATGAAACATGAAGACGGTTGGGGTACATGGTAACAATTAAATATGTCTTGTAAAAGAGACAGTCAATGAGGATTTAATATTATATTTTATAGTTAATTGTGTCTTTGTCCAAAAGGGCTTTAGTGACAGTCTAGAATATATTAAAAAAATGTAATTTACTTTATTATAATTTCCTCTTTTGTAGAACCGTTGTAATGTTTTTCATTCTCCCCTTTGAAGTGCTTCTGGGTTTAAAGACTGTGCGTTGTGCATAAATAGTGGAAACTATATCCCCCTTGGAGGTATAAACTCCTTGGGTGTAGAGGATAGTGAACACGCCGTCCTGGGATGATGGGAAGTGACGTTGTCCTTGACCGTGAACCCGGGGTAAGCGGAGGTCGATATCGATTAGCTGCTATTTAGGATGCATGTGCCTGCTACATATCCATTACTGAGAATCAGCTGAGGGGTTCATTGAACGGATTAACCCCCTTCCTGTAGTTCTGCGGTTTATAAACGATGTGAAAGGAGCGGTGCCAGCGTATGGCAATTATTTAGGTTTTGTACAATAAGGAAATACGCAACTGGTATGGTTGCGTTGAAGTTAACGGGAAATGGGACTAAAAATCACATCCCCTTTATATGTCTACACTAAGTATTAGGTCAAGTGTCATATTTGTGTCTCAAAAATTTTATGATATCCTTCTTGTAATAAATAGTAATATTCTAGAATCTAGTCGAATTAATCTATATATGAGATGACAGCTATGCTGAAAAAGTTGATTCTTTTTTTGTATTACTTAATGTTTTGTTATAACTTTCTTCAAAATGATTTAGACTTTTTAGAGTAGGCTAACCTTATATGACCGACCCATCCTTGTTTTGTCTTCCGGTACATATTATTTCGGACAAATGTTTCTTATAGAACCATAAGGTTTTGAAAGGTTGAATTAATCATGAAGATAGCATGCTAAATTTATTTTTTCAAGTTAAACCTAAAGGATGAGTGGAAAAAAAAAAGAACAGGAAGCAACCGGTATGTGTGTCAGAAATAAATAGGAAACATAATTAAGGAACTGCGCCAGTAGAGCTCATAGGGAAAGACCGTTCTATCTATAGACTGGAGGTCAAAGTTCTAAGGAAGTGGCGTATTTACTGCACACGTGGAGGGATTAGTCCATGTATATATTGTATGTATCAGGAATAGCTTGTTCCCGATCTATCTGCTGTATTATTTATACATATAACCTGCATCTCAATCCGGTCGTTAAGTAAGAATCCCAACGATGTTTGAGGTTAGGTTTCTCAAGGAGATCTGGTTTCTCGGTAAGTCTGATCGTCAGAACTTCACTACTGAGAATATTTTTTCATTTATGTTTCGGCTAAAAAACTTCTAATTTTACAGGCTTAAATATGTAACTTTGATTTTTATGTGATTAATTCACCCAACATTAAATTTATAAAGAATAGAAAAGGATAAAAAATCTAGTCGATTGTGAGGTGTCATACAAATGAAGGTTTCTTTCTGGTGCTAAAAGTTTATTTATTTATTATACTGTATTTAATTTTATAGGCTACTCAATAAATAAGGAATAAAATTTTAATATTTTTTATTACCTAGGCCAGATTCTATAATCATGTTTTGAGCATTTGTGGCTTTCGCATTCTTAGCTTTCTCTTTCCCATGCGACGGAGGTGACAACCATGTGGATTTAGGCTCTGTAAATCTGGGCTATTTGTAAATACTGTATGAATGAGTGAGTGAAGGAAAATTGTAAATATGGTATGAATGAGAACATTTATCACAATTACTTATTTCCCAATAAGGCAGATTGTAATTTTATCACAATAAAGTTTTGAATCTTTGCTTCCACTGGATCGTAACCGCTAATGTGGCTTATGAAGGAGGGTGATTTTCTTTCGAGAAATGACAATCTTACGGGGCAGATTGTAATATTTCATTAAAAACAAATTTTTACTCTCTGGCTTAGAAAAAAAACAATAACGAAACCCTTCGAAGGCAGGCGATATAAAATAGCTGCCCTTTAAGACATTTTAGATTAGAGGGCGTACACTCAACTTGCTATTATTTTTGATTTCAGCCTGTCAGCCAGTGCACTAAACATAAGGTTTCAAGTAACAGGTATCAAAAACGTGACCGCTCAGAATAAGAAGTAATCATCTTCAATAATAAAAATGCATTTACTGGAGATGACCATTAATTTGACCTCCTGACCATCTACTGTTTTTTTTCTGAAGATCCCTTGTATATAACGTTTTCTTCTGAAGATCCCTTGTATATAAAGTTTTCTTCTGAAGATCCCTTGTATATAAAGTTTTCTTCTGAAGATCCCTTGTATATAACGTTTTCTTCTGAAGATCCCTTGTATATAACGTGTTGACAAGCAGTTATAGGAGCCGAGTTGTTTGTCAACAAGGTGTTATATCCAGATCGTGTAAACAGACCTGTGGGTATAGTTTTGTTTTGGCCATTGTGAATACTGCGTGATACAGTTAGTTACACAGGCACACTTTCCCTTGTTCTGCCAATCCCTTTATAGAAAGGCGGGTGACTCTTTGTCCTCTTATCTGGGCGATAGTGACCGCCTGCCTTAATGGAAGCTATATCGGGAACTTATTTACTGTCTTGAAATAGGTCACGACCCACGTATATTCCACTGCTGGAGCTCTTTTGTAAACTTGTTTAATTGCAAACTGGAGGTTTTCGCATTTATGTACCTTAATATAGTCTACGGTCTAGAAGGCACAAAGTATTGTCGGGAACGACCTATTTCTAAGTTGCTTTACCCTAATAATGAAAACATGGAAAATAAATAGAATTGAATTGTGTCATTTTATGATGATGTATATATTGTAACATACCTTATCAATTAATTTAATAATGAAATCCTTAATTATAAGTCCTTCGTTCGAGACGCCCCAAATTGATGTAGCACACATCACATGTACTTATCATTCCTGGTGATGATTAAATAATTTGATACAATGGGATGAGTTATTAGTTTTTGATAGGAAATGTATTTTATGTGAAATCAAATCGAAACATTATTATTAACTAATGAATTGACATTTCAATAGTCTACTGCAGTTTTAATGAGCACAAAATTCTTATTTATCTAAATGTAATAACCGAATCAGAAGACTTTTAGCATTATTTAAATCCGTTGGGAACATACAGCTGCCAACAAAAATAAGCGATACGGGGAAGAAATGAGAAGAGTTCAATGTTAAGGATTATATTATAACCAGAAGTCATTCCTACCCCTGTTTGGGGTTCCTTGTTCCATCGTCTATAGAAATTAGCGATTTATGGGATTGGCACGCTTGTGGAAGGCTTAAAGGAGTCGACCTGTTCCTCCCCATCATCGAACCTGGGCAGTTAGGACCCGCTATACTGGTTGGTACTGTCCAATCGATTATCTGACTTGGTATTAATTGTTCATGCCTTTGAATACTCATTGGAGTATTGTGGAACGGGCCTCCTAGGTATAAACCACCAATTATGGAGGAAAGTGTGACGTTTCCTTTTACTGTCGTCCGACCTTTTATTATGAAATTAGTTGTTCCTTATAATATTAAGGCGTCTCATCTGATACTTAATGATATCCTCTAATTTTCATATGTGTGTTTTCATTACAACCATTTTCGTTTTATATTTTGTAGATATATATTGCCTACTCATATTTTTAAAATCTTTGAATGGTTCTTATATTTCTGTTCTATTGTTGAAGCAGAGATATCTTATATAACTAACTATAGTGGATAATGTTCGAATATAGTTCGAAACTTTAACATTGGTGGCGTTTTTACAGATTATTATTACAAAAAACGTATTTAACATTTATATGTAACTAAATGGCGTTCAATTACTAAGGCGAAACTTATATGTCCTAAGAACTGATTTCTCAAAAAGGTGTCTTGGTCTCAAAAAGTGTGTCGCTGAAAATAACTTCAGCTATCTATTAAATTTAGATAATAGTTTATGTTCGCCAGAAAACACCGCAGTAGCAAACAATGCCCACCCATACTGAATATTTAACTGCATATAAAGATGGGTCAGGGGTTAAATGGCTGATTGTGAGTTATTTTTCATGCATAATTACTCCAACCATCCCCACCCTCATATTCTATATTAAGTGTACAAGCACTTACGGTGGCTTAAGCTAGTATTATCACTTCGTCAGTGTTACAATGAAGTAAAATTTTGTGATACAAATTAATTTATGTGACATAATTTAATTCATTTCAAAACTGGTCTATGTTGAGCTTCCTTTCAATCGGTGTCCCCGAAACGGAAGATTACTACATATGTAAGTTACGATTAATTTATGTTAATTACAAAAAGCAAATTTAGCTAATATTTGATGATGTTCATGTATCTATGCTCTTATGAACTCTCACTTAATGCGGAAAAGAGGATTATCCGATCGGGAGTTACCCAGTTCTGTTCATAGAAATGAAATAAATTCACTGTCCATATAGGGGTTTTGAACCCAGGACATATGATATCTCTCTAAACAAATCTTTAAGAAGGTGCTTAGCTAGTAAACATAAGCTTGTCCACACTCACCTGGTAGTCCTGTATTCTGGAAACATACTTGTATCTTTCACTGATGATTTCTAGTGAAATTAAGGGTGCTTTTCCATCGAAAATAAAAATGATTCGTGTGCACTTAAGTCGAATGAAAAGATTTTTCAACCAACATGTTCATTTTGTCTGTCGAACTAAGATAATTCGGCAGTTCATTGTTATTGTCGAATGCTTGAAATTTCGGACACCTGGGCGGATGCTAGTGACATTTACAGAACTCCAGGTGTCCATTTCACCTGGACGTGCGGACCTCGGAGTCCTATGACAGACGTCAGCTAAACTCCACGAAGATGTTTCGGGAGGTTGGTGGCGATAAAAAAAGTTTACAACACAACCGGCGCAGCAACAGTAATAGTTGCTGAAACTAGGAAAAGCCTTTTATTACCGTGATCAACGTCCGAGTATAATCCTGCCTGACCCAAAGGTTCAAGAAGTAATCATGTGATTAGAGTTAATTGGCTAAAATTTTCTAGCAATTATTTCATTAGTAAAGGAATCTCAAATTGCCTAGTTAATTTCTTGGTTATTAATTTCCGACCCCGAAGCAGTGTTTCATTCGCATACATTCACTGAAGCACGAGGAGGTGTCTTTCGTCCCACAACACTTCATAATATGCTGATTAGTTATTAGCTAATTTTTATGATTTCTCAAGTTCCTGTACAAAGCTATCCTGGAGTCATGGTTTAGTTCTAATTTGTTATCATATACTTACAATATTTGTAAACAAAGGGATTTTCAGTGACCAAGATGATTTAACAAATACAATAAGTTTTCAAGAAATAGGCATTACTCTTCTTTGTTTTTGTTTTTTTCGCAATTCATCTCTATGTCTATTTCCATAAATGCAGTTTTCTTTGTCGTTGCAGTAAACAAATATGGATATAATTTAAAAAAATCGTTGATCTAAGTAGGGAAATAGCAAGGGAAATGATCTCAGATAGAACTAGTTATTTTTGTAATAAAATCATTAACTATTTGTACAGTACAGGATGGAATTATCTGTCTTGTCTGAAGAAGGCAAATTGCCCAGGGTTGCTAAATACCAGGTGATGTCTAGTGTCAAAGCGACCAGGAAAGATAAAATTAGAAAGATGCAATGTCTTGTTTTATATTGGACTTTGCACCTGCTCTCAAGTTTTCTCGAAAAAAATATTATAAAACATTATGAACTGCGCACAATGCGGAGACGCTTAAGGTTAACAACATAGGGAGACATGTGCCAAATAGTTGAGGTGCGCTCTTGGGCTGTCTAGGTCTCGATTTAGGCACCGGACCGGAGTCAGTTGTGATGGATCTCGCTTTTTATTTTGTAACTCATTAAACCTTGAACAAATTATATTTGTTTAAAATTCGGTCACTGTAAACCACCTTTCCAAGAAAACAAAATTGTAAAATATCGGTGTTAAAAATGCACATTAAAACGCATCGGTCTATTCAATGAGAGTTCAACGTTCTTTTAATTATTTATGCTCAATATCCTCTGAGCTCAGACCTCAGACGAAGCCAAGAGTTTTCGGTCGCTTAGAATAGCTATTGCGCAGGACCAAACATGTGTACGTTTAAAGTGATAGGGAAGAGTGCGAAAAAAAAGCCACCTGAAGTCGTCCAAGGCAGTGAAGACTTTATATTTGGCACCAATATTGTTTACCACTTCAAGGCAAATACTAGGGAGAGGTTGTGACCTTTTTTCTATTGTCATTTTGTATGTCGCTGGCCACGTGATTTGTACATTTTCGTCCTCGTAATGCTGGCAACATACAGGTTGTGTCGAAGTAAATACATATCGTGATTGTTCAATAATTAAATATTCATTATGTTGATGTTTATTAGTTGCAATGTTGTTGTACATTAGAATTAGACTTCATTTATACTTTGACGTACTCCACCGAGTTGTCAGATGAAGTCTTTCTGAAGTGTAACATTCCTTCGCGTTCTTCAAGGGAGCTCATTTAGCGGTACATATTTTCCCTGCAGAGCAAGTGCATTGAATATTTTATTATTATCGTTTCTCTTCTCTCATTTTAAACCCTCTCCAGGGATCTTCTCCTGGTTTCTTCTTTCACGCCTTTTCACCGTGATCTCTACATGCTATTGGTTGGTGCTTAGCCCGAGTTACTTAACGATATCCTCATAATTTTCTTGGACTGTGGTATGTTAATGTTGGCATATCTTAGCACCTTTAATGGCTATTGGTTCTTAATCGTTCTGCTGCCTCTCTCCTCCTCTTTCTTACCTCTTGACACCAAGCCTCAGATTCACTATATTTTCTACCAAGAGTATAATATATAGTACAACCTGCCTACCTTAGGTTACATCTGTAAAAATCTGGGTTATTTCGTGGGAGCTTTATATTGTTGAGGATGAATTCCTAACGTTAATGTTTATTACATGGCCGTGTATATGTATAAGTTTCTATTATCCTTCGAGGGGTCTATGTTTCTGACAGCCTCGGTTATTGGTGGACCTTAAAAAAAAAAAATCCAACCCGCTAGGACTAGGGTTGCCTTTGCAAAAATAAATATTTCCGACCTCAAACATGGAGCATAAATTGCATTCTGACAGTGAAGGGGGTATTCGAATACAGAAATACCCGACCGTGGGAGAGGCTGTGAACAAAGTTTTTATCGCAGCTGCATAAATTATGGGCCTGCCCTTGACTGGGTGCTGTGCCCTGTCGGCCACTGGCTTGTGGTATTTCTAGCCGTCTACTCACCATGTTTATCCCTTTGTCAGTAAACAGGGTTTATTTAATAAACTATTACTGTTCTTCTCTGTCTCACTCTCTTTGTACATACGTCGGGCTTATTTATTTTTTACAACTTTTTTCTGCTCCTAGTGGCCTTAAAGATGTTTTCTTCAACCGACAGTTTGCAAACGCAGTAGGAAGAATGACTGTTGTTTGTTGGAGGTCTTGCTAACCTTGGTGTGCAGTAATGCAAAACATATGAGTTATCCACTCAACCTTAACCTATTTTAAGTGTAATTTGCCGATCAAATGTCGATAAAACCTTTTTTTACAATAACTGTTGCTTAGTACAACAGCACTTATTTCTTTCTTCATACGCCTAATTTATTAACTGTCTCCTTAGCCGTTTGCCCACGCTGAGACTCCAGACGTGAGATCGAGAAAATTAGCCCTGTGGGTTTCCTCAGTACGTAGGGTAGGATATATATGGAGATATGGTATGGAAAAGGTAAGATGGGTCACCGGATCTGTGCTGGGACATAATGGCCTAATATTAGGATGTGGGGAAAACAAGAGCTCTCCTGACCAGGGCTGATTTATAACTCCCAGAACTAGCTAGGAATGGTCGAAGAGCATCTACCCGCTTCCCTTCATATGAATCCTTTTATCTTAGCCTAAATCACATGATTATATCCTACGTATAAAAGGATCTTGGCCACAAGATCTTCCAACATTTTATCTTGGAAGGCTAATCGGGTTGTCACGAGGGGGGTGCAAAGTTACCCTAGCCCTGGTGACGAAGTGAGGGTTGATTAAGTTTATAACCTGGACAATCGTTTCATTGCGGTCTTACTATCTGACTCCATTTTTGATAGGTATGTGCCCCGACAATGCACTATGTTCAGGAGAAGAGGTATAGGGTAGGTGGTGTGGGTAGTTTGTGTGGTCTTGGAATGACCACGAATTCACACTTGGTATCTGAGGATAGGCGAAATCCGTCCGGATCCCAAAGGCGAGTGTGAACTGGAGAAAGGCAGACTGAATCGCCGTGGGGAACGCTGCTTGGTAAGCTTGCAGGGCCACGACAACCGTTGTCCACTAGGGAGAGGTCTCTCCCAAGGAGGTGCTAGATTTAGCGAGACGAAGGCAGAGATTCCCACTAGGAAGGTGTGGGGTCTGACAACGCTTTACTAAAACGTAGCGAGGTGAGGAGAGAGAGATGCAGAGGTTTTCATAATGAAGAAGCCAAGTTTCAGAGTTTAAAGCAGAGCAGCCACGAGCCAGTTAGTTCCCAGGAGAATGATATACAGGCCCCAAACCGCCGGTCTTAAATACCCAGCTGGCTTCGTCAGTAGCCAATCAGCACTGTTTTTATAGTACCCAATGCCCGTTGAGTATGAGGTTTTCTTTGTCCTCTAACAAAGAGACCCGGGTAAGGGTTTCTCGGTGGGTTGGGTGGTTAGTACCTGCTTCTGACAGCTGGTGCCCCAGCTCATATAACTAATTGGCTCCTAGCTGCATGTTTTATTGCTTACCATATTTACAATGCTTTATATTTTGGTAATGCTATTTTCATTTCTTTACAATATATATATATACATTAGAGTATAGTGTGATTTATCTTATGTAGTTAGTGGTCGCTACATGAGGTATTCATAATAATAAATGTACACTGTAGCGAGCGCCAACCATATATGTAAATTACCCTATACTCTGGTGCAACTAATGTATTGTAATTAGATGTAAAACATGCTTTTCTGGTAATCATGTAAGATATCGGCAGTCATAAAACAAGTAACAGAGGGTCGAAGGTCCAGCAATAAAACCTGAGAGGGTAAGCCACCTGACTGTCATAAAACCAACCCGGCAGACCTAGGGTCGCCTCTAAGCGGTCATAAAACCTAAGTAGGTGAGTCCCTAGCAGCCATAAAACGCACCCTTTTAGGCCAACAGTCATAAACTTAAGGGCTATTGGCCACCTGGGCATCATAAAACATACCCCGTTCAGCCGTCTCCACCTTCCACTAGGAAGGGGGTACAGTATTTAAATCAAAGGGTTTCGCCCTGTAACACACTCTTTTCCCAGTCTCCTCAGCCGCTCTACTCAGTCGCTATACGCCAGGCCCGCTTGGCCCTGGAAGGGCAGACACACAGACTCCTCGTCAGCCTACTCTCTCTGCCGCACCTCCACGCCGTCACCCTGTCTCACAGCCTCTAGCAGACCTCTGACGACTTGTACCTATTACGCTGCCGATCTCCCGCCCGAACTCTGAAAACTGGTCTTATTCTTTATGAACCTCTGAACCTCTTCTCCTGAACACAGTGTATTGTCGGGACACATCCCTATCAATAAAATGGAGTCAGAGATATTAACGCCGACATGGAACATGGTCCATGTTATTAACTACAACAATCCGCACTTGTCACCAGGGCTAGAGTGATTAGGCACTCCCCTAGTGACGCCCCCGACATACACTTTTCTCTGGTCCAGAATTTGTAAATTGAGCTCATGTACTTACTCTTTTATATAACCTCTAGCAGTCGCTATGCAGGAGGAAGTCTGTGCCTTACTTAATAGGTTATTTCATTGTTAATGTAACACCTTTCTCCGGATAGTTTCTATCTGCATACTTCCTTTTTTTAAATTATGGTGTTGACTATAGTGTTATTATTAACACACAAACTTGTTTTGTATTAGTATTTAAGTCCCTTACGCTATCCAAATTTGGAAAAAAAGGGGGTTATAATACCCTCCAATACAGGTTACCCCGTTTCATACCGTATTTGGGTTTGCTTAGTTAATACCAAACAAATGTTCTCATCTTGATGTAAATCTGATTTGGAAAATTTGGGACTAGGACATCTCGTTTTTTATGCATGAATTTAAGAAAGATGTATAAGTAACAGGATTATTAGTGGAGATGGTAGTGAGGATCCTGGGGAGTATTGTTGACCTAAAGAATGATACGTGACAGCGGGAGTTCTAGCAATGGCCGATTTCTCCAATAATGTCCTGATCGTCTGTGGCTCTCGCTTGGTGGGAGACTTCCCAAGACTCCTTCGCTTGCGAGGGAGGTGACAACCATGTGGATTTGGGAGGTCTCTCTTTGGTCTGTTTGTAAATACTGTATGAATGAGCGAGTGAATGATACAATGCTTCATGTATAAATGAGGGCATTTATCAAAATTACTTATTGCCCAATAAGGCAGATTGTAATTTTATCATACAAGTTTATATATAGAGAGAAGGATCCAAGCACCCCGAAGTTGATGAAGCGGTGCAAATTGCTAGTCTCCAGGGATTCGTTGGACTAAATCTTCATCATTTTATTTCCCGTATGTTCTACACTTCGCCATTATCTGAAAATCGTTCAATTGCACAACGAGTGGTTATGATGAATTATTGAACTTTCTTGACTTTGAACATATTTCTTTCTTCTTATCTTATTTGAGTTATAACTTTTTTTTCTTATTTTTACAGCAGGAATTTTCGCCATCTTATCAGATTTGATGAACTGTCAATGACTTCCTGATATCCTGAATATTTTAAAAGTTTTTTTTTCTCTAACGCACAAATTTCATATTATATTAGATAATCAAGACTGAATGTTTTATTTAATTAAAAACAATACAATATTTTTAATTTCATATTTGTTTCAGTTATGTATTTTGCATAAATTCCCTGTAAAGAGCGATGAAGAATAAGTATGCTTTGTTATTATTTGATAAATGATTGCATTATATGTATTTCATATATTATTGCATGTAAAAGGAGGGAACATGTAGGTCAGTAGTGTATTTCCGTATTGCGAACCTCAACCCCTTCTATGACCCGGAATGTTGTCTTAAATAGACGCCTCCCTTGGCAACTCTCCACTTAACTTTAAAGGGACTCATAGTTAAGTACGTATCTTGATTCATGTTTTCGCATCGCATTTATATTTCTCCTTTGCACATTTATTTCTGTCGGATATTATTACTTAGCATAGATGTGAAATATTGTTATGAAAGCAAGTGATACGATACTCCTAAATAGAAACCGTATAAACAGCTTCAAATGTACAGACATAAAATGAGGACACTCCATCGATTTATGACGGTTAGTTTCTACTTACTCAGTTTAAAATTCAATTCACAATATTCCTGAATCAAAAACTGTTAGCTTATCTGGGTGTTTTATAATTAAAGAAACTACTAAAAATAAAATAATATTTACACTGATACCATAAAATTAAATCTGCCGTCTGAGTCATTGCCCTCAGTATGTGCGTGTCGTGTAAACAGAGCATTTATGTTTATCAAGATTAATAGCATGCCGTCACTGCCCCCACCCCAATTAATTTATACATATTATTCCTCTTTCTCTGCAATACCCCTGCAGTGGAGCACTTAACAGCACCAGTTCCTTTAAAGTTAAATATCATAGATTAATATGTATATTTGAAAAAAAAAATGTGATGTTTATTTGGTCGTTTTGTCTATATACTATTTATGTATGCATCAGTTCCTCACATGAGATAATTCAAAGATGGGAATATATTGGTTTCAATGCATGTTCAAATTTCAAATCAACATATTTTCATATTTATCTAATAAAAATAATCGTATGCTAATATGCAATGCATCTAGTCTAAAAAAACTAACATCATCGTTCTTGATTATGAATAAGTCTATGCACTCATAAAATTTGATGTAGGAAAAAATATATAAATAAAAAAACCAATGACAAAAACATAAAATAAATAAAAGAACAAGCTGGTTATAGAAAAAAAAATTTTTATTATCATACGCCCTAATCCCTAATGTTTAGGTGATTGATCTACTTTATTAATATTTTAAAGTATAATATAAATTTATCTTTTAATTTTGTGATTATAGTTTTTAAAATGTCTAAAAGATTATCAGCTTTGGATATGTCGTGTAACATAACCATTGTGTCCTTGGTTTGTCAAGCATTAATCTTAAAAATTCATTTTGGATTGGGACAAACACGTTTAGAAACAGTGTTTTCGTATTTCCACCCTTGAATCATCTCAATTAAGGACCTGATTCAGACCTCACAATATGTAGGTAATTAATGGCATTGTCCATAAATAAATTTGATAAAACTCGTAACATGTTTTTTTCATCATCCTAAGCCACTTAAAACTAAATAAACTAGTCACGTTGAATTCGCAGTTTGGTAATAAGTATAGATAAGATAAGATACTTAAAGAAATTAAATATAAGATATAAAAACAACTAAATAAATTATGCATTACTAAAACATTTTAACTGTATAAAAATAATACTTAATATAATATCCTTTCATATAACTAACTTATGTTTTGATACATAGTAGAAACCCTGCCTTCTTCTTCTTCTTCTGCAAATCTTCTATCAGTTGAGACACATTCGTTTGTATGCATAATAAAAGCAGTTTATTCTCGGGATCTGAACCCAGCCCCCATTTGTGACGCAGTTAACATTAATCCTTTGTTTAACTTTACGGAGGCAGTGTTTTGTTTCGCCAAAGGATTATGCTCGCACAGCGTAATGTACTGTTTCGACACCTACTCATTGTCCAATACAACACTATCAATTTCACATCCGCCCCCTTTGCAAATTGAGTTCTACTTTTGACAATGCCGAAACGAACGCTGTTTCCTGTTCCCCAAGGTTTTTGTTTTACCACCAGTTTATCGATCTCTGGCTGGCAGGGGCTGGTGACTCTCGATAAGATAACGTGGACTGCCCGATAAGATAAATAATACTATTTTTCGATTGTCCAAAAAAAAAACCCCCAACATTTATATTAAATTGAATTATGTTAAGCGTACTTAACTTTTCTTACGAATCACCAAATCATACGAATGGTATGGAGCCGAACATTTACCTGTTATCTCTTTTTGTATCTTTTTAAAAGGAAAAAGTATGCAGATCTGCAAAACATGCCTAAACCTCAATCTAATTAATTTGATGACAATTTAACATCAAAGACCTTCTTCCAACAAATTCATCCAATTACAAATAAAGAAACAAACGTACCTAATAAATCAGTATTCAAATTTAATATAATTGGAAGTTGCGAAGTAACGCTACAGTTTAAAAATATGATTGCTATACTATTCATTAAGATTATATGTAACACAGGCCAGATGTTTTGGTGCCGGAGTATTTGGAGCTAATTTCATATGAATTTGATGGCCTGAATTCAAATTAGTTTTTGCCTAGGAGCTCAAATTTCTAAGATATAATGTATGAGTGAAATATACATTACACTTTTTAAGTTAAATCGATGGATAAAATAACAAATGAAACATGGAATTTTTATTATTATATTATACAAATATTATTACATACAAACATAGAGGATAAAGTCACAGGTGAAAACAACTAGTCACTGAGCACTTCGGGAGCTTCTTTTCCGTGACATTCTTGAATTCCCTTTTTAAACTCCAGCAGTAATCTGCCATCATGCTTGTTTCCCATCTTCCTTTGCAGCGTGCCTCCATAGTCTTAATATCCTGGTGGAATCTTTCACCTTGTTCCTCACAGGTGTCTCCTAAATTTTCAGGAAAATAGTCTAAGTGGCTGTGTATATAGTTCACCGTAATGCTCATGTTGATCCATAATGCGTTATCTTATTTGTGAGCCATCAAATTTCCTTTGATTTTTCCGTACTTAACTGAGGCATATTTCCCCCTAAATATGCAAAGCATCATCCGTTTTAATCAAGAGCCGTTACAAACTGCTTTATAAGGCTCAGCTTTATAATTAAGGTCGTTAATGACATTCTTTCCCCCAACGTCCATGTTTTGTTTCTTAGGTCACTCTTTTTTTTATCCCAGCGGTGTGTTTTGTCCCTCCTAACCCTGAGGCACAAGAAGCAAGGATATTTTGTGTGACCACTTAGCTGCCCAAGGAGAATGTTTATCATTTTTAGGATCACTCATATCACCCACTGATGTTCATGATACTTTATGTTCACCAAGTCCTAAGCTATGGTGTTATATTCATATAAAATCATCTGGAAAATTGTCAGGAAGACCCATTTTTTCCAGGACTAATTTCGAGACAAAATACAAGCTTGTCTTCTTGAGAGAAGAGTAGCAGACCCCTTGTAAGGTAAAAGGTAATTTTGGTTCCTTATTCCTGCAAATTTTTGTCCATCAATTCAGGTTTAGAAGCTTCTTTTGACAGGTTGAGATCTCTGGTGAGATAATTTAACTCACTGGTTGTAGCGTTGTCACGAATTGATGTCATTCGCTCATAATCACTGCCACCTTCATTATTATCATAAGACTGAATAGAGCTACTTCACTCGTCCTCACAAAGCCCTGTTAGCTAGTGAAACGTTGGTTGGGAACGGCACTGCCTTTGAGAGAGGGACCGAGCATCTTGCAGAGACTAAATCATAAGATAAGACCTCTTGCTACGGTTGTTTAAATTCACTGTACTAATATTTAATAGGCAGAAATAGCAGTCATCGAAGTGGTTTTTGGGTTCTCTCCAAACCACCGGTACGCCGAATTTCAGACTTTTTCTTTTCCCGGTAGTCCACTGTCACAAATGTTCTATACAATTTTACAGGTGCCGAGGTTTTATCTATAACTCTAAGCCTAACACCAAAGTATAACAAGATAAGCTCTCTTTAGAAAGCCACTAAGTTTTTCAGTTTTCTTTTAACGAGTATTCTCTATGTAGTAAAACACATAACGATGATTTACACAACTTTTTCTACTTGAACTCATTTTATTTCTATTCAACATCACAAATACAACACAGTACGTTTTAGGTTAACTTTATAACAACTCTTTCCTAAACACAAATATCACACGAGGCCAACTTCGATCTACCCTGCACGGCGAGAACTCACAAACTAACCTCAACTCTAGTTCATGCGTTGAAGTTACCGGTTGCACACTCCATCTGGTGGATTTTCTTAGAGCTAACTTGACAGAAGCTGGCAAATGTACATGAACTAATCCTTTTATGTGTGATTTAGACTTGTGAAAAATGGAGTTAGAACTGCACGTTAAAAAAAACTTATATCTAAAAAAGTAGAGCAGAAAGAAAAAAACTGATTTCATATTTAGAGTCAGCGCCCCGAATATAGTTAAAATCAGTTCTAAAAAGCATCAAAACAATTTTTTTTTTCTTGTGGGCCTGTGTAATCGATGTTAAGGCGAGCGTGCGGTTGGAATCCTATTATGTTAGTACATTCAACAGTATTTTGTTTTATCCTGCACGCGATTTTTACTCGCATGACACTCG
The DNA here is from genome assembly GCA_930367205.1 of Acanthosoma haemorrhoidale. Classification (NCBI taxonomy): domain Eukaryota; kingdom Metazoa; phylum Arthropoda; class Insecta; order Hemiptera; family Acanthosomatidae; genus Acanthosoma; species Acanthosoma haemorrhoidale. The sequence continues at coordinate 38,793,957 of OV884013.1, forward strand.
CGTCATTAGGATAATGTCACTTTGAGCGCCTTCACCGATCATCGTCATTTATTATACTTATTTTCAGATAATTTGTATCCGTTTGAGATATTGTGTTTATCTCATAAGATAAAATGCGTATTACATATTTGACTTAAGTAAAGTAAAGCCATGAAAAGACAATTCGTGTTACGCCTTATGTACTTAATGCAATACTTATTGCTTAGCCCGAAGGGAGAGGCCCTACTTTCTGTGGCTATATTCTACTACCGTGACAATAAACTGACGCTATCTATCTGACAGTTTAATCATATATTCAGAGCACATAAAAAAAAAAGATTGTGTTCTGTTTAAGATAAAATTACGGAAATTATGTTACAACAATAATTAGAGTTTTGGTAACTTTTAAACCTTCTGAAGGTATAGCTATATAACCCTTAAAGCTCCGATTAAGGAGATCGCAATGAAATTCATTTTTTTTTTTCCCAACAAATAAAGTTTTGGGGACAACCAAAAACAAATCGTGACTTTACATTATTCAAGCCAATTTCGCTAGGTCGATATTTTAGCTGTTAACAATGTTGTATTTGTCGAAAAATTGTTTTTTAGTGACCATGATGGTATAACGTAAAGTTAACCCTAGTTAATACCTCACGTGGAAAAAATGTTAGTAATAGATAAACTAGGCAAGACTATTGGTTTACGTTGTTTGAACTACGTTGAATTAATATTACCGAGCCCCATTTCCAAGCTTACAATTTTCCATTCGAGGGAAAATAAACCGAACCTCTTCACTAAATTATGTTAGCCCAGAATATATTTCTTCGCTTTTTATTATACAATATAAAACGATTTTCGATCCGACTATCCCAAGGCCTTTGGCAGTGTGTACTCCCTGGCTCAACGCCCAGTCCTCTGTTTTCCCTTTCCTGCACTTATGCAGATCTATGGCTGTTCCGATTTACTATTTCACTCTCTGTTTCCAACTATCGTCGCCTTCCGGGAAGCTCCTCCTGTGCCCTTGGGCCATGAAGTTTATTATTAGGCATGTCTTGGGTATCTTTCATATTTATAGCTGCATTGCCAGACACTACATTTGTCCCCTGTCCAGGACTTGATATATTTAATTGCTTTTCTCTTTCCCCGAAACGCAAGCTTCATGAAAACACTGCCTTGCCTTGTCCTCTTTTAATAATAATCTCAGCGAAGAATTTTGGCAGCTATGAGGTATTACTCACCCGATCCAATGGGGTCTTGACATTTCAGTGCATCTCCCCTAATTTTAGACCCATTGCTCACCCAGTTCTGCAGTTTACGAAATGCCAGGAAAAAAATCTGTGGTGGTTGTGAGTTATATGTTACCCATTCGCACTTCAGAATACTGGGAAGTCAAGCTCAAACTATGTTGATTAGGTACTATGTAGGTCTTGTGGAGCTATCTTTAAAAATATTACCTCGAAGGGGGGGGGGGCTATGGGAGTATATTTCTTCCCAAGTATATATAACCTCTCCGAACCCAGTCCTGAGGATGTCTGAATAGGCGTAAGATCGACTGGTGTTGTAGTAAAAGATGTATTTTTTTTGACACAATATAAATGTCAATATGCAGGTATCCTTTTTTTTTAGGGTAGTTACCCTACATATTTACGTAGTTACAAAGTTTTGTATACTAATAATGTTAACCCCTTCAACTTGTAAATATTGTCATGTTCGTATCAAAAAAGTATTGTTGGTCTTAGCCTTCGTTGGACGAAGTCTCCCTCGGTGTGATGCTTTCTCCTCTAATGACTTTTTCAGCACAGTGCCAAGTCCTTAAATTCCCGGGCAAAACCAAGCAACAAAAGCTATTCGTATAATTATATTTAAGGAAAATTATTTATTAAATTGATATCTTAAATATAGTGTAAAGGGAAACTTAACAAGGAAATTCTCCATTGTGACATCTATATCACAGCTGACAGAGTTTTATTAATTATTACTCAACGGTGAACAATTGAATGTAGCTTCAGTTAATGCTAAGAAGTGCAAATCTCTTCACAATAGGGAATGGTTAATTCATCGAATTAATAAGATAGCGGTATCGGGGTAATTATCGAGGTTTACATTTTACTGTTGTATAAAAAAAGAAGAGATTTCTTGACGCTTAACAGATTAAGATGAATAATTTATAGATTTGACCTTCGTCATATTATTATTATCACCTTGTAATGTTTATCGGATAAGAACGTGGGCTTACATTTTGGTGCCGAAAAACTTCTGCTGATTGTAAAATTTGTATGTTTATCTAATTCCTTCTAAACAAGTAATTATGGAAGTGTCAAAACTAGCAAGACTTATTAACTGTTCTAGACAGTCTCTAGTTCGCCAAGTTTATCCATCTTATCCTTGGTCGTACACGTGGGGCTTTTCGTGTTGGCCTTGTGTATATAATTTTATATTAATAGGGAAACTTGCATATGTCTAAGTTTGAACATATTCTTTGGTGAGATTGAACTGGAATCTATCCAAATTCTTTACCTGGATGTAAGGACCCCCAAGGACTAAAAATGCAATAAAAAAATAAATATTTCAAAAAATGATCAATTATTAACAGTACTAACTTCGTATTAGCACTGGTACATTTTTTCTGTACTACTTATGGTTTTATTTTTGAAAACCTCAAGCTATTTAGAACCACACCTCAGGAAACCCCTCTAATTCTTGTAGTTTTTGATTCAAGTGAGAGTGTAGTTTTCGAAAGAATTGGAAGGAAATTCGCAGATCAAAAGCTGAGTTTGTTGTTGAGTTTGAGACCTATATAGGACTTAAATTGACCTGTAACAATACAAACAAACGACCTCACTTCAGTAAAAAAATACACTTTTGGTCGTGATGTTCTTGGCCGAAATTGCTCCAGGCATGAAATTTATGTGCGTACTATCAATCTGATCTTTTAGAGGAAGGAAGACTTCCATCAATGTTTCTCAGAGACACATCGAGTATTCAGGTATCTATAGTATCCACAGAACTACAAAAGGAACAAAATTATGCAATCATAGAAGACATACAAAACACTTGAAATATATGATAAGATTGGCAACGATCAAAAGATAAAATCTTTAATTTAGTTTTAACTCATTGTTATACTCCTTTCAGCCAAAACCAATTAAAATTTGTAAATAGTAAATCTATATTACATTAAAAAGTTTTTTTTTTTTTTTTTTTTTTTTTTTTTTCCCCTAAGCTCTCAAAATTACAAAAAATAGGAATGTGGGAAAAATAAGGAAAATTATTTTTGGCTGGAAAGTGCCTTTCACTAAGGGGAGACCCCTATTTGAAGGATGTATGAGAAGGATATGGGGTGTGGAATGCCTAGAAAGGCGGATGGAGTCAGGAAGGTAGTGAGAGTCTACCAAGGATTAAGCCTAAGGGTGCCTAGGCGATGGTTTGTTGTAGGCCAGGCGAAGCCTGGCCGGCCGCCCCGCCAGGGGCCTGAGTGAGTCGGCCTAATCGGCCGGAAGATCAACCCTGCTTACACAGGTAGATGGGGTAATGTGGCGTCGGTTGAGTCGGGCGGGAGATCGGCCTCGATCTCTCGGCTGGGTGTAGGTCCGTCAGTCCTCTGGTTCTATGATGTCTTTCATTCGCCAAGCTTCGGCGGTCCAGCAGTGTTTCCATCTGACGGGCATTGGTGGTGGCTGAAGGTCGGAGAATAGTGGGTTGTGGCTATGTCTTAGGGAGTCAAAAAATTTGATGTGCCTTCTCTTGATAAAATCTTGGATAGTGAGCACTTCGAATTTTTTGTGGATTTCGTCGGCCTTCATTTGGTCGAAAGGGGTGTGTTTGAGGGAGGTGCGGAGAACTCTATTCTGGAATTGCTGGAGCTTTAGGAGAGTGTTGGGAGTCAAATACTTGTAGAGAGGGGTTCCATACATCAATGCAGGTCTTAGGACGCTCTGGTATATCAGCAGCTTGAGGCGTACTGATAGAGCCGGGCTGTGAAGTAGGTGTCCGAGGCTGAAGAATTTCTTCCTAACACTCTTTAACTTCTTTCCGAGGTGCGTTGTGAACGACAAGTGCCTACCGAGGGTAATTCCGAGGTAGCACAGCTTGTTGCTTACAGGGCATTCTTTGCCGTCTAACACGAAGGATTTCGGGAGCTTCTTTTTTCCGGATTTGTAACTAAATATTATTCCTTGCGTCTTGGCCGGATTGACTTTAATGTAGACGGCATCGAGTTTCTCGGCGATTTGTTGACTGGCACTCTCAGCGAATTTCAGGGCTCTGGATGGATTGATGCTAGTGCTGTAGACACCTATATCGTCCGCGTACGCGGATACCTCGCAGTTGGAGTACGAGGCTCCTACGATGTGGGCGGTGTAAATGTTGAACAGCAACGGGCCTAGCACCGATCCTTGGGGGACACCGGCAGAATAGTTTCTTCGGGTCGTGGTCGTAGTGCCTATACGAACCGAAAATGTTCTGCCTGTAAGGTAGGATCTAATCAGGTTCTGCAGCTGATCCGAGAATTCGTATTCCCTCAGACGTTGGAGTAGGATGTAATGATCCACAGAGTCGAAGGCTTTCGAACAGTCCAGAGAAATCATTGCGGTAGCTCTGTTGCTTCGGATGTTCGATGCGACGTGGTGTTGCAATCTCACCAGGTTGTTATTCGCGCTTAAGCCTGTGCTGAAACCAGTCTGCTCTGGTGGGATGACTTCCTGTGACTCGCAGTGCCCGGAGAGATGTATGTGGATAATTCTCTCGAACAGCTTCGAGAGTTGAGTCAGCAGACTGATGGGGCGGTAATGAGATGGCTCATATCCGCTCTTCGCTGGTTTCAGAAGAGGGATCACTACTGCATGTTTCCAGTTCTGAGGGAAATAATGAAGCCTGAAGCAGGAGTTCAAGATGTTAGTTATGAACGAGATTCCTTTCCTCGGCAGCTGCTTCAGTAGGATGTTCTGGATCGAGTCCTGCCCTGGTGACTTCTTGCCGGTTGTTCTCCGAATGATGGCTCCGACTTGCCTGTGAGAGGTCCAGATATCGGTAGTGGTGGGGAGAGAGGGGGAGGGGGGATCGAGCGTTACTATTGGTTCGCCTTGGCCACGGCTCACTTCCTCGTAATAGGTCGCCAAAATGTCCGCTTGCTCGGTGGTGGGGATGAACTGGCCGTTGACGGCCAGCCTGACACCATTCCTTTTTGAGGTAGAGGTCTTCACGAGTTTCCACAATTGCTTATGGTCGCCGTGCAGACTGGTGAGGCGATCTTCCCAGACCGAATTTTTCCACTGAGCCATCAGGGACCTTACTTGGTTTGTGAGAGAATTTAAAACCGGTTTTAAGTCCCTGTTTCTGGTCCTAAACCACCTGTTCTTAATGTTGTTACGCTGTCTTATCAGTTGCAGGATGTGATCCGGAGGTTTCCTCAGAGAAGGGGGCTTCGGAGAAAATTTGGGGATCGATGCATCGGCAGCTCGTTCGATGACGTCCTGTAACTGATAGATAGCGTAATCTATGTCCCAGGTGTGCCTAAGGGGCGTGATAGTGGGCAAATCGGTTTTAATGAGACGCTTGTAGAGGTCCCACTTAGCCTCATCGTACCTGTATCTAGAAGCAGGCGGCTTTGGCATGTCGCCTTCTAGTTCGTAGAGAACAGGACGATGATCGGAAGTGGTAAAGTCCAGAGCGGAGCATCCGGTGACCCGGTGTGGCTCTTGTGTCAGGAGCAGGTCAGGCGTGGAGGTCCTGTCTGGGTTAGCAAAATGACGGAATGTCGGCAATCCTGGGTGGATGACCGTAAATGGAGTTTTGGTAATATAGCGGCCTAGGCCGTTTGCTCTAGTACTACTCCACCAGCTGTGGTTTGCATTTAGGTCACCCACAATGACGTGTCTTCGGTCATGAGCTACCGTACTGAGCAGACGCTTGTACGGGTCACAGGCGGCTCTCGGTCTTCTATAGACTCCTGACACAATGGTATTCTTCGTGAGCCGTAGCTGGAGTGTTACAATAAATTGATCGGGGCCTAGGTTGACGGGGGGGAGCAGTCTCCTACAGGGTATACCGTTTCTGACTAGCACCGCTACTCCTCCTGAGGTAGTTTCGGTGTCGTGACGGTAAACAGTATAACCCGGGAAGCGGTAGAAGTGTATTTTCTTCAGCCGGGTATCTGTAAGGACGACAACGTCCGGCGTATGGCACCGTAGAATTACTTCTACGTCGGCTTGTTTGGGCATAATGCCGCAGACGTTGTAATTTAAAATTGCGTGCCCACTCATTAAGATGCAAGTTTTCTGAAATCTTTCATCATTTCGGTTACCGCCTCTGATAGTTTGTTCATTGACGCGATCAAGTTGACTAACACGGCCATGATGGCATCATTGTTATTGTTGTTGTTATTGTATTTATTGTTTTGTTGTGGTAGGGGCTCTGGGGGAACTTCCGGAGCCCTGGTGTTACCGGATGCCATCTGGGCATAAGAGGCTGTCTGACGAGGTGGGGGGGGAGCAGGCTGATATCTGGCCATTCTCGGCCCGGCTGTGTTCTGTTGTTTAACCTGCTTTCTATTTTCAGCGGCCTGTAGGAGCTGCAGTCTGTGGGGACACTGTTGAAAGGAGGCAACGTGGTTACCCCCGCAGTTTGCACATTTCAGGGGAATTGAGGCGTCCCTGGGGCAATCTTTAGTTTCGTGAGGCTCGCTACACCTCACGCATTTTGCCTGCTTGAAGCAGTACCGCCTGGTGTGGCCGTACTCCTGGCAGTTGAGGCTCATAGGAATGCCCCTTTTGTCGTGAAATGTGCTCACACGGAAGAGCACGTTATTTATGTGGCCGATTTGCTTGATCATAGCTTGAGTTAAGGTATGATCTCCGATAACGAGGATCGGCTCGATCTCAGTCTTAGCACCGTTATGGTCGGAGCGCCTTAATCGATAAACATTGATTATATTACCGAGCTGTTGAATATCGGTTTTTATTTCCTCGATCGGGTGCAATAAATCGAAGCCGTGGAGCAAGAATTTTTTGTTCTGCTTTGTGCCTCGGGGGGCAAATGTGTGGAAAGGGATTTTTAGTTCCCTTAACACAGCAGCTGTTCTTTGATGGTCAGAGACAGCATGGCACAGGACTTTAGTGTCCTGTTGTGTTTGTGAGATTCTGAAATTTCTCACACTATTTTCAGTAAGCAGACGGGTTAGGTCATAACTGTTTATGCGGCCTAATATTAGGGGGGGTGGCGATTTGAGGGCTGTGGGGGCGGTAGATGTGCTGGCCTCTGGTTGAGCTGTTGTGTTAAGAGGGGTGAAAGAGTTTGAGGTTTTAACCTCAGGGGCCTGGGGGAGAGTACGCTTTCTGCAAACTCTCTTGGGATGTTGAAATTCATCAGTTGATCATTGATCATTCAACAGTTGATAGATCAGTTGAAGGATGTTGAAACATTAAAAAGTAACTCTGTCTATACAAAAAACATTTACAAACCTATTTGAATGATTGAGAATGGAAAACATCTGTGGTATACTTTATAAGAAAAACAAACCTGACTGTGGTGATGAAGAATTTTGAGAAAAAATATGAGAACAAACATTACCGCCTAGCCTAGATTACTACCAGCAATTCTGTCATTTGTGATTATAAAACAGTCTATATTTTATTAGACCGCATGATTACTTCCATGCTGGGAGGGGAGGAATGCGGCAACATTGGCAGAAGAAGGAAGGTGTATAGCGGTATGGTGGTGAAAGTGGTGTGGTGGCTTGGTTGGTAGCTACGTTTTCTCATCCCGGGAGCCAACTGTAGCACAGAACTAAGGGTATCTGTCTTATGGTAGGCTGACTCCTATCGCCTCGCACCGTCATCTGTTGAATATGCTTTGGCAGGTTTATACTCCCAAGAACATGGTTTAAATGCCAAGGTAGTTGCACAAATTATTAAAATTTGTGTGATGACTGAAAGAGGAACCAGAGTCATGGGAAGTCCCTCACTCACCGGATTCGAGCCAGAGGAGGCTGACCAAAAGTGCGAGGGCTGCAGACGCTCAGGACACGCTTGGAGAAACTGGTCATTGCCAGGACTCTCACTGTCACTTATTTAAAGCAGAGGCCACTGTCGCTTTAGTCTCCGAGGAGGATTATAGGGATGTGTGGCGCAGTGTAATGACTTTAGGGTGGTTGGTTAGGTTACTACGGAGTTGCATAAAATTGGAAGGAATGAGTTCAAGTATTCAGAGTTTAATATGAAGGGTTTTTTTGATGATGTAATAAGGGGCATTAACTATCGTTCTCAAAACTTTTGATTGAAAGGATTGGATACGCTTCATGTTCGACTTGCTGTCCCCCATAGCTCTATTCCGTATGACCTGATTAGGTTTAGTACAACTTTGTAAATTAGTAATTTATTTTCTATTGAGAGATGGGATGTCCTTCGAAGTAGTCTGTACAGTTGTTTAGTATTTGTCTTTTTAGCCTCGTGTGTGCGTTCCATGTCAGCCCTGGTTAAATTAACTTAGTTTATTTTTACATTAAAGAAAAACTTATATTTGTGTACCCACAAATATTCATTATTAATTATTAGTTATTTAAGTAGTTGAGTTCAGGATGCTCCTCAAAATATTTTATATCAAGGACTCCGGAATTGGGATGGTTCCATTCTCATTTAAAACATTAAATCAAGTAAAACAATTTTATTTCGTGGGTTTTCGTTCACTAGTCCTTTGCATGGTAGTAATAAACGGTTACCATTATCTATTAATTATTAATGAACAGCTAACGATAAAATATACTTTTAGGGCTGGGACTTGTATCCGGGATCTGCCCAGTATACAGTGGGGAGTTCGACCAACGGGAGCCACCATGGCGCGGCGACCTTACCAATATGAATTTATATCGGTTACGATTATCATTACGTTCTATTAGGTCTCCCTTTAACAGGATGTAATTTATTTATGTCTACAAACAGTATGTGGTAGCATCATAGAATACACCTATAGTAGTCTATTTTGTTAATTTACCCTCTATATTGTTATATGTGTTCTACCCCGACATGGGAATTTAATGTAAAAATATAATTAATATTAGGAGATAATATTTGCGATGTGAAAGCTATAAGACACTAAGGGATAACTATCATTTATGAATAGTCGCAGATGTGTCCCTATGGGGCCCTTTAGTGGAATAAAGTCGGAAGTAGTCGACAGGCAATAAACCCTTTTTGGGTGTGGGCCGATTTACCCGACGGCAATCAAAGGTGCCAACCATGCCAGTATCGTATAATGGAGGGGTTCAGTTTACAACCCTTCCTTTTCGGGTCGCGAAAGGGAGTGTCATAAAAGATATGGGGCTCCGCATTAAACTGGACAGGGTCTCGTTCTTGCTTCTTCCCAGCTTATATATGTATTCGGATACAGTCGTATGTCAGTCTAAATTGGTACGCGAGTAGTAAAAATACAGAACAAATTATTACAATATAACAAAATATTAAATAGATCACTGCTCGTAGTATCGACGTCATCCCAAAGTGGCATAGCAATCCGGACATATCGAACTTAAGACCTTGGTCTTGTTTGTACGGAATTAATTATGCCGAAAATAGAAAGCTGACGCTTTTATGTTTGTATTTTGCTTACTTAGTCACAACATATTTCTGAGCACGGAAATGTTACACTTTAAATTGCCGTATGGAATCTTCTTCGGTTTGTTTATGTAGGCATAAAATAATAAAATTCATACAAAATTTGATTTCAACAAGCACACGGTGTTTCCCTGGTTGTCTTTAGATTGATGCACTATAGTATCTTATCCAGAAAAACTGTTTAAAAATAATGATTTGAAAAACAATTCAAGCACCAGTTTCTCAAGGTTTTCAGAATGTAAATTCATGTTTTTGACCTCTAATTCTCGGGTTAGAAATTATAAATAACGCCACTGTTTGAATTTCGTTTTTCGATCCGGATCCTTCATGTCATTGAGCGATACATCCTTGGATTATGCAGATGTAATTCGTAACACGCAGTTCACTTGAAGGTCTTTGATAACGTTCCGCATTTCCTTTGGGAATTTGATATGCCCGTTTGATGGGTTCGCTTTAATGCTATGAGTGGTAGGCCGAAGAGATCACAATGGTTTTTAGTGTTTTCAAAACCAAAAACCCTTAAATGAGTAGAAGGGGATGAGTCTCAACTCATTTATACATATATTCCACGGTTAAAAACGAATTCATAGTTTAGAAACCGTTATATTTTCACCCCTGTGTTACTCTGACTCTGATATATGTGAGTTCTCAGATCAATCTCGACCTACCAAACTTTTACATTGAGAATTGAATTGAGAAAACCTTATCCCTTTTCATATTAAGAAGACATGAAAAATATATCCATCTCCACTAAACATGATAAAGGCTAATTAATAAATAATGTGGAGAAATTCATTAAATTAAAAATCTGACGATGATAGTTGAATTTGAAGACGCAATGATAGCCTAAATAAAAGTAGTCCCATGAAAAATACTAAAGGGTCATTAATAATTAACTTAGTTAGTTATAAGGATATAACCATTTTCTTATCGTAGAGTATGTCGGGGATACAATTAATGACCTTTATGCTATGGTTAATGATATGTATGAAATGAGGTATGTGTTTTTACTACATCAAATGGATATTTCTTCTTCAGGTAGCCAATGCGCCTACTTAATTTCGCATATCACTAAAGTGGACTAAAATGAAAAGTTTTTAGTTTATTCCCTTTATTTTCTTAGAGAAAGTTGGAGCATTTCTTAGTTTAATAGTGTCTTTCTTTTACTATGAAGTGTACAATAATATAGTGACAATTTTACTGTGAAGTTAGTGGCCACGTCATTGACCAAAATAAAGGAGCCTTTCTCCTTAAAGGTTTCGGCAACCTTAGGAGAAGCCTTGCACTTTTAATTTCCGTGTAGGCAGCGATTGAAAATTAATGAAGCTCTTCAGATCGTAAACAATCGAATAAGCTTCTTTTCTATAATGTATGAATTTTTAAACCTATTAGTTTAGTTAGCTTTAAATGTTCTCGTGAACCAAAAGGAACGCATATTAATATATTTAACTAGCTTTAGCCTTCGTTCTATGGTTGAGTTCTCATATTATTGAGGCTATGTTTGTGTGCTGTGAGATTTGAGTGTATCTCTTTTAAAGGATTATGGACCGTATTGTTGACGTTTGTTGTGGTGCAAAAACTGTGTTGCAGTGTGTACTTACAGCCTTCTTGTGGCACATGTCTTTGAAAGTATTTTTACCATATCAAAATTGTTTTTTTTTTTTAATTTATTCGTACATTTTCCTATCTATTTTCTAACAGCAGAATTCGCCTCTAAAATGGAAAGTGAAATGTTTGAGTGTTGTTGCCATTGTTTAAGACGATTGTCTCAGTTTGTTTTTCTCGAAAAACACTTTACGATAAAAATGTTATTGCCTGGCGGGTTTGATAACACTTCGATGGACGCTCATAATTTATAGATTTATTCTAGGAGTGACGAGCACTTTGAAGATACCTCTTATCATAGACTTATAGAATATATCATCTGTATGATATAATATTTAGAATGATTTCTCTTTGTAAACAGGTGCTGTAGCGTGACGCTAATTGAAGACTCGTGTATTACGTCATGTTTACATTATATTGTATTACGCGGAATTAAAAGCTCGCTTGTTTATGAACATCTTCTCCTTGCCAAGTTTTGTGAAGGTGATTGCTTTAGTGTTTTCCGATCTTGTGTAATGCGTTATTTTCATTTGCATTGTAACTTCACTTTACCATACAAGTGTTTAGTTGGTCGCACTTAATGAAGCGAACAGTAAAAAAAAAACCTTTAGAATGGCATAGAAAAATATACGTTATTCCGGGGCAAAGTTCCCTATGAATAACAATTACGGAACAGATAACAAATTCATTTCAGGAAAACAAAAAGAACTGTTACATCATAAATAAAATGTAAACCTGTATAACACTAATAATAATAATTTAAATTTTTAATGTTAGATTGTTTAACTGCATTTAATATTATCGATGGATCGATGTATTTAAAAAATATATATATAAATAAATCATTAAAATACATTACAATAAAGGAAAATCCTTTCAAATATATAGGGTAAGTATCACTGGGTGTCTTCTTCCTTCTTGTCAGGAATACCATTTCATCATATTTATAAATAATAAATAAAGTTTAAAAAAATTATCTAAACAAAAATAATAGTTTATCCTAATTCTAGCGTTTCTAACCTCTCCCTATTAGCTCATTAGTTCATTTGAAGAATAATAGTTTTTCTAAGGATCGATAGCCTTGCATTTTTTTCCTTATTTTAAAGATTTTTTAATGGTTTAATTATTTTTAATTAAACCAATTATGAACTAATTTTTTTTCTAATATATGAAACAATATAAAGGACGTAGAATGTAAAGAAACAATATCGATACATACTGTGAAGACTTAAACCATACATTATTTTATTCGTTATTATCGCAGTCATTGGAAACTGTCTTTGCAATAAATAAAATGTATTTAAATAACTAAAATATAGACCCAATCGAAATGGTCTTAAACAACATTAAAATCTTAATAGCATCTGAGAAATTTTGCATGACGGACCGAGCCCGACTTGTTTCAAATTAAAAATTTGTTTTCTCATTCTTCCCGGTATTAGAGTTTAACCAATAGGTAATCAGCAAAGTTCAATGAATTTAAAATTTTAGATGGAGTGAGGCATTTCGTCAATCTCTATTGTATTGACAGGCAATAGAGCCAACTAGCTCCATACTCCATACCTGTGAGTTGCAGATAAAATATACATATTACATTTAGAAAAAATTCCTGGCTACAGAATCGGAAGCCATTCTTAATCCTGTTAAACGTTATGCATTTCATGACATCTCCCAATTGCGATTGCCAAGGCGTTAAGATTGCACCGGCAGTTGTCTCATTGTTGATCTCTCTATCTCTGTTTATTGCCAAGGCTCACGTCAACAACATGATAAATGCATTTTTTTTTTTCGGCTGAACCGGTTCCAAAGGTGTTATTAGAGTAACCGTGTTGATTAAAGATAGCTCTTATTTTGTTTTTGTTTGTCTTTTATAAACATGTGCTCGGACCACTCCAACTCAATCGAACATCAAAATTCGATTTTATTTAACTAATATTACCTATAACTAAATACCAGTATGAATGGATCTTGGCGAGAGCAGTAAATATGCATTTTGGCTCCAACTTGAAAGATATTTGGTTGATGACCAGAAGTAATCAGATGTGTCTACGTTACAAATTATGATTGGTGCTTTTGTGAGTCTACGTTTACAATAGATGTGAAGTAAGTGCATACGTAATTACTCATTACTAAATAGGTTTGTTTTATATATGCTCCGTGACCGGCAGTCGACAGAGATTGACTAGTTACTTAGACCGGTGCTTTATTCTTGTAGTCGCCATATTTGGGGCTTCTCGGTGTCCACAAAAGCTCATATGAAATCAGAGTGTAGTTTCTTTGCTTCTCAAGTGTTCTGCAGGTTCTAGCCATATACGATCGAATTAATTGGTAGCAAAACGTGCATGAAGATACTGTTTCACAAATACTAGCAGTTGTACTTTTGATACTGACAACCTCTGCTGCCTTCTCACACATTGGTGTGGTCTCGAGATGGAGTGTGTTATATCATCAATACAATTAATTAATATTTCTTAATAAACAAATAAACATTTTTCCATTATATTGAGCGATTAAACCAATTGAAAGGCACTTCCCTCTGAGTAATATCATACAGTCCCTGCGAAAAAAATTGCAACACCTATAAATTTGGAGCCTTTTTAGTAATAGAATTAAGTAAAAGTATTAAACAACTTTATTATGATGATATTACAATCTGCCTTAATACTTAATAGGCAATAAATAATTGAGATAAATGTTCTCATTCATACAATATTTACAAACAGCCCAGAGGCCCCCCAAGTCCACATGGTTGTTGCCTCCCTCACATACGAAAGACTTCTTGGGAAGTCCCCCACGCTCCTCCGTCCGCCGCGTCACCTGATAAAAGCCAGTGGAGGCTGACCAAGAGCGCGAGAGTCACGGACGCTCAGGCCATGATTGGAGAAACTGGCCATTGCCAGGACTCCCACTGTCACACATTTATAGCAGGTCACGAGGCCACTGCCGTTTCAGTCTCCGAGGAGGGATGAGTGGAGCAGTGCAATGACTGTTTTAGGGAATTAGGATGGTTGGATAGGTTAGTATGGAATTTCATGAATTTGGAAGGGATGAGTTCAAGAATGTAGGGTATATTAAAATCGTCATGAAGGGTTTTGTTGCTGACATAATAAGGGGCATTTACTATTGTTCTCAGGACTTTTGATTGAAAGGATTGGATACGCTTGATGTTCGACTTCTTTGCTGTCCACCCATAGCTCTATTCCGTATGTCCAGATTGGTTTAAGTATAACTTTGTAAATAAGCAGTTTATTTTCTATTGAGAGGTGGGATGTCCTTCGAAGTAGTCTGTACAGTTGTCCAAAGCGTCTGTTTAGTTCTAAAGTAAAAGTATAAAGTAAAATTATTAGTTACATAGAAGACATTTCAGATAATTCATATCATTGTTATTCACTATTCGTCAAAAAACGAAGGATTAAATGTTTTTCTTGATTGATTTGAATTCCCCTTTCAGTCGTTTTTTTTATCTTTTTGCACCGTTCATCAATTTATATTGATTAAGTATTGTACTAAATATTGTCCCCCCCCAAAAAAAAATATATAACTGCATTGTAAATATAATTTTGAAAATGATTCTGAGCTGAGGGCCTCTCGTCCCAAGGAATCCGGAATGCCGTATGTGTACACTTCTAGGCCAGTCGTCCTTGCAGAACCGCTCTTACTTTTCTTTGATTTTTGCCACGGCAAAGCCTGCTTCGCGAAAAATTTAATACCTTGCGTTAAACGAGTTTTGTGGTATATTTTTACCTCATAAATGTAAGGTAGATTCATTAAAAATTTGTACACATTATCTATCATTTTCTCCCTAGGGAAGTGTAATTCTTGTCGTTTTCGCCCAGTTGGGAGATCCAACACACGAGATAAATTATATGAGTGGAATATTTGCAAGTTTATTAGCCTGGGTTGTCAGGTTTTCTTCGAAATTAATCTTCTCCATGTAATTATTTTAGAACTCCCGAAGTAAATTACATATAACGTAAAATTATTCTAGTTTTTGAATTATATATATCTTTATTTGGCGAAATAAATAATAAATCTCCCCAATAGCACCAACTATTTATTTGGTTCCCCCGTACCTTCTAGACGTTCTTATTTACCATATTTAATGTCTGTTTTAGATTTATCGCATTATAAACACTTAAAATCATAAAGCTGCGAATAAAATCACATATGATTGTGTTCTGGAAGAAACACCTTTTTTAATGTGTTCGTGCAATGGTGGGAAAATAAATAAATATATTCAGCACTATTAAGGACACCCTTCATTGTGTTATACATTTCTCAAACTTGCTAACTGTAGCAAGTTTAGTTTAGTTTATCTATGTCTGTGAATAACGGTTTATTGGCCGAAGATACCGACATGTGAGCTCTAATGCATCACTTATCTTTATTGTAATGAGCATAAAAATAAAAGAAGAAATGAATTTTAAACTACCCAAGTCCATAAAGTTAAGCTAATTACCATATTATCACACGGTATCTTGCAGCATAATAGCCTGTCGGGTTGAAGACCTGGGTAAACACTGTCATTGACTCAACGGGTCGTGTTTTTGTTTCCCCAATGCTAATTTGTTTAGCCCCTACTGAACGTCATGACATGTAAAAAGTGAGAAAATTATTGCCGCTGTCAATATTTGATTAGCCAATTCTCATTTAACGTATTGTCACAATATAATCTGAGAAAAATAATGATGTATGTGAAAAATCCCCGCGACTCCAGACTTGCAATGTTCATCGTGGATAATAGGTCTGGAGTAATAAATTACACTAAAAAAACAAAATGAAACATAAGAGGAACGCCGAAAATAATTAACATATCAAAATTCAAGTCAAATGTGATGGATCACACAATCACGTGATGTTATTGACTGTTCAAATGATGGTTTGAATAATTTACTAAAGCCTGAACAGATAATACGTGTTATCTATCAGGATGTTGAGATCATTAATTTTATATCCGATTTAATATGATATAAAAATATTTATTATTTTTTCTGAAGATATCTGTTATTTTTGTATGGGGCAAAAAGTAAAAGTTTCATGGAAAATTTCTCTCTATTTGAAACGGGTTAGAAAAAAAATAATACTAGTATAATTTTAATTACTTTACGTAATTCTAATCCATTTAAGCCCCAAAACATATTGCGTATGCTTTAAAACAGAAAGCCAATATATTTAATTTGATAGTATACTTAATAACATAGGAAATATAACTGATTAATTTTAATGGGGTTGGTTTTACTTTTAGTATCATTGGGACATTAAATGGAATTACCATGTAAAATATCATGCCTTTAAAAAAAACACTGTCGTCCACTTAAGACTTAATTGTTTCTTTACTTTTTTTTTACTTCACCCACACCCAGATCATCATCATTGCGTGTGAAGCTCTTCAGTTCAGCTACCTGACTAAAAGTACGGCTAAAATACGATTCCGGAATGGAATAGTTAAAAAGTTGTTTCGAAATGTATCTTTCTAGAAATAGTATACAAAGACGATTGGTGAGAAATACGAGTTGCTTGAATATGGTTATGGCGGATGACTGGAACTTAAATTTCAATTTTGTTTTCTCTGTAGCGCTTGATAAACCCGGTGTCCAACAGTTTCTCCACCATCCTGCATTTATCCATGGGTGGTGATAATAAATAAGTGGACGTCGAGGCAACCTAGGATTAATTGCCCCGCCATTGCGAAATTCACAACTGAAGTGCTTTTTCAACTTCAAAAAATTAAGACGCAATTACCTCCTGCAGCGCAAGGAATATGTTATCATATTTGTTAATGGTAAGTTTTCAATAAATAAAAGTTTGTGATTGTGGGACCAAAAATTAAATTAAAAAATAAGAAAGAATCTTTCATCAACCTACGATATTGCACAATCTTTCATCCCGACGCAAATATTTAACCGACGATAAGTGCAATTTTGCTAGGTTTATTCTTCATTTATCTTTGTTTAGTTTTTTTAGGCCATATCTAATCGGTCATACGTTTCCCGGTATCACTACTATGTCATCAGCATGTATGCATATGGTTCATCTCGAGATAACAGGATTTTCAGACATGTAACATGAACAGATCTATGCAATTTTAAATATATTGTTGATTTATTAAACTTTGGGAGGGTTCCATGTTCTACGTTTCGTGAAGACTTCAACGTTTATGAAACAAAATGCTGTTTAAAGATAAGATTTATGCGGTTACAGGCATATCTTTGGACCTGATATTACATTAATATTTAATAATAAAATTAAGTTAATTTAAGTGTGTCAGTCTAAGCTAATTTTAAGTCTATGTTTTGGCTAGTCCGGCTGAATTCGATGGTTAGGTTAAAAGATATTATTGCACAAAATCATGTAAGAAAGTATAATGAATAATCTATATAGAGCATTGAATAATTTCTTTAAAATAAAAGTTAAAATGATTTTTTTTAAACGATTCAATTAAAATGGACCCCTGATTTTACAATGTATGAGTCTTAAATAAAGTCGATACTCAATAAAACATTGTTATAAAAAAAAAAAAAAAGGCACACCCTTCAGCACAAATATGTTTGATTATAATTGCTTTGTAACAGCACTTTAGTTTTTCTTACAAAAACTATGTATGTTTGTCCATATGTTCCAAGAATATTCAATTTATCTATCTACTTTCAGGGTTTTATCATTTGTTTCGAAAACTTTATGAGCAGTAATTAACATTTTATTAGGCTATAATATTTAGGTGGAAGTAAATAACTAATAACTAATGTAAACAGTAATATAAAAAGAATAGTTTAATATGGATTGCATGTACAATGACTTCTGTTGCATGCAACCTAGTTAAACCGTAAGAGTTTGATTCGGTGCTATATTTAAAACACATCTAATTGTGCACACACTCCGATAATTGAGATAAGACAGATGACCCTTTCATAATAAACACTCATAACAACAGTTTAATTGGCATTCTTGAATTTTGTATTAAAAACAACTATTAGTTTGATTGAAATAATATCCGCGTTTAAACAATATTTACTGTTGCCGTATATTAATAAACAAACCAGTAGATCCGAATGGTCACTTTTTATCTAGTCCAATTGCGGCTTGAAATTTTTTTTGAATTAATTTAAAAAAAAACAAAAACGAAAAACCGGATAAAAAGAAATGCGGAGGGCATTGATCATTGGATATTCAAGAGAGGACTAGGAACAGCTTCTAGCAGTGGAGACCTTGACCGTGAACTGCTCTGTTTAAGCTTTTACTAAATATAGCTGCGGCCCTGATGACAATTTTTTTTCTGCCCTGTCTGGCGGCGGAGTCGACAGGGAACCAGTTTGATTGGAACCGGTCTGAGCTAAAAGCAGGAGTATACTTGTGCTATAGGTATTATCGATTATAATCGCAGCCGGTGGTTCAAGCTCAAATTCTGCCATGGATTGTGGAAATGCCTTACGATGACGAACCGAGACTTCGCAGGCATCGCAGAAGAGAGACTTCAACTTTTTTACAAGAACCAAAATTAGGCAGGATTTAATTGCGTGCTCCTGAGAAAATCTTGTCAGAAGATTCTCTAAGGACAATGAGAGTATCCGGGCCAAGGGCGCGACATCTAGATGGCTGCTCTTAGACAATAAGCACTTCCTAGTCGGGCCCGACGGGGGTTGAATCCTCAGTTACAGCTGCTTGCGCCAACTGACTATACACACTTGAAGGAAATGTTCGCCTTTAGTGATAGTTGGTAATGACTCAAGAGATTGTTTAGATTCTCTAAAGTGGTCTGTGAAAGCCTGCGATAACTACGAGCGATCATTGATTATTGCTAGTCAACTTCACTTACGTATTGTTATTGGGTGCTGTGGTTTGAAGCCAACTCACTCACTCGATGCCACTACGTAGAATCTCCTCCTTCTCCGACTTTGACAAACGGTCTCTTATCAAAGAAGTATAATATACTTGTATTAAATTATATAATTTTATACGGTTTTCAGACCGTGTATAGAATGTAGCGACGCTACAGCAAATATAAAACTGCAATGTAAATAGATTCGAGTGAGAATCTATAATGAAAATAATCATTTTGTCATTTATAGGGGGGGGGGGTGTGGATTATTAAAGCCCCTGAGGCATTTTAGATATCTAGTACCCTCAAAACGGTGGCTTCCCGATTAAACGCTATAGCCATCCTGTTCTTACCTGGAAGTTTTCAAATACTTTGACTTGAGGGTGTTTATTTTTTAAGGGTAAGACCATATTCCTGGCAGTCAATAGCAAATCAATTCGTCTGATTTATGTATAATATAATTATGTCATTAAGTATGAAATTTCGGCAATATTACTGACATTAGCTTTTTTATAAGACTGAGCTTTAGTACCGATGCATCCGGTCATTTCCCTAACTAATGGCAGGCATCCCTCAAGATAATTTGACATTATTTTCCAACGGTTGACAATATTTCAAATTCCTTCAAAGGAGTCCCGTGTAATATCGACGAATATATATTAAGAAAAAACGACAACCCTCAAGAGAATGACCAAAAAAACTAAATTGAAAAAGGTAGGGTGTACTGTGAGCACGTAGTGAAAATATTTTTGATGGACAACATCCCCTTTAATCTCATAAAGACCTGATGCAGATCTACATAATTGAAACGTTGTCCATAAATAAATTTGATTAAAACTTAACAACTATCTTTCATCAACTTAATCCGGTTTCATTAAAAAACTCGTAAATTGTTCATCCAATCCTAGAGGAGACATCAACCGACTTGTCTAGGGTTTATATTCCTGTCATATCAGGCTTAAGGGTAAGAATGTGGAATTATTTCAAGTCATACAGCTAACATTACGTGGTAATATTTTTGCATATAACAGTTATTATTTGGGTATTAATCCTTAATGATGGGGGGGAGGCTAGAATATTTGTATGCTTTCATTTTACTAATCACTCCAAAGAGAGATTAGCTATTTTATTATTTCACATTAGCGGTATATGGGTCTGCGTCACTTGGAACACTTGGTCGACTTAAGAGATTTTACCTGCAGCTTAAGCTTAGATAAATAAAAGGTCACAAGGTATATGGATCAGGTACTGACCTACTGTGCAGGAGAAAGCCTGAGTGCACAGATGCACTTACAACCTACACATATTGTTATAAATATCCGCTATTGAATGGAGTTAATTGTTATTTATTGAAATGACGCTTAAAGCTGTGTTTACATTATGAACTTACATAACGCTTTAAATTTTGGAAAGGTTAGTAATCTGAGGCTCAATTTTCAAAAGGCGTTTGATGATAAATTGACGGGTTCGAATAGGCACAATTTTGTAACAATATAACAATTTTGTCCAACCCAAATGCACATTTCGTGTAAAAGAGCTATCGACAACCTTATTGCCGCTCTTATTGTAATATTGAAAATCGTTTTTGAAACTAAAAACAACCTTAAGGAACAGTTCATATTATTTTCAATATGACGAATCAATTTTTGATTTATCATTGTAGGTACACTCTACAATCAGCCCTTCAACATTAACAATCGTGAGTTGATAATCACGCATGATGAGGGGAGCTGCAAGTTAAAGAAAAAGTGACTTTCGAATTGGACTCGGAATAGATCAGTGGTTCCCAACGGGGGTGGCCGATCGTCGATTGTCACAATCGATTGATAGCACTGACCATTATTTTTCAAACAATCGATTTTCAAGAGGTCCATCCTCCCCCTTCACTACCCCAAGGTAAATTTAGGGGGCTTTAGGTCATAATCATGGATTACCTTATACACAATGTTGGGTAGAG
Organism: Acanthosoma haemorrhoidale; assembly: GCA_930367205.1. NCBI lineage: Eukaryota > Metazoa > Arthropoda > Insecta > Hemiptera > Acanthosomatidae > Acanthosoma > Acanthosoma haemorrhoidale. Next base: position 38,814,919 of record OV884013.1, read on the forward strand.
TTACAAACACTAGAGCTACAAACACGCTGGATTTTAATTGCTTGTTATTATCTGGGTAAAGGGGGGGGGGGTGTAGCTAACTCTCACGCCTTGGAATTCGAGCTCGTTACTGTTGCCCCGGATTGTGTTTTTTTTAGTCGACCCGTACTCCAATTACACTTGCAGGAAGGTGTATTTTGTAGGACCTACCCATTTACAATATATTACAACGTAAAAACCATTCAAGATATCTCTTAAATACTGTTAGTTGTTGTAGCGATTCTAACTACATAAGTTAAATCACCCTATACTCTATTGCATATATATTGTAAGCAAAGTAAAATAACATGAACTAAATTATTATAAATGTATTAGCAATAAAAAAAAAAAAAGGCAGAAGCAAAGTAACACTAGACGGCTCTACATCTGTCAGTCATAAATCTAAAAGACCCTTACAGCCTCCAGGGGTTATTTATGACCGGCAGGGTAATCCTTAACACGTGCAGAAACCGCAGGTACTAAGTGATCCCGTCAGCCGCCTGACTGATTACTTAGGACCGGTAGGGTACTCCTTAACACTAGCAGGCTAGGATCTCGCAGGCACTAAGCAACCTTTTCAGCCTCTTCTAGGAGGCTGGTTAGATATTTAACGGAGGCGCCTAGCCCGGGCCAACCAGTCTCCCGCGACCGTTCCTCAGTGATACTTTGCTTCTGTTCGAACTCTGAAAATTTGACTTATTCTATATGAAACCTATGTACCTCTCCTCTTGAACATAGTGCATTGTCGGGGCACATGCCTATCGTAAATGGAGTCAGATATGTTATTAACTCGAACAATCCACACTTGTCACCAGTGCTAGGTGATCAGGCACCACTAGTGACATCCCCGACTGTTGTGCTTAGGAGTTTCACTGTTTTAATAATTGTTTGCTGAAGACAAAAGATTGTGACATGATCCCGAGATCAAGGGGTCACGGGTTTGAATCCCAGCCCTGTCAATATCTTTTTTTCTGTAGCAAATAATTATTGAAGATAAAGTTATTAGGGTTTTAATCTATGGGCTTGATGACGTAAACAGTTCGGGGAATAGCTTACTCCTGTAATAATTTATTATTTGTCTTATTTTTCTAATCTCATTAAAAATTTTTGCGAGCTAAATAGTTATCAAATCAGTAAAAATGTTTTGTTGTGCTGTTATACAATAGCAAGAGACCGTTAGCGTGTTTATAATTATACTAAATAATTCTTATTTGTTATATTTCCACTTGTTCATGATAAACAAAACATCTTATACAAAAATTATTCAGACGGATGTAAGGTTAAACAAGTGGCATTTGTGTGTCAATTACAGTTGTCCTTTCATGTTCCGTCTTAGTGTGAACATTTCATGGGTGCGTGAGTGACAGAATTATCCCCTCTTGAACCCGGATGGATATAATTGAGAAAATATCAATGAAATCATTATTTATTCGAAAGATTGAATTTTTTGTAGATATCATTAAATAGGTTATCTGAACAGTTAAGTACCCCTTGTTCGAATATCTATTTTGAAAATATTGAACCCATTTTTGTAGAATGTTTTTAGTATACGAACATAAGAAACAAATAAAGATGACCTGAGAATAAATATTACTGGGTAACATTTAGCAGTAATGGGTTTCTTGATATTGTTTCAGGTTAACAGCTTATTGTTATTCTTTTAAGTCTTCTTTGGAAGCCCTACTTGACAAGTACAATATTTTTGTATGCGCTCATTGTTACTTGACAAAATCTTAATGTGAACTGAATAATTGTTGTATTAATGGTTGGGACTAGCGTCAATTATTAGCTGGTGCCATATTTGTCTCATTAGTGTTAAAAAAAATAAATGTTCCTTTGGACAATCGTAAATAAATTCTCGCTTTCCCAGATTAAAATAGAGACTTTTGGTTCAATACTACCACAGTTGAAGGCTCTCTGGAATTGTATATTTGTTAAGATAATACTCTCTTCGTCATATAAAGGTTATGGGTATGAATTCGGTTTGGTAGGCACTGATTTATTACAATATATCAGTCTGAGCAGATTACATTGATCCAATTAAATGAAACCTTTCTGAAATCGAACTGAGTAAACACAGTAGTTTATTCAGTCCCTTTAGTTCTTGCAGCTGGACTATCCCTAGATGTTTTTATCAATACTATAAATATAATAACTATAAGATTATAAATATTAAAACAAATAACAAAAATTATCGTTGCACAAAGATAAAGAAAATAACTGATGTACTGAGGCCACTGGCCTATAAGTGTTAGCTATGCACCTTTAGAAAATCTTTTATCAAAAAGAAAACTCATTTATTTTTTCAGAACTATGGTCTATTGTCTTCTTAATAGAGAATAATCACTCTTACATTGCTTTAATTAACCGTCATCTTGTCTTCAGCAATGTTATTGATTTTACCACAGTGGATGAGTTTGTTGGGATATCAGCTTGATGAAAGATGTTAAATTTTCATAATTTATTAATAGACAACGTTTCGACTCGCTGTGTATGTCTGCGTCGGGTCCTAACAAAAATAAAAAGAACAGTAGTGGGTGATAATAATTAAAAGTTTGGTACAAAATAATGGGCGCACAAAGAAGTGTACCATCTTTGAAATGTGTAGATTAATATTTGAGTACCTGTATTGTTAATTAGGATTACTATACCTCTTTACCATCTACCTTTATTAACTTTTCCTCACCTCTTTGTGTACCTAACTGTTGTTAATTATCATTACCCCTCTTCTTTGTATATTGAATCATTGTCTATTAAGAACTTTGAAGAGATGGAAATCTAACTAATTTCTTACATAAACCTAAACCGATATCACGAAAAATTCATGCACTCAATTATATATTCATGGCTAGCTATGAACTCACTGTAAGGCGTATCTCTAGATCATAACATATCTAATAATTATTTCTGCTTCAACAAAATAAAATTATACTCTGCCTTATTGGGAATTAAGTGATAAATGTTCTCATTCATACCATATTTACAATTTTCATTTACTCGATCATTCGTGCAATATTTGCAAACAGCCTAGAGACCTCCCAAATCCGCATGGTTGTCACCTCCCTCGCATGCGAAAGAGGAAGCGAAGTCTTGGGAAGCCCCCCACGCTCCTCCGTCAGCCGCGTCACTGGATACGAGCCAGTGGAGGCCGACCAAGAGCGCGAGAGCCACATTCGCTCAACACATGATTGAAGAAACTGACCATTGCCAGGACTCCTATTGTGTCTTGTATTTATAGCAGGTCACGAGGTCACTGCCGCTTTAGTCTCCGATTATAGGTGCAGTGCAATGACTGTGCTAGGGGATTAGGGTGGTTGAATAGGTTATTATCCAATTTCATGAATTTGGATGGTTTGAGTTCAAGAATGTAGGGTAGGTTAATAATGTTATGAAGGGTGTTGTTGCTGACGTAATAAGGGTTATTTACGGGGGGGGGAACCTGTTGTCACCCGTATGTGTCGGTCTGTTCTGGTCTTAGTGAGTACCTGTTTATCTAGGTACATGAAAATTTATATACCATTTAATGTCCTGGTGACCCTACTCCATGAAACACAATTACTTATCATAAAACAATGCATGGTAATAGAAGAAATTTTTTTTTTCTATTACATAGGGTAACCGATCGAACATCCCCAAGTCGTGATTACTAATCCGAAATATGTATTTGGGACTTAAGTGTACCACGGATTCGTTCATTAAATCCTATAGGCAACGTTTTCGTAGCAGGGGCCCTTAGTTGGAAGCTACAACGCACTTAATTGTTTCCTTTCTCCTTTGAAAGCAAAATGTTTTGCCCCTTAAATTTTTTTTTTTTTGGGCCACCTTTTAGAGACGAAATGACAAATATCGCTAAAATCTCATTTTAGGTTTAAAGTGGACTCCCCTTTGTATTCCTCGTTTAACGGAAATCTCTAGTGCCTAAAGCACTCCTGGAAATGGACTGATTGCTATTTCTTGAGTGCCCCGCAGTTGTTGATTTAAAAGTTAAAGTTGTTGATTAGCGCACTCAACCGCTATTAACGACATTTGAGTTAATTTCAATCTCCGTCACTGGTGCCTTATCGGACACCTTAACGACCTTGCCCTTCGCGAGATAATGCCCTATTTATTCCTCAAGGCTGTCTCATCACTTTTTCAACCGAGGTATCATGTATTGCTCAACTATGTGCTTTTTTTATTTATTTTTTTGCTATCAAGCTCTTAAATTTGCCGAGCAAGATAACTTTGTCACTAGATAAAGTAACAATCATGAAAGGAAAAAATACTGTGTTTGTGCAGATTAACACGTCATTCATATTCATACAAAAGTTCATAGAAAGAAATGCCAAACATTGATTTTGGAAGAAAGGTTTCGAGTTAAAAAGTGCAAACGTCTAGGGTTTAAAGACCACAATATTTCTTTTCACCTGTGTTCATGGGCTCTTCATACATGTATAGTACCTATTTTCTATTCTTGGGGGGGAAATGACTTATAATATTGGATAAAGAAAGTTTATTGTATTCAATTATTAAAAATTATGGAATTCAATATAGAGTCTACTATAAATAAATCTATTTACAATAGGTCAATATTATATGTCCTGTTAATTGCACATTGTGATTTGAGATTGTTACAAAAGTATAATGTACATTATACATTCATTGTACATACATGCATGTTTAAAAAGTGATAGGGCTCACCTTATGAATCATAAAACTTAAAACTAACTTACATCTAACAAGCAAAATCGTAACCTATTTTTCTCCGAAAGTCTGTTGCCATCGAAGCGGGGAGGGTGGTGGGGTCATAGTGTTAAATACTGGATTTGTCAGGTTGTCTCCGGTGAATGAACGCACCCACCGACGTTACACCAAGCTAAGGGTTTTCTCAGGATCCCAATCTGAAATTGCTGGAGACTTTTAGCTGTATTGTCAGTCAAGTGAGTATATAGTGGGAGCACCCGTACAGCAGAGCTGGCTGGAAGCGATGACATCCTATGATACTGTAACGTATTTAATTAATACAAATACAACGTAGCCGACCTGAAAGAAAAAGTAAAGTTCTGGCAGTTTGTATATTGTCTTGAGTCTTCTTAAGCCCCTCATCTCGAAAACCGAACATGAAAAGTCCTAATTTTATTTCCTAATTGATTATATATTTCTAATCCTCCAGAATGAATAAAAGATCGCAGTGAAAAGAGAAAGTTCTCACGATATTAAAATTTAATATTCTGAAAAAGTAGGGTTTTTTTTCTGAGATAAGGGGTGATTAAGTCTGATATTTTTCCACTATTCCAGATAATAAAGTGGACTTTAAAAAAGGCCCTTTGTGCTTGAACAAACAGCTCATCTATTTTTGGACTTCTTAATTTTCTACGTGACATCTTGTGTCATATCCCCCGACGGAACATCCCCACTCTTTCACGAAATAAATTAAAAATATCTATTGTTTGCGACAAGACAATCGCAAATTGTTTTTTAGCGACGAGTCATTCATTCATTCGCCGCGTTGCTGCACTAAAGCGGGTAGCTGAACTATAGCGTGAAAGGCCAACGTTGACGCAATGTGCGCAGTAGCTCATGAAGTTTTACCTTTAGAGTATTTTATTTTTCATTTTTTATTCCAATGCCAAGTTGCAAAACCTGTATTGCATGACTATGCGCGCCTTCGCACTCAGTCAGTTGGTTGGGTATTTTCTACATCAGGGTCGTACCAGAGAGATGTGATTTTAGGGTCATTCAGGTAGGGAATAATTTATTGTTAGAGTTATCTAATCTTGAGACATAGCTCTTTCTAGTACTAGCTGTTAGGAGCTGAGAAAAAAACGACTTAAAAGTCTCAGACAGCCGCTTAGACGACTTAGTCAAAGACCGAACTCTAAAGAATGTCCACTGAATCACGGGACAAAGAGGCGGAAGCGTGACTAAGCTTCGGTAAGCCGACCTGAAGACCAGTATTTTTAACTGGCTCAGAAAATGTATATTTCATGAGCTATATAACTCGAAAGTCGGTTACTAATTTTCATAGTTGAAATATATTTTATTAGGAGACTGAAGGTTCTTTCAGATTTGATCGTTATCTGAATTCTAATTAACAATTTTTTGTGATTTGTGATTGTTAAAAAAGTATAATGTACATTATTCATTGTACATACATACATGTTTATAAAGTGGTGTGGCTCACCTTATGGGTAAGAACTAATTGTAAATAGTGCAGTTTCAATTATTTTTAGTCGGTTTGTCCTGAATTAAATATCACGGTGGCACGACTTATTTGTATATGAGGTGGGTCTAACCGTGTCAATCATTTTCACCTCTAAGCCTGTCCGATCCATCCCAATCGAGAAAAAAAAAATGGGTTATCTTGTTTATTGCCGCTAATTGAAAAGGCTAACGCTTGGGAAAATTCCATATAAAAGCACTGTTGAGTTTTACTTTTTTTATTCCTGACAGGTTATCTTTTATCAATAGCTGGCTGATTTTTTTTTTTTAAAGTATTGTCAAGTGATACTGTTATTTTTATTTTCGGTGCCACGAGTATTTTTTTTTTTTTAATTCACTAATAAAAGACGACGGTTCTGGATTTGAATACCTAATGACAGTGAATTTTGTACACATCTGTAGTTGCATGAATGAATATCTGCCTTCCATGTGATAACCAGCACGCACTTACTGCTCTAGTTGCAGTGCACAAGTGTGTGAAACCCCCAAGCTTGAAATATATGAAGAATCTGGAAGTATCCCATACTCCAGGCTATGGCTCATACCCCCACCCAACCAAAAAATATTCTTATGTACCATTGAAGTTTGTACAGGGCGTACGCCCAATACAATACAATTTATTTTTTAACATTTTCCTTTTGTATTATTATTGTATTATTCCTCATCACATTATATTAGTCGTATAAACATACTTGAACGACATTGGTCAATTGTATTAAATAGTACTCAGACCTTTGATTTTATTTACGATATGACATGACCACGTGATATCTATACTAATGCATAATGGCGTCATTATGCATGCTCGCCACTGGACACCGGAACAGGATACGATGATATCCATCAGGCGTTGTTTATCCTACATTTATGCAAGACTAATCATTTTTACTTCCGTTCGTATTTAAGTACGTATTTTATTATTAGGGCCAAATTTTTTTTTTTTATACCCCATTCGACAATAACGTCAAATGTTTGAACATTGTTTTACTAATTTACCTTGAGTCCGATTCCGTCTGCGAACAAGATAATTTGTCCGATGATCCGTGCTTAAAATGCAAATGCAAATGACATTCTTTGTTTCTATCAAGTTTCATTTATATCTATATTCCTTTCGAACCTAGTTTGAATCTTGCAGTTATTATAGGGTATTTGATTTGGAAGACAACAACTCGACCACCGAACTGTACAAGTCTGGTAATTTACTGATAAAATTATGGGCTAGTATTTCGCTCCTGCTTTCCCATTCGATTCTGTTAATACGCCAACTTCTGTTTATCCTCCTGTTGGGTTATTGTTATCTCTGGTTCATCAGCATGCCCTAAACATTCTTTTGGAGTGCCCAGATCCTTTAGCCATCGTCCAACTTTAAATGTATCTTATAATCCTCCACCTTGGATACCTTATTCATGCCTCACCTAGCAGTCTTGACTGTTCATGTTAAGTGGTGATGTTAAATGTGTTGTTCGGAGAATCTCCAGGACTCTACACGTCTACTCTATGTAGTAGAGTAAAGTTATGAAATGTCAATTGACTGACCTATTATGTTTTTCTATTCCAGAGTCATGGGTGGAGATTGGGCGAAGCCCGGAACGGACAACCCCGCTGCCTTGCTTCCCTGCTGCAGAGGAGTATCTGAGGCTGCTTAAGGATGCACAGCGAGAGAGCAGTAGCCAGTCTTCTGCAAGGCACAGTGTTGCTTCCAGCGTCAAGGGCAGGTGAGTCGCAATGAGTAATCTATGCTCTCACTAACCGCACGAATATGAACCATCTTCAAGTTCCTTGACACTTCCAACGAAGTCACAATCTACTAATTTCATGTCTGATGTCTTATCTATGTACAAATCCTATGCATAACCTTCCCTAATTACTCTTATTGAAATGAAATGAGATAATTGAAATAAAATTTATTCTGGGGTGTTAATCCAGTTTTTTGATTCGTTGCAGCGCCTAACAAATCCAGTGTTTAACACTTTGACTCCATTCCCCCCATTCCCGTATTGCTGGCAACTGACTGTCGGGAAAAACTAGGTTAAGTTAGTTAGCTCAAAGTTAGTATTAGCACCACTCATTCTTGAGTTGAGCCTTATCACTGTCTATGTTCACAGCCCTTGCATTCTATACACCAGCCTTCTTCAGAAAAATTCTACCGTAAATATAATTAACACGATGTGCATTTATGTAAATAGTCCATATTGTGGAGTTTGTAACTCACCCTGTGTATATTGGATGAAATGAAGGTGTTTGAAACAAAAAATCCCCAACAATAACCAATCTGACACTTTGTGGCCATAGTCTAGCCTATGCACACATATCATAAATAACAGTTCATTAGGTATTAGGTAAAGGATAACAGCAAAAATATTAATGATATTGGAATATTCGAAATATATTAAAGTGGTGAATTTAGAGGATTGAACATATTTATAAAAACAGGGCTTGAAAACTGTGTTGGAAGATGAGTCTAGAGGGATTGATGGATGAAGGAATAGAGTTCCAAAGGACGAATGCACGGATGACAAAGGATCGATCTTAGGAAGCGGATCTGTGAGCAGGAGACTGGAGGTTGGGTAAGCAAGATCCTGTGTTGAGGGATTGTGGATGGAGGATTTGAGTTTAATGGTATTATATCTGTGATCAGATGGCAAAATGATATTAGTCGCTTTTTCTAACAAAGAAATTTTTTCACATTCCAGAGTCTATTATAGGTATTAGCCAACATCATTCATTGGCAATACCTACACAACTTTGTGATTTTTCATAACACTCTAGTACATATAGACTCCGGAATCTGAAAAAATCTCTCTGCTGAACCAAAGCAGCTATGTTGGTCTCTCTTCGATGAAAAACTAAAATTATAGCATAGTTTTCTCTTGGAGTTGTCGAGAGACACAGCCATTTCGCATCGCTATGCTCAGTAGAATGGCTTATTTCCGCCGACCCGACGGGACCTTCTGTGACTTATAAAATAAGTTGTTGTTCAATCAAGCCCTTGTAACATAACATGTTATATATGACTTATAACATTCTGCCATCTGAACACAGATATATGTGTTTTAGTGAATAAGGTTTGGTAGAGGAAGGTCCCGTCAGGTCGGGGGAAATAAGCCATTCTGATTGAGCATAGTGATGCCAAATGGCTGTCTCTCGACAACTCCAAGAGAAAACTATGCTATAATTTTAGTTTTTCATCGAAGAGAGACCAACATAGCTGCTATGGTTCAGCTTGTGATGACAATTGTCTGAAGGAGGTAGTTGTGTTCCATGTGAAAGGTCCGGGAGCGGTTTAAAAGGCGTGGTAAGAGTTAGGATCTTAAGAGGAAAATAAATTTAACTTGCCTGGCTCAGGTCACGTAGGCCGTGAGAAGAATGATGTTCCTGGAGCATTAGAGACAGGTTTCTGGGCCGGGTTCTGCTCAGTTCGTCACGTAGGCGGCTTCAATGGTCGTAGTTCAATAAATACCCTGCTTCTCCGCATCAGCTCAAGCTGTAGGCAAGAGTCTGCTAGTATAAACACCTGGTCAATCAAGCCCTTAATCACAATGATATAGGAAAGATGGAACTGGCCTCATGATTCCAAAGTTTAATTCAGCAATTCTTAATTAAAGGTCTTATAATTGCTCAATCTAGCACATTATTCAAGGCTGTTCATGAATTAGGAAAATTTGAAAGAATCGTTTAATGTCAGCAAATTGTTGCGATCTGAAATTTGAATGGTTCAGCAGTATGCAACCTGGTTTCATACTGATACTTTATGCGTATTTCGTGGCTTTGTATTCCAATTTGTAGCCTTGTATGTTTATTGTACAAAAATAGAGTAATGTGGGCTACCTGATATAGATCCTGCAACGTTCAATTTACTGAGCTTCACGTGAAAGAAACAATATCTGTCCATCAGGGTATATTTGAACCTATTCATATCATGAAGTTGATGAACAATCACCTTGAGCATTGCATCACCTCCGAGTTCCATGTGTCTTCAGATAATATATGACCCTGATAATTAAACATATGGGTTTGAAATACTCGTTTGAGTGTCTCTTTGAGGTGCTTTGTGATGTCCGTGGCGCAATATTTTGCAAACATTTGCGTTTTCTATTTGCTTGCTGGTTTTAGGCTCAGCCTAGTGTCCATTTCTGTAATTGGCATGCAACAGTCACTACTGGTTGTTGTTTTTGAAAATTGTACATTTTTTGAATTATTAACTTTCCAAATGCTATTTTTTTTTTAGCAGAAGGGCACATAAGTGTCATTCAAAACTAAAGAAATCACCTTTTCTAACTAACTACATAATTGTATGAAAACATTATGTATGAAATATTTGGTGTGAAAAGGTAGATGGATGTTGACTGCTCAAATATTTTCTGATACAGACTCACAACGTATGTCGAAACGTAGTCCATTAATAAATTTGTAGAAAACACAACAAATTTCATTGGATCATCAACCTAAGCCCATCTCCAATAAACTTTCTACTTACTTATATAATAACGGCCAACAATGAACTCGCAGTAAAAACTAAATATGTTTTTTCCTATCAAATTAGTTTCGCCATGTAATAGCCACTTAAAGTATAATTTAATATTCATATTATGTTTATAAGTATCACTTCTATTAACTTTATATGCTACTTATAAACTTTTTATTTCCGACAATTTCACTCAGACTCTCAGTGGCGACCCGTTACGTTCTAATCGACCTTCGATTGTTCCCCTGATGAGACTTGTTTTATTCTATTTATTTTTTATTTTATTTGTAATTGTAGCGACCGCTGACTACATAAGATAAATTACCCTATACTCTATCGCATATATATTGTAAGCAAAAGTAAAATAACATGAACTAAATGAATTGTAGACAAATGTAAACAAATCTTTTTTTCTTTTTTTTTTCCCTTAGCTCTCAAACTTATAAAAATAGGATGTGGGAAAAATAAAGAAAAATTATTTTGGGCTAATGAGTGCCTTTCACTAAGGGGAGTCCTATACAAATCATTGTAAATGTGTTAAGCAATAAAAGGCGGAAGCCAACTAAGTCACCCGAGAAAGGGTGATTAGCTGGCAGTCATAAACATTAACAACCCTTTTTTGCAGCCTCTACCTCCAGGGGGAAAGGGGTCGGGTAATTAAGCGTGTACTTAAGACAGGGCTCCTGGCCCTGAAAAGCAGTCTCTTGGGACCTTTACTTGGTGATGCTTGGTTTCCGCTCGAACTCTGAAAACTTGACTAATTCTTTATGAAACCTCTGTACCTCTTCTCTTGAACATAGTGCATTGTCATACCTATCATAAATGGAGTCAGATAGTAACGCCGTCATGGAACGATTGTCCAGGTTATAAACTCGAACAATCCGCACTTGTCATCAGGGCTAGAGTTATTAGGCACCCCCTAGTGACGACCCGAAAGTAATTAATGGCGTGTGAATCATCAAGTGATATTTGCACACCAATATTTATAACTTATCTATATATATATATCAAAACTAAAGAAATAGCCTTTTCTAACTAACTACATAATTGTATGAAAACATTATCTATGAAATATTTGGTGTGAAAAGGTAGATGGATGTTGATATTTTCTGATATATATTTTCTGATACAGACTCACATAGTATTTCGAAACATAGTCCATCAATAAATTTGTAGAAAACACAACAAATTTCATTGGATCATAAACCTAAGCCGATCTCCAACAAACTTTCCTAATCATATATATAATAACAATGAACTCGCAGTAAAAACTAAATGTTTTGATCTATAACTTTGTCAATTTATAACTTATAAGTATTCAAATTGTTTTACTCAAACTATTTTCGGATTATAAAGTTGTTTATAATACAATAAATCTCCTCTGTGATATTGTTTTTTCGTCATATTTATCCATATTTAATATAAAAATATTTGTAATATTATTATAATATGTTATTAATAATTGAAATTATTTTATTTTCGATTGAAATCCATGTTTTCATTAAAGTGTAGCTCAAACTCGTGTCACCAAAAAAGGGAAAACTTGATTGTTAAGCGCCGTTTAGTAATATTTAAACTGAATATGTAGTATTTTTCTTAAAAGTGGTTTTTAGGTATTACGTGTACTATCTTAATTTACGTCAATTTTGTGTGCGCGTTAGGTTGTTTTTAAATGTTCCTACGCCGCCGAGTGCCGTGCCATTTAAAAAACATAAAATATTGGCTTTGAAAATGGTAGTTAAAAGTTGCCTTTGCATATTTTACCCTTATTATCAATTATTTGTATCTTTAACGACTGCAATAGATGTTAAATTGTTCTTTCTTCTGTAAAAAATTAAGAACAATATCAGTGTCATTGTTTAGGCCTGATTATTTGAAAGTTCTTAAATTATTTAAAAAAAAAAAACCACTTCATTTAATTAGCTAAACCGCCACAAAAAATATAAACAGTTAAAATATTGGCAAATAAAAAGCTGTCAGCTAGCACGACATTAAATACGTGATGGTAGTATTGACGGTTGACAGATTTCGATTTAATAAATAATACATTGTGATCTACATGACAGTAATTATGCAGATTTATGAAATATTGTTTCAAAAACAATATTCGAATAGTGGCCACAAACCGACAATTTATTTCTGACCCCTTTCCGACTAGCCCGGAAATTTGTTGGTATCAGATAAGAGTGAGTTCAGTGCCCATCGAGAACACTGCATTGCGTTCAACTGTCCTGCGCGTTCAAATGCCGATAAATAACTGGAAATGCAATGTTTTATATTGTTCTTCAAGAATTGCGGTAATAAATTATATAGAATAATAATAAAGAATAAATGTTATTTTGTCTCATACCAATATTGTCAATTCGAGATTGTCGGGGTTCAACATACATTTTCTTTTCGAAATTTAATTGTGTGCGTAACTTATTTCTTGAACTCGTATGTTAGCTCCAGAGGTTTTCAACCTTCTGGAAAATTTGAAGAATCGGAGCTTGGTAACTGTAATACTGCGCCCCTCATTTTTGTCCTTTATGTATATACTGTGTATATGTTTGTTTTTTTAAGACAATTAAGAATTATAAGTAAATATAATTACAATGAATAGAACTATTAACAACTAAAGAGTATTAGATAGGTATTTTTATTATTATTATTATTAGAAACTTCTTTATTGTGATAAAATTACAATCTGCCATATTGCTCAATAAGTAATTGTGATAAATGTTCTCATTCGAACTATATTTACAATTGTCATTCACTCGCTCATTCATACAGTATTTTCAAACAGCCCATAGACCTCCCAAATCCACACGGTTGTCACCTCCCTGGCATGCGAAAGAGAAAGCGGAGTCTTAGGGCCTCCCCCACGCTCCTCCGTCAGCCTCGTCACTGGTTACGAGCGAGTGAAGGCTGACCAAGAGCGCGAGAGACACAGCCGCTCAAGACATGATTGGAAAAACTGGCCATTGCTTGTAAATTTTATTAAAAATATAGGCGAAAGCAAGCGGGATTCTGTTAGTATCACTCTATATAGAGTCGTAGACACGATCCCGTCTCCCGGTGTAATTTGATACTTCTACAGATTTGTCTGCGATAAGTCTCAGGCCGAGGGTCATGTAAACCCTGTCTGGCCCTCATGCCACTGTGAATACTGCAAGGAGTTATAGTGATAAAACTATCTGTACCAATACTTAAAATAGTTTCCTTGCTTTAAATATAACGAACTATATCAATTCCCTCAATTTAATATGCTTAAAACCATACATTGAAATGAATGATTATCTTTAACAAATATAATTCTAATTCAAACAGATGGTTGTACCGAAAATTCTTTCAAATAAATCATACAAATGATAAAAAAAAAAATCTTAATTGTGGAGCCTAAAGGGATCTACTTTTTTTCAAATACGGGGCAATCATCTTTCGTCTGACTGTCTGTCTGTGATTATGGGCGTGAAAATGATTCAGTCAACCTGAAATTTTAAAGGTATATTATTACACGTCTCTAAATATGGTCAATACTAGTCAGCATACAATAAAGAGTAGTTTAGCGAAAAGAAGAAATATGAAAAAAAAAACCGGTAGTTTTCAAGGTTTCACTAATCTAGCTCAAAAGATGTTTAATTAAGTTATAGTTATGATTAAGAATTATTGGATAAACTGTGCACACAGCTAACGCTCCAACATCTCACGGTGTTGTTCCTTCATTTTCTAGGTCCTTTTAATTTTCAAGCTAAAAAAAAAAAAAATGCAATTTGTGCTACAATGAGAACAATGCATATTATCTATGCAAAATGTTAAATTTACCAGGGCACTATCGATAGATTATTCTCATTGAAGAATGCGCCTGTCACATGCTACAGGGTTATCGGACCATTGTATTCTTTTTCTCATGTGTCCAGGCGTGATAATGTCAAACCGTGCGTGTTATCGCTAGGTACGAATATATTCACCTCATCTATTGAGACGACTTAGCTGTTTATTTATTACATAACGACTTACTATTTCCCTTTTTCGCTTGTAGGGGTTATGTAATACCTACAGACACAACAAGACACACATTATATTTGCTCATGTTGAGTGACACAGATCAGATACATCCTTCTCAGAATAAATCCTTAAAGGTTGGCAGGAATCGAACCCGAGAAGCCGCAGTCTGTAGTAATTGGAGAGTAAATAATAAATTAAAAATTATCTGTTGACACTGTGGTCGAAAGGCTAGACCCTCCTATTGTCTAGTGAGGGTTGATTTCTATGCAGCTTTTTGACTGAGTCTGGAATCTGTAGATAACGTGTTTTTTGTCCTACCTCGTGAGAGGAAATTATTACTTACTGGTTTAAATATGTATTGACTCCTTGCTGCTAGACTTCACGTGGCTTTTGCTACACAAATAAAATACTAGTTTTAGTAACGAAAAATCATAGGGAACTCACTGTTTTACAATACAGGTTTCGCTTTGCGTAGGGTTTGTCAAGAAACAGCAGCGTCGTATTCTATACTTTTTTTTTTATTTATGAAATACTCCGTTTAGTCCCTCCTGGAACGTTTTACTTATATACTTATATGTTATACTAATATGCTTAGAAATATACATTAAAGCAATAAATTAATAAAAACAATATGTTTTTTGAGATTATATCGGAATTCTATGAATTGTATGCGATCAGTCCTTGCTATCTAAAGAGTTAGAGCTTAAAACATAACACCTGCTGTTAGGAGAGTGTTATGAAGTAACAGAAAACTATATAAATATCATTTTGTTATTTTTTTCAATTTGTTTATATACTGTCACTAGACATTTTTTATATTATTTACCGGTGTTTTTTTTAATTAGAGTTATTAATTATAATTTAAATAAACGTCTTATCTACAAATCTGATAATTCTAAGATAATTTCCACCTCCTTTGCTGACAAAATATCTGCATTCTTAGCCTGTCTAATAAACTGATTTTGGTTTTAAGTCTTTGATTTATTACCTTCCTCTCTTCCTTATAAGAAGGGCTACACAGATTCATCAATTAGGATCTATGAATCTATTATTGAATATATTATGAATATATTTTTTGAAGAAATATCTTCATTCTTGTGTATTATATTCACTTGGCGGAGGCTGATCTTAACAGACAGGGTTTGCTTCAGTCGTCATGCATCAATCATCAATTTTGTCTCCAGACAATATATCATTAAAGAAGTTTTTCCTGATAGGTTGACACATTATTTGTCTTGATAGATACGCCTAAGAACGTCAGAAAGGCATTTTAATGTCGATTTAAACATGTAATTTTGAAAAATACATTATACTTCGTCTATATAACTATCTCAAAAAACATATTGTTTTTATTAATTTATTGCTTTAATGTATATTTGTAAAACATATATAGCAGTAACACGTTCTAGGAGGGGCTAAACGGAGAATTTCATAAATGAAAACAAAATATAGAATCGATGCTGCTATTTCTTGACTAAGTCCAAGCAAGGCGAAACCTGTATTGTAAAACAGGTTGCCCCGAAGTTGAGTTCCCGAGATTTTTCGTCACTAAAACTAGTATTTTATTTGTGTATCAAAAGTCACATGAGGTCTAGCAGCAAGGAGTCAATACATATTTATACCGGTAAGAATTAATTTCATCTGGCGAGGTTGGACATAAAGAACACGTTATCTACAGATACCAGACTCAGTCAAAAGCTGCATACAAATCAACCCTCACTAGCCAATAGGAGGGTCTATATTTAACACACTGTTGTTACATTGACCTATTATTATTATTTTGGGGTTAACAATTGTAAATACGCTGAGGTTAAACACCACAACTAGTTGTTAATCTTAAAATAATTCTTCTCGTACACAGACATTAAGTAGAAAACTATTTGCTATAAATGTTAAAAATATGATACGCTCTTCTCACCTATGTTCTATTATTATATCCTCATTAAGTCATTAAGACAGAATGTTGACATATTCTATATAAAGGATCTACGTTCCGCAGGGCCACGAGTCATTGGTTCTATGAAGATGCACGAGTTACCTCATTCCAATCTGGTCTGTCATTTGTCTGTGCTCAGCCGTATTCAGTGGCGTAATGGCTGGTCGATATATACCAGTCACGTACTAGTCTACTGTACGATAAGCTCTTATCATTCTCTAGCGATTCTCGGCAAGCACATGTACCCGTTCAGGGACTGATAAGTAATTAATGGGACGTCAAATGAACTTATTTCTCTCCTAGGAAAATACATAAGTTTGATTATAACAAAATGAGCTAAGTTATAAGATGACGAGTCTAAAAAACATGTCAAAACATATGTTCTAGCAATATATAACACCTCGGATGCTTTATATGTTCCGGTTGCTAATTTTTCTTTCCTGACGAAATACTATAAAATTAACTAAAATTCTAATAATATAGGTATCAAATAATATCTGATAATTGCATTTTAATTTCCAAAAATATCTGTAGTTGATACAAACCTGAAACGCTGGTGTTTTTATCCGAAATCGGGCGCGTAATCCCTTCCCATTGTAACTCCTTATGAATATGTTGTACTTTAAACATAAACACGTGTTCTCAAGAAATCGCTATAGATAACTTCGGATAAATGTTAGCACCGGGTATAATTTGTTTATCCGTCTATATGAGATGGACTGACTCTGACTCGAATGCCAAATATACTGTGACCTCTGGGCAGCCTATGTCAAACCGATGACACCAGATAAGGCAACGGACATCTCGTCGCCTCGTGGGCGTGTAAAAACAACGCCCACCGTACTACCTCCTTTCCTGTCGGGCAAAAATAAATTCTACTATTCATTCATTTATTTTCAGACCATTGAAAACAGTTGGAACATTTAATGCAACACTGCTATCGACACAAAATCACCTCTTAGGCACTTATAACCAACTAACTATCCAATTAGGTAGCGAGGATACTTGTCCTAACATGCATTTGGGTCAATCTTTTCACGGACAAAACTATCTATCCTACACTCTGCATAAATATAAACTCTATAATACAAAATTTGTAGCGTAATGTAAACCTAACTATGTATGATATGTAAATAATAAAATAGCGCGCGACCACTAGTTCCCAGGCCGCCGCTTCAGGGGGTAGGCAAGCGAGCCTGATAGGGGAAAATGAACGCCCTCCTGATTGGCCGATATCAACGGTTATCTCATTGGATGCTATAAATATATACTAATAATCTCTGACGATGAATTCGAGCTCCAGTTGAGCCTTGGGACTCGTAGTTGCATTGATGCCGTGAAATGACGTCTTCTTCTTTAACCTCTGCACTTCTCCTGCCTAACCTTGCTAGATTTGGTGCGGCATTGTCAGATTCAATATCTTCCAAGTGGAGTTCCCTGGCTTGCGCCTTACTAAACTAGCCTTTCTAGCTTCCTAGTGAGACTTCCTCAGCCGTTCATTCCGTTTCCTTCCGGTTAACATTCGCCTTTGGTGGTGGCTTTCGCCTAACCTTAGATTCCGAATGGCATTCGGACACTATGTAAAATACCACAAAACCTAACCTGTACCTACCTATACAGTGCACTGTCGGAGGACATACCTATCAAAATTGGAGTCGGATAGATCAATAATGGTGCCCGTCGCCAAGCATTTTTCAAGGTCACCTAACTCATTCTCTGTCACCAGGATTAAGTTTGTAATAGCCCCCTCGTGACCATCCGACACATGCCCAATGTGTTTGTTTTTCAAGTGTATTGTGGTCCAGTTTTTGTTTGGCATTTTTAAGGCAAACATCCGGGGTTGGCTAACTACTGGTTGCCACCCTACTCTCACATCGAGGGCACTGAGAGACAATGTTTTATAGATTGAAATAAAATCATCTCCCTCCGAATACTGGAGGTCAATCGTATTACGTAGTACTTATACCAGGGCAAAGGCTCATCTCCAACCACTGTTTCAACAGGGGGTTGAGACTCCCAAGAACATGCAATTCAAACAGATAAGGAAATAAACACATTACATAACAGTTAATGGTTCTCTTAAACATAGCTTACTCATTACTTAAACAAATAAACCGTGTGCGTATATAGTAATTAATGCGCATATGAACAGTGATATAATGTGCTCTCTATCCTCTACACCTCCTTGAATAATGTCAATACTTTAGATAGATGATAACGGGTTATAGAATCGCCGGTTGAGATTCTGCGACGTTGTCAATAAACTTATTTTTAAACAAGCTGTTTCACTATAAATACATTATTATATAGTAACAAACGAATAATAAAAAGTGAAAATAATCTACTGAACGATTTTAACTAATGAGTAAACACGACGTCATTGGAGATTTGACGAAACTAACAATATCCTTCTCCATGGGTAACATTTGTTGTTAATTATATTGAGTGTAACAAGTAAATCGTTGTGTTGACGTTCAGTCAGTCAGTTCTTAGCTGTGCTCTAAACTTATCTTTGCTGTAAACAAATCATTTCCTTGCTGTCACGACACCCGATCTCTGGAGAAAGGTGAAACCTTACAAAGACATCTGTGTTACATGTAGCGAGGCAGCTCGATGTCGCTGAAACGTCGCAGTGTTCTTTCATTTAAAGAAAAACCTTTGTATTTTTCATTGGCATTTCCTCTACCTCTCCCATGTGTGTCCTCGAGTATTTCCTTCCTCTTGTGCATCTGCATGCTTAGTCATTGTATATTGATAATTATACGTCAATTAAGATTTATATGATAAGTGAAGTAACAATATCGAGGATATTTACGAGACGTGTCGTTGTACTTTATATTGAAAAGCTACTTGGTATTTTTTATCAAACGTTATTATTAAGTTACTGAAAATTTCCTTTTTTAGTTTATCAGAAAATAGTAATTATTTAAAATATTGGCAAAAAAGTCTTTACGAGCCTTCTTTGTTTCCTAAACATATGGAAACAATGGAACCGTAAAAAACATAAAATTAAATCTTTAGCAGCTTCCTAGCTGTGATTTTTAAAAGCTTGAAACGAAAAAACAAATATTTATAAAAATAATATATCTTTATTATACTGGGATTAAGTCCGATAACAACAACTAATTTTTTTTTTACATAAAATGAGCTTCTTTAATAGTACTATTGCATGCTTAGTTTCTATACATGAAATAAAATAAAAAATCAAATGATTTTTTTGTTCCTTCATATCCTCTTGTTATTATAAATTATGTAAATCAGTATAGATTCTACATAAATGAATCTATTTACATTAGGTCCTGTAGCTTGGCTAAATTTTATAAAAATTTTAATAATTTTACATTGCGATTAGTGATTGTAACAAAATTACAGTGTACATTTACATTGATTATACGAAATCTTAAATTAAATTTTCCCCGACAATCTGTTCCCATCGATGCGGGAAGGGTAGTGGGGGTCATAGTGTTAAACACTGGGTTTGTTAGGTACTGCAACGAGTTAAAAAACTTTATATGTTTCCGGTGGAAAAAAATTAAATGAACTAAGATTACAGATTACGTATTATCGAAAATTAAATAAATAAACAGAATGGCAATTATACGAAGTGGTTCAAATATACACACTTATACTTCAGATAGATATATATATATATATATATAATATGTTTTTGAAGTATACTCAATTATACTTTAGAAGAGTGATAACAAGTGATTTGCAATAACAATACTTAATTGAACTTTTGTGTGGAAATTCCCCGACCGACGACCATAACAAACACGAACGTTTTGACGTGCTTTTACGTAAGGAGTTTAATTAATGTAGGCACTCATCATTGCGCTGTTCGTGTTTGACGTTTTAGGCTGGCCTTGGAGAAAAGGTAGTTTTGTCGAACATTTCTATTCGTAACATGATTCCCCTTCCGACGGTGGCATTATCCAGTCAATTGTGGCAGTGAATTATTTTTAACAAGATATACGTCTGTACTTAAATATACATATTGACATTATCTTCTTTCTCGTATTTTATCCTGCTGAATAAATAAATATTTTTAAAGTACGTGATTTTTAATTAAAAGCAAAAAAAACTAAGTCTGAAGCATATATTTTTTTTTCTTGGAATGTCGGGGGCTTCGTTATGAATGTATGGCTGAATTAATTTCTCTACCCACATTATTTTGTGGGAAGGGAAATTAATTCAGTCATCCAGAGCTATAATTTGAAAGTAATCAATATTTATTGTCATTAATTATTGTTTAGTGAGAAAAATCTTCTGATGAATGTAATATGAATAAATTATCCCCTTCCCTGCAAGAATCTACCAATTGATAATTCGTCATTATAATTATTTGTATTTAGTTTTTAGTCCTTTCCTATTTTTTAAACATCCCAGCAACCTTTCACGCTCTTTTCCCCTTTGTAATTATTCCTATAGTTTCATTAATTTCTTTGTTGCTATTGTCAGTGGTTGTCATTAATCTCTACCCAAGGTTTTTTGGTTCAATCTTATTCTGTTGATTCGTGGTGGTGATCAGATATGTCCGTCCATAAGCCCTTCATTATTTATAACCTTATTGGATCACTGTGATGGTATATATATATTATTTTTTTGTCAGCAAGACATACTTATTTGTATATGCCCTGGAATATAGTAATTTTTCGAATCATTCATTCATATCATTCATTAAATATCCCGTTTTATATTATATATTATTGTGTGTTTTAGGCTGTTAACTAATACTATTTTAAAATAGAAATAGCTCTCTCTGGTTGTGGATTATATGGACTAGAGCAAGGATTTGATCACTTAAACCATATGAAAACCTGGTCTTGTTAGCTAAAAATTATTAATTTATAAGTAGTATGAATATTAGTAACGAAAGCCCATTCGTTTAGCTCTTTTTTTATGTGTATATTCTTCCATATGTCAAACTTTTCTTTTTTTTTTATTATTAAGATAACCTTTTATAAAACATTTAAACTTATGTCATAATATTTATGGTGTATAAAATGATTTCTTGCCAACATCAGCTAGCAATTTTCTCAATCATTATTCGTTCATGACCCAACTAACATTTGCGCATCGTTACTCAGAACTCCGAGACATTTAATTTGGTAACCTACTCGTCATCAAGATTTTCTTTTACTACCAAATGATGATCCTTAATTATTTTTAATGAGACTGGCAGTATTTTTCAAGGCGTCAGAACATCCTTGTAACATGTATTGCATGTAGATCAAACAGGGTACTTGAAACCATTGGAATAGGCTGACACAAAAGGGAAAAAGATGGGTCACCATCGTGAGGTATATTTAAAGCAGTTACCATTATGGAAAATGTATGTTCGTTTATTTATTTTATAATCATATAGTATAGGAGGGCAAGAGAACTCACCAGCTTTCTCAATGCACTATCTGGGTATAAAAAGTGGATAGGCATCTCCATTTCTCTACTCATTTTAGTAATAAAATAGAAAAAGTACGACACAGGTCTTATCGGCTATCGCACTTGCTAACTTCACGCAACCTGTTGCATCTTCTCAAACTGATGATCTATAAATGTGTCCTCCGGCCAGCTCTGCTGTACGGTGCCCCGCTGTTTACCCACTTGACTGACAATAAAGCCAAATGTCTCCAACATTTCCAGAATGGGATCATGCGAAAAGTGGTCCAATAGAGAGGCTAAAGAACGCTGACCCCCTTTGCTTGGGGTGCCCCCGGTGGGTGAGTTCATCCACCGGAGACACATCAAGTTTTTTGACTCGTTGCAGCACTTAACCAACCCAGTGTTAACACTATGGCCCCACCACCCCTCCCGCATCGATGGCAACAGACTGTCGGGGAAAAGTAGGGTTTAATTAAGTAAGAATTAGTATGTAAGTTAGTTTTAAGTTCGAGGTGAGCCCCATCACCTTTATTAGTCAGTTTAGCCCAGTCACGTATAATGTGTATCATTGTACTTGTGTATATTTGTATGTGTACACAGGTGGGCTGAAAAGTTTCCAACCTCAACATGAAGATGATAATAAAATAAATAAAAGCTAGTGAAATAAAAGCTTTGTTTGGTCGGAAACTTTTCAGGCCACCCGTATGTTGTATATTTTTTATAAAATAACAAAACCTGTATATAATGTAGCGATGATATAGGAAATACAAAAATAATTTGTAAATAGATTCGTCTGAGGATCTATAATTAAATATAATTATCAGTAAATTTAAAGGGGCTATGAAAGAAAAAAAATTATTTATTTTATATAGATATACTCGCTATATTACATCAAACAAATTTAATCTAATCAAAAACTCTTATTGCTCGTTCGTATGATTCACATGGAATTATGCAATGTCTTATGTAAGACGCCATTATTAATTGCTGTTGTTGTTTTTTTGCCACCCATCTCTTATTTACGGAGCTTCATGTTAAAGTAATTTCTGATTTCACGTGATATTTAAACCCTGTCGGGGGCACACGATGAGATATCTATAGCCAGACCACAAAAGAGCACTGAAATTAATGTCATTTTTAGTTATTTTGTATTTTTGAATTTTGTTAATCGTGAAATAATCCAATGGTTTCTGATATTCGATTCCGATCAATTATGAAATAGACAAAAGGGCTTGTGTGATAGCATTTGTGACTATTTCCAAACCGTCCGTTCGTTCAATCCAATAGCACTCCAACTAATTGTGTTCGGCTTATAATTTATTTAATAAATTTGGCTGGATATAACTCTTCTTGTTAATAAGTTTAGTGGATTTTAATAATTTAGGCATTATAATTAATAGCTTCAGCATTTCCTCACGCTTGCAATAGTCCAATTCACTAAATGCTACTCGGTGTTTTTTTTTTTTTTTGTTTTTTTTGCATTGTTTTATTTCTTATTTTCATTTTTGTTTGTAATAATTAATATTACTCAGTGTTATTAGAAGCACTATATACAGTAATTTTAGTTTTGTTTTCAGTCCGAAATCGCCCCCGAACAGCCCGAACACCGAGCTGTCAATCGAGGAGGAATTGAAGGGCGTCTACATCAACTACAGCGGAAAGGTAACATTATTATATTATTACATCATCAAACACATATAAATCCTTGCTTCAAAAAGCGTTTTATCAACCTTGTTTATCAATGATTAATTATTTTGGAAAGGTTTTTTTTTTGTTATTCGACCTAGTCTACCATCATCATTCGGGCATCAGTGAGCCTACCAATATGCCGAGAATCCGTGGCAATTGTTCTTGTCACAAAATTGATTTGTTTTGGAAAAAAAATCAAATAATATGCTGTTGCAGCCGATGGACGTGTAGCAGCGTATGGATCAATCCCCTGCACGTCAGGGTTCAGTTAGGGTTATTCTTTCCCTCCGAAAGATGGTGAGGAAACAAGGCACTTGGAGCTAGATGATAAACACACACACTACAGCCAAAGGTACTTGAAAAGATGGCAGTTAGGATTTACTGGTTCTCAAGCAACTGTCACTCATAGGAAGAAAAGAAGCGAAAATAATCACCAACAGTTTACTCTTCCCTCACCTTTAAATCTCGGTCGTTAAAATAATTCAATTTATCCGAAAATGTATATATCATTTTCTGAGGAATTTGTGTTTAAAAATAGACATTTACACGGGTATATTTGCACCTTGTCACAAATGTTTTATTCACCAAATATTATTATTTAACCGTCAATATTTCGCCTGTTCAGGCATCATCCATGGACTACAATATTGAAACAACATATATATAATCACATTAAAGAAACAATATAAATTTTAACTGTTTTTCCCTTTAAAGATATAAAATTTAATCGACTTAATACTGAAATTCGGAATCTTATGAGATATAATTTATTAAATAAAAAGATTGGAAAATAATTACACTATACAATTAGTAAAACAACAGATATGAGTTAGTTCTTTATAATGACATGATTAGCTTTATTACTAAAGATTTAAAAGTAAAAGATTAAATATAAATGAACAATAATCAAACAGAAATTAATTTATAAATTTGATGCATATAGACTTACTTAAATAATGTGTTTTAAATACACAAAATTTGTATATATCTTGTTGGTGCCTAAACAGTCCAAACGTTGTCTGTTTAATGATATTGTGCCGATGAAAGAATTGTGAAGTGACTAATGCATAACGAACAACACATCGTGAAATTTTTTAGGCATGTTTCACAATAACAATATGCATGCTAGGTTTTGTGTTTGGACGTATGAAAAAAAAAATTAATAATGTTAATAAAAAAGTGTGGTCCACAGAAAATGTATGTTTCCTTGTGGTTAAGTAAACATTAAATACGGTTGCGTCAATAAAAGTTCAAAAATATTGCAAAAAAAAATTTGGTTTTTCGAGCCAACAACATAAATCGCGTATTTAATACTTTCCAGCTATTTATTTATTTTTCATTGCATTAATAGTTAAGTTTTTTTTTCTACTTTTTAGTGGGCGAGATTATTTATGAAATAAAATGATGTAATTTTGTCCAAAAATAACAAGTGTTTCTCGGTATTATTTCTTCTAAGTTCTTTATTTCGTTTATACATTTGTGTATTCAAAAACAAAAAAATTAAATCACGTAATGAAAAAGAAAAAGTGGAGACGCTATTTATCGATAGAGTATTACTATTTATTAATTCTTTCACACGAACCTGACTTTCGCTCGGCTGACCTACTGATTACTGAGCGTGATACTTACTACATCACCTAGCTAGAAATAACAGGAGGTCTGGAAGCAGTGCTACCTTATCTAGTGCTGTACGCCTGACCTCCTTCTGCACCCTCCGATGGTACAAGAGCTAGGCAGATGTCCTCACATTTCAACCCTTCCGATTGATATTTGAACGGGGGACGTTGCTTGCTGGCGGCACTGCGTCTTATTCCGACGTGCATTCCCCACTTATGTAAGAGGAGTGAAGGCAAGGCCGTTCGCCGCTATCACGGGCCAGGCATCCTACACTCTATTTTATATGACATATCTTGTCTAACATCCTTTGTGAAGAATCCTGTTGAAAAATCACCAAAACATCCGGGCGTCGAAGGAGTCATCCTGTGATTAACTGCCGACTACACCAATAAATTATAGTCAATCTGGCTTTCTTTCGACAAGCATAAACCCGCAATAAACTCTAGAAAGGGTCTAATTTCATTAAGGGATAATCCTGCTTTGTCTGACGGTGTATGCATACATGTGTACGTCCTGCAATACCCGTCGTAAAAATGAAACAAATTAAAATTTCAAACGTAGGTATTCCTGATTAGTTCTCAAGCATATTAGTTTTTAGTTTAAGTACAATAATGTTTTTCATTGTATTATTTAAAAAAGAAAAAAAAAACCCTCTATTCCGAGACATGACACCCCCACCGCTACCGGCAAGATGGCAACTCTCAAGATCTAGGAAAGCAGACCAAATGGTGGACATCACGGGGCTTGGACCACCAACAACAAGCCTCTAACGGGCACCCAACACTGTTATCCGACTAAATAAGACTACACTACATGCCTAGAGGGACTCTAGGCCCAGCCACCAGTGGACTCTCACCACTGTACCGCAACAATCAACCTCTACCGAGGCTTCCCACACTCCTTAATTCCCTCACACCACCTTCAAGCAGGTGCTCCTGGTACAAGGATCCGCTCAACCCAAATATTCCTTTATTTTTCCCTCACCCTTAATCTTATAATTAGAGAACTAAGAAAAAAAAAATTATTAAAAAAAAAAATTTGTTTGCTTTTACTTCCTAATCCCCCCCTACCATGAGGCGATATAGAAGGTTGTAAAATCAGTAGTCCACTTTAAAATATTGGTAGGCGTCATGGTTTTTACTCACATCAGTCCTCGTGTCCTTATAATCAGAATGCATGTCTAGGCTACGTGCCAGAGGGTACCGAAAATGATCGTGTATACGAGGGCATCAATAAACCTTATGGAACCTTATGGCTGACATGCCCTTAAAAAAATGGCAAGAAAAATAAATCCAAGGTTACTACAAAAAAAAATCTGTGGGAGCCTACAATAAAATTGGGTATTTACTACTTCCAAGATGGTTTTTATGTCAATATTTTAGGCTATCTATTTTTTTTAACTATGTTATGTCATATATAAATATGATGTATTTACGAGTATACCAGAAGTATTCACAATCAATCCATATGTATTCAAGGAGCTGACGCAGGTACTACGTCCCAAATACAGACAACTCGAGAATTTCGATTTTGTTCAAAATTTTAAAGTAAATTATTTGGTCATAATATATCTTCGTGTCTTCTGATCTTAGTCAACTGGTACTAATCAAAAGTATCCCAACTTGAAAGCCAGATCACAAAAATGTTATTTGCAATGACAGCAGATGCGTTAAAAAAAAATTAGTAAGTCTGATCCTGGATTCAAATCGCGTGGTTGACAGTAAATTCACAAAAATAGTCAGTATTTTTATTAGAAACAGAATTACACTGCAAAAGGATGGTTGCATAGGATATCGTATGTCTGATATAAAATCCACGCGTCCTTCGCTAAAGGATCCTCTTTCTCTTGTTACGAAGTGGAATAGTTCACTTTGAGGTTTTTGTTTTATACCTGCATATAAAGGTGCTGCACACTTGTGCCGCAATACACTTGCGCAACAAATGCTATTTGCGCCGAAGTTTCCGTTCATGTATTTTGCACTTGTTCTCGTACTGTCTCTTATCTGGTGTAGCACTCACGTTACATTGTTGACTGCTTCACCTGACTCTAGTGAAACAACTTTACAATATATTTGCATTCATATTGTCAATGCCGAGCCTAAAGTCTCATTGGGCTTTTTACATAGTGAAACTAATATGATAGTAAAATTTATATTGAGTATATAGATGAGAAGAGTTTGTTGGGTAATTGGCTTAGGGTAGTGAAAAAGTCATTTAATGTTTATTTGTGGAGAAGGTTTCGACATCTGTGTATGTCTTCATCAAGTCCTTGGGTTAAAACAGTTTTCCTAAATGTCTTTAACAGCCTATACCAACCTCCTTATCACACAAAGACCTGATGCAGAGATACATCATATGAAACGTTGTCCATTAATAAACTTGATGGAGACCTAACAACTCTTATGTCATTAACCATTGCTTATCTTTTATCGAAGACATAAACCCATTTAAAGACACTGTACTTTCAAAAGATGTACAATATTCTTTCCTCTACCTAGCTATTCAGCGATAAAGCTCATATAAACAAAATTTTATAGGTAATTAACCTAACATTTTAAAGAGTAAGAAATAAAAACTTTTAGATTTCTCCACTCAGTCAGAAGATAGGATTAAAAATTCTAATTCTCTGCTGCTTTTGATTTGATAATAAATTATTTTTGGACAAAAATAACGATTGTTTTCACTATCTTTGGTATTGCAAATATTTAAAAAAATAATATAGAGTATTATAATGTTATATTCTATTATTTGTTCAGAAATCGTTGTCATTTTTGCTCCTAAACATAATTAACAGCTCTTGGTAAAAAATACATCGCAAAAAAATCGTATTTATTTTGAATATGTTATGGGGGTATGCATAATGAACAATTCAGCTTAATAGTTTTTTTTTATTAGTATTTTATACAGTTTAATCGCTCTGACTTTATGAATTATAGTTCGTGGCACTAACATGGAGTAACTCG
The DNA here is from genome assembly GCA_930367205.1 of Acanthosoma haemorrhoidale. Lineage (NCBI taxonomy): Eukaryota > Metazoa > Arthropoda > Insecta > Hemiptera > Acanthosomatidae > Acanthosoma > Acanthosoma haemorrhoidale. The sequence continues at coordinate 38,843,177 of OV884013.1, forward strand.
TGAGACAACCAAATGAAAACCTCTCAGCCGAATACCCACACTTGGTTGGCTTGGAATAGGCTACCCCGAATCTAGAGAAAATCAATAGCTGATAAGTAGATTTACGTCATTCCGAACTGATCAATAGCTTTGTCATTTTGAAACACCTGTTTATGATTGATTTGTCCTTGCTGTTGTATCTCTTTAATGAATAATATCATGAGGAGATTGGTCTCATCAATTTTCCACTTTTTTACATTATAGTAGACAAGAAGTCGTTATTACCTTGTAATTAAAGGAGATATTTGAACCTTGGAAATCTTTTCATTAAAACAATGTTTGTTTTTTTGAGGACAGACAAACATAGGTGACAAAACTTTCAAACAAGAGCTTCATTGTTTAGAACGAATTAAGGAAGAACATTATGATTAAACCCATTTTTAAACGTACAAATTTCATTTTTGTTTTCGTAAAAATTGATAATAATTACATTCTGTAAGTTTTTTTTTCTCGGAAGGAGTGCGCCTCATGACTATTAGCTGTATAATTATCTGGAACACGTATTGCCTTTTATTAAAAACCGTAATTGAAAGATTATAAGTGATAGTTGGGAGATGTTGTATCAGAGATAGCCGGATCGGGACCCATAATAGATTGTTTTGATAACTGTTAATCAAATTGTACTGCAGGAGAGTACGTGAGAGGCCTCCTTCAACACTTCGGTCTGCACTGTAGCAGTCACCGCCATAGCTAAGCTGGCTGGCCCTTCGTCAGACAGTTTAAGGGTGGTTTCCGCTAGAAGACGCATTTTAGGCGTGCCCTTGCATTTCAGTATTTGCTGATTGGTCAAGTCTGCCACGCCCACATATATAATTTTAAAAAATACATAACGCATCACCCCATGACGAAGAGCCGACCCTAGTTGGTAGGTAGCGTGGTTAGCTGTACCGTTTTACCTGTCAACTTTAAATTCGGTTTTCATAACCGGATTCGCAAGGTTTAGGTTTTAGTTTGTAAGTTATTCTCCCACATTGTCAAAATGCAGGTGAGCCCCATCACCTAGAATTGTATTCATGTTTTTAACTTTTAACCTCAAATCCAATTTATGTAACCCAACCTCCTTCAAATGTATCTGTGCATAGCAAAATGAGGAGAAAAAATTTGTCAATTCTTGTTCATTTTCACATATTGTATTAAATTCAAGGGGTTTAGGGGAGGGAGAAAGGGGGGGGGGGAAAACAAAAAAAAAGCGGATTCGCTACTTATTTATTGATTCAAGTAGCTCCTCATTTAAGCTCAAGAGGCTGAATTGACCCCGACCATACCCATCACCAAAGAAAAATACCTTGGGCCTGAGATCAAACTCAGGTCTCCGCAGTTTGATGTCACGATCCACTAGTCTACTGTGACCCCCTGTTATGAGTTCCCGACAGTTTGTTTGGTAATAGTTAGACATTACATGAATATATAAGATTTATTTAAATATATCAATTATATATCGTCATTTTTAGTCGTGGTTCAAGCTCTCGAAAAGTTATAATAGCCCCTGCTGAAAGGTATGGGGCTTACAGTCACTGAAGAGACTTACCCAGAGGGGATATTAGGAAAATCGTCTACTCGTGCAGGCTAGGCTAAGTTGGTAGAGCATCCGACTTGATAGATAAGGGGGTGGTCCTGGTTTCGACTCCCGGTAGTGTAAGTGTGACTTCTAAGTAATTATTAATTGTTGTTAAATTCCTTTATTGTGCAATAATTACAATCTGCCTTTTATAAGGCAATAAGTAATTAAGATATATGCTCTCATTCATACAATATTTACAGTTCATCATTCACTCGCTCATTCATACAATATTTACAGACAGCCCAGAGACCCCCCAAATCCACCGCGAAGAGAAGTCTTGGGAAGTCCCCCACACTCCTCCGTCAGCCGCGTCGCCGGATACTAGCCAGGGGAGGCTGACCAAGAGCGCGAGAGCCACAGACGCTCAGGACATGATTGGAGAGACTGGCCATTGCCAGGACTCCCACTGTCACGCGTTTATAGCAGGTCACGAGGCCACTGCCGTTTTAGTCTCCGAGGAGGATTATAGGGATGAGTGGCGCAGTGCAATGACTGTGCTACAGGATTAGGGTGGTTGGAAAGGCTACTGTGGAATTTCAATTATTAATAATGGAGAAATTTATTCCAAGATTAAAATTGACAACAAAGTGTTAAATCCCGTTAATAAATGCTTTAACTGTCCTCGGAAGTAGTAGGTGACACACAGGTCGTATATCGACCCCTTCACGGTGCCCCCTGGCCTAGTATAAACGCAGTCTTGTGGCATAATTACCTTTTATTATTGTATTTCTTCGGACTATTTCTGCTAAGAATCACATTTACCATTACCAATGCCCTAACATCTTTCGTTATCTGAAGTCGTCTACGAAATTTCTGAGAAACACGAGCAGTTATGAAAATGTTCTAAATGCTTAAGTTATCAGTGATTCGTACATGCATTAGCGGTTGAGGTATAAAACAATTTTTAGGAATTTTGCTTTTTATTTAATGTTGGGTTTTAGGAACTATAGGCTGGTAACATTGTTCAAACCAGTGAAAGTGCATTTCTATAATGATTGAAATAAACAATAAAACGTGTAAGTTACATTCTAATAGACCAAGTGAGAAAATTATACTCCAGACGGATGAGTAGGAGGGATGTGGGCATGACGAATGACCTTAGGCATGCTGTAAATTTATACTCCACCAGTTATTTATCCTTGTAGAAATAGTAAATAGCTGCCTCGTCAGTCAATCTAAATCCTCTTCTTTGCCGTTATAATAATTCCGAGGAATGGCCGATACCCACAGAACTCGAGTCTCGAGTTCTTCACGAGGATTCAGAACTATAACCTCCGGACTACATACCGGAACTAATAATCACATTAAAGTAGTCTCAGATCCCCCCTTAGGGGGGGGGGATCCTAGAATCGAACCAAATATTCATGGGTAACAGGCGAGCTGACAACTAGGGCTTTTTTGTTTTGATAATTTCAATTATATGCCAAAAAAAAACATCTTTTACCAATCTTATGCGGTAATCCTCATATATGACGTTTTCATTAGATATCCATTGGCTATGGGCTCTGCTTTGAAGACATGTTATAATGTAAGACCCTTCATATAATACCCTTTGACGAACGAGCAGCAATATTAAAGAAGAAATCTACCAATATTACTAATTACACCAATAAACACGATTTACGCATAAGAAACACCGATCATAACAGAACTTTTCACGCCGAATTCAGACTGTCTTTTTCTATCCCGTAAGGATTATATGTTCTAATCAAAAGTTATTGATATTTTAACGATTGTATCATATTGATGTAAATACAATACTCAAAACGAACAACCATTTAATATAACCTGGCATGGGTTTCCCCCTGAGAACGGCTACTTCATTTAGTAGTCGTCAATGGTTTCACTCATTAGGTACCAGCTGCAGTCCCTTGATATTAAATATTTGTATGTTTTGCGCACAGTATAGCAAGTTGTTTACGTGTAAATGAATGCCATTAAGCTCATTTTCAATTGATTGGTTAAAATATTTTCGTCCAATTCCGAAAGTACACATAACTAATTTGAATGATAGGGATATGGTAATAAATATGATATTTCTGAAAAATGTGGATAGAATAGAAAAAATATGGATTTTAGATCTGAATATAGCGTTGAAAATATAAGAGTATCGTGGTCCTGAACCTGTACGGTCCAGTTATGCTTATTGCTGTGCCCTCATCGCTTAGTGAAACATGCTTAAGTCGTTAAAAATAGCGATAACATTTGTGTATCCCGTGTAATGAAAAAAGTAGGTTCTGTAAAGAAATCCATCGACGTTTATGTCGCAAATACAAAACAATAAGTTTTCTAGTGTTATTATTGGTGTAGGTTGGTCACAATTGTATGTTTTGCATGAATTGGTTCTTTAAATGGTTTCTTAAAGTGTATTTCGATAGGTCTTCGTTCTTCCTTTCTGTTGTGCTCTTCATACTACGTTCCAACCACAGGAGTTATATTAGACAAAGGGTAGAAGCTCTATCCATTGAAAACAAGATATTGATTTACACAACTATACTCGAACTTACCCGGCCCTACGGAATAGAAGTCTGGGGGGGTGTTACATCCTCTAAATTGCATCGTCACTAAAATCCAGAATACTCTACAACACAGCCAATACTTCTTTCTAAGGAAGCAACCATACCCTTCAAGCTTTTTCAACGTCTTCATTCAAGACCTACCCTCCGCAGCCAGAACTTCCCTGCCTCTATGGCCATCACATTCCAGAGTGACGACTAAGGTGAATAGTTACTTAATACCACAATAATGGATGATCATAAATGATTTTTTTTTAATTGTTATTTTAGAACTATCTGTGCTTAAAATCCCTGTACGCCCACCCATACAATATTATTTGTGTTATGTCTTTTGTTGATATTTTGATCCCAAGATGAAGAGTGGAGAGCGAGAGTTACCAGCCCTCCTTCTCATGAAGGTCAGGTTTAATAGTTGCTTCGTCGTGGTTACGAATCCCTAATATGAGGTTTCTGGGAAATCCTCTGTCGGGGGAAGGGAAAGTGATGGAAAAGCACCGAAGGCTGATACGAGGATGTTACATCAGGATCATCTGCAACCGACCGAAAAGGACGCTGTAGTAAAACTTGTTAGTGCCGCTCTGTTAAATGCAAATATTTGCAAACATAATCTTTTGGTTCTTTAAGGGACGTATTGACTGCCATTATAACAACATTTCTGAAATGACAATATTATTACGAGTGTTCATAGCTCTCATTTTACAGTTAAACGCTGGAGAGGTCATTTGTGCTATAACGGTATAGTAAAATCCAATTCTACGGTACGGTAGTCAAAAGAATAACGAGATCTGGAAATTGCAAAAAATATATGAGGTTTGCCTGGTCTTTTCTTATTCGATACGCACTTTTATCAAAAACATGCTAAATTTATATTTTCACCAAAGGTTTAAACAATTTCAGATAGGAATTTCTCCTCAAAATTAAAACCACTCCCTGTGGGGCTACACAATTTTTTATTTGTATTTTTTAAATAATTTATTTTTTTTTCCCTTCACAATTGTTTTTATTGTCCCATCTTAGGAGGAAAGTAGAAAAAGTACGCCTCAAGTCTTACCGAGTTTCACACATATTAACTACATCCTTTTTAGTCACTTATGTCACTCACCTTACTGATAACACAGCTAAAGTGTTAAAAGTCTCCAACACTTTTAGAGTGCTGTGATGAGAAGTTGTCAGACATCCCTCTTTCGAGAGTCTAAAGAACGCCGGCCTGCACCCGTGAACCTGTTGTTGCTTGGCGTGCCGACGCTGGGTGAGTTCATACACACACCAAGTTTTTGGACTCGCTGCAGCACCTTACCCACCAGGTGTTTAGCACCATGACTCCACCACCCTTCCCGCGTCGATGACAACAGGCTGTCCATGAAACTTAGGTTAAGTTAGTTTTTGTTCTTATAATCATCCTTAAGGTGAGCCCAAGCCATCACCTTTTGAAGAATCAAAAAATAGTTGTATTATGTATATTAGATTTTTAACAGAACTAGTATCTCCACAAAAAATGTATAAAATGTAGCTGGACTGCAATAAATGCAATAAGCACGAAGTGAAAATTTTAGTTAATGGATTCAAATTGTTGAAACTATTAACGATTGAAAGTAGAGGGTGTACTTCTTTGGACTCGGTAATGCACTGTAAACCCTGAATAGAACTCAAGTGAATATTCAATATTATTTGAATCGCCCCTGCAAATTGCTATCACATATTTTTTTGTCAGGGATGTAAGCTCTTCAAATATAATGTTAGGTAAGTGTTTTGTTTTGTCGTTTTATCCGACCGAACGTCATGTGTAGTTGGAACTACTATTGAAAAAAAATAAGCGATAATGAATTTACATGCTATTTCAGCTATCAGCAACTTACATAAGGCGGTGAAAACTGCGTCGCGCCGGCTTTTATTTGTCTGGGAAAAACTGGCACCTTTCACATTCAAATGATTTTTTTTTTAAGGTTAGATCTGAAAAAAAAAATACAAGTGGTTATCTGTCTGTTTCTAGACCTACAGAAAGTAGAGACGGAATGGATTCGCCTATTTGTGTCGTCACACGGCAACAATTTCTCGATTAAAAACATCTTATCTTAACCTGGCCTCAGAGTGAGATAAGCCTTTCAGAAATGTTTTCTGTTTCAGCGAAAGGTCATGTGTGAACTGTTCCCATGCATTCGCATGCATTCTCTCTTCGTGATCATACTGCTAACGTCAGTTAGGATACTATGTCATCATTGGGATATAATGATTTACTGCCGTGAAATTTTTATTTCAGTTCTTAATCTACATGGATCAGGAGTCTCAGTCGAGAAGGCGTCAGTGTTCATTCACCTTAAAAAGGTTCATCACTGGCTATTACCAATAACATAGAAATTATCTCTCAAGTCCAATCATGTGAAAACTTGAAAAAAGTTCGTTTGTAGCTTAGAAGTTATCTTAGGTTATTTTTTCATTGGTTAGAGACAAATAACGACGATAAAAGAAATTCATAGATACTCCAAAATATTGTGCTTTAATAATAGATATCGCTGGTCCCACTTATTAAATCCCATTGATTTAATTTTTCAAAACCAAAAACCCTAATTTTTTCACCCGTGATTAAAAAAAACAACTTAAAAACCTAATGAATGATAAAACTAATTTTTAGTAAGTAAAAGAAAGAGGGAATGAATCTGAATATATGAAAAACATCCCATGTCCTTGGTTCACTTCGACAAAGAGTTGGGTGGTTTACTGAAAGTAAGTTCAGCTATTCCTTAAAATTTATTTTTTGTAAATCCAATAAGAAAATACTTTTTTTTTTTTAATTTCATTGTGATAAATTAATGGTGACTTCATCCAGTTACGCCGTTAAATAAATATTTAAAAAGTATAGATTTTTGAAAATAGTTTTTTATGATTGTCATTCTATGTATGTCGAGTTCTCCCTCTACAAATGAAAATATAATTTGAGTATAAATTTATTTAGATACAATAGGCAGCTTCGACGAGTTTCAAATATTTCTTATGAAATGTTCTCATTTCAACTCTGTCATCAATCATTTTTATCTCGGGTTTCCTGTTGATGATCCTTTGAAAAGCCCACATAAGTGCCTATATAAATGCTTCAAGCTATAACTTATTATTACTCTTCTATCTTATAGATACCAACCTTGTAAAATATGCACGGCCTTCGTATTAACTCCTTGACTAAAAACAAAAACTATTCATACAGCTGGTCTCGCCGTTCGTATTTTGTATGAGTTGCTCTGCTTCAGTGGGCACTTCAGCACAGTTTCTGCTCTATTGTACAGTCCACTGTTTAACAGAGCATACGATAGATTATAGATTATTCATTGTTTGTTCGGATTTTCTTCGCACTGTACCGTCCTGGAATTGGGCCAGTTCATCTTATGTAAGCGCAACGACGAGTATAAAACATACATTTAATTAGCATCTTTTACGTTTACAATTCAAGAATGATATTTTGCTGCTCATTGACAAAACAATAATGAAGAAAGAAAAACATGAATACGAATTAGAACAAATTAATGAAATCAATACAAATAAAATAATAATCTGCAATGACTGCACTAGATATAATAATAAGTAATTACAAATAAAAAAATAATCGGTTTTAAGCTACTATCTTGATCTTCGATTTTTCTTCTTTTTTTTTTTACCCATTATCGATCGCCCTGTTACGTTATTATTTTTTTCTTACTAAAAAATTACTATTGTAATGCAATATATATGCAGTATGCAGTATGCAATATATATTCTACAAATAAATCTATTTACAGTAGGTCATTATATGTCCAGTAGCTTGGCTTCATTTTATACAATTTTTAATCATTTTTCATTCCGATTTACGATTGTTACAAAAGTATGATGTGCATTACAAATTCATTGTCTAAATATGCTTAAAAGTGATGGAGCTCACCTTATGAATAATAGACTTAAAACCAACTTACATCTAACAACAAAATCTTAACCTAATTTCCCCCCACAATCTGTTACCATCGATGTGGGAAGGGTGGTGGGGTCATAGTGTTAAACACTGGGTTTGTGAAATGTTGCAACGAGTCAAAAAACTTGATGTGTCTCCGATGGATGAATCACCCACCGATTGCATACGAAGCAACGGGTGCAGGTTGGCGTTCTATAACCTCTTGAGAGAGGTCTGACCATTTGATGATCCCATTCTGAAATTGCTGGAGTCTTTTAACTGTATTGTCAGTCAAGTGAGTATATATTGGGGCGCCGTACAGCAGAGCTGGCCGGAGGACACATTTATAAATCATCAGTTTGAGACGCAACAAGTTGGGTGAAGTAGGCAAGTGCGAAAGCTGGTAAGACCTGTGTCGTACTTTTTCTATTTTGTTACCAAAATGGGTAGAGAAGATGCCTCTCCAATTTGATTCCTAGATGGTACATGTTGATTTCACTTCCCCTCCTATATATAGGATTTTGGCATCTATATATTACCTAAGTTCGCATTCATAAGTCGTTCCTCACGTGCTCATCTCTCTCAAGCAGAACCCACCTCAAGTAGACATGCAGCTGCCGTGTGACACCTTTTGTCATGCGGGCTCATTAGCGATGCCTCACGTAGTCTCTGAGTGCAGGTAGCTGTCAAGTGTTGATGGACTTTTTACAAACATACCTCATCTGTATTCTGTTTATGTAGGCTAGAGGTTTGCAATAATTCCTATGTATGTAGACCACGAATCTACATTTCCACATTCAAGCTGAATTTTGGACATTAAAATTCTTATTAGACAACTCATGTGATGTTGAATGACTTAAAAAAAATCGTTGAAAACAATTTATAACTTAAACAGCTTCAGAGCTATGCTGTGAAATCTTAAAAGTTAGTCCTTGTAGGTTTTTTTTTTTCTAACCTCAGACTTTACCATCTTTTTCACTGTACTTGAAGCAGTCCTGTAAAGTAAGGCCTATACAGGATAAGTGCTCAATCTCGGCGCTTCACAAAGCCCAAAAGTAGACGAGTCCCTTGTCAATCCTTTCATTTCATGCTATGACGTCCTATTTAGACAGACAGTTTTTGGGATAACTTGTGCTAATGTTACTTTCAGATAGTTGTTGTTAGAGATTCGGACCCCAGTAAGCCAACCTTCTCTGTCACCAACCTAAATCGTTGTTTCTTCTTCGTTATCGTTCCTTACTAGCCTATAGTTGACAGGGTGATTCGCTCTGTCATTGCCACATATCCAATAGTTCGACGGAAACTACAAAAGTCTAATTTTTATCCCGCTAGTTTTGAGGAGATACTGAAGAGAAACACTATTTATAACTTGACGGAGTTTTGCGGATTGAATTTTATTTAGCGATAGAATTATCAAACCTACAAAATGGTTGCAATTGAAGATAGCCCCGCAGGTTTTGTGGTTCGCGTAAGAATGAATCATCTAAAAATTGACATACGAAATTATAACCGATGTAGAAGAAAAATCTATTATTATTTTTGTAGTTTAAAAATATATTAAAGAAATTTGTATGATTTAAAGATAATACACTTTATAAGCCTTATGAACGAGGCTGTACAAAGTAGCGTTTTGGAAAAGAAAAACAAGTCTAACATATTCGATTGTGAGTTCGTTGTCAGCTCTGAGTTAATAAATGAGTTGAAAAGTTTGTTGGGAGATTGTTGTTGCCTTGAATTGATGAAAAAGATATGTTAAGTTTTCATCAAGTTTATTCGTGGACCCAAGGAAAGGACCTGTGGTAGGGGGGGGGGAGGAAGTATTTTGATACGATGTCTATGAATAAACTTAATGGAAACCTCCTTTTCATCAATCCAAGCCATTCTCCCAACAAATTCATTGACATTCATATTTAATGAAGATACGGTGTAAGAAATGCACATTAATTAATCTTGAAATCTTTCTGCTATGCTCACCTTTTCCACTTGATTTGCTACTTGTTACTCAATTTATATCAAAAAGTATGTTTAGAGTTTCATACATCCTAAAAAGCGCAGAATTCGAAACGCTTTTCAAAAGGGAATTACTAAAGTCCCGTTTATTAATTACTCACGTGCCCTTGGGAAAAAAGTAAAAATGACGCTTTGTGAAACATGCTCTTCCTGGTTTGGGGTCAGATGCGTGAGGGTACGCTGCCAAACGTCGATTTTTAGCGACCTCGCCGCTGTGTCACTATATAATCGAGAACCGATCACGCCTGTATTACATTAGATGGGTTAGGCACAGTTTTTTTTCTAAATTAGTATTTAGAATATAAATACAAATATATAACAGACAGGCTATTTTGAGAGTCTACTTCATGTATGTCCACTTCAAAGCCTTAATTAGGCGAGGTTTCCTGCCATGGCTGGTCGGTTATTTTTCTAACCACCGTCTGCATCGGAGTGCCTCCTACGCAAAAACAGTTGCTCGTGCGTCAGAGGGACAGGCAGTTATGATGAGAGATGATGAACATGATTGAGACAAGGCAGGTGGTTTGCAAGAAAGGTCATTAAAGTAGAGGGAGGGGGGAGGCAAGGTCGACGCAAACATCTTAAGTGGCAATGACTTCAATCAGTGGAGTCAAAATACTTACCCTAATTGCCGACTCCGAACGGGAGGGAAGGCTGTAATTTCAAAGAAGCTTGTGCTGGAGATGTAATCACTGTTAAACAGAGAAGGAACGTACCCCTTTGGGCGTATCTAGTGGCGCAGGAACTTGAATGATAATTATTTTCAATGTATTCTAAGATTGTTACTTTATGGAATAATAATGATTTCTTTCAATTTATTATTAATAAAGTGTTGTTAAATTATAATGGTGGTAATCATTTTTTTTAAATCTCATAAAATTCTTGATTCTCATAAATTTTGTAATATGTTGCAATGCTCGTTATGATATACAGGAAAGTATTTTTTAAATCCTCCTGTAAAAGTGACTTATTTTCTTCATATCGTTCCTATAAGTCTGTAATTTCGTTTACTTATATATTTTATTAAAAAATAACAACAATTTGGTTCATAATACATGTAAAAATGTTAGTAGATTAGTAGCTTCGACATAATGGAGAAAATATTGCGTTTAAGAGACACCTGGCTTCCTGGCTTTCAGAATAGCCAAGTACGTGGCAGTTGCTGTTTCATACATAACAACTTAAATGACTAACCGACTTATTTCATGTCATATGCCAAACAAGACAGGGGGGGGGGAGAGAGAGAGAGAGAGAGAGAGAGAGAGAGAGAGAGAGAGAGAGAGAGAGAGAGAGAGAGAGAGAGAGAGAGAGAGAGAGAGAGAGAGAGAGAGAGAGAGAGAGAGAGAGAGAGAGAGAGAGAGAGAGAGAGAGAGAATTTCCTAGCTTGTTTTAATTCCTCCCTCTTTCCTTGTTGGTTCCAATCCAGTGCCTCGTGATATCATACATCTTGCTGAGAATGTGGCAAATCCTACCATATTTGCTCACTATTGTTGTATAGTCTCTTCCATAATAGTATCATCAGCAATCGCCCACTCGTAAAGCTTGTATGTAGCTAATGATTGATGGCAGCAATCAACTTCCATATCTGGTTAAATATAGTGTGTTCACGTTAGTTTCATAAATACTGATCACTGTTTTCTCTTTTCTCAATAGCTCTTAGGCTTATATGATTCTCTGCTTAACATGCTCCCCAAAAACAATGTCTTATTTACAAATGGTTTATGATTAACAATCTAACACCCACTAGGAACCACATGAGAGTACAACGTGTGAACAGTGCCTGCCGTGCGTGCGGGATGGCCAATGCCTTGGACGTTCTGGGGCCTTACAGAGTGTGTTAGCTCCGAGGTACTGGGAGTATTTAGACTTCTGCATGTGTGACATTAGTGAAACTTGCTAATCTATCTAAGTTAGGTGGTTTACATGGTTTTATCCATATCCTCCAATCACGCCTGTGAAAGCCACTCACTATCTATAGTCACCGCCTAACATGTGAGACTGGGGTGCCTCCTGAACCTGGGTTCTGCTCTCATCTTTGTACTCTCTCGGGCTCGCATCAATGGACTAACCAAATGAGTTCTAATACCCTAAACAACAGCATTGATGTCTTAGTGGTTTTACACTGAAATAAACCCAACCAACAATCTAACACTCTATACGATGTGTGTATTTAATGGATCTAAGTGCCTTCAAACTCAACAGAAATTCTTCAAATTTTGTAGAACAAACCAAACTCTTGGAGTCAAGTTCGTATTTCAGCCAGATGATGTCAATCACAGTTCATCAATGATCATCATCAGTCACCTGTGACCCCAAAGAATCATTTTTAGGCCACTTTAAGATGTCTGTGCGATGCATTTTAAGCTTAAATCGAGCTTAAGGGGCATAACAATGACCAAGGCTCTTCAATGGTCATGACGATTTTATATATTAAAAGGTATCCTGTGGAGATTTATGTTTCTTATCATAAATTTTCATCTTCAGTCAATATCTATTTCTACCTACATTTATTATACTGCCTTAGTTATTTAATAGTGATTTAAGTTACTAGCTAGCCTGTACGTTTTTAATTCATTAATGAAGCAGTTTTTGCCGAAAAAAAGATTCATTTTTATTACTTTATTTCTACTTCTTATGGTACTATAATCGTGACCTGGGAACTATTCTTGACCAGTAACCAAAGTTTTAGCCTTTTTATCAAATATTAAATTTATTAGAGATAAGGTTGCTTCAGTTATAACTCATCTTTCATTTCTGTTCTGTTACATTTTCCAACATGTATCCTAGAGCCTATTATTATATGGCTTCATCATTTACAAGTTTGATTACATTGCATATACGTACATAAATACATTATTAATCGATTTTTTACTTCATTATGACATAAAAGAAATGGTGCGGATCCCAGTTAATGTCCTTGTGCACTCTCGCCTTCCCCTGTCTTTGAACGTAATTATTTTAAATGAGACATATTCCATTTCAATAATTTTTTATGAAAAATAAAGTTGTGCATTAGCACAAATGTAATGGACACATTGATATGCTATAAAGGTTCATCCATGAAAATTAGTTTAAATCATCTATAGTTTATGATTGATTGTAACCCTATTCTTATGCTATTATTGTCCTGTTTGAACATAGCAAACTTATGGAATTTTTACAATCTTATTTTAACCCTAAAACTTTATTTAATTTTCAGGATGTAGAATGGACTGAGAAGAACACAGATTGGATATGGGACTGGAGCAGCCGACCAGACCAAGAACCACCGAAGTAAGTACAATGTGGATAGATTATTTGCAATTATTAACCAAAGTAAAGTGACAAGGTGAGGAATGATAACGTGAGACCTCCCAATCTTCTGCCTGGCCCCCTTAAAATTGAGCTATTCCTCTCAACCCAGTAGCCTAGTCAACATCAAATCTAATCAGGAGGTCCCTTGTTTGAATCCTTGCCCAGTCAAAATCTTTTTTATTTAGCTGATAATTATTGAAATAGTTTGATTATTAATAAATTATTAACAATGCAATAACCAGAGGTGGGGCCGAGGTGGCTCAGCATGCTGGAGAATAGGTTATACACTGACCGGCAAAAAATTCCACCCACTTGTAAAAAAATTGTATTTGTATATAACTTAATACTTATTATTTATTGAATTTATAAAATCTTTTTTACCTTTAATAAGGTTTTTAGCGTTTATTAAATGAGTCTTTGTTTAAAAATTTCAAATCAAAATGTAAACTGCTAATAAACATGAAAAAAAAATTATACAATAGACGGTAGTTTTATGTGCAGATTTGAGTTTGAACATTTAAGAATGTTAATCTGGAATAAACATAGATTGTTTCAATGAAACCAGGTGTAAAATTAATTCCTTATTCCGTGAAGAGATAATGAAACTGAAGAGAAAACATTGATCTGGAGTTCATAATTATATTATACAGTTTGTTTTTGTGTTTGTATTATTACAAAGAGCAGGTTGTGTATAATTTACTACCCTTTATGGAGAGTTTCTTTTGCATGTCTGCTTCTTACTTCTGTACTTAACAATATTAAATATGTCCTAAGCGGTGACTTGAGAAAATGTTTAGGTTACTCAAAACGGACATTTTTTATGTTTGTTTTTGTCATGCTTACTTCCTACTATTGTATTTTAACCAAAACATAATTAGTCTATTTCGAGGCTAAATAAACAAGAATGTACCTTTAAAATTTCAGCCGAATCAAATGATTTTCATGACTTTTACGTAACTGATAAGTGCTTTAAAAAGATTGTATTCATCGAGCTCATTTTCTTGATCTTCAAGTTTAAAGAGAATCTGGTGGGGCATATTTGCACACAAGTACTTGGAAAAATTTCATTAGGAGTATCCCAGGGACCCATTAATGTGTATTATTTTTATGACCAGATTTAAGTTGATTGTTCAAAAGCACAATCATTCATGATAGTTTTGCGTAGGTATATTATTATCCCTGAAACTTGAAATTGTAATTTTATGCCTTCTCACCGTGATAACTTAAATTTTAGCAATTATTTTATTTATTTTTTATTACAGAGATTGGAAATTTCGACATCCAGGAAGTCGCAAGCTGCTTTCTATCAGAACTGCTAAAGTTGGAAAAGTAGCACTGTTCTCAAGGGAAATGATGTATACCATAGTTGTAACCAACGTACTTTCACTTCTAATCGGAGCAGGTTTTGGGTAATTATCTTTGCTGTTTGTAGTTAGCTGATATTATATATAGCTATGCATCATAAAATTAATAATGTGTGGCATCCATCTGGTCGTGGGCAGCAGTGAGGTTATTGACTTTCACATATGCTATGAGTACCAGTCCTGGTCATATAATTTTAAATAATATTGTGTATAAAAGGATGTCAACTCTAGATAAGTACACTGAAAAAACAATTTTAGTGATAGCTTAATGTCTTTTTGTAATGTAGTCGAGTAAAGCCTCATACATCTTACTTGCTATCAATCAGGATATGACGAGAGCTTTACCTACTCAATATGATAGGAAAACACTTATTTTTCATGGGTTTGTTTTTATTTTTAGGGCATCATAAAAAACTTTCATGCCAAATGTCATTCCTCTACATCCAACATTTGAGACTCTACATTCATTCAAGTTGAGAACAATACTTCAATAACTTAATTTTAGTTTAGAAAGACAAAATATAAATTACATATTGTTAATCTGACATTCAAACTCTTTTTTTGATACACCGCTCAAAAATGGTACATTTGTTTTTATTATCATGTAATTAATTAATTTATGATCTTAATAATGATTTTTTGAGATGGCAATAGAAAAGGGTTTCTGGTTTTAAAAAAATCCCTATAACTTGAAATTATTAGTGTAATAATTTTGAATAAGTATATTCTTGGATGAAAATAAGCCATTTTTCAAAGTTTATTAAAAATGAATCAGTTCTCTTTAGCTGAGTACCATATAGTCTAGAATTTCCAAACATTTATAAGCTAGGATTGTTATTTTATAGACTTGAGCAGATAATGTATGTAACATATTTTTCATATTTTTTTTGTTACCTTCGTGTTGTAGAGTTTGGCTGAGCCGAAGAGGAGCAATGCTCTCCCCTGTTAATCTGGATTGAAGATAGCACAGACTTCCTCTTTGTAATGAAGAGAATGCCAGGATGAATCTTATCTTCGAGCCCCTCCAGAAAAAAAATTCCTGAAGTTTTGTCCTCTCTAATATATCATGATAAATCAGCCAGAGGTTTATATGTATCATCATGTCATACTAATAGTGATAATTTACTATTATTATTATTGAGGGAATTTAAGTATGTAAGCATTTCTATTTCTTTTGTATGAGTTTTTATTATATTAATATTTTAATAAGAATATACATGTATTCTCTAGGCGTTAAAAACCAAGTTGCTTTTTTTCTTTTAATAACATGTAATTTTATTTGTTGAAATATTACTACTACTATTTATCCATCAATCACTTTATTACCTTCATTATTAATAAAAACAATTTTATTTATTAATATGAGAAAATATTTGTTAGTATAGTTAACTATTCTCAATCTATAATGTTTATGTATGTATGGATTAAGACTGGATAAAGTAGATTTCTTTTAGGCACAAAGTATATTCGCCTCTCTTTGTTTTCTTTTATGTATAAAGAAATATTTGTAACACACCAGAAGCCGGGAAGTGGTTTTAGTTAATGAATCTTAATCTTTTTAATGTACTTTCCATTGTTATTTTAATAGTGAATTAGTTTTAGATAAACTATATATATCGGGCTAAGTTTAAAAAGGAAAGAAAGAGATGTAAGATCTATGTATCTGGATTTGTACAGTTTATATATTGAGAAGAATTTGTATTGATTTGGTTATAATAAATATATAAATGTTTGTTTGTCTATTTTTGTTTTTGTTCCTATTTTATTATTATTTGATGAAAAAGAATATTATATTCATATGAAAATACCTTTTCCCTTGACATATATGTTGGAAAATTTATATTTGTTTAAAGTTGTCAATTCAAGGATAATTTATAGATGATTTAATCTAATGACTTAATTATTCCAAAGTCCAGAAGATACCTTAATGGGCAATATACGTTGACATGAATATTATTCCAAAAATAAATAATGATAATGGAGAGACTTTTTAGAAAAGTTATATTTAAAGGGAGGTGTCTTTGTTCAGAGTGTTATTCTCCGAAATAGATTACTTTTTAAATTATTATTTTAGAAACAAAATCTTTTCAACATTATAAATTTTTTCCAGTGCCTAAGCATACAATATTGTTAAACAAGTACTCTCATCAAACACTATGCCTCTTTATTTTTTTTTAAAAGTAATCTGAAGTCTACGTCCAAAATAATTGTCTTGAAAGATACAAGAAAATTCCTCTATGTAGATTTTCTAAATCATTTAGTAGCACCTTTTCACTTAGTTAGGCTATTTTGTTTTTGTTCAAGTCCAATATCTATCTCCTGTAAAATATAAATTCAATTATACCAACCATTAGCTTACCACTGATTTTGTCACATTTTAGAATCAAAAATAATGGTAGCTGTACCTAAGGATCATTACAAAGTAGTTGATAAGTATCCCAAGCTAGAGCGCTACCACAATCAAACATATCTCAACTGGCAAGAACCCATGACCTTCCCCCATTGTTTTCATTTTTAATGTATGAGGTATGTCTGTATAATAACAAAATTGTGATTCCTATTTGCAAACAAAGCAAGGGGAACCTGTTATAACTGCATCTTAATAACCTTGTACATGCCAAAACCTGCAAGCAGCAATACTATGACGTTGAGTTGGTTGATTGTAAGTCGCTGTTTATATGGTTGTGTTTTCTATGGTGTGCTGAAAGTGTGTTGACATTTTTCAACATAATGCAGGTCTTTTTCATAAAGTACCCACTTGCAATTAGGCATAGATCTCCCACCACAATCCTGAAACCAAAAGGCAGTCACTCCACTGCAAAACACCATCTCTAAGAATGAAAACAGCAAATTCAAATCACTCAGCGTTGTTGCTGTTTTTTATTTATCAGAAGTGTAATTCACAATTAGCACAATTATCACAACAGTTGACCAGTATCAGAATGAAGTTTTGACCTACAATCAAATTACTACCCACCCTTGAAGATCCTCCATATTCACCCAATTTAGCACCTTGTCACTTTTTTGCTTTCTCATAAGTTAAATCCATGCTTAAAGGGATTTATTTTGAGTCAGTTGCTGATGTAAAGAAGAAAGGGGCAAATATCTTAAAACAGCTGACAGAAATTGATTTTCTTATTATTATCACTGGTCAATGATGTAAACATAGACTACAGCAATGTATTGGTGCAAGAAGGGAACACACATTGAATTTTTAATGACAATAAATAAATATGAGTTATTTAAGATTATATGTTGAAATAACGTAGTTTATTTTAGCAGATGTTTAATTTAATGGAGTGAGTCATAAAAAATTGGGTATGGGGTCTTAGCATTTGGTTAAAGAACATGACACTAAAATTTGAAATATTGGTAATATTTCACCATTATTGGAAACCTAAATTTTCTGCCGCTAAAACAACTCGTTTGGTGTGGCAACTCAAAGAAGAGGATGCCTTCCAGTTGAGATGGTTCCAGAAATTTGAAACTGGTGACATCAGCCTCGAAAGGAAAGAGGGTTCTGGACAAAAACCATTATTCAATGAGGAAGCTCTGTGGGACTACACAGGTGGTCTGAAAAGTTTCCGACCTCAACATGAAGATGATAATAAAATAAATAAAAGCTAGTGAAATAAAAGCATTGATTCATAACTTAATAGTGAGGATTATAGTGATTAGTTGCAAAGAATGTATGATGTGACCCAATGTTACCCATACAGAAGTCAGGTTTTGTTTCCACAAGAAGACACCCATTATATAGTTAATAAGAAGTGATGAGTAATAGGTTCTTTCCTAGTAAGCCAATGTTTTGTTTATATGAAGAGAGTGGCATCATTAAGGAAGGACTGGAGAGAAGGTGGGTTAATACCTAATGGATAGCCCCAGTATAAAGTTACTTAATCTTTCAAATACCTGAGGGACTTTAGTAACAGCAGAAATGATATAGCCAGCGAGAAAATAAAAGCAATAATAATAGCTAGGAACTGATGGTACAATGCCTTTCAAAATGTGGCCTGTCTAGAGTAGGAAAGCATTTCCATATTGAATTAAATTATGCCCATTCACATTGCCATACAACATTGAGTTATGTGAAAACAAATGGTACACATTTTCTTTTTATACCACAAATGTCATCATCTTGTCCCATGGTTTGTTTGTAATTGAGGAAATAATTGTAGAGCTCAAACAGAGGGCTCTACTTTCAAACTGTCTTTCATCTATATGTCCTCTGATAATGATCTTAAAAATTATTTGATGTATATTCCCCAAACTCTTGAAGTATACAAATTATGTGTTGGTTAACATGCAATAATAAGAAATTAAACATGAAATAAGTTTTGTTTTGCTATCTCTTAAGATACTTCTAGTTAAAGCTCAGAAGCTGTTTAAGATTTTAAATTCTATTTTTTGTTTAGAACATATTAAATATGAACACATAAAACGGATTTCAAATGTATTCCCAAAACAATGTATATAGTGAGCCAATAATAAAAATTGCTTTTTTATTAAAGTGTTTTCATCAACCAAAAACATAATAACAACTGCTAACTTTACATTCAGTGAACAAGATAGTTTAACGGATAAATTTTTTGACCAAAACATTGTTTATTTTTTTCACGATTACTTATTTAATAAGATTTTAAGATCCTTTGGTCTGTACATGAACATCTCTCGGTATTGTTCCTTTACTTTCTGCAACCTTAATTTTGTTTATACATATTTCATAAAATACAATATAGCTATTAATTTATATCAATACATTTGAGCTCGTAAAAATAAAAAAAATTGTTGATCAAATAGAAGGTGGATGACAAGGCAACTGATCCTCAGAACAACTGACACTTTCTTTAATTAAATAAATCAAGCCTTGAGATCATTCACTGTCCTCTGTCATTTAAATTATAGAAAAATGATGTAAGACATTTATGAAGGTTTTATAAATTTTTGAGCAAATTATAAAAATAAACCTGTATTTAAGTTTATTGTTATACAGTGATTTATATACAAATTATTTACATTATAGAATACTTGTAACATAAAAATGACAAATGCCATTGTTGCTTCCTTCAATGACAATGATGGCTCCTGTCAATATGTAAATCGATGTAAATTATCATTATAATAAATTAAATCAACATCACGTAAATTATGTTAACCCCTATGTTCACATGAAGCTTGCCATTGGATCTTCGTCCCTTGCTTTTTTCATGTAATACGCTTCCATATCTGTGTCTGTGGGCTTCTTCACGTCGTACATACTGTTGTACGCTCTCTTACGGTCATCCAGCTTCATCAGCCTTTCCCCTTCTCTCTGAGACTCTTCCTCTTTTTTCAATGCCTGTAGAACAAATAATTAATTAGTCGATTATTGCAATTTAAACATTTTATATTCTTAAAATTAAGAGTAAACAGCTATGAAGAAAAACAAGTTAAAAGAAATCTATTACCATGAAGGACTCTAAACAAAATAAAAATGACTGTGAGTGGTATACCAAACCTAGACCAATTATGTTATATATCTGTCCCATACACGATCTAACAAATGTGATGAACCTTGCTTGTCAATTGAAATTTATAAGTTGTGAGTTTAATAACAGGTTTGATGGTTTTCTGATTTTGTTAGAAAAGGAGCTTGAAGACTGATGGCTCGACAAGTAAGTTATGCAGTGAATGGATTTAAGAAGCCATCCAGCTAACAAAGTTATAGTTCTGGTCTCCTCCTACAGGAAGTGTCAGTATTTACCATTTGTGATCAGTCAAGGAAATAGCGTAGTGTTATGATATTTAGATGTGAGTTTGTGATGTCTTTGATATAAATTCGAAATTAGCGGGCATAAAAGGGCGGTAAACGACCTGTGGATCATGGCTATGAAGGGCTGAACATTATGTGTTGCCGTTAAATCTAATATTAATGGTTATCGTATAAATAATATCAAGAATTAAATATAAATATTTTAATATTGGGTTTGTTAACTTTAAAATAAGAAAAGTTAATATTATCTGAGACAACTGGCATTGGAAAATAAGAAAGTTAAAAAATCAAGAAGGAACAGAGGAGTATAGCTGGAAGCGCTTTTGTTCATTTTGACCAGCCTATGAAACAAGGTGAGTCGAGTTCTCTTTGATCATCCCATGAGACAAGCAGATGGAAGAAGAGAAGAAGGATTGAGATGATAGAAGTGGACGTGTACTGATCGCGTGGCACAACAACGATGAACGAAGCAACAAAGGAAGAACCACGCGGAAGAAAACAGAAACCAGATGAAACAAACAGAAAAGGACGCACTATTTAGTAAATCTGACAAGTCGTGAGTAATATTAACGTAAATTTTAAGTTTAGTTAATAAACCATTGTAATTTGTAACATACGTGCTTATATATAATAAATTAATGAAAACATAAAAGACTGATATTAAAAGAACCAATGATATAATAGGTCGTCATAAGTAACTTCCGTTTTTTCATCAGGCATTTATTTTGCTCTCATTAAATAACAAAATTATATTAATTTACTATGTATTCACCACTATTATCTATAACCTTCTCCCATCTTCCTGGCAGTTTATCAATTCCTTCCTTGTAAAATGTGGTTGGTTTGGACTGGAAGAAGTTTTCGACAGCCTGCCTGACTTGCTCTTCAGAATTGAAGGTTTTTCCATTCAAAAAGTTTTGTAAGGAACAGAAAAGGTAGTAGTCTGTCGGGGCAAGATCCGGGGAGTAAGGTGGATGTGGGAAAACAGACCATCCAAGCTCAAGAATTTTTGAAGTCACCCTTGCTGTATTTGGTCGCGGATTGTCATGTAAAAGAATGACCTTTTTGAGATTGACAAGTGCAGGAAGCTTTTCATGGAGTTTCTCTTGCACTCTTTGCAACTGCTGAACGTATCTATCCGCAGTAATCGCTAAATTTGACTTCAACAACTCAACCTTTCTGCTATACCTCTTGTTGATTGACATGGATTTTGCTCCAATATTGCCTTTAAAAGTTATAAGTCAAAATCAGAAGAACGTCCCGCCCTCGGTTCATCTTTTCAAGTCGTATCTCCAGAACAGAATTTTATAAACCAACTTCTAACTGCCCGATCAGTTATTAGTCCTTCACCATATACACTGCATATTTGTTCAGTTGTTGCCCTAGCACTATTGCTTTGTTTAAATACCCAAAGAATTACATGACAAATATGTACTTTTTGACTCTCCATTTCAGAGGTTAAAAAAAAAACAGTTTAACTTAACGTGTATCACACAAAACAGTTGACAAAAGACTAAATGAAGCCTCGTCTATATAGTGAAAACAAAAACTTGTTGTCATGGTAACTCATAGCGGGAAGATACGAACAATATATTCTACTTAGCTGCATCAGAAGTTACTTATGACTCAACCTGATAGTTAAAAATTTTCTTCTTAATTTTTTTAGGCCACTTGTTCATTCACACGGCTTGCACACTGTTCCAATAGTATGAAACAATGGAAGTAAGAACCTTTATAAATCATTGACTCAGAATTCATTGAACTTTATTAATCCTTAGCACTGGTTGAAAGTGAAATCCCATTCAGCATCACACTACTTACTAGACCAATTTCAGTCAAACAAACCATCTTATCAGGGCTACTTGGTCGTGAATGGGGACACTTGATGCTTCATAATAAAAAGAAAAATAAATAAATGGCAAGAATGAATAACCCAGTGCCCTTGATATAGCAATAATTCCTTATAAAAGGAAGGCTTCAGGACCATTGGCACAATTGTGAAAAACGAAGATAAAATGACACCTTCAAACCACTGAAGAAACCGTAACCAGGAGGAATATCACACAACAAAATATAACGAACTAGCAAAAATCTAAAATAAAATTAACAACTCTGTGTAGTCTAGACATGAAAACATCGCAGATTGACTTAGTCCTACTATTTCAAAGAAAATCAAAGATATTATGAAATCACAGTGATTAATGTATATACTTTAATAAATAAAATAGCAGCATATTACATTTTCTTATACCATAAATCATCAAGGAACACACATCAAGCGGAAAGTGGAGTATAGCCATATTTTAAATATAAACAGAAAAACACATTCCTATTATAACAGCATATGTTTAAAATTAAATTATTAATTTTGTTGTTTTAAGAGAAAAGTAGTTCTAATCGTAGTTCTAGTCATTAAGTTTTGGTGCAAGATTCTGATCTAACCTCCATATCAACAATGTCACATTAGTGGATAACTCCTAAATTACAAATATCACAAATCATAAAGAAAAAGTATAAATATAATAAGCTCTATTCATTGAATAAAAGTGTATTTATAATGAAAAATATGTTTACTTACGTCTTTCAATTTTTCTTCTTCTGTTTTCTCTTCAGGTTTCTTTTTAATTGCTTTCTTCATTTTTTGTTTCTTCTTCTTATCTTTTTTCTTTTGTGATTTCTTCTTCTTCCTCTCTTTTATCTCTTCATCCTATAATGATTAATTTATGATGACTCGAAACATTTTAATACAAACAAAGTCACATAGCTCTTTCTAGTATGAACTATTATTATAGGACTATAAACACTTAAAATACAGCCAGTATTATAAAATAAATGATGTTTAATATAACTGACCTCTGACGATGATGCTGATTCGGAAGAAGCAGACTCTGCTGGTGGAGGAGGAGTAGCTGGACAAGGAGGAATTGATGCTGGGCCTTTCAAAGAGGCCTCTCCGCTAGTAGCTATTCTACCAGCTTCCCCAGTGCAATAAGAACCCTACATAGCATTATAAATAATTAATTATTATACAATTATTAATGAAATATTATTTAATATATTAGATAAGTCTATTAAATAATGAGGCTGATTAAATAACTCTCTGTTAGGCATAAGGTTTGGTTATTTTAAGATCTTCACACAAAAATTTCTGTGCATTGTCTTTGTCAATCTTCATGGATTCAGCTAACATTCAAACACGGGCTTTGATAATTTTTTATGGTTTTTTGGGGCTTTTCTAAGCCAGGAAACCTGTTGATTTAACTCAGCTTGACCCAGACTTTAAAAGAGATTTAAGAAAATCGCATTATCTTGAGCAGAACATCAAATTAAAGGTCTTGAAGTACTGGTTAAGTGTTGTATATTTTAAAAAATTTGTAAATTATAATTAAAAAGTCATCACATCTGTCAAAGATATCATGTTCACAGCCTGTATGTAGCTTTTTTCGCCTAATACATGAAAGTTTTCAAAAAGATACAAAGAAAAAAAAAAATTCAATTGGTTTCGATCGATAGCAATACCTCAATAATTTGGTAAAGGAAAAGCAGTACATGATTTGGCACAATCCCGCATCAACCTTAAAATATGTAAAATTTGTATTTGTTTTTATAGATAAAGCTTATTTTTCATTCAAAATTATTATAATTAACATCAATCAATATTGTTCTTTGCTGACAGATGGTTTCAAACGAAGTGTTCTAGATTCATTACAAATGATTATTACCTTTATGAAAGAATGGCAGCACTTGTATCCCCATTTGCCTGAATGCCAAAAAGATCCCCATACAGTTGTATGATTATTGAGGAGCACATCTTCTTCGTATCTAGACCTCACAACTTCTTTTTCTTGTCCCTAAATAACAAAAAACATACAAATATGTGGTAATTATTTTTAACTTCAAAACTCTGTTCATTTTTCAATTAACATGTTATAAGAATATTTTTAAACATGAATATACATATTAAACATAGTAAAGGGAAAATTTTTCTAAAATGAAATAATTCAGAAGATCAAGCGTGATTTCATGATGATGATGTCTGTGTTCGAAAATTAATCATAGCTGCTGAAACTCTTTTAGCATGCTTCTAGGGGCAAATTATACAGATATATTCAATCTGTGTAAATTAAAACATTTGAATCAATAAAGTAAAACCAATTTTAATAACTTTTTTACAAAGAAATACTTATTTTATCTAATTTTTATTCTATAAGTTGTTCTGTTTTTGTCGATGAGTACACCTTATGTGTATTTTAAGTTAAAATAAATCATAATTTAAACAAAAATTGTAGTTGAATTCTTTCCAGTCAATTATCCATCCAAGGTAACCTCCTCCCTAGTTATCCCAGAACCAGCACTCTAATGTAGTTCTGTCATTTTTTATTAACTTAAGCTTATACTACAAATAATCATCAGGTCTGTTTGTTACTTCAACTTCTTCATTTTGTATCTTTAAAGGTTTTGGAAGCGAACAAATGTTTCTTTATTTTTTGGAGTATTTCTGTACATGTTGATCAGACTTTTGGTGAAGTACCTAAATTCGGGTTTCCATAAGCCTTATAGATGATGGGATGCTAGCCCTACCAGGCCTTTGGTTCACAAATATATAGAGTCTAGCAAAAACTACTAACTGGTATCTTTTCGCTTAGAGGTTTAAAGCAAATTCAGATAGAAATTAGGTCGATTTATTGTATCCATTTGGTAGAAAGAGAGAAGTTATCGCATCAGGAGCCTGAAAACAAGACCCAATAATGATCACAGCTGTAGTGAGTGTGTACGTACAAAGTAATTTCCTCATTACTATCCAAAGCATCTCTTTACTTACATATATTTTTACAATTTTGTTATTAATTTATGTTATTTGTCAATTTTCAAAATTCACTAAATTACTATGGAGTTGGTATTATTATTATTACCATTTTTTTTTTTTATAACCTACTTTCATTCATTACATGAGCTCTGGGGAATCAAATGAAAAAAAAATCTTATTATTTCTCTCTTAAAACAATAAATGTATATATTACTGAAACAAATGATACCTTAATGACAGTTCCATAACGAGTGTACTCAGCGTAGTATTCTGTCTGGGCCAATAGAAGCTCTTTTGGAGGTGCATTAAGGTGTTCTTCCCCGCCATACCTAGATAAAAAAAATTATATATCAACCTCCCAGTTGTTTAATATACAAAGTAATGTGATTTTGCTCATATTTTAATTATAATTAGTTTGGTTTTAATTTTCAATTGATTCTATAGTTTACAATTAATTGCTCATCGAAACAACAAAACCTACATTTTATCATGTTTGATCAAGTATTAGTTCATATGTTTAAACAACTACATTTATATGCACCTTTTCTTTTGAGAAAATTTTACATTGAGTAAAATATTTGTCAAATGTGATGTACCAAACAACTTAGCATTTCTTTGGCAACGTTTAATTTACAATTATGATGAAAATAACTTATTAATGAATAACCCATAATTATGATTTGTGGGATTATTAGATTTTTATGTTGTTGAGACTTCCAAGAATCATACACAAGAGCAAAAAATATAAAGCAGTTTTATGGTTAATAATCATCACATTATGTACAGAAATTATTAACCAAAAAAAAGATAGCAGACCACAGGACCCAGACTGTTTCGAACCCAGGACCTCCTGATCTCCTCTGGCCTGGCACTCTTCCGACTGAGCTACCATTTATTGAACCAACAGTCGTGCAAATATCTAATCAATTAAGAGGGGTTTTCTATGATATGTACAGAATCCTGTTTTCCCCCCCACATATTATACCTACTTTTCAATCAGATCTTCTTGCCCTCTTTGTTTAAATTCTTCTTTCTTTCCTACAAATTCTTTTTTGAGAACTTCCAATCTTGTTGGTTCTCCCAGTGGATGAACATCAACACCTTTATTATGTGCTTCCCACGCAAACAATTGTACTTTAGCGTGTTCCATTGTATCACCAGTGAAACGCACAAAGTTTTCTCCAGCATAGTCAACACTGCAAAAGAAGAAAAATAATTATTGATATCATTGGACAAATGATTATACTATATTTGCATACTTAAAAAGATACTTAGAAGAGCAACAATAAGAAAATTAACATACTCTGTATAATGTGCAGATTCGGCATAAGGATTGTCCCTCATACTTCTTGTCTTCGGATCGTAGTAAGCTGAATTAGGGTCTAGGTTTCTTAGGTATTTGGCAGTGTCTTCTCTGATTCGGAGATTCCTAACAGTGATTCTCTGTTTAGAATCTACTTTTGTTCCAGGCATGTCAACTTCATCAACGTATTTATCTTCATCTTCACCTACATCGTCGGTTATACCCTCCTTTTTCTCTTCTTCTTCTGCTTCTTCTGACTATAATAGTAAAAAAAAAATAACAGACCTTATCTTCAAATTATATTAATATTAAAAATCATCAAAACAAAAATTAGTTCGACGTCTTAAGACAATTGACGGTTTTTCAAATTACACAAAAGTCCGTAGAAAATTGATTTTTAAAACCCAGCCATATATTAGCTACACCCCAATTTTCAAGCTAATTCTGATAGAAAAAAATTTGTCTTAAACATAGATTAATACAGTAATTTATAGGGATGATAGGGAAAGAATGTTTAAGGAAACATTGCGTGATTACTGATAAGATGGTATACTACACACCTGTTCAGAGTTGAGTTTTTCTGCTCTCAGTTGCCTCTTTGCCTCGTCTATCCTTGCATACCTGACAAAAAATAAAGAAGTTAACTTTTGCTGACCTAAAATATGTAAATCACAAAAAATAAATAAATTAATTTGTAAAATAAAGTAAATTTTATCGACATTCAAGTGGATCTAAGGTCTTTTTCAGATACATACTATATAATCTGTGGATGAAGAAAACTAAAGAAAGATCTTATTGACCTGAGAACAAATATAGAATCATACCTGTCAATGACCATTTTATGCTGAGATGGATCATATCCTGCCCATCTGTCCCTCTTGCCATCATAGTCCCGGGAGAGATCCGGTTGAACAAATTCATCTGCTGCTATTTTTGCTCCAGTGAATCTGGCACCAATCTTTCGGGGTCTCTCCATGCAATCCTTTTTTTTATGAGTAAGGGCTCCACAATTCTCACAGGCACCTTTTCTGTATTTTGTGACCACATTTGACTGTAAATATCATAATTAGTATCAAACAACCTGTTTTTTAAGAAATAAACTGTTTTTTTTACAATGTTTGTACAACTGAACATAAAATAATCAATTTTAAAGTTTATTTAAACTATTAATAACAGGCAACCGTTACTTTTTCTTTTTAAAAGGTAAAAACTGTCATTAGTAAACAATGCCTAAATGACCCCCCCAATGGGTAAATAAAAGCTACATTAAAAATATAGTAAGAAATCATTAATTTAAAGAGTGCTTAGTTATGTAATTTACCTTACTTTAAGTTGAATTCAAAAAAAAAATGTATTCAGTCAATTGTTTTTCAAAAAAAAAGTATTTCCCTGTATGTAAATATTTTTTTGGAATACACCTGTACAAACTAATTTTCCAAACACAATTTAAGACGGTATGATTTGGTTCATAATTCCCTAGATGTTTTGGTTTTGATGATTGAAAACAAAACGATAAAATAAATATCTTTTAAATTTATTATAATTGGCCATAAGCATTGAAATATATGTAGGTGCCTTTATATATACATAACCAAACTAAAATTATAATAAAGTTGAATTGCAACTTGACCAACGTTTCAATAATTGACCAATTCAGATCTTGCTGAACTGATTGCTAAACCAGTATACATAACATATTATTTATGGTCCTTGTATATTAACAAGTCCACATTATTGTTAATGTGTATTAACAAGTCGCTATATCAATGTCTGACCTGAGTTGGTGTTATTTCAAAGTTTATTTCTATTGAGAATATCGTTCACTGTGCAATAGATACAAGCAATTGAATTCCATGCATTTGTAAGTTCGTTACTAAAAGAAAGTTTATCATCAAACTTTGCTTTGACCTGGTGCCCACTTTATATACATTATTTATGCCTATACTTTAAACTTAACGAATACATTTCCAGCAACATTTTGAACAGAACAATTACACCAGTTACTTAAGTTAATCATATGTCCTGACACAATAATAAGTAAAGGCTAAAAATTGTGTTAATCACTCATAAAATTACATTTTTACTGTCTAATGTTACTTGAAACTAATCACCATTGCTCAAGTTGGGCAAATCATAAAATAATTATTCTTGATATACTTACTGTGTCCACTCCTCTTTTGTACCATTCATCAATACCGGAGAACTTTTGAACACTTTCATCTTGTATCCTCTGGTGCTTTAAAGTCGGACCCCTAGCACTGTAGTACCACGGTGCAGATGAAATGTACTGAGGAATATGGGGATTTATATCTTTACCTTCCTCATCAACAGCAGCAGGAGCAGTACCAGCCTTAAAACAGAGTAATCATATTAGAATAAAATTTACCTTTAGCATACTGTTTAAATCAATTAAATTAACATAGCCGTATCATTTAACTATAAATATAAACATTACCTTTCTCGCTTCTTCAAGCTCCTTGGCTTTACGCCAGTCTTCTCTAGATTTCTTTTTAGGTTCATCTGAATCCGTGCTACTTTTTAGAATTTCAGAAACTGGCATGGCAGTTGAACTTAAAGCCATGATTGCACGTCTTAAATAACAGTCGAGAAAATAAAATTTTTAGTTACAGGTGAGTAATCAAATCATTAAATAAAACAATAACACTCCAGACACATTCTGACAAGTAACCTTGCGTCTACATAACCTTAATGCAATTTGACCAACGTAATACACCACAAACCGATAACGTTTCTTATTACACATTTTAATATTTTTTCAAGGAAAAAATTCATCAACAGCAATGAGTATTAAAAATGTCAAAACAATTTGTTTATATGTATTTTCCAAGCTTAATGGTCTTTTTACTTTAATGGAAAATTCTCACATCTTCAAATCAAACAAGGGGGGGGGCAAAAGGATTTTCCAAAAGAGGGAAGTTGTGCTATCTAGTTTGTATTCTGATGAATGCAGTTCTAAATGAGAACTGACATTATTAGAAGAAAAATCTATAAATTTTCGTTACACTCAACTTTCGTTGCGTCCTTAATTTAGGGGAATGCAGGACTTTAAATGTATAAAAGATTTTAAACTGTACCTTGATAAGGCCTAAAATTCTGAGAGAAACATGCCAGTTAATGAATAAGGAACCAACTTTTTTCACCTTTTTTTCCCTTCATAATTTTCTTTGTTATATCTTAACTACATTCATAGCATAATTTGGGATGTTGTGGAATGTAACTTTAAAATTTCAGATCAACATAAGAGAATGACCAACATAAGATCTATAGAGAATAAACTTGACTATATGGTT
The DNA here is from genome assembly GCA_930367205.1 of Acanthosoma haemorrhoidale. Taxonomy (NCBI): domain Eukaryota; kingdom Metazoa; phylum Arthropoda; class Insecta; order Hemiptera; family Acanthosomatidae; genus Acanthosoma; species Acanthosoma haemorrhoidale. Next base: position 38,873,044 of record OV884013.1, read on the forward strand.
TTAAGAGCTGAGGGTCTGTTTTAGAAATTACTGTACAGGAGAGTAAGCAAATAGCATAAGAAGCAGCTGCAAGCAATATTTTGAGTCTGATGGCCTAAATATATAATTTTAATTTATAATAAGGTAAATGCACTAGTAGTTGACCACTTTGGGTACAAATTCAAAAAACAAGAGTTGTGTATGATGTTAGCCAATTAAAATAAATTGTACATGTACCTGCTGCCATCTAGCAACATATACTGGAAGCTCAGCACTCAAATGCATTGTGGATAATAATGGCTGACAGTTGTTGAAGAGTGATTCACCATATTGTATAATGTGAGTGATTTTCTTATAAGATTTGACAAGAGGATTAGTAGCTTCTTTGTGCTATTATAATTAATCAAGAAATATTTTGGGTAAGTTTTACATTCTATCTATTTCTATAAGTATTTTCTTTTTTAGATTCAAGTGTTTTGAACAACATAACCTATCTACGCATGTTTTGGTGGGGGTGGCCAACTACTGAATGCTATTTTCAAGAAGAGTTAGTAATTGACCGGGGTGGTCAACTTCTGATTCAATTGGCTTACAATTATTTTTGTGTTATAAATGTGTTTTCATGACTAACTTTAGTACTAATGAATACTGCAGTTATTCAGAAGCGCGAAATATGTTGGGTTTTAGTATTTGACCACATGGTCAATTACTGAAGCATGAGGTGGTCATCTACTAAAACACACCTTCTTCAAGGCAAGATTCATTTCATAACTTATGGAAACATATATTTTAAGTTAAAAAGAAAATGAAATGAAATGAAAAAGTATTTTTGTTTAAAATAAAATAATTATAATGGTGATTGTGTGCTTAGTTTTCTTGAAATGGCCTTGTTAAATTACTTACTTATTTCTGAATTTTTTTTTTTTTTCAGTGTGAATATTATTTTCAAGATGCCTGCAAACAAGAGCACATTTTTAAAATACAGTGAAGACGCTGTAAAAGCTGCCGTTGAAGATGTTCGCCTGAAGAGAATATCTATTCGGGCAGCTGCAAAGAAATATGGAGTCCCCAGAACAACATTGAAATACAAATTAGATGGTACAACACCAATGGAAAGAAAAATGGGCCCTCCTTCCACTTTAACACAAAAAGAGGAGGTTGAGCTAGTCAAGTGGGTGGAGAACATGGCAAAGGCTGGTTTCCCAATCACTGTTGAGCAGCTATGTATCAGTGTGGAAAGGTACGTAAAAGAAATGAAGCGCGATTCTCCTTTTAAAGATGGAAGACCAGGCAGAACGTGGGTTATTGGTTTTCTTCGGAGAAATCCTTCGATTTCAAGAAGAGTTTCTCAAAATATAACCATCTCAAGAGCAGCAGTCACAAGGGAAAACATACTAAAGGACGTGATAGTTGAAAATGTAACAGAATCTATGTTGTCCAACGGATTCAAGAAATGTGGATTGTACCCATGGAACCCACAAGCGATTGAGGTACCAGGCCAAGGATTATCTAAGAAACATGATGAATATGACTCAACTGATATGAAAATACGACATTTGAAGCGAGGTTTACATTTTTTAAATACCATGATAGAAAGAGAAAAGCTTAACGTTTTTGAGGCATCATCTGAAACATGGTGTGGAGATCCACTAGACACCTCCTTGTTCAAATTATGGAAGAAAACGAAAATGGATTTGGAGGAACTTTCTTCAGAAACTGAGACTCGTGATGTTGGGAATAATATTTCCCCTAACATTTCACAGTTTCCTGCTGACAAAGGCAATAATGATGCCTCTGTAACAGACATGGAACTAATTTATGACTTGCCAGAAGCTGGGTTTTGTGATGTAGAGAAAAATGTTTCTATTAGCATGTTACCAAGTGATGTTGCTTCAGAGTTTGTTGTTGACGGAAGCTATATCAATGAATCCCCAGTACCGGACATGGATAACATTTTTGAAGATTTAACACAAGCAAAGGCATCCACGAGTCACCATGATGGGTCTCATGGGTAACATTCACAGAATCATGGAAACATTGAAGGTACATCACAAGGTATACTTAGCCCATTTAAGAGACACTTTTTCTTTCCTGCGATGCAAGAAAACAAGAAAAGAAAAATTGGAAAAGAAAGAATGCCAACAATTGTGTCCGGAAACCTCTGTCAAAAATATTTCGAAATTAAAAAGAAAAAAAAAGAAGAGCTTGAGCGGTTGAAGACAGAAAGAGCCCTAAAAAGACAAATAAAGAAGGAGGAGAATGAGAGGATGATTCAAAACAAGGCTCAGAGGTTGAAAAATAAAAAAATTAAAAGGGTGTCTAACATTGCTTCAGATAGCTCTGATTCAAGTGTTGAAGTCTCCTCTGGAGAAAGTGCCTTGTCAGAGCCCTCGGAAAATGAGACCTCCACTAATCTTTCTCGGAAACCCGTGCTGAAAGAGATTAACGAATACGTTATTTTTGAGTACGATGGGCAATATTTTCCTGGAAAAATAATTGATGTAGCTGAAGCTACTGCAACAATTTCGTCTATGATAAAGTGTGGTCGATTATGGAAGTGGCCCGAGAGACCTGATGTGCTGGAATACCAGTGGAAGTCTGTGCAATCGCACATAAATGAGCCTAAAAAAACGAGTAAAACTCGGAATGTTTACTCTATTCCTGAATTGGACTTTCTCTGGAATTAAGTTTCCAAAACATGTATCTTATGTGCCTTCCAGTTTACAAGTTCTTAGCCAAAGTATTATAATAATTATCATGTATCATTAAGAATTATAATTAATTACTATTAAGTAAGTAATTATTATAAGTATATATTGTTAACTAATTATTAGTAAGTTTTAAGTGTTATTATTGTTATTTAGTGTAATAATCAATTATTATAATTAAGAATTATCAGTTTCTGACCATTTTTACCTTTCTACTGACTTTTTTTTATATGGTCAACTACTAGTGCAGAGGTGGTCAATTACTAGATATTTCAAGTTCTTGGGTGGTCAACTACTGATGCAAAAACCGAATATTGTAAAAAAAAAAATTTAGTTTTTATGGTTAATTATAATAAAATATTTACTAGCATTACTTATTCTAGTGATTTTATTTAATACCTTCAAGTATTCACCGATTCTATAAAAGGTAATGTATGTGGTCAAAAGATAAATAATATGCAGCAGTGCTCTTAGATGGTCAACTACTAGTGCATTTACCTTAATGATATTCTTTATTTCTTCAGATACCAAATATTTTTTTTTTTACTCTGTTAACAGTGTTTTATCAAACACTTCCCTTTGTTTAGACCTCAGGATTTTCTTCCAGAGTCTAATTAATCATATCAGAGAGGGTTATTTGGATGCTATAGGTGACGCCTCTGACATCTACCGAGAGGCAAACATTCTGTATCTGAACCATGATGCTGTGTTTTAACTGAGTGAGCAAAGCGATGATGAAATGAAACACCTCTAGAAAATGATGGTGAGACCAAAACTGATATTTTAAATGGTCAGAAAAGGAGAGAGAGTAATGCGTAACCACAACTCCCTGGAAAAATATAATTAAACATCTCCCATGTTGACAACTATAAGAAAAATCAGTTCAAATCACCAACCCTATTGAAGTTTGGCAACTAGTATTTCCAAATAAATTATTTTAAATAATTTTTATGTTTATTAACATAAAATTAAGGAAAATTAGAAAAATTCATACTGGAAATACTATGTATATTATACAATGAACCATTTAATCCTTAATACAAAATTTAGTAATATGAATGATAATTATAACTAATCTATTAATTTTAAAACCAGGACCAAACACAACGCAGACTTTCACAACTATAATTTATTATAATATACATTAACATTAGTGGCTTATTTAGCCTTTGAAACATGATGAAAATTGATCCTATCAATTTAATAAATTAAATACTAACATATCAATTATTATTGATAACGCTCTCATACAAAATAAATATCAAATATATACAAAATATTCAGCAGAGCAATGCACCCTCTTCCATCTTCGCGTATTCCTTCCTAGTTCCTCTTTCTGCTCTTCCTTCACCCCGACCACACACGCTCACCATTAGGGCTTCTGTTGGTGGCTTCTTGAAATTCCTTGATACACCTCATTACCCCACCACCCGGTTAAGAAAATGCTGACTGCTAAAAGAGCATTTTCTTCCAAATTCTTCAACTGATAGTTATTTCTTTGGATCTGCATCATATATGACATGATAACGGTGCTTCTTGTCATATCCGTAATTGATCCACACTACTCTCCCACTTAATTCTGCTTATGACAAAATAAATAAAAACATTAGATTATAGAATATTAATTTTAAGAAAAAAAAACAAATTAACATCATTTATATGAACCAACAACCATGATTTTATACAATGTTTATCAACAATACACTAATTAATATTTTGTTCATTAAAGGACTACTCAACTTATCCTATTAATCTATAATGACAGAAGGTTGAACTTATCTATAATAGAGTACATACATATGTTACAAGTTGTGTATGACCAGAGTATGACCAAACCTCCAGAGCATTTTTTTCTAATTGAAAAAAATTGACTCGAGAAAATCTTCCATTCGACATAATTTAGGATCCCCTAAATAAAATTTACATACGTATTCCAGGAGCAGTGTTGTACTTTTTCAAACTAGATATATGAAATTTTCCCCTAATTTCATCTCCCTCACAATCCCTATCGTGTATGTACATCGGCTGTGCTTAATTTTGATCATACATATATGGTCCTTCCCAAAAAAGGCAGGAATTTACTAACTTCCTTCAATCCATTTGGTATCCTTAACGATCTCCTTCATTCAACTCCTGAACCTTATGTCCTTCATCAAACCTAAGTTTCCTTTGTTCACTTTTCTTCCTAATACATTCTTTTGCCCTCTCTCTTTTGTGTTCAAAGTTTTGTTCACTGATGTCATCCTCTTCCGGTATATATTTGTGAATATTGTTGGTAAATAAATTTTGAGGCTTCAAACCCAAATGAATTTCCACAGGATAACCATTGATACCTTGGTGATAGGTATTGTTTATTAAAAACTCGAACATTTTGACATAATTTATATCACTGGTGTGACGTTTATTATATAACATTACCTTAAAATATTCTCCTAAATCCCTGTTGATTCTTTCAATCTTGTTTGACTGGTGATGTCTGATGGCCAAGAATGTCTGTTTTAATTTCAGACTATTTAAATTACTGACACTGTTTCCATTGGTTTGGAGTTCAGAAAATATGCATAATTTGAATAAAGAGTATGATTAGTTATCTTTTTTTTTTTTTTATTTTTTTTTTATTATTTGTTCCGGCATTTGTGCACCGCGGCCTCACTGAGACCTATTGTGCGCCGTCCATGTCTCTGTCCTAAATATGTGACAGGCCCACGGCCTTTGCAAATCTGAGGATACTGAATGGATCGATCAGTTCACATAGTTTGGGGTCTACAATGCGATCACTACCAAAGTGAAGGTATCGCCTTCTAGCTAGGTTATCACAGTCACATATTATATGACGTGCCGTTTCTCCCTCTTTCTTGCAGAATCTGCAGATTGGTGATCCCACTATCCCACCATGATCAGTGCCTGCCGGTCCCCGGAGGGCCTCCCCGAGGCGGACGCCGGGAGACAGCGCCAAACCCAGGCCTCCCCATCACAGAGGGCCCATACCTAGCGTGCCCCCCCTTATAGTTATCTTACTCATCTGACATATGTGGCACTTGGAGATGACTTCGTTAATTACTCGTCGCAGATTTAGAAAATAAAAATGATTGTTAATCAAATAAAACGTGTTGTGCATTCCTATGTGCCCTTGCTCATAATGGATCATCTCAATCAATGGTTCAGCTAGGTTCTCTGGAACGTGGATTTATCATCTGGTTTAAACTTTACAAGAAATACCTTGTCCCATTCTATTAATTTTGAATACACTTCCTGAGGGCTGATCTGACTATTGAGATTCTTTATTCGATTGAAAAATGGGCTGTTCAAATAATTATGTTGAAAATTAATTATTATTGATTCTAAATTGTAGTTTATTGCAATTTGGTTGACTTGTGCTAGCTCTGATTTGTGATTTATTAACTGCTCATTGCTATATCTGGATAAATAATCAGCAATTATATTTTCTGTACTGTTATGTATTCAATTTTATAATCAAACTGTTCTAAAAATAATTTCCACCGTTGAAGACGGGCTGGCAAGTGTCTACACTTACTCAAGAGTGTAGAAATTCCATCCTTGATACATATCATTATATGACACTGCTTTTATTTAATTCATTGAGTATTTTGGGACCTGCTAATTTTCAGTGAAGAAGTATTTAAATTGTGTCGAATAAGGAAGACACACAAAGTATTTATACAATTTAGGGGACTAGAAGAGAGATTTTTAGAAACGCTCTTGCAATAGATTTTCTAAAAAAAAAAATAGATTTCCAAACAAATTATATCTTGTAGACAAGAATTGTATTCCCCAGGAGAATGCACTTTATTGATGGAATGTTGGTCAGGTTTAAAGAGGAATGCAGGTGCAAGACAGGTGGTCTGAAAATTTTCCGACCTCAACATGAAGATGATAATAAAATAAATAAAAGCTAATGAAATAAAAGCTTTGTTAGGTCGGAAACTTTTCAGACCGCCCTCGGTCTATTTAAAGCGTAGCAACCTGAGAAATATGGTATAAAAATAATGTGTTTAAGGACAGAATCTTCTACAAGAATTTTGGCAGTTAGACAAACCAATGCAGGTTGTCATTTGTTTTCACCAGCCCTTAGAAATTACCAACAGAAATGTAACCGACAATTGGTTACACTCTCTATCAGTAGAATTGCAGCTAAACATAGGGCTAACAGTTGTTGGAACATTAAATTAAATAAAGAAAAAAAACCCACATATTTTCATGTGAGAAAAGTAGACCACTGGGTTCTTCACTTTACTAACTTTTGGAAATAAGCAGAAGATTACCCCCCAGAATGTTCTGCAACAAATAAAATGCACATTACAATGAATCTTGAACAAACCAAAACATAAGGACTCCTCTTTGGGAAATACCCTTATTTGTGGTTCCTTTAAAATTGTAGGACAATTTCAAGACCTTTGATCTTGAAAAAGAGGAATGAAAATGTTGTAAGATCAGATGAATTTAAAACCAAAATTAAATTACTTTAATTTTAAAGAAATATTGCCAAAGAAAACTATAATGAAACTGGGAAAGGATATTCCTAGATTAGCATCTAAAAGAGATTTAGCTGTTTCAGGAGTATTTTTGACAATTGCTCTTTGTGCGAATAAACCTGAACACACCCAATTTATTAGATGCATTAGTTATTAGCAAATCAAAAAAGAATAGACCTTTTAAAAATAGTATCAATTGTATCCCTAAAGTACCTGAAACCTTACTAATTAATTCTTTCTTAGATCAGTTAACTCACATCTGCAAGCCAAAAGTTTATATTTATTACCGACAATATCTCTCTATATATAAAACACCTTTCTGGATCTTTAGGGGACTAGGGCTTTGCTACCCTTCCATGTACATAAGCCCCCTATCTACCTTAAACCTATTATTGTTGGCTTACCCAATGACCACTTTTACTCTTCCTCATGCTTTGCCTTTTTAAGTTGGGAACTCTTAAAAATAAAAGCAGACTTTACTTTACTCTGTAACCCCTCCCCCCCCTTACCTTACATCTATAAATATGTATACCTTGTAATATAAATTATTTAGCACAAGTCGTCCCAAATCCTATATTTAAAAAAAAATACTCAGATGTATTTTAAAATTTGTCCAGACTGGTACAAACTGTGACACCTCTGGTAAATAGATGACAAAAAGGCAGTATCAACATTTTAATGTCACTGGCCAATGACCCTTCCCATATACACTGCCCAGCAAATAAGTAGCACACTTACAAAAACTCAAATATTTTTCAAGTTTTTTTAAAATTCTAATTTAAAAAATAGTCTTGTCGGGTCAAGCAAGTAGCCCATGTTGTTGCTTTATTGGAAGACAGTCAAAGCCAAACATATGCAGCCAGTGCATTGGGTTTATCTGAAACTACTGTTCAGCGAACAATTAAACATTACAGACAGGTTTGTGCAATCTAGACCTTGTTCAGGTCAGCCGCGAGTGACAGAACTGAAAAGATGACCAGTTTATTGTAAAAAACTGTTTCAATTGCTACTGAGACTGCTCAACTTCTTTGTACAACTCAGGGAGTACCAATATAAGCAGAAGCTGTTAGAAGACTTGCTGAAATGAATTTAAGCCATCAGGGTCATTGTAGAGCTTACTTGTAATTTCCTCAGGAACCTTTTGTGGACTGAAAATGAATGGAGCAACGTGCTGTTTTCAGATGAGTTCTGCTTCTCTCTTTATACACCAGATGGTCAGATGAAAGTTTACTAAAGGCCTGGTGAGCGCTGCGCTCAGTGTAATGTCACTGGGAGTGTTAGGTGTGGGGTGGAAAGAAATTTCTATATAGCTTTTTTTTAATATTTATTGGTGCTTTCCTTCATATATATGGCCCCTTATCACTGAAGACTTATAATATTAATTAAGCCAAAAAAATTTATTAGGAAATAAATATTTGAATTTTTTTGATTGAAAAATTGATATGCGCCAGTTTTTTTGTGGGGCATTTTAAATGGAACAATTTCAACATCATTGATTAAAATTTTCTATTTATTTATTAATTTAAATCACTAACATTTGCTCAGGAAACTGCCCAGATGACATACATTCATTCACTAAGCTGAGAACAACAATCACCAATGATGAATTTATCAGCGCACTTTCCACAATGCCCGCATAGGAAAACTGCCGCTAATACATGTTCAATATTCAATATTTTAAAGACTTAATGCCTTTACTAAGTAAACTAACTCAAAGAAAATTTAACTGACTAATGGACTGCCGAACTCCATCCACTGTTGGAGCTATGTACTGCAAGGTTGCTAGAACACTCAACTAGAGATTGGGAGGTCATGGTACAAACCTCGACCCTGCCAATATATTTTTTCTTTGGTTAATATGATCACAGAATTGTATTTTTAAGAACAATGGTAAGAGGTTAGAGAAAAACATACTTTTTAATAAATTTTATAATACATATATTTACTTCTGAAATTTAATACGAAATCCATAAATATACAAGCTGAAGAACAAATGGACCAGTTTATACCCTTTTATACTTAAATTGGACATAGGTTTACTTCATCATTTATAATGACACAGTCATAAATTTCTTTCATACAGAAATGCACTTGAGAGTCTTGCGAACCAAACTATATATCTGGTTTAAAAACAGAGTATTGTCTAAAAATAAAAATACAAAAAGTGTGAAATCATGCCGGAGAGATTACATAAGTATCGACACAATATAACAATAAACATTAACAGCCCAACAAAAACATAAAAGGCCATTAACTGGGACAAAATGTCGTCGTGATACTGGTATGAACAAACAATTAGTTTCTAAAGTTAACAAAAAAAAAAAAAAAATAAAAATAAATGAACATGAAATACATTCTCGCCCACCCATGCCTTTACACTCAGGTTGATGATGGAAACCAGTGAACGTAATAAAGGAAGAAATGATCACACTTACAAAACTTTTTTTACCTGTCTCAAAAAGTCTTCGCATATTTATATACACAGAGACAATGGTAATTAATATTGGTAACGAGTAAAAGTGAAAAATTACAACAGTTAAGTACCACCTGATTTATATTATTTTTTTTATTATTTATACTTCACTCTTAACTATTATCACTTCACACATTGTTTACAGATGGGAAGAAAAACATTTGTATTTTTCATAGTACTTTTTTTAACTATAAAATAATAGCTCACAATATATATATATTTATATGTATATAATTAACTATTCATCCATTTATAAAATAGACAAATGCTCATTGCACTCTCCATATAACATTTAGTGAGATCACAGGTGCCCCAATTCCTCAAAGTTAAAGGAAAAAAAAAGCACTTGTGAAATTGGGGCAACAAAAATAATAATAAAAACAAAAAACAACAACATTGTTTTATTATTCAATTGAAAATTTTCTTCAATCTACAAATTAAATCTAATCCTTGTAGAAAAAGTGTAAAGTAGGGCAGGATTATTTTAAAAATTTGTATCTTAAAGCCACGTTTTAATTACAATATTTACAAAAAAAAGTATCCCTTACATCTCTTCTCATTTTTAAAAATTTTTTTGTAACGAAACGCATCTACAATCGATGAGCAAATAACAATAAAATAGTTTTCATTACTTTGTCACCTTGAGAATGTATCGTTGATTATGTTTGTAAAATGGACAAAATGTACAAAATATATTTACAAAACAATAGTTTTTTTATGCATGTATACATATGTAAACGTATATATGTATAATAAACATTTCTATATACACTGATAAAAGGTGTCTATATATGAACAAGATACTGTGCACATTCGTTTTTTAACAACGTCCTTATGTCGTTGGTTGCCGTTTGGCTACGTGGATGACTGTTGCCCGTTTGATGTAATGTCTTGCTCTTTCTTCACATCCTGATCGCTAGAGTGATCTGGTTGAGTCTCAGCTTCCGCCAACACTGCCAACGAGTCCTTGACAGCATGGTACATGATGTTCTTGATTTGAAGCTTATCTTCGTGGTTCGTATGGGTGTCGGAGAGCTCCCGGAACTCTTGTGTAAGATGGAAGCAATGCGAAACATTTTCAGGTGACACAAAGTCCTCGGCTACCTTTATGCAATTGTGCAAATTCCGCACCTGCAAGATAAAAAAAAAAAAGTTGACTTAAAAATGATATGTTTTACACATGGCATAATACTACAAAACTAACTTGTTTTTGTATTGAGAGTTTAATTTTAGCCATGAATCTATAAATTAGTAGAAAAGTTAAAAGATCAGCGAACAAACTCTTCCCCTCATTTAACTTCTTTTTTAAATGAAATGCTTAATTTTGGGTGGTTTTCTACTTAATTAGGAAGCTTGTTAGCAAGCGCATAAGTGCAATTATTCTCTTGAAACACAACATTATCCTGAGAACTGGAGTAGAACTTTTTTACCAGATCTAGCTATTCCAGAATGTAATTATTAAATGAGTTCATATCTATTTGTGGTCCCATTATTCAGGGCCGATATAAATTAATGGACTGGAATCTATCCTCTCAAAAATTTTATTTTTTGAGAGACTTTCTTAACTTTTAATAAACTCTTTTGAATATTGTTTGTATAAGATCAAATATACAATACAATCAGCTAGTTGCAATTTTGCAGTTGTTTTGTACCAAACCCTTTCTGGTTTAAACCTTTTGTGTCAAAAGTTCAACAAGCTTTTTAATGTTTGCTCTTTCTTGAACCAAGGTACATAATTTTATGAGTTGTTAAATTTTATTTTCCACTGCCTAAATGTCTCCTACCAGCAAAGCAAGCTGTTGATTTCCATTTGGAACTGTAATTGAATTTTATGTAATTTGCAAATTAGTTTAAAAAGGTCTGAGACTCTTTAGAAACTCATTTCCTTCGTGACCCCCCCACCAGGGAGGAGGCCCCGCAATAAGGATCTTATTCTTTGCAATGAGGAAGAAATGTATTAAGTCTCCAATGGGACCATCAACAAACAGGTGAGGATGCTAAATAACCTCCGCATTTTCTGCCGGGAAATCGGGAACCTCCGGGTTTTCTGTTACTGCTGTGCTTTCTTGTCTGCCAAGCATGTCTGGTTTGTAGTTGAATATATTGATTTGTAAAGATTGGATGGTGTAGGGATAACGGCTCAGTCTGAAGAAAGAGATGTTACATTTTCATCAGCCTAAGCCGGTATACCAACAAATTCACATATAATAATGAACTTGCACAATTCTTTTTATTTCAACAAATTTGTTGAATTAGTAAGATGAGGTGAGGCCTCCAGCATTCTAAAAGCAATTTGTGCTGGAAGAATATTTGGAGGCTTTCTGGTTAACTCAACATAGTAGGACTAAACTTCAATAATCAAATTAGCAACAGATATGTCAGTTTGAAATATAGCCAGATAAAATAAAACATTTCAAAAGACCAACCTGGTGTGGAGCACCTGCAGGAATAAACACTGCATCGCCAAGGCACTGAATTATTGTGTAACCCTCAACACAGTATTCTCTGTACAACCTGTCCCTCAGCTCACCATCCAAGTACCATGACTGGTCATGGATGGGATCGTGGTGGGGTTCCAGACGAGCACCTTTTTCTAATGCAACCTAATAACAAATAAACAGGCTGCTGTTAACAAACTGATAAGTAGAAATGTTTTATTTTTAACAGAAATGCATACTAATATGAAATTTAAGATAATGAATTTATAAGATAATAACAAAAAATATGTTACTAAAGATGAGAGGCACAGTGATAATTGGTTTATAGAATACTGGCATCAGCACCAATTTGATGTTATTTAAATTGGGTACCAACCCTGTACTACAAAATTTCACTTAATGGGACATTAGCATATAGCTTTAGTTTTAGTAAATAAAAGAGTCCACCTTTTTTAACATTTCATATCCCCTCTGATTTTTTTGGTTAAATCATTGGCATTACCTACATTATCAAACAAGCAATTTAGTATTTAATCTGAACATTTCATAATTACTTTTATTTTTAACTTTTCGGTCTGGAGCAAGTGTGTAAGAAGAAAATCCATTGATTTAACACTAGAAACTAAGTAATGTTATGTTAAGAATGTACATGATGTGATTTTAAGAAACGATAGATTGTCAGATGAAGCTGTGTCAATAACTCCTCCTTATAAATAAATCTGTTGTTTTTATCCAGGGAAATATCAAAAACCCCTGGTTTACTGATACTGAAATGAAAATCTGTATGGATACAACAATCACTGATATACCTATACATAACTTTAAACACTTCCATAAATGACATATACAAATATGATTTAATTGATGAGAATTAGTTAATTCAACAATACCTTATTGAGAAGGTCCCTGATCTTATCAGCATCCCTTGCCATATAAATATGCCAAAGAGCGCCTGGTAGCTGGCCTTTCTCCCTCACCCTTCGTTTTGTTATCACATCACACCCGGCTTCATCTATTGCCTTCAATGCCTCTGTTAAATAAAAAGATTTGTTAAATAATGAAAATAAAAATGAAATGATGCTTAGTTATTTTTATACAAGGGAGGAAAAAAAATCAACCAACCTTTGGTATAAGCATCGGTGTCAACATCTGAAGGGATTCCAACATACACCATGACATTGACGGCATCGGATATGTCAAGATGTAGATTGGTAGTGCCAGCAGTTGGTGAACCGTATGCCGTATACATCTTAGGTCCGAGATCTGGTCTGACAAAACATTCAGGTAGACGGGAAGCGAGATTCAACCTGCCACCTCGTTGAGTATAGTCTCCCATTGGAAGGACTTTCATCAAATCACTAAACCTACAAAATAAAAAATAAATAAATGTATTTACATAATAACACAAGCAACAACAGTTCACAGTTTTTTGGCCTGAATAGCCAATTCATTTGTGCAACAAATACGGAAAGTAATAAATTAAGTAAGCTCAAATATTGAAGTTAGATTTGATTAAAATTGTTGTAACTTTAAATATTGTAAAGTTTTTTATTGTGCATAAAAATGACCTCAAGACAACTAAAGACATTAGTCAAAAAACTAAAAGACGTTATTCAGGAAACAATATTTGTCACTTTTCAATGCCAATTTTTCAAGAATATTAAATGGTACACAAAATAAAAAATGTGTTAAGCAGATTTTACAATTTGATAAAACTTTAATTTTTATCAATTTTGTTCTGGCGCTCATTATATTAGACATTTAAGCTCTTATTATTTTTTTAAAGCTTCTCAGTAAGTTAGAGCATTTCAGTGGGTACAAAGGCCAACACAGGTCCAGAATAATTTTTCTGTTAGATACTCAATTAAATTTTTTGGAGGTAACATTTATTTTTAAAGCACCACATAACACATTATAAAAAACTTGACAGATTTACATAAATCTCAACATATTGTCCAGACCCCCCCCCCCATTAGTATTGTTCCAATTTTATATATTTAATCCAAAAATCAAAATAAAAGTTACTGGGACAGTACGCTTAAAGCAAAAAAAGAAACAAACTTATTTACCTAGAAGGAAGCATTTCGGCGAAATCCTCTCCCGGTGGCCAGTCTTTAAGTTTGAGTATCATAGGCTGACCCCTTTCATCTTTTAACCTCTTCGACATTGATCCAAACCCTTCCCAAAACTTCCTCATCGGCTGAGCAGACACTGTGTTCCCTGTGCTGCAATCAACGAGATCATTCTTCGTGTCACCAAAATCACGCAAAAACGATTCTGGGGTCCACAGTTCTTCATCCAGCTCTTTGCTCAAGTCTGATATTATTACTGGCTGCCCTCTCTTCCACTGATCCTAAAGAAGAAAAAAACTTATATTACAATTTCATTCGACTATGTAAAAGGGGGATGAAATGTGTTATTTTATAAATATTTTAAACTCTAATGTTACTGAATTGCAGGCTGGTTGTCCGTCATTCCTATTGATAAGTAGGTGAGTTTTTTGTCTGTGGACTATTGGTAATTTACTAATTAATTGGAACGAGCTTAAAGAACCACGCACTGCCAACATGAAATGGGGCTTAAATGTTTGAATTACTCTCTACTTCCACAGAGGGCAATGAAATAAAAATTACTAAGAGATGAGGACAGCCATTAGACAAAAATTTCAAATTATGAATCTATTAAATGCATAGACTTCAAATTCCATAAAAAGTCTTACATCTTCATAACAATTTTTAACACAAAAGTAAAAACAAGCCATTTCATGAGTGGAGTAAATTTGAAGGCTATGGGTTATTTAACTTCAGAGAAGAATGTTTAATACAATAAATCCATTAATATCTTTGGGTCTGAATGATAAAATCAAGATGAGAAGATATTTATCTATAAATTGAAAGCTCCTAAAAAACGAAGTTCCTTACTGTACATATAAGTTCAGAAAGGATAGAATTGAAAGGAAATGAACTGCTTTTAGCTTCAAGAACCACTATTGCAAGTGCTCCTAGAGAACGCTCCGATCAAGTTATGATTGTACAAAATAAAGGTCCCCGTTATTCCTTACAGAGTTTACAAGAATTATCTACTAATACATATATGCATGACCTAAGATCAAATACTACCACATAAATGTCTATTTTACTTTACTAATATTAGTTTTTTATGTTTAATACATCTAATATCTATTATTCTGCATATTTTATTCTATGTGTGTATGTTATCCATTTATATCTTTGTACTGTATTTTCTTGTCTAATTGCAACTCATATTTGAGGCATCACCACTTGTTTGTTTGCAGTATATATGAATAAATAAATCATTTCTTTTTCTGAAGTTAGTTTGTCTTCTATATTTTGCAAAGCGGCCTAATTTCTTAAAGGTAACATTATTTAACAGTGTTCAAAAGCATCATTGAAGCCATAGTGGTTCACTTGACAGCGGCCTTAGAACTCAATAGTCTTCTTTAAAATACAAGTTAGAAAAGATGGAGAAGATGCCAGAAAACCTAATCTGTGCATATATGTTTGTATAGTGCTCAAGTATATATTAGAGAATAGGTGTTATTAAATTATCATTAACCAATATCTGTGTTGGTTAGTGGAAAATCTATTCCAGGAAAGGTAATATGGAAGGGTATTAGCTACTTGATACTACTAAATGAGGCTTAGTGTCTTCAATATATATTGACTGTCTGTTCAATGTCCTGTGTTGGGATTATTAATTACTTATGCATGTTGAGATGAAGCGTACCTGGAAGGCGATGTAGTTGTCAGATGATTTAGAATCGTGCAACCTAAGCAACCTGCCATCACACAACCAAGAGTGGGGTAGACCAGGATAGAGTAATTTGCTTTCAGTCAATGTCATCACCCTAGCTGGAAGGGTCTCCTTTGCAGCAATACTCTTGTAACGTCTAACAAAATGTTTTAATTCGCCTCCTTGTGACTCCTCTTTCACTGTAGGGACGGATGCCTCGATCACAGTATTAATTACCTTTAAAAATAAGGTTTTATAAGTAACGATATACACACGGGTAAGCCAGTTCATTCTGAACCGAGATTGATTGACAACTTACTTGATCTAAAGTCTCAAGATGCGGCGGCCTTTTGCCAGTTAGCCTATTGACAGGTGAATTCGATCTTGAGCCATTGCTTTTACTACTCGGCCTAATTAGGAGTTCCCTCAATGTGGAATAAGACTCCTTATCATCGTCCTCCTTCAGTGAACTCACATCCTATAATTAAGTATTGATAACCATTGTAAGCAAGGCCAGTTGAAACAGTTGAGACATTGGTGATGAATAAATAAATGTTTAAAAGATACTTCAATGAAAAAAATTACGCAAACCTAAAGCAAAAACAGATCAAAAAGAAGTGAATTGACTAAATACCCTGTATCCCAATATCCACGAGGCTATGCAAATAATAGTACAAGAAAAATGAATTGTAAAGAATCAGACCATAGTTCCAATATTGAACAGTATTAAGACATGAATTGCATTTTCAGAACCAATGAAATTTAACATTTTTCAAAGACAGTTTGTACTTGTAGTTTAGAATACATTAAGAGAGGCAAACATTCTGCCATTCCCCAAAATCACGGATTATAGTAAAAAACTGACGGGCTATTAACTTTTAACATTTAAATTCAGCATTTTTTTTTTTTTACCAAGGTAACCTTAGAAAAAAAAAAACCAATATTTGCAGTTGATCACTATACCACATGCGGAAAACAATTAAGAATTTAATTTAATGTATTCGCAAACTTCATAGTATCATTTATTACACTGATATATCCAAAACTACTTGAGGCGTACTTGTTATTGAGATGGTAAAAAATGAACTATCTACATACTAATGAATACAAAATAACAAGCAAATAAAAACTGCGTAGAGAGCAGATAGTTCCTTACTTATTCAATAGCAAATAACCTTGAAATATAATGACAAATGCCTATTTCGACGATATTTACCTCAGAAGAACCCAACTTTTTGTCTTCAGATAGAGCAACATCAGCCAACCAAGAAAGGGGAGAATTACTTTCATCATTTTTGTCACAGCTGCCATTCACTTCTTTGCATTTCTAAAAACACAACATTAAAATTAAAATAAATATGAATAAAATATGAACTGGTCTAGTGTAGATAACCTATTTAATCCAATAATCATTATTAGTATCCTTGCCTTTTTTTCTTTATTATTTAGATAATTTTTTTTTTTTTTACAATTATGGATGTCAAATTTTGAAAAATGTATAATCAAAGTAAAGGATGCCTAAAATGAGCTAACAATATAGAGAGATACAGATGAGACATGAATTTCTTAAATACTTTTTAAATGATTGTAAAGCCTACTCGGTATTTATGATAAAAAATACTTCATTTTATTTGTTGAAAACTGCAAAGGTATTAAAACAGGCCTAAAATATAATAAATACCCAATTTCTATTATTGGATATTATAACTTTATTATGATTAACATGATCTCAACCATACAGAGTCTCTTCTATATTTTGGAAAGCTACACAATTTAATAATATTTAAAGATATTAACCTTTACTACACCATTGAGAGAAGAATCCGAGCAGGCGCATCGCTGAGGTATTCCCCACGTGAGCCTGGCTTCATGTATCCTTCTCCCAATCTGTGCTAAGGAATCTCCTGCTATGATCTGGGTCAACATTAGTTTCTCCTGTTCGTGAGCTTGCCTGTTTGTGCACAGCAGCCACGAGACATCATCACGATCACGACCCTGCTCACCCCATGTCTTCAGCGCACCTGTCTTACGGCCCTGAAATCCCAAATAACAAAAATTAGTTTCAAATATATTAAAAACATTTACAATAATCTTTAATAACAAAATTAACATTTTATAAAACAAACCTTATAGCAGTCTATGCAGACAACAAAGCCACACTTCCCACAGGCCCAATGGAAATTAAAGAGTGTTGTTTCGCATACATCACACATTTCTCTCACTCCTTGGACCACACGTTTCCATGCTATTGTTTTATCTAAAAATACAATGATCTTGTATAAAACATGTCAATCTTTAAAACATCAAGAATGTAGTTACTAGGTATTATTATCCAGGGGGTGCCTATGATAGTTAACTTAGTTTAGTTTATACTAAGTGAAAATGCATACCATCTGCCATGTGAATTGTGACTGCTTCTTTTTCTTGCTGAAGTAGGTCGCAGAACTGGTCACCAAGCTGGGCAAGAAGGAACCGTGACATTTCTATGTCCAAACCGGCTGGTGCAGAACCCGGAAGCCAAAGTTTCAGGTCCTCCTAATAAAATGTTTTGAATTATTATAACTGTTAATTCCAAAACAGGCATTCTAAAGCCAACATGATCATGATTATCTAAATTAATTAATAAGAAGTGGATGAATTTTAACTATAATTTTTTTTAAGTGCATTGCAATTCCACAAGTTGGTACTGCTATTTAAATTTGACAAAATCCCTAACCACTGAGATTTCTAGTTGTGTTCAAAGAATATTTCAGTCAATAAATAGAAAAGGAAATTCACAACATTATTATTAGATTGAAGAGACCTAATATTAAACATACCGTTAACGCATCTCTGTGAGGGTCTGAGAAACCAGCAATAGCAAGTTGGCCATTCTTTGTGTACCTTAATCTTCTAAAGGCATAAAACCTGCAGAAAATATTAGGCATGTTTCTATTCCGCTGATTTGGAGTCCATCTGCACTCACGACACTTTGCTAATTTAGGCGCCACTTCAAAACATGGTCCATCCTGTAAAAAACTTTCACCACTTTTCTTCAATTGCCCCACGCTAGGCTTCTGGATGTAGTCGCGTTGTGGGGCTCCTAAAGGTTCTGCTTCTGACGAACCTTTAGACTTCCGCGACTCATCCTCATTTCCGTTTTTTGACGGCGTTGATTTAGGTCGCCTTCCTCTCTTTTTGCCAACTCCTCCTGGTTCTTTTTTTTCTTCTTTCTTTTTAATACCAGCACCAGCTGTACTATTCGTATCGGATTCTTTATCACTACCACTTTCTTTTTCACTATCTGTACTAGAAACACTTGTCTTTTTTCTTTTACTCTCTTCAGGCACTGTTTTCCTACCGCCCTTCTTCCTTTTAACCTTAGGTGGAACACGTTTTTGAGGAGTTGCTTTTCTTTCTGGATCGGAGGATGATGAATCATCTGCTTCAGGACTTTTAGTAGGTACATGTCCATTAAGTTCCTTGGGCTTTCTACTTTGCTTAGGTTTTTTGATTGAATTTACTGCCATGCTGCCTATACTATGGAGAGATACCGAGGGTTGTACAACTGCTGTTGTTGTAACAGGCATTGGTGGCATTGGTAATGTAACACATACTCCTCCGCCTTTTACATCCTCGGCGGTATTTGTATCCTCCCCAGAGTGTCTTTGGAGCCAAGCTTTCTTCAGTTTATGAACAGGTCTTGGAGATTCCCTGCCCGGTGGAGGTTGTGGGGAAGGAGTAATTGTCGTTATTGCAGGAAGTGGGCTTGACTCACATGTCCTAACAATAACAGGTTCTTCTTCAGTCTTGATTTTCTTTGCTTCTGGCTGTGGGCTTTCAGATTTGCGCTTAGGACTACTTGTTTCCCTGGCTACACCCAAATCAAGAGGCTGTGTTTGAAAGGCAGGAGTAATTGCCAGACCAGGGCCTGGTGGAGACGCAGGAGGTTGTTGTTTGACAGCTAAACCATAACCCTTTGTAATGGCATGGGCTGCTGGGGGAGGAGGTAGACCGCCAGTATTTGCCACTTGGGCTGGAGGTGGCAGGTTATGCTGCGACACCTGCTGATAAGGAGATGGTGTAAGCGGTTTCGGAACCTCACCACTCCTGCTCAGTGGCCTTGGCTTGCAGTACATCTGGGGAGACGGGCTGCTAACTTTTGGCTTAGGAGGTGTTGTCGGTGGTGCTGCATACATCACTGGCGCAGGATATGGATATGTCCCAACAGTCGCAGACTTGGAATAGCTGACACTAGGTGGAGATGGATGGAGATGAGGCGATGGAGGATGGTGAGGTGACTGCCTATGATGTGGTGACTGCCGGTGATGACTGTGAGGTGACTGCCTCTGGTGTGGAGACAGATGCTGTGGCCGATGAACATGAACTTTCGATATACTGGCAAGATTCTGAACTTCATAAGGACCTGTGTGCGGAGACTGAGAAGGCGACCTATATTCATAAGGCGACTTAGGTGGCATGTATTCCCTTAATTTGGGACTAGGTGGGTGAAGACCAGGCGATTTATCGTTTTTAACAATCACAGTACTTTTGACAGGGTCTTCTACTGCCTTTGTTACTACTAATGATGGTTTGTTCTCTGGCTTCTTTTCATGATGAAGGAAGGTAAGAGGATTTTGATAGGCTGGGTAACATCCACCAAATAAGCTAAAATTAGGTTCAGCCTTGGGTAACGCCTGTGGTTTTTCTGGCTGCTGTTTGACCCTACTGTGGGCTGGTGGTGGTGGATAATCCATCTTGAGCCTTTGTGGGTAATAACTTCTCTCCCTTTCTCTCATTCGCTCAAGCATCCTTGCCTGGTCCTGCTGCTGTTGCTGCTGGGCCTGGGCGGCAGCTTGCTGCTGCTGCTGTTGATGCTGAGCCTGAGCCTGAGCCTGAGCTTGAGCTTGAGCTTGAGCCTGAGCCTGAGCCTGAGCTTGAGCTTGAGCCTGTGCTTGAGCCTGAGCCTGAGCTTGCGCCTGCTGGTGTTGGTGATGCTGCTGTTTGTCATCAGTACGAGGAGGACCTGGCAAATTGTTGATCCAACACATACTATTGCGGTTCTGAAACAAAAAAGAAAAAACAATGAATGCATGATAATTGTTTACATAAAAATAGTTAAAAAGGTAGATTAAAAAACAAATTAATTGTCTAGAATAGGTCTTAAAAATTAAATATTTTGATAATTTATTTTGCTGGAAGATATTAATTTTAACAGATACTCTATTTTTCATGTCATAATAACATACAGTAAAACAATATTACGGTTTTATTTATTTAGTTGTGTTGATTTATTAAGTAGGTTTATTTGCCCTTACATTTAATAAGTCACTGGGCAGAACCTTTACATTATGACAAGTGTTACACTAACATTGACACCATACAAAATTCCTTATTTTATTTGGTCAAACAGTCTTAATATAGCCATACCATTGCTAATAAACATCAATATAATATGTATTAAGTGTTAAATAAAATAATAAAAAACATACTTCAACAAAGTATTCTTCATCCCCAAACTAGTATAACAATTGCCTTATGTTACATCATTAGACTTCAGGCACTTGATCACATATTTAATGCCATTATTCCAACATTATACTACCCAACATGCAATTAAAAAATATTTCTAGTATTTTGTATGACTTGCTAGACATAGTAACACAAATAATTGATGGATTTAATGTAGGTAATTGGCAAGAATTTAATTAATTTTTGTGTACTTTATTATTAATCATAAAGGACAGGGCCCCTCAAAATTTTATTTTTTATTTTTATAATAAATTATATAAATATTACTTTTTCTTTACTATACTATTTAAGCAACAATGTGTTAATCCTTATTATATGTTGTACCTTAATATAAGACATATTGGATCTCATAGGAACGGATTAAGGAGAAATGGGTTCAGTTTATTATTAATAAGTTTTGGAAAAAAAACAACTTTGCTCTCATGTTGACCTATGAAATTGTAATGAATTGATTCAATACATCAATCAAGGAGTTTTTATAGTTCATGGATTTACTTAATATTTTTATTAAAAAGTTCTCAAATTAAAATGTTAATTTTAATCTTTTAAGTTGGTGAATTAATATGAAGAGATACAAATTATTTTTTATTACAAGATTTTACTGTTACATCTTGTTATAAGTTAGAAACACGAAAAACTCAATTTAAAAATAAAATCTACAATATTATTACCATGAGGAAATAAGATAATTGTAATTAACTTATATCGTAATTAAGTTATATTATACCTTCTCCATACTTGCACCAACCGGTAGCGAGCAATGAGATATACAAAATTTCTGCTTTGTTTTATCTATGCAAAACAAAAATTAGAACCAGGAGTAATCATCACCTGTAAGGATAGCTGACTTGATAATGATTGCGATCCAGCTGCTAAGCAGACAAGTGACATTTGACTTGAGCAAAGGTTTAAAAAAAAATTACTATGTATAATATGAATAAATTAACATGGAGGAAGAACAATAAAAAAAACTATGTGTATCAGAAGGCAATTAGTTGTAAGTATGAGATGTAGATGATGATAAAGGCCATGAACACCAGCGAGGGCACATGGAGGGGAGGGGTGGAAAAAAAAACCTCGTAAAAACAGTACTTATAAAGGAGGCGTTGGAGTAGAGTGGAGGGAGGTGGCCTACTTCCCCTCCTCACTGTTATCCCCTACCTGTGTGCCTCATGTCTCTTTTATTTATATCTCGTATCTTAATCTCTGTCTCAACAGCCGCTCGTCCTTTTTTTTATATTGCAGCCATTTTTACATATTTTATTCCGTTCCACTTATTTAACGATTCACTTCATCTCGGAAATTATTAGGACGGTGGCGTAGTGGTAAATAATGGCTTAGAGTAAGCCTGGGTTTAACCCTGAGTGAATTTATTAATCAATTCCTTCCTCGTCAAGTATAAATAAGCTGCTAACCGTACAATAACCGGCATCCCTAACGAATACACAAGAACGTAACAGATGATTGAATAGTATTGTTTACAAATAATTAGAAAAAAAAAAATCCTTATGCAACTACATTTTGATCAAACGATGGAAAATGTAGTTTGAAAATATTATAAGCAAGAAAGATATTAAGAATAATCATTATTTTACAAGGTCTGCCAAATGTTACTGATGTGGTTAAAAATTTAAGTCCGGTTTTAAATTAGTATGTTAAAAAAAAAAATTAAATTAGCATCAGCAACAGATGCCTCGTGCTAAATAAATGTTCATTTGTTGTTCTGGAATTTATACTATTATTTTTCTACTATTTATAGATACTTTATGCTAAGAAAGGCATTGAAAATTTACAGGTTACTAGTTATTTTCTGACATTTAACCAATCAAACATTTGGCCTGGCATTATGCACGTTAATAAAGGTGCCTAAAAACAAATGTAAATACGTGAAAATTAACGGTAATGAAACATAATACTTCTCACGCTGTTGTTACGGCGTTAAAAGGTAACAAAACACACCAGTAATGCAGAACGAACCTATATTTTATGTGTGAATATAAAATATGAAAACTGTTTCTACAGACAACTCTATCCTCTTCGCAAATGTTAATGAGCTTTGAAGGGGAGGATTAGCAATTATTCAACGCCTTAGGGCGTGTAATTATATCCTAATCCAACTCAGCGATCCTTCATGGCTAAACGAGAGCAGAGAATACAGAAAGAAATGGAAAGTGTGAAAATACTAATTTGATGGTCATACCGTTAGTTAAGGGGTGAAAGGTTTCTCTCCTGGCTTTCATGTTACTTACATGCAGTTGTGGAACACTTATCATCTCATCGCTGAATTAAGTAATAGTACAACAGAACTCTATGAAAGAAAATTACCTTAGGTACAGGACAAGCAGTAACTAATGAGACATATTTTTAGATATCAATGACCACTTGGCAATTGTGGACCAGACAGGTCCTATTTCGGTGGCGGTGGAAATAGATATTCGTTAAGCTGTACCATATATAACTGTTGGTTTATTTAGATTTGTTTCACCGTACAATTATTCAAGTGTGTATTTTTTATTAAAACGCGACTATTTGGCAATGAGTTTAAAATATCGTAAACATATGTCAAATATATGAGCATGGAGGTGTTAATTGATTGAGTGTAATAATAAGTAGGTTTGACTTAATAACATAGCACACAGCAAATCTATGGAAGTCAGGCTTAAGTACTAAGCTGACATATTATTACACAAACCATGTCGATTTCATTTATTAGAGACCGAGAAACTCAAAAGTACATTGTTTGGCGCACAAGGTATACAACCAACCACCAGGGTACAAAGCTGTCAGACTGATTTATAAGGTGTAAGTAATAGGAAAAGAAAGGGGAAGGATGAAAGTAACGGAGCAACGAGTGCAGACAGGGCGCCCACACGGTGACCTTTCGGAGCCAGCAACTAGGCCGTCATCCAGCGTCGCCTTGGCAACACCCTCCCCCCCCCCACAGCTATTGTTTTCATTTCCACCAACAGGCCCCTTCCTCCTTCCAAGATATAAACTATCGATCCGCCATTCTGTCAGCGAGTGCGGAACCGACTGTCTCTCTCACCTGACCTGCCACGACACGATGCCTCTCGAACAACAGCAAAAAATGCTTTCCCGGAAGGGTACAGAGAGTAGAGAATGAACCTCGGAGAAGGAAACAAGTCAGAACGTCTTTAAGTCGGTATTGTAGCTCAATCTCATTGAACTCTTAACTCTCTTTTGTATATACACATGGTCTGAGTACTATTTAACTATGATTATAAGTTTTAATAGCGTACTAATTCTGATCGACTGCCTGCCTCTGATTTTAAATTATTACTTGCTACAAAACAGCTCTATGGTAATTTGATAGCCCCTAATCACCACTAAGCTAGAAAAGGTAAATAAAAAACAATAACTAGAGATTCATTTCTCTTCAACAGTATTTCTTATAAAGTTGATCTTCTAGTTTCCTTCATTTGTAAATCAGACGATACTAGGTAGAGAGCAGTGAGTTGATAAGTAAGTACACACGAAACGTGATGGTCATTTATTAATATTAGCTCATGGGATTATGTACTAAGCGCGAGTCGATATAACAGACAGGCTGCACATCATACTTGAATCTGACATCAACCCAAATAGATACGACTCCTAGAGAAGAGGAGCTAGACAACAATAGAAGCATTGGGTGCCATTGATTCACAGGTATGCGGCCGAGAGAGGCGGGGGGGGGCTAATGATTATTCCCAGCGGGAGGGTGTAAAGGGGGCGCAGAGAGGGGCAAAAAGGATCCTTTAGCCGATCCGGTGGCTGCCTTATCGCCATCAGTGTCATCTGGCAGGTTGTGGGGGTACTGCAAGGCGAGCGGCTGGGTCCCGTTCTATTCTATCTCAGTGCCCTTATCTTAACAGGCGCAGAGTCTGACCTGTGTTTGTCAAGGCCGACGTTTAATGGAAAATAACAGGGATCCACGGATATTAACCAGTGCATAAAATTAATAATTAAAATGTAATTGTATCTGGACAATAAAACATATCTATATGAAATAAGAAGAAAATCCGATGTAAAAATGTAAAAACTGCTGGAGGATAACCCCAACCACTGACGCCCTGTTTGAGATGTCACTATATGTTAGATATATCCACTATATTTCAACATTGAGATGCTTAATCTGTTGGATTTGTAAGGCTTTAAGAAGTTCCGTTGCGTTAGTATGGCGTTAAATCCTGCCTTTCCGAACTCCTTATTTAATATCCCTAACTTTTTCTATATATTGATATAATCCAACTAGATGGGATAAACCACAACTATGCCTAATTTAAAATATTAATACATAAAATAAAAAGGACGACTGCGTTTATTTATCAGAGAAAATAATTCATTTTCTATACGGATACAAGGGTATGTAAATAATGATTAATAAAAATGATTTGTTTCTTTTATTAATAATTTGCCATCACATCTAGCCACTGCTCAAGGCGCAGCTGTCCAGACCCGAAACCGCTTGTTAAAGAGTCGGAACCTATATTCAAGGCAGAGAAGCCCCCAGCCCTAGGGGAAGAGAAATAGAAAAAGAAAATGTTGCCCCTGGGAATATAATGGCAGGCCCAGCTTGCCATAAAAACATGGCATTTCCAGCTGGGATAAGCTGGCAACGTGGGCACTTCTCGAGCTTTGTAGTCAG
Source organism: Acanthosoma haemorrhoidale (assembly GCA_930367205.1). Classification (NCBI taxonomy): domain Eukaryota; kingdom Metazoa; phylum Arthropoda; class Insecta; order Hemiptera; family Acanthosomatidae; genus Acanthosoma; species Acanthosoma haemorrhoidale. Next base: position 38,899,047 of record OV884013.1, read on the forward strand.
CACCACGGACGTGCTAGCGGTGCAGGTTTCACCTTACTACTGTACTGGTGGATGCCAACGCTCCATTCTTGCAAAATTATAAACCCATTAAAAATGAAATAACACTGCCATTCGAAGCAGCCATCGTGAATAAGTAATAAAACCTTAAAATACCCGTTATAAATCTTAAGATTAACAAAACGAGCAATTACGCTAGGATTTTTCTTAAAACGGGTTAAGCAAGGGTTCAATGAAATTAAAATCGAATTAATTAGCAGGCGGTTTATTCATGGGAGGTGTTCATTCCAAGACGAACTTTGTTTATATACAGGTTATACGTGATTTCCTGGAGCTAGGGTTACTCATACTTCAGAAATTAAAATACCACTCAACAATACAGACTAAAAAGATGAGATGATATTCTATGAAACAAATCGATCTTATCCTTTCAGGACATCTCCAATCAAATAATCTTTAAATGAAAAAGACGCTTATCAATTGTATACGTAATATGTTTATTTTATTCCAATGCCTACGTGACCATTGTATCATTGACTATCTACACTCGAAATCGATTACTCGGCTGTGACTTTTCATAAATGTATTTCTTTTGTCTAATTATATCGTATGGTCATTAAATTATCCCGACTATTTTTTTGGTTCAGGGTATCAAATGCTTTTGGTGCGTCAATTTTCATCGCCATAGAAAGTATGTAGTTATATAACGCGGAGTAAATGGACGACTGTCGGATTAATAGATTTCGCACATGTACTTTCATGATATATTTAATGATGGCACAGACTCAACGACAGGAAACCAACTGTTCAAACACACCCGGCGGGCCAAATGACGTCAGAGTTACAGAGCTCAGTGGCACCCAGTACCTAATTGCTTTTTAAACAGACTATATTAATGACTAACGTACCTCATCACAACTATGTGATTATTGAGCATGCAAAATTGAAGAAATATTTGAACTCTTTGGAGCGCATCGCCGTTGTTGGATCATTTCCAAGGAGAGGTTTTTATGGGAGTTCAACAACTCCGGGAATATTAGCGCCGACCGAGTTACCGAGATATTTACAGTAACTTTCGAAATGAGCGCTTTAACAAGGTAATGCGCAAATGTACAACTATCTATAACTACCATGTGAATGTTACAATCACTTTGCTCACTGAACATATCGCTGGCTGATACATACGCCAATGAGGGAAAAAGAGAATGATTATTGATGGTTAGAATTAATTGAGGATTCGAATGCGGTAGGAGCAGTAGAAACAACGACATCCTGAATTCCAACGGCTTCCTGTTTCCTAAGCCGAAAGAGTTTTGCAGTCAGCGGAGGCAGCCGTGGAGAAACAAGGCTTGAATATGTAAGAGGAAGCGGGCCGGTTCATTTACTTGGCCACCTGCCAGCCAATGCCTCTAGGATCCTGCTGTTCGGGTCAAGGTATACCCACAGTGTCCTTAATGCCAATATGTGCATTCATCACATTTTATATGCATATTTCATCATTTTAATTATAATTTACAATTTTAAATGTTTACAACACACAATTTTAGGGCAGGAAAGCAAATTAGTTATGATTCAGAAACATTAATAACCTACGAAGATACTGCCAGGGCAAAGAGTAGGGTTTGAGGAGTAGCATGCTGTTGACCTTTTCCGCCTGTATTCTTTAAAAATACAACTCACATTGTTAATATCATGAGGAGTAGGTAATAGACCTGTCAATTCATGCTCTTCTAATCTCCACTACAATGAACTGCGATGTTGCAATAGAGGAAAATGACGACCAAACGCTAGTAAATAAAAATGCCTGTCAATAGCAGCCAACGCCGATTAACGATTACATATTTTATCTCTCAGGCCTTGCAATAAATAACGACAAAAGGCAGAAGGTATAGTCAAAGTATGATTTCAAGGGTAGTCAAAGGGCAAACGGTTCGCACAGAAGATCTAAGAGAAAGTTAGCAGAGAAGTGAATTACTCCTCAATTAGGATGTAAAGAGGATCCTGACTGGCGCGAAACCATCTTCCGTCAATTGCGCAACACCGGAGACTAATATGGCTTTCCACTCTCGCATCGAATGTGCCATTTATAGATGAAACCTGAAAAGGATTTTGTCGGAGACAACAACTTTATTTTCGTAACGGGATACGATCTTACGTCGTTATGTTCTTAAACAGTAAGCATTGAGGTCATGGCGATATTCGATTTTTAAGGACATTTATTAATCTAATCTTTAAAAATGAAAATAAATAGTAATAAAAAATTATTCAACAGGAACGAGGGAGGGGGGTCGTCGGAAGAAACAGCCTTAAAAGGAACACTTTGTTCCAATTTAAGGCAGTAACGCTTTTTACCTGTAAAGAAGGTTAACTAACAATAGAGAGGAGGGAGGGGAAGGAATCCGAGAAACCGACGGGCTGACAAAGCGTGAAGGTTGGCAACAATGGTGGATCACAGCGGATAATGGCAAAAAAATTGCAACGAATAAGTCCATTAAAATTGAAAGCATTATTCCGCTTTTAGATATACGCTCCGGAAGTGTGACAAGTTCACCTTGTACCAAGTGATCGTACGCAATCGTTTTGTTTTTTTCATTAACATTCGTTAAGAGTGAGTTATAACGGCTGTTGCCGAATATTGTGAATTATACACTTACGTAACATGGCATTTCACTCATCTCATAGAATCAGATCCACATTTCACGAGATATTGTTGTGTTACATTATAAATAAATGTGCGCCTATAACGATGAATGTTTCGTAAGATTCATATCTCTCACAAAAGCAAGTAACAACATCACAATAAGTAATTTCGACATCCTTTTGTTTCCCGATATCAGTTTTATCAAATTACGTTATAAAGACGGCCGGGAATGGTGATCAGCAATGAAACTGGTAATGCCGATAAGGCCTTTAGCAGATAGCACAGAGGGCGATAGCTGCTAGCTTGCAAATGCATCATTCCTTATCTTACAGCCTTCTCTTACTCACATGACATTATAACACATCAATTATAGTAAATATTAAGGACTTTCTCAGTCGTTTACTAATGTCTATTAATACGGCTGGAATGAAGGAGAGAAAATAGTAACCCCATTCTCTAGGCCTTTAATCGTGTGAAAGAGAGACTATCAGACTGAAATAGAACGTGTAAAACAAACAAACGGACCGACAACAACAGCGGGCCTGAAAAAATTACAGGAGATTGAGAAGTTTTCAGAAGTTGAACAAACTCCTGCCCGACAAATGCCAGTCGAGACTGCCTACCTTATCGCTTCTATAGTAAATATTTGCTTCCTCTGTAACACTCGCTAACTTTAGAAAAAAAACAAATGGATACCATTCTCCGTGCTGATAAGATAGTCTTATTTGTTCTACATGTAATGTCCCATTTTCACACTAATAAATCAACGCCAAAATTAATATTATGAAAGAGGCTTCGCAAAGTTTAGTGGTAAGAGTAACATGACATGAGTATTCAAAATCCCTAAAATACAGTAATATTTTCTTTCGCTTAAAACTGTAAATAGCAATGGGCTTATAAAAGATAGAGCACTTTTCCTTTCCTACATGGGTGTGATTAATGCCGTCATGTCCCAATTGTAAAACTATTGCTTCTGAAGCGAATTCAACGGGCAGTGTTAAATGAAGGTAATAGCTTTGATTAATTTATAGACTGATATTCCGTGGCAAGGATGAAGAGGAAGGAATTCGTATGCATTAAGATTATCAATGTTAGCAGCAAACACTCATAAGAAAATATGAGCAAATATTTGCTCGCATATAGCTATATTGGTGCTTAACCTAAAGATAATATTCACAGCTCGTGTCAGTTAAAATGTCCTATCAGTGGTGTATGACGAAACATTTATGCTATTTCCTCTATTGGGGAATTAATCGTTACTGGCATGAGTGGGCAGGATGAATGGACTGTAATCCCCCTCGAGGACAATAATGGGTCGGCTAACGTAACAGATGCGGGCGTGACAGGTATCTGTGAAACGAACCCAGGTATGGGGTGGAGTCAGGTCCATATGCTCAGTTTCAGGAGCGTGTCTGCACCACGCCATGCTCTATGCAAACATTAATAGCTAACGTATGCGACCGAGACTGCTGGCAATCAGCCCGAATACGTCAGCAGCTTTTCAGAGGCAATAATAAATGTTCAACACGTTTAACGATCTCAGTTTGCCAGTAAACATCATTACTAATTCATAGGCAACCGATAATAGAAATGTAAACACGGCGACTTCCTTAATCTTTTACCAACACTTCTTTTTTATCAGCGATTAAAGAGAAGGGTATAATATGTTTTCGCTATGAATGCCTCATGCAAACGTAAAAATAAACAAATATTTCTCATTTTCGAAAGTTTTCCATTGCCACGTAATTACCTAACCAATCAAGCTGTTACTAACACAAATAATGAGGTGGAACAAACTTTCTAGTAAACATGAAAATGACGTTTTCCTCCAATCTTAATTGACTAACAGATAACAAGATACAATAAATATTATTTATACCTTTTATCTAGCACAAGGGTAAACACTTTCCGTAAGACGACTTACGAAGAACCGTGAAATAATTTAGGGCAACCGTTTCATACCCATAAAAAGGAGGTACGTACGAATTACTGTGTAGTCCAGGGACAAACATTTGCAGAGTAATATTCAGAGATTAGTGAGAGCGCGTAACATTACCTACAATGGAAGTACGTGTATCTGAATAATGGGGTCCGTGGAGCGGGGAGGTTATTCAAGCGGTGCGTTGGTAGACATCATTTGAAAAACAACTGAGCGAATGAAAGAGGCGATAGCCAGGAGAGGTCGACCCCTATTGAGGTCATTGATGCAATCCTTTAGTAATTATACTATAGATAATATCCTTGATGGCTTATCCAATGACGAAGTATAAATAGCCTGTCATTTATCCATCCAAGGTGGGGGTACAGTAATTTATAGGCCCTATTTTTCCTTCTTATATGCTCTCTCATCAGCACCGACTACAATGGCTGCCGACGGTGAAAAACTCCAGGTAAGAGCGGAAGATTTAATAGACCGGTGTGAAAGAAATCCATGATGACCATTGTTGTTGCGGGATATACACAATCAAAAAATTTAACAAAAGATGAATCGCACAATGGAATGCACTGCTTTTAAAGAATTAGTAATGATGCACGGAATACTTACAAAATAGGTCAACTAGACCGATAAAACACCAAGTCCAACCATAACTGGCTGTTGGTCAAGAATGCAAAGGAATCCTCCTCATGCTCATTGCAAACAGGGTTACTGAGGTATTACTAAGTCTCAGAAATCAAGTATGCCCGAACCGAAAGACGATCTGGGATAATGACCATGGGATTATTCTAGAGAAAATGCACACACAAGAACGGTATGCCGAAGCCAATTGTGATGTAAGGTAAGTAGCCCTGCCGTTCTGGGAACAGGGCTCCAGTTCCAGTCCTCCGGTAACTTGCAGATCCTGGAAAGGGGAACTGCGACCGCTTCCAGGACCGGAGTTAACTTACGTCCAACAACAAAACGACTTTTTCTACGTCATAGGAATTTTTTTAATGCGTCATGGACACTAAACGACCATAAATTATTAATGAGTTGCAGATGTAATGGGATAACGATCGATGATTAAGAAGAGGACACATATTTTTCTACAGATAGTCACAACAGAATATCTATTAGCATTGTGATAAGATAAATGGTCCACAAATATTGAGTGTGGGTTCCATGTAAAGCAAGACCAATTTCAATAATCACTTCCCTTTAAGAATTCTCCTATCACGCAGAACCAATTAAAAACAACCACACTTACTCCCCGTTACTTCTGATAATCAGTCAGTATTGTATACTTGAGGAAAAATCGGAGATTTGCAAATGTGAATATTAAAACTGACGGCGAACTCGTGATTAATTAATGTATTTGATTGGAGTAATTAAATTAGGCAAACAAGATACCTAAGGAGGCCAGTGATAAACATGTGAGATAGTGGCTAGAGCGGAAGTGCAAGATGCTTGGGAAAGACAGTTGTTTACCGACCGCCATATTTGATTCCTTTACTACCTACATGCTGGGCGTGATTCACGTCTCCCATTATACCAACCCATTTATTATCATTCCTTCTCAGCCGCCTTCCTTCCTTCTTTTTTTTATCGGTCATTTCTTTTTTTTTTTTCGCTTACAGGTTCTTCTCTTTTTTTCTCAACTTCTTATCTGTCCTCTCTTTTCTTTTAATCCTTGTTGACTCGGCGTGCATTACGTAAATGGTCTGTGGGAATCTACATGGAAACAGGTCTCGATGAGCTACTTCTATGACTTAACCACTTGAACATCCCTGGTGAATTAAATATAGAAAATTTCACTAGTTTGTTGTATTTAGCCATATCACACCAGTATGAATAGTTAAAGAACTCTCTTAAAAAATAATGTCATAATGAAGTGTAGTGCGAAAGTGCCTTTAATGTTCCCATTGCCTTGAAGTAGAACACTAATGACAGGTAATCAATAACAACTGGTTTTACGTTTTAAGATATAAAAGCAGTGGGCATATGATAGACACATGGGGGACAAGACGTACTAACAGATATTTGAATAAAGGTTACGCAAGGAGACATGAATAGGGAAAAGGCTGTTTCGTCATTGGAAAGAACGGAGTTTACCCTGTGCCAGGGTCATTGGCGTGTAATGATGGACTGAATGGTCACTACCCCTACTCAGGTATCAGAAACGGCAGGTCTCGAAAAAAAAAGTGTAACCACCATTCAGTCTCATAAATAATGCATATAGACCCCTTTGCCGTTTATACCCACGACTCTTATTAAATCTTTTACATCTCTATGACCGTTAACGCCTAATTAGGAGTTTCAGGTAATTAATTAGGTTTAATTACAATGGCACGGCGAACAGGGATTTTTATCTTTTTTTTTTTTTTTTTTTTCAGTCGTGAGGAAGATAGATTAGATGTAAAGGAATCTTACCTTTTGCTGAGCTAGCCTCAAGGACTCCTCGAAGTGCTTGTGAACTGCTTGCTCGGCTGCTCGCTGTTTCTCCTGCCTCTCTCGTTCAATACGTTCTCTCTCCTGTTTCTCCTTCTCCTTCTGTGCGGCTTCCTGCTCTCTCCGCTCCCTTCAGAACAAACAGAACAGAACTTTCGGTTACACGGTTAACTTTACAGGCAGGTAAAACACCCTCCTATCCCACACAGTATAACAACTCCTAGGACTATAGACAAAAGAAATTAATTTTTTGAAAAAAAAACAACAAAACATAACAATTGACCATATTATCACAGTCACACATTCGCGATATAAGTTTAAAGAGAACCTACGGGAAGGTCGGGCTGGGAGCTAAGAGGTTCTCAACCATGAACATGTTTCGGCCATTGAGACGAGACGACTGAGGCCATGGGGCACCCCCACTCCAAGATGGCGGCGACCCCCTCCCTCTGATTCATAGCGCCTCTTGCCCATTACAAACCGCATATCCTCTTTTATACACAATGCAACACCTATTGATCCAATGCCTTGGCTCTCTTTTGTCAATTATTCACCATTTGTAGCATGTTTGCCAACAGTTTACCGAGCATTCAATCTCCGACGGGATGAAACAGGAATTTTCCCCGACCTTTTTTTTTTTTAATCTCGCTTAGAGGCGATTTGCTTACAGATTAGTTTTAATGCATTTCGGCAGAAATGCAATGTAAGCAAACAGCGGTTTTAACAACAAAGCAGTTTTCTTCGGGAAAAACAACCTAATAAACAAGTTTATTCTTTTTTTTTAATAACAGTTAACCATAGAAAAAATATACTGGCAGGATCGAGATAGGAACCTGCTGATATTTCTTTGGCTTATAATTGTTAATAGTTGCGTCTAGGCGACAAACAAAAACTTACCAATTTTAAGCATAACATTTTACTATTATTTTACAATAAAATGTAGTTATCAGTACAATAGTAGTTATAGATAATGAAGATTACTATACCATAGTACATGTACTTATTCCAATCAGTGATTACCGAATACTTAACGATTTATGACTTAACCAAGAGCAATATTAACAGGACACTACTTGGAGGAGATAGTTAATTAACTCTGTTTGCATGACGGTCGGTGGGGCTCGGGGCTAAATTGTAAAAGAGAAACAAGGCGAGGAGAGTTGGGAAGTTGAGGGTCATCGGAACTGCCTAGGCTGAGAAACTTGGCCGGTTAGGAACTTGTACTAATAAGCGGAGATTAGTTGGAAGGAGGAACTTTGTAAGCGACGGTACTTTGTAAAGCACGGAGGAGCACTTTTTACCGAGGTTGTCCCTGCCGGATCGGGACGGAGCTATTAACCTGAGGGGTTAACGACTGTAACATCCGGAACGTGTCGTTACGTTATTTAAGGGCGAGGCTCTTCTGCTCTGCTGTAACTGCCCCGTTCCTAAACTGATAAACTGATCATTTACCCACCATTCCAGGCAATTAATAAATACAAGTGGACCAATGAATACGATCATTGGCATATTTACGCACGTATTTTCATGCGGTGTCACTGTTCATTGGGTAAACAAGTAAACAATCCAGAACCGTAAGATCGTTTTGTTCTCACTGAAATATGCAAGGAAAGTACGATATACGAAACGAAATTTATATTTAGATCCATTAGTACCCCAATGATAACAGTGTAAAGTTCTCAAGTGATAAGTATTTCTGAGAAAAGTGAGAGAGAAAGCATGGCAGATTTACTGAACGTAAACAAGGACGTGGAATTTACAGCCGAGGGGCTCCCAAGGGACGAGGCAGGTAGCCATGCAGTAAAATGCACATGTTTTTCTCCTCCCGATTCCAAAATGAGACAGGCCTGCAAGGAGAGCAGGATTTCCTCATCAGCATTTGCAACCAGTAGTTGCGGTTCGTCAGCGAAATAAGCAAACCCCTCTCATTACCAACACGAACTCAATGCGCACAACAATAAATAAAATTTACTCCTTCCTAATATAAATTTCAAAGGCGATTCGATATCCAATGTAAATTTGAGCTGTATAACTGAGAGCCGAACACTGTAAACAAAAGACTCATTATTCAGTGGATAAGTCGGGGGTGGGGCGGGGGTAAATAAATAAAGCCTCCCTATAAATAAATAGGATGAAGAAGTGTGGCAGGGGATGGCTATAAATAGGACAGGACTGGGAGATCTCCTGCCTAGGGCAGCCATTCCCGAGCTGTGTATCTTCGAAGCATAGCACGTTCAGGCCACACCGCCCCTCTTTACAGAAATGACCTCAAATCTTTTCACTTGCCCGGGTCTTTACGTCTACCTCGCCCAGTCAGAAAATCCCTGCTTTTCAAGTAACGTTATCCTCCTTTCTTCACTAATGTCGAAGACCTTACCGTTGCCGTAATTTGTTAATTGTGAGGACAATTCCGACTTGTCAATCAATTAACTTCAAAACCACTAACATTGTACAACAAGGAAACAAATACAGGTGGGTGATGTGACTATCGCAGAAAATACAGAAAGCTCAATAATAGTTGTAATGATTGTAATATGACCAAAAAAAAATTTTCTTAACAATAACGGTCAAGGTAACTTGACAAACAGACATTGACTCGGTATATACATCGACAGATTATTCGCCACAAATACTAATCATCTTAACTTGATTTGTGCGTTCATTACAAGAGAGATGACTAAACAATGAGATTTTATCGGCACGTGTGAATCATCTTGAAAAGTTTCATATAAATTTTTATTTGTCAGTTTATCGTTTAAAGTGATGTATTGTTGAAATGCTTTTCAATTAGTATGGTTTTTTTGTAACTGTTATCACAATACAAATCATTTCATTTTACCTACGCAAGTCATTGCAATCAATGGGTAAAATATAGTAAATGTTGTCATAGGAGTAATCAAATCTTATTTTAATATTTATACTTTTAGAAAAGTAAAAGATAATAGTAGTGCAGAGACTATTCATAATGAATTAAATGATGACACTAAAGCAATAAAGAAAGTGTCAAGTTGGGAACAGACAGCGCCCTAATAAATTAAGGGTGAAGTTTGAAAAGAGGGCAGCCCAGAGGGGCCTTAACAGATTTGACCTCAGCGGTTCCAAGCGTAACCAATCCACGGAACCACTTACCCGGCCGGAGTTATTTTGGGGTGTTATTTCATTATAACTTTCCCCTCCACAAGGATCATAAAACTATTGTCCATAAATTTGGAATGTTTTCTTCGATTTTTTTTTTAATTATAGTGAAAAACGGGAGGGGATCAGAACTATTAAAGCATACCTACAGAGCCATACAAACAGTTCATTATTTCTTCATGGGAATATATGCAAATGAAGTAACGGTCAATGAATTAATAATGTTTAAGGCCGAGCGGAACGAGAGAAAGTTGTGCGATTAGTGTGGTGAGAGGGGGGGGGGGGGGGTGGATAAAACACACACATTAGTCCGGGCAGACATATGCACTTATCCAGGGGGCTTTTATCTCTATCGATACCTCCCGTATAATCGAATCGGGCCAACAGAATGTTTTTTTATAAGGCTGTTACATGTGCCGAAGACGATTATTGCTCCTAAAGAAGCAGGATTATTTGATCTAAGGAATATAACAGAACGAGCCGTTAAATTGTTTAAAGGCGAGGCAGATATGTAGATATCTTTGGATTTAAGTTGAAAATGTATTGCCGGGAAGAACATAAACGGGGGATGACATGGTATGTTAACATCTAGCCCCACAAGAGATCGGATTCAGCTCTTAAGATATTATATATTCTCTAGTCGGTTTTAGGTACGGATATCACATGCATGAACTGCAGAGATCCCTAAATGAAAAGATAAAAAGCTGCAGCCGCTTGAGTAAATTGTTGGAGGCGACAGACGTAGGTAGGTAGCTTGGACTTTGAACTTGAGCCGCTTGATTGCAATGAGCGCTGAGAAGAAAGCGACAGACAGACGAAGGAAGAAGCGTTATTAGAAGACACAGAGCGTGGCTAAACGCCTGCTAGGATGACCGAAGGGACTGGGCACAAAGCGAGCATTGTCTATAGCGCCAAGGCCGCTCGTAAAGCCCACACCGGCAGCTGCCTCCCTCAATTAATACAGCCTCGCTTTTCACGTCTGGGTCGCTGGCCTCCTCACTCGGTAATGCCTCGGTCGTCTTCTGTATTCGCAGTTGACTCTTTGTCAGTCCCACATCGACACAAAAACACATCCTTCACTGTACAGCAGTGCTCGGGGGGTCAAAGACTGTTGAATAAGTTTCCCACGCAGGAGTTGCGTGGTCTATGTTAATTTCCCCGTCCCTCCCTCCGTCAAACATGACCTTACTTTTGCCGGCTCGTCATCCTCCAACCAATCGGAGAAGGACTTTTCTAAAACCATGCTTTACTTGATAAGGAAAAAAGAAGCCTTTCTTGTGACCTTGTGTAAGGATAACAAAATGGTACAACAAAATTTTGAGCTGTCATAAATTATTATGATTATCCCATAATAGTACTATGCAATACATCTTTGAAGAACCGATAGCATAATAATAAAAAATAAACAACACAATACATATAACCAGAAATAATTATAATATCCAATAATAATAAACAACAGGAAGAATACAAATGGATGGATTTCAACAATAATTGTGCTGAAGTTAAAAAGTAGGAACAGTTACTGCAGAAAAATTAGAAGTAAAGAGTGCATAGATTGAACTAAAGGAAGGACATTCAAATAAACTAAGATATATTAAGAGAAGTAAGATGCTGGTAAAATCAGAATTTAATGATCGAGAGTAATGGGGAGCGAGAAATATTTGCGACACGGATTAGAAAATAATTATTAAAGAGGAATGAGAAGATTGTATAGGCAAGAGGTTTTTAGGGTGTAACAACTGCAGTCATCCCAACAGACGACAGGAGGACATCAGGAGTTAAAAGGGAGACGGATACAGAAAGTTCCTGCCCCGAATAAACGGAACCATAAATTGTTTTTATAACGGCGAAGATAAATTAGCGTTTTATGTTTAACTGTTGGCAACAGACCAGTCATGAGCAGGAGCCCCTGCCAAGAAATCTGCCGATCACTTGAGAACTGCAGCAAGGCAGTACAATGTAAGAGGGGATACCATTTCTATATCCGATTCGGCACAGTAAAAAGGTTGTTGTGAAAACAATAAAATGTTTGCCATTTTTTTTTTTTTTTTTTTTTTCGTGAGATAATAAAAAACACAGTTTATCGATTAAAAATAAAATAAACCTCCAACCGGAATTGTTATCAACAGAGAATAACAACCAATCTCGCTGACTGTTATCTCGAAAATAATAGGACAGCATTTTTTTTTTCTCGAGTACTTGAGCATGGTCTAAATCACATTGTATTTTAAATAAGCGTTGAACAGAAACTAAGGGGTAATATATGATGAAGAAATAAAGACTGATGAGAAGTTTACAAAAATAATATTAGAATTCCGAGTAATTTATCAAAACCGGTGGTAACACACCTTAAATAAATTAAAAAAACCAGAGAACGGGTAGTAATTTAAAGGGCCCAGTGTCTGACTCAGGTCAGTTCACAACGAGGTCATGGCTCACAAACTGCCACCTTTCAGCCTCTTCATCTCGGATCATAAACTGCAAGCGATAACTGAATGCTTCGATAGACATGCAACATGCAATACATAATGCTATCGGAGGCGACTACCGACAACTTAATTTGTATTCATGTATGGGCCAGTAGCCACTTCTTCTTTCCACGAGCTGTCATGTGCGGTAAAGTCACCACAGAGTAGTATCATTTCAACGAGTTTAAAGTTAAAACGTACTATCTCCCAGAAGTGAGATAGCTTGTGTTTCGGAACCACCAGCTCGCTCAAGAATTCAAGACACGACCCCTCATACAACAATTCAAGATGCCTAGACAGACAGACATGACAGGCTACCCACCCTTGATATCGATCCGGTGCCAGCTAATCTATTATGATAGGTGCCTCGGATCTATCTCCTGGATGGCTAACAGTCACACTAAATCACTCCCATCGGCTATCTATTGGCATTATATGTATACAGGCCACGTAATACCCGATACACGTAACACTGATAATAGTTACAGTTTGAATCAAACTACGAGCTTTATAATGAATATTATTAATCATAAATCGAAGGGAAATAGAGTCATGTGTTTTTCGCTACTGTTTATAACGTACGAGAATATTGAGGCGAATGTTTGGAGTACACTTCTCGACAAAGATAGCCACCCTATTATCGAAGGCAAACAAAAGATAACGCAATTTTGACGGTTCACTGTCGAAAATATCGGTGGATTTGAAAATAAAATGTTCTGGCGGGTTTATATGTAAAGGAGCCCAAACAGACAGGAAATACTACGACGGAGAGACAACGGTTGTGAGCAGAGCAGCGTATCCGATTGCCATGCGTGCTTGACCTGGTGGTCACACCCTGTCGCCTGTCCACTAAACTCCAGCACTCTCCGGTTGATGTTCGAAGGTTTCTCGGGCGAAACAAAGATAGTGCGTCCTATCTGCATCAAGTCTGGGCTTAACATATGCTTGTGTAACACGTCTTTTTTGGCACTGTACATTTCAATGAAGGGTTAGAAGATTGAAGTAAGATGTTCACTGTTTAACAAATATTGGCCAATTGGGGCATCTACGAAGGATAAAAAAAAAGTGTTGCTCAAGGAACAGTGCGACAGTAATAAAAATGGCCTATAAGGGGAGAAAATCTGTCTATTCTAGGCATACCAATCTCTATAGTGGGTCGCCTAAATGTTAAAAATTCAAGGCGGTTGGAAGGCGATACTGACCACATCACTAGAAATATAACCATTAGACAAGGAAAACACATCAATTCACGAACACTGAACTGGTCTTGTTTTTTTATTCATAGAAATAGTCGTCTCCGGCCAATTATAGCAGGTAATTATTTTTAAAAAATTACAAAAGCGTTGAACTGGTTAAATACTAAATACAGGTAAGCCCATTAAACAGCAATGATAAACTTATTTAAAAATATTTCCTCTCTGCTGTATCATTCCATGGATGCTGACATACCATTAAAAAAAACCCCGACCTGATAGCACTGGATACGCGAGACGCGGTATATAATTATTTAAAATAGTGAGACCGATCATCGTAAATAAAATTACACCTATAAGAAGAGACTAGAAGTAAATGCATACTCTAAAGATAGACTGCGTCGTACTCAAGGTCTGGGAATATCTAATCGGCCAGAGCTTCTGAGAACTGGGCACTGAAAGACCCTCTTTTCTCTACGGCCAACAGTTTCCACACCGAGTGTTCACTTTCGCTGACCGACATGTCTATGCTGTATCTGTGCCGTGGCCCGTGGCTTAATCACAGCTATCCAGGGGGGATCACCCGGAGCAAACGGGGTCATTCGCATAAGGATAGAATGTACTGTGCTTGTAGTCTAGATATATAACTTGTTTTCTGTCTCAAATAGGTGTGAGACGATGGAAAAACGCGCGACTATTCGTCTATTGTTAGGCGGGATCGATTTTTTAATGTATATCGGCTAAAATTGTTGAAAAAATTATGTTAGACTTGACTATATGTGTTCGTGGACATCTCGACATAACGCGGTTAGATTAATCGAGATAGGTCGGCAAACTATGAACCACGACTTACCGTCTGACCCAACAACTGTTTTTTATTGTCCAATAAAATGTCAACATCACACAAATATCAATACAGTTAAAAAGTTTTATTTTTTTTTAACCTTTGAAAAATGGAAAGTTTGCCTAAAGGTATGACTGGCAAAAAGGGCCATAGACCTAATCGATCCCCTAATCTAGGAGACAATAGGTACCCATTTCAACTCATCAACCTTCCTTCCTGTGTCTTTCTGAGAACTCCCAAACACGTCTCCAACTATACTAAACATAGATTTTAGTATTGCCTTGACGCTTGTAGGTTCTACCTGACGCCTACCTAGAAATAAATGTGAAATGTTGAAATGAACCCCAACGATATATAATAACAATAAATGATTATGATAAATTATGTACTTTCTAAAGATAACATCATGAAATAAATAACAGTCACTATTAACTCATTCGCAGTTTTATAAAATTACATAACAAATTTATTAAAGTAAGTTTTTTCATTCAACATATTTTTGTGAATTATTTCGATTATACCAAAAGTCAACTGCCCAGCATTCCAACCATCTAGGGTATGATACAATATGCCGAAGTATCACCCATTCTTTCTTGTAATAAAAAAAAAAAATTTTTATCAATCGTTTATGACCTTTTGTGATTCCCGATACCTCAAATTCTTATAAAGTATAAATACGTTCCATTCCGGGTAGTATTTGTACCCCATTCTATAGGGATAATAACTTAGCTGTATTAATTTTGCCCCACGTAGCTCGTTGTACAGCCGAATGTAAACCCCCTTTCCAAAGGGGGTGTAATTATGTTTTGGAATTTTAAAGACCAATTGTTCCGAGCCGCGGGCCCTCATGAATATGTACATACGCCAAGGCAACAAATTCTGCCTCACTAACAAGACAATGTGTGAGAATTGGAAAGAAGCGTATTTCTTTTCAGTCAGTCTATTTAAATCAAGCTCAATTAATATTACTTTCAATGGCGCTGATTTCGCTGATGACTCACTGAAAGGTTCATACTTCGTTGTAAAAACGAGTAGCACCGTTGCATAACGAAATGAATGCTAATTTATTAGTCCCTAATTATTCTAAATGACTGTTGTAAATATTGCTTTCAAAGTTTGTTAATTGGTTTTCTAATTTTCCATTTTTAGTTTGTCACAATTTGTAACTGTTAAGTCAAACAAGTTTACGAAGGCTGAACTTCCTCTAACCGCTTCAAATTACGACATGACATATTCACGATTGCAGCGAGTTATATTGAAGTGAATGCTATTGGAAAATAATGGCGAAGAATGAGAATATATTAGCGTAACCTCTTTTACTTGAGGACACTTGGAAACTGGTTTGGGAGCCTGCCACGCACGACAGGGGTACCTGAATCGCCCCTTCTCGGATGAATACTAATTCGTGAATGACTCACTGCCTTGTATCCTCCTTCTTAGTCAGTCATCGTGGAGGTTATGTCTGGAGGGCAACAACTCTCTTCGAATACATCTGGCCATTATTCAAAATGATTATCCGTCAAAATGTTATTATTAATTCAGGACTACATTATTTACCAATTAAATGATCGAATCAACAAAAAAAAATTCGCCAAAGATCACCTGAAATAACTTTCATTAACTTCAACGTTTATCAAAAAAATAAATCAGTAATGGCACACATCAGTTGTTGACCTTTAATTATGAAATAATTTCCAATTTTCTAATCAGAAAATTTGACAGTGATGCACTTGTTACATGAAATACTAATGGATTAATGGTTGATTATCACATTAAATCTAAACATAACGACTCATTAGATTGTGTTCAGAGTTAGCATTAGAAATTTTAGAGTGGATGTATTTGTTGCGGATTGCTGCGGGAGGTCCATAAAATAAAGTTGAGAAGAAAATTTACTGATTTTTATTTAAAACATTAATATAATTTAATAAAGTATTATTATTGAATCGTTTCTTAGTTGATCTTCTTTATAATGCATTTATACATTAAAGAGCTACGATTAAAAAAAATGTATGGTGGAACGGTTAGAGACAATATGAAAGATCCATACAAACTCCAAACGAAACAGCCAATTAATTATCAATGAAGCTCCACGTAGAATAAACATCACTTCTCTAAGTTGGAGTGCACAGGATGTATGATTGTGCACTCACAATCACTTGTTTTGTTGTTCTAGACAGGTGATAAATTTCTACCACGGAGTAAGGGAGGCGTCAGACGACACATACGCTAATGAGAGCTCCAAGGAGAAGAGAGTATAAAAAGGAAGGGCGGAGAGAAGAAAAAAAAAGTCCGGGTATGACAGAGAGAGGTGGAACAACACAGAGGGTTGGCTGCCCAGGGGTCCACCAAGAATAGTACGCAGTCCTGGCTGCGGGCCCACCTCTGTCCTCGATATTCAAAGGCAGAATGAACTGCTTATCAACTCTGCCCTATCGTAACCGCAAGGGCTACATAATACTATAATACATAAATAGTAGATAGAAACCAAGTGCTCTATCAATAAAAATTCATAAACAAATACATTTAAAATAACAAATCAAGAAAAAAGAATGTGAGTAAAAGGCAGTATTAAATCAAATGAAAACCTTGGAATTAATAAATAAATAAATAGTCTAATAGAAGACAATAATTAGTTCCCAAGATAGCAAGCGTGTACCTGGTTAGCGAGCTGTCGGAACAGGAGTGTTTTGAAGCAAAGGACGGAGCAATATGTTAGGACGGCAGAATTCCACAAAGTGGTGGTGCTAGAAAAAAAAAAGGAACGGTCGAATACTGCTGTTTCTAGCACGCAAATTCAAGAGACCAAGTTTCTATACGGATGCAATTAATACAAATGACAGGTGCATGATAAACCAATGACAAGTTTCTTTACCATTTCAGAAATATACCATATAATCTATTGAATTCTCCGACAGGGGAGAGGTCACATCTCAGGGTAAAACTCGAAGTTGAAAGAAAAACCAATCAATTGCGTATTATGAGTAAAATATAAGCTTTTCCTTAGACATTCGCTTAGGTTGATAAAAACGAAAGTCAGATAACGATCAAATTCATTTATAGACGACGATTTGACAGACCTAGATGGAATCAGTTGACCTGATGTCATACGTAGAATGTCGAACCTTCTTCGAAACATAAATTTAAATCTTCAACTGTCTTCCATCAACTTAAGCCGATTATCATCAAGACGCTCACACAAATCTAATTTTACAGCTAACTATGAATTCAGCGGTTAAAGTACATTTAAATGACCATAAAAGTGAATTTATTGTTTTATAATTCGCACTAAGATAAGAGAGAAAAGGAACTGAACTGAGATCAAACTCTTAAACTGCTTTATTTTTCTCTCTAATCATGAAATGAATAATCTACGTTATTAAGTAGAGCTTACGTTTTAAGAAATAAACATAAACTAGTCTCCTACAAAGATAACCCAGACGTAAAGGAGTCCTTGAAACAGAGCTAACACAATAAGCCCAGGAATTTTTAAAGAACGAGAACGGGCGAGGTGATAGCACGAACGAATATCAGCCTGCCGTGACCTCGATATAAGTAAAGAGTTTATTACTACATGGCTAATGGCATGCGTAAGCAGGACCATGTGACAGACATAATTGGAATAAGGAATGAGTCGGCGGGGAGCTTGCTAACGGAAACTGGTCTGGGAGGAACCCGTGACCGGTTCTGTACCATCTTTCTTTCCCCATTTTTTTTTTCTTCCCTCGCTCTCTCATCTCCGCCTTCCACTCCTTTTTATCTCCTATCTCATCGCACGCAGGCTCAATGATCGTCTTTTCGCCGGAGATATACGTCAGTTTTTATTTCCCCCCTCCAATGTAAAAAGGAAGAATAATAACAGGCGATAGAATCGTCTTAATTGAGGCGAAATGAGTCAGATGACCAGAGACTTGGACAATTATATGTATAGCAGGATATTCAAATTGAACATATGTCCGTCCCAGTTATTCAAATGTGCCCACAACAGTTTTCAGCTGGCTCGAGCCCAACCTGACGCGAGATCAGTGGAGGAAGCAGATAATCAGTTCTCCTTCAGCCCTTTGTATATGACAACACGGAATTAGACATCAACATCGATCATTCATCACTCCAGAAGTTAACAAAATATAAGAAAGGAGGTGATGTCTGTTTTTTTTAAACCAATTCAAGACGGTTCTCTCACAAGCAGGCAGTAATTAGTATGGTAAATGGCTAATGAATAATAAACCAACATTCTAGGTTAAATTAAGTAAATTCATTCACTGCTGTCATCGATCCTTCTTGTCGTAAAGACGCAAACAAATACAAAAATTGACACTAGTGCCAACACTGTGTTACTCAGTGCCTTATCTTCGTAGGGTTAAATCCACACTCAACTTCCAATTAAACTCTTATATTCATAACATAATAGAGTGGAACATAAATTGATTCTGTGTGCCCATTGAGTTACTTTATACAATCTTAATAATAGAACCACACAACAATGTATTCCTTAAGTTAGGCCGAAGATTCAACCTTTTAATTCGTCACGCTTATGTTATTGGAATTCCACAGAACGGATCAGAATTGTTAATTGCTGACATCGAGTCGAGAATAGTAAGTCATGTACGATGCATAACCAGTGGCGGGAATCGTGCCAAGAAAACTGGCAGCAGCGTGGAAAAATAACTCCATTAACAGAGTTTGTCATTCTCGTCCGAGCTTTAATGTTACCACCGTGTGAACGGTCACGAAGTGGAGGAATACAAACAAGTATAGAGGCATTATTTTACCAAGTCGATAAGGAGTGAATATATCCGAATGGATAATAACTTATAAAATGTTAATAATGGGGGCAAAGGAAACCAGTCCTGAGTTCTGGAGGCGGAGCTACCTCTTTTGTGACAAGCAATGGCCTGCACACAAACGGCCTAGAGCAATACAAAATGCCCCACAGATAACAACCTTACCCTAGCTCTCTCAATGTGTTTGTGTTGACACGGCGCTCTCTTCTAGTACAAATAACTTAATCTGACCTAGTAAAAAGATTTCAATAGGTGTATAATCGATAGACCTGTTTCTCGTCGATAGTGCCCGAATAACGTGATTCTCCAGCGTCTTTAAACCTGACATGAGAATATGAAATATGTTTTGTTAAAAACTACTTACTTCCTTCTCTGAAAACTTCTCATTCATTCACACTAATGCCTCATGCAGGCTGTATTAATCCAACAAAAAGCTGATAAAAACAAATACAAATTAGTACCATATCCTTAGAAATTGATGAGGCTAAACGAAGAATCAGCAAACAAAGGAAATAGCTATGAATCATCGTTTGAGAAAATTATTGCAGTGGGGGGGGGGCGGAGAGTTGGAGAAACCAGTGAAAGTTGCCCATTCTCTGTTCCTCGAGAGCAGTTTTTTTCTCGTCTCGCCGATCGAAATAACGGGAAGGGGGAGGTACAGACAGGCCAACTAGCTGTAACAACGTTTTAACTTATTATGGAACTATGAAATGAGACCGACAAGGGAAGGAATCGAGTATCCGGTAACATATGAAATTCCCGGAGTCGTAGTCACTGTTATTATTACCAACGTGATTATTTTAGGCAATGACATTGCATCTTTAAATCGGTCGAGTGTAGGGCGCAGTGATTTGGAGAACCTCCCGTTTCTTAATATAGGTCTCTGTCTTTTTTTTTTCTTTTATAGTATTTACTTCATATAAAATCCTTAACGAGAATGAATTACAAAGTAGTCAATTTTCAATTTTATTACTATTCCCCCCATGGGGTGTCAGGTGCAACTTTCATGAGTCTCAAAAGGGTGCACAAAAACTATAGACGAGCTCAAAATTGAAATTATTGACAGTTTAATCAACGTTTTGGTAAATATAATGTGCTAAAATCTCATTAATCATCTTTAATTCTTAATATCATAATACCAAGAGCTTTAACTTAGTGACCTACTTTATAACACAAGACTTTTGTAACCAAGTACCATGAGCCTTATATATATATACTCTTACTGGCTAGTTTCATCTGCAGTGACACAATCAAAAAGAATTCGCAAGGATTACTATACATTTTTGTTAAGGATGAACACTATGTAATAATACTGTCACGTTAATAACACTCGTGAACTTAAGAACCGCCGATAAGATAAAGAGCTATTTGAGCTGATGAGTTCTAAAATAAACAAGGAAGGTAGGGTGAAACTGTCAACAGAGATAAACCCAACAAAGTATTCATGAAAAAAACTGTCAACGCTTAAAAAGAAACAAAAAAAAACAACTCAAATAATTAATGAAACCTGACAGTGAGTGTTTAAAGGAAATAAAAATATTTTTAATGTTAGGGACCTATAAGTGAAATTGCCTCCAACAAACCACAACATTGAAACATTTGAGGTCTTACCTTAAAAAAAAAAAACAGCCCTAAAAAAGATTGCTAAACGTCGACTCATTGTTATAGTCGAGGAAACCGCCTGCAGAAACATTTATACTGCACTGTTTACAGTTTAGAGTATATTTGTTTGTTTACGGCAGGGACCATACTGCTGGAGCTGGCTACTCCCAACTATATTTATCCACGCTTTATATAAACTGGTTTGTTATAAAAATATCATCAACAACAACAGTTGAAACAAACTCGACAAACATTCCACCGGGTGCTTTATCTGGCGACACTGGGATGGGTCAATCCATGCGATAATACCGTTTCGCATCTTATCTATTTTGTCTAGACTATTCATTATTTTTTTTTAATTATCTTCGGAGGCGTGAATCTAGAATTTTTCAACAAAATGATACAGACAGACCTACTTTAGCGTCCCTAATCAAGCGAGCTCTTGATTCTCCCAGCTCTTCTACTCGTATTACAGAGGAAATGATCTCTGAAGTTATCACATCCACGCTGACTTTATTCTTAATCTAATCCTAATTCAATGTGCCTATCCTAATTTATAATTGGATCCACTTTTATACACAGTGAAATGTAAAATAAAAACTGAAAAGCACTAAGGTTAGTAGTATGAATCTGACTCCTCTTATATCATAGTTTTTTTCTGCCTCCAAGTTTTAAGACGACAGTAGTAAAAATTATTCAATTTACCTGAAATTTTTATACTCAAAAACACCTCAAAAAACGTGAAAACGATGAAACGTGCATGATTTCTTTCTTTAACTCTCTAGATTTCTCAAGTCAGAGTTCATATAAGGTATTGATGATTACAAGTTCTGAATTTTTATTCTACACGTTAAAGGACTCAGTTAGGGATTTTGGTCTTAAATAATTCCTTCATAAGCTTTTGACCTAAATTAAACCATCTTTTCCGATGTATTAATAACTCATTGTAGATTTCAAGGATATTATATAAATAAAGCATTCAGAGCCAACGATAGATTGGAGCCGCATTTGATAAGAGCTGGGTAGTTTTTACCACTTATTCGGGTAAGGTTCAATATAAACGAAATTGAGTATATTTATAAAAAAAATGCTATTTAGTTTATTATTTATGAATAATTACTTACTAATATGCTAAGGCTTCTCTCGCAACAAACCTTAGATTGAGTACCTTACGCCTTTGAACCCTGTTTCCGGGAATTTCCGGGTCTCTTTCCTGGGGAACACCCAGACAGCCTGATCGGAGGCGCTACCTGGAAATACTGATCCTTTAGAATTCCAGGCAGAGGTATTGCCGGTACGTCCAACACGGTTGTCTAATTGAGTCGATTTCAGAAATAACGAAAACACTCAGACGCAAAAGTTTCCAGAACATTATTCATACCGCACGCAATGTTTCCCTTTGACGTAGGCCGGTTGCGAGATTGTGCTCAGACGAGATAATAAGGTCGGCATGACGCAAGATCCATAGCGAACGGTCAAGAGAAGCTCACCAGTTGGGTATTCGCCGAACAGAAATACAACCCTAGCGGGAAACAAGACTAGGTTCTGGGACGTAGCCAGGGTCTCATTTCCGGCCGCTCCCACGCAGCCTATTTAAGACCAGTTCAGTTTGAAGACATCTTTGTTGTACTGTCGTCGGATTAGAACCAATGATCTCCTTATTTCTGTCGAGTACGAAGTGCTCGCCAAAATGGTTTATCACAAGCCCGTTGGTTAAACCTGATTTGTATTTTATCAAACCCCAAAAACTCTCTTGGTTTCTATCAATCAATCTGGACTTTTTTAAGGAGTTGCTACAACTGGTTAGGGAATGAGATGGTGACTGAATAATAGCAACAAACAGGCATGAATATCACCAAGATAATCCGGACAGGAAAAGAACATCTAGTGATGCCTCCCCTGTTACTAAGGAGACATTATGGCAAGAGAGGATTCGGGTGTCAGTATTGTTTGTGATGAAATCGTCCATACACAACCTTGATATCGTTATGTAGGGTCGTATTCTGACATACTGAGGTATACTGAGTGATAAGTCGAAGAAGTTTTGATTGAAATCTTTCTATTGGTAGTTTTGATTTTTCAGTAGTTCCACAAATCCGGCCTCCGTAAGTCATACTGGGTCTTAAGTGCGTCTTCAATTTTTGTCCCAGAGGTAGCCGTGATCCCCTGTTTAGCAAGCGGTGGTGGTATGAACGTGACAACTAACACTTGACGGTTCCCTATCCATTTTAGCAACTCTCATTGCTGATATTGGATGCTATTTCGAATTCCTTTCAATTGATCGGGAAATGACTGGCAATAACAATATTTGTCCGTTATATGAGACATAAAGTTAGCCTGTTTTTAAAAACCACCTCAATGAGCATTTAAAGTTCTGTTAATGACCACTGACGCCATAATAATAACCAGGTTAGGCAAGCTCAGCAAGAAAAAGAAAATATGAATAATAAAATCTCTTTTTCAAAGAGCAGGGAAGGAAACAAGAGAGAAAAAAAAAAGTGAAAATAAAATTATTAGACAGCCACTTGTGAGATTATTGACCTTCCTTGTAGCCTTGGAGTTTGACTATTGCAACCACCGCGGGCCCTTGGGAATGTTGTATTTACCTTGTGTTCTACCGTGGCTGTTATTGATTGTATTTATTCATACACTCACTGGGAGAGGTAAATCACAAATAGATCAAAATGCCAACAGTTCCATGAACAATCAACGACATTATTATCATATCCTGACCGGTTCTGCGTTCCTTCATGCCCGGTTAATGTTCGTTTCGAAGTTGTTTTTTATCCTTATAATAAAACATCTGCTGTCTCGTTTAAAAAAAACAACAACAACACTTGTTTGTTCATGGAATAGCTTTTATATTAATATAGTTATAAATATATGAGCCTCTGCCCTCGCGATCAAACCATAAACGAGATATGTATCAGACAATAAGTGATTATTATTCTTGCCGAGTCCAAAGAGAAAGGATCTACCTTCAAAACCGTATGTTTAAGGCCACTCTGGGCTAGGGCTCCATATGTTTCAGTCAGGGTATAATAGGAGGGAAAAAAACAAAACAACTTAAACGAGACCAAAGCCGGTCTGCAATAGAGTAGCGTATTTTTAAACTATCTCTTCTAGACTCTGCTCAGATGCAATTTAAGATTTATTTATTTATGTTTTTTTATAGTTAAAGAAGAACAAGTGATGTTATTGAAAATTTAAACCTGTTCTTCATGTGATCATAATACGGCTTAGACTTTAACTAATGACGATTGTAGAGTTTAACTTTCTTCAACCGCCAACTGATTGCTGAGTTAACGACTCTTAATCATTTTTTAACGGGCCGGCAGTAATTTTCCTCCCATCGTGTCATCGGAATTTTAACATCATCTCCAATCAAAATATGCCGATTTAAAGAATGAACCCATGATGATGGTAAAAAAGCATTTCAATATATGTATATTATAATACGCCATTTCCATGAAAGTGATTCCTCGGAGAAAGGGTGGTTACACAACGTCCCCTTTTCATATATAACCCCCCCCCCTCAGTTAGGGAAGATAAACTTATATTAAATATCTCAAGTCTTAAGTAACAAAACAACAAAACGTAAATGTAAGAATAGAATTCGCCAGTAGCACAGTAATGACAATATGCCGATGACCCGTGAACATTACTGCGCACATGGTCACCTAGTCAGTCCCGTATAGGATAAGGATTCCACAAAAAAACAACAACCTAAGATGGTCAGTAAAAACCACATCAACGA
This sequence comes from Acanthosoma haemorrhoidale, assembly GCA_930367205.1. Lineage (NCBI taxonomy): Eukaryota > Metazoa > Arthropoda > Insecta > Hemiptera > Acanthosomatidae > Acanthosoma > Acanthosoma haemorrhoidale. The sequence continues at coordinate 38,923,837 of OV884013.1, forward strand.
GCGGTAGCTGCATAATGTATACGCTTACCAACAGAGATCGATATGTCACAGGTCAGAACGAGGCAACCGTTGCTGCTCGTAGTCTGGGTCTGGCGACTGTCAGTTGCAGGGGGTTCAACGACCTCAGCAACCGTCAAACCTATATCGAGCAACAATGGAATGCTATGGTATTCTAGAATAGAACGCATGTGAACGACGTACAACTTCAAAAGTTGGAGAACAATAATTTTCTATCGCTCAATGATGAATTTGATTTATCACTTCAGGACATGAATCAGTCCAAATGAGGTTAGAGCGTACCAAAAAAAATCTAATCAACTACTATACTGCTAGTTTATTGTTGACCGTTTGAATTTATTATCATCATTCTATTCCTTTTCACACCAGTACCTGATGCAGAAATACATTGTGATTATAGAAACGTTCTCCATTAATAAACTCGATGAGAACCAAACAACTCTCTTTTATCAACCAAAACCGATATCTTAACAAAGTCTTCTACTCGTCTAATCAACTATTGTTAACTGGGATGAGGAAATTATGAATTATTTAATCTATCTATGATAGTCAAAATGAGATTAGATATACTTAGAAACAAGCCTGAATGATAAATAATAATTAATTATAAATAAAAAACCTACTAAACATAATTTATAATAACAAACTCATGCGAATTTTAAAAAAAAAATGGAGTATTATAGCTTGCGAATACAAATACAAGCCTTCTTGAGTCAAAATCAGCATAAACCATTGGCTATATCCTCAGAATACGCGTTTGAACGACTGCCAGGAAACAATACTCCTTCACTTCAATTCAACTTTATAAAACACAACGAAAAAATAATAAAATACAAAAAATAAACAACAGTTCTATTACCGCTCCGGGATGGAACCGTCGTCACCAGTTAGATTAATCGACGCCATGTGATGAACCACGAGAGTCGTTGTTAGAACTAAGAGGCAGATAATAGCCGGCGATTCTCTAAATAAGATGACGAGTATAAAGTGCAGTAAATATACACAGGCAAATACCAAACAAATTATTAACTTATTACTGATTGCAAGGGTAAATATTTTCTAACAGAATCTGTGAATATTACGTAAAATAATATATCACTAATTGTACGAAACTGAATCCCACGGATCCGGCTCACTCGAGTGATTAACTATGTTCCAGAACTTTTATTGCTAGTAAATCCTATCAAAATATAATTAAAAAAAAAACTCGATAAAATACAAAGTAAACATCTACGTGAAGAACGAGATTAGATTGGAGTTTTGTTTACTTTTCTGTAATATATGTTTTTATTAATTAAGATTTATTGATGAATTGATCTAAAATGGATGAACTGATAACAGATGTATTAAGATATAAAATTCTAATGATTTCAATGATTAAGTGATAATATTTTTGCATTTATAGCTGTTGTTTTGGTTGTAGATTTTCATAATCCCGCTTATAAATTGAAAACTTAATCGACTAGATAAACATTTACAAGGTTTTTCCTACAATTGAAAAAATGATGAAATGAATTGATTTTTTTTTTTTTTTAAATCTTATTACAGTAAAGGGGCAGGCGGGCGAGGGGTCACAGAACTTACACAAAAACAGTTATAAAAAAGTGGGCAAAAGTTTTTTTCCCCCCAACGAAGATATTTTTTGCTCGGTTGGCGGAATGGCTACTACCGTTTATAAATGTGACCGGCCCCCTTGAGAATCTTCTCGGAAAAAAATAGGTGTGCGTCCTATTACGGGGAATTCCCGGATAACAATTACAAGTTCTCGGGATAAACGTGCCGTCGGAAGTTTTCCTATTCCCACAACACATACCCCCACTCAAGGTTCAATTTGAATATATTAACAGAATGAATTGTCTACAAGTTAAGGAGAAATCAGAAACTAAAAATAATTAAAGTAAAACATGCGAATGACTCGACTACTCCAGCTCGTTTATACAGTGGCTGAAGAGGGTAGGGCGACCTGTCAACAACCCGCCCTTCCTCCCCTGGGTCAAGGTACAATAGGGAGGCGTTTTTTAAAACCAGGTAAACAGAGCGACAACCCACCCCGACCAAACAATTGTATTCGTAGTTTTCCTGAACGTGCCCAGGATCAATACGTAATGCCAAACAACACGATGTTTGTTTATGTCTTGCTAATTCCTCAAATATAGACATAAATACTTCTATATTTTATAACCCAAACTACTATTTATTTGTTTGGGCCATGATAAACAATGGAACACCTTTCGCGATTTAACTTCTACTATTTTCTTACATGTTTGTATTGAGGTTGGAAAATTAAAACATAATAGGAGAAGGCACGAAAGAAAAATTCTTAGCTGGGCTTTAGAGCTAAAGGTGACAAGAACATAAGCATCAATGTTGCCACAATAGTATATATATGTATAGATGCAAGAACCGTTTTCGCGGCTGCCTAATTACTACAAGATATGCCTTGAACTAAAATACCGGTAATGCTGTATACTGCCATAAATACGTTGATATTATGACAAGGAGCAACACACGAAACGAAAATACGTACAATTTCCTTAAGAAAACTACCATTCTGTTGGACGTTAAAGGCCTCAAAATAGACTGGGAAGGACTACGGTGTAGACTCCACCAACCCATGCATAATTCATGCCCGTCTTCCCGCACAAGATCCCCCCCCCCCTCCCTCTCTCTCTCTCTTAAAGGCGTGAATATTATTATCGGCCAATCTGTCTATGACCTTTTATCAAATCCGAATCAATAAGGCAACGGTAGCCTCTATAGATAGATATATCTCATATCTAGGTCCCAAGGTCTACCCGGCATAATGGGCCGTGGTGCCCCAATTCATAAGCTGTTCTCAATATAACACCCGTGGTGCTCATATGGCTTATAGATTGAAGTATCAATATGGCCCTAGTAATTGGTTAAAACCGTTACATTACAAAAACATTCTTATTAAAAATAGAACCATGGCGCAACACCTCACAAGTGAAACATAGTATTGGGTTGAACAAGTAGATGATATGAAATTATGGGATTAACATTAACCTTGCGTGCTACAGATGCACGTTTGTTAGACTGCTCTATCAGTGATCGGATACAAATATATTTCTTCTGGCTAACTACACAACGTTACCTATTCTTAATTTGGAAAGTTTAATATTTTACCACAATCAGTATGGTAAAATATATTCAATCTATATAGAGAATGTATGTTGAATACATGTACTAAATTACATTATTTCATCCGGTCCTAAAGTGGAAAAAAGTCAAATTTCGCCCGTCTAGTTTAAACTGGTGGAAAAAAATCATAAGGGAAAAGAGTGGTTTTTTTTTTCTTAATACAATAATCGCATAATTGACCAAAATTGAGTCATCTATCTGAGTGCATATGCCCTTCAAGTGTTGATCAAACATGGCAAAATGTTGCACATATAAAAAAAACAGGAAAAAATATGAGGCTAATAAAACGATATCTAGTCGGTATTAAATCCACGTACTTTAATCCAAACGTATTTAATCTACTGTAATACAAAATCACTGTAATATCACTGCGACCAGGAAACGGCTACTTCTACCACAGCCTAAACAAACTCAGTGTATTGCTACTCTCTAATTATTATAGCGAAATAGAATACAATGGTTCAAGATTATCATAAACCTTACAACAATGACAGAGGACCAACACAATGGGGTCCATTCATAAATCTGATAAGGGCAACAATGAGATAAAAATAACCCAAATGGGGTTTTTTGTCGGGTCGGGTAACTGACACCTATTCAAGCTCGCTCCCACTCCGTCTATAAAAAGGCTGCTAACAAGTGAATAACCTGTCCCTTAAAGGCGTCAAAATTCTTGCACCATTGCCTCCAAACAAGCCCTGACAATGTGACAAAATGAGGTAAATCACAAAGTAATTAAACCTTTGATACCCGGATATGATGAGATGTTTACCTTGCAGTATATCAGACAAACGATAAAAATTTTTTTTAAGACTCAGCTTTTAATTCCCATCTGTTCTCAACCAGATCCTATGCATACAGCTATTTTTATTGTCTTTTGTAAAATGTAACGTGATAGTTATAAGTTAGTATTAATGATGAGTTAAAGGTTTTCATCAAGTTTATTAATGACATTCGACATACTATGTGTACATATGCTATAGGTACTACACCAAAACTTTGTAAATGAATAATAAAAACAAGAGGAAATTCTAACAAGTTTTCATCAAACCAAGCCAATTTCCAAACCATCAACTTATACAGTCACGGCTTATAAAAAAATCACATCATGATATTATTATTAATTAATTTCAATGTTCTAGCGAACAGAATTTGAGAAGCTCCAGATTGACGTTTAATTGTAAAGATATATTTTATTATTAGTATTACATATTACAAGTACGCTCATAAGAAATAAAGAAATAAAAAATGACAAATTCGTAAATATTCTAATTTAATGGTGACACATACTAGAATTCCGAAGAAACTATTCATTACCCGGAACAGCTGACCTTAATACATCATGTACACACATAGAGTACACAGAAGTGATAGATGCTGCTATCGCTGACAAATAGCAGATACCAGACTACAAGAGTGAGAGGGAGGTGGCCATCATGCAAAAGCGGTACCAGCAACGTTAGCCGAATTACATGCCCGGTTGGGTTCGGATTTCTTCGGCATCTGCTCGGTCACGGGAGCCGATAAGTGGGCCACAGATCCTAACCTTTCCACGGTAGCCGTGAGCTCGTGGTCTGAGGATATATGGGGTATGGCGACCCCCTCCAATCCCAGTTACAAAACGAGAAAATTGCAAGACAGAACCTTTCATCTTTCAAAATCGTGGCCGTTGGTCGTTGTTCCAGGAACTGTAGGTGTGAAGAACCAGGGTTCATAAGTGCATAGACCCCAATGTAATCCCATCGATGGGATTGGTCCCTCCGCCACGAAATCGACGAGACTTGACATGGAACTGCCAAGACCCTTAAAAGATACAGTAAAGAGTTTTAACAACTTAAGCACAACCAATATTACAAAATGTATATTTGGACTACGGGTTGTTCATCAAGCTTTACTCTCTGCAAAGTATTCTTTTAATGGCCTTATGTTACCATCAGTCAACGTTTCACCTCTTTACACATCAGGACTGAGAAAGTTGTAGTCTATCATAACATGTTTAACCAACTTATGTATTGTAAAATATCGGTACTTGTAAGTAGATAAACAGACCATCACTGTAATAGAGGAAGTTGTAACCAACCACCAAAATTACGAAATGGTTAATTTAAGAAAAAAACATATGATGCCTATACAAAATTAATTTAAGTAACAGGTAATACTAAAGATTGGAAAATTGCACTAAGGACTAATAAACAGGACCTTAATGACTGAATCAAATCCATCCCAGTAAGCTGAAAAATAGAAGTAGCTCGAATAACCTTGAAGCATATTATGATCACAGATTTGTTTGAAAAAATAAATTTGTCATCAGCAACAGTTTGTTGCATCGGAGAAATAATTTTAATTACCATTTTTTTTTAGTGTGAAATGCTTTCCTGCACTGGATATCCTCTTTTCAAATTACAAATGTTAATTAATGCAGTGGATGAATAAATACGGCACACGTGCGAGGGAAATATTTAAACATTCATCTCAGATGCAATTGCGTAAAATGCAGTAGTTAAGTGTTTCTCACCGCTGACGCAATGCAATGCAACATTAAGAAAGACAAACGGTTATGTAAATACCTCAGGAAATCAAACATCTCAAATTAGATTCAACAATAGATCTCAGATAATCTTATAGTCGGAGCAATAAATCTTCGCGTAATAATAATTACTGTAGATGGAAGTAGTAACACTAACAATGTTCGCTAAGTGAATTTTGTAAAACCCCATTGCGTTGGCCAAAAAAAAAAAAGTCGTGTCAATGTTTAAGGAAAATGCACAAAAATCGTTTAGCCATTAAAATCATTTTGGTTATTACATATAGAGTTCTCTGGGTTTTTTTTATTAACATAAGACCTTGAGTTGTACCATGGCCCTGTCTGTTCTGGCTAGTACGCTTTTTGACCTTGAGACATAAAAGTTTACATGAAGGTTCGACAACAGGGCCTCACGAGGTCAGTTTTGTACCAAAATCAAAACACATTTTAGCTATAAAAAGCCATCACGAATACAAATAAATCACGATTGATGTACCATGAGCACCAAATTGAAGAAACCTACGCTCTAATCAACTTCATCGCATTACAATTAAAAACAATCATTGATTAATGCCAATTTTTAAGTAGGACTTGATGGCTAAACAGTAAGAAAATTATGACACAACAACGGAGACAATTAAGGTCTGATCAATTTCTTGAATATTGCGAAACATATTTGAATGTGAAGATATTAAACTCAACAATACACGCAAGCCTTTGATTGTCTACGATATTTGACTGAATTTGTCTATTGTAGCACTACCATTAAGAAGTGACTAGGATGTAATAGTACAGCTCTAACCGACATAAAAAGCTTCGAGGCCAAAGGATTGAGCACGGGCAGATTACAAGCGAAGAGAGAGAAAAGAGCGTGTCACTCGCCGACCCGGGAAGTCGTGTCGAAAGAGGGACGCGACCAGCTCACGAACCACACAATCTGTAACCCCATCCATTAGCGTGGCGAAACCATCTCCTAACCTTAGGCATCTACACGTAATCTTAGTCGGTTCAAGGGCACCCATCTTAGCAGCGGGTCTGTGGGTTTGCTTCTATTCACAATGATTCGCTGGTTTTATTGATGATGGTCGTCTCGACATATGTTAACAGAGGATTAGCATTTATCAAGACCATCTTACACAGATATGAGTGATGAATTTTTCAGCCAATAATCCGAAGGGAGAGGGCACTACTTTCAAACAGGGGCTGCTGGCAATCTTAAAGGTATATAGATAGCACTGATTAACTTTGGGCGAAGTGAATTTCAAAAGCAATTAATAATAAACACAGATTTGGCGTCGCTCAATTCGGTTCATATTTTTATTGTCTGTTTGGTCAATAATAAAGCTATGTATTTTTTCATGTTTCGAAAATGTGATGGTTGTTTGTATCTCTAGATAATTTTTCTCCACTTAATACATTCTTTATATTTAGTTAACACGTTTATGTCTCGCATCATACAATAATAGGATTCACCCCATTACAAAGTCCGTTAGGAATTTATATTGAAGCTGTGGTGAATGGTTGCGATTGACAAGAATGCGAGAATGTGTTTCGGAAATGCCGCAAGAGTTTCCGGTTATGGTCAAAACCAAAACACCTGCGCGCTTATGAATATGGATCGATATCCATAAGAATATTCTTATGCTCTCTGGAGGAGGTTAACTTCTACTTCGCCAACTGGAATCGGCGAAACAGGCCCATTAAAAAGACAGGACAGAAATACACGAAAAAAAAACTAAATAAAATCGAATAAATAAACGGGGCAGCAGGAAAAAAAAAAAAAAAAAAGCTTGAGACAGTAGATAGGGAGGGGAGGGGAACGGAATTTGCATACCGGTCACGATCCAGCGTGAAGTGGTCCAGCCTGGAAGGGGAACAAGGAGAGGAGTAAAGGGGACAGACAATAAGAGGAGTAAGGCAGGATGACCGGCGACCTTGCACCCTCTCCCACCTAGCCTTCCGACTGTCCCACTATAAGCCATCTTCCTCTCGCTCCTTCGTCTACTCTACACAGCCACTCGAGAGTAACGACTGTATCTAGTTCATTCAACGACTGATTAGTTCATTAATAAAATATGCTTGAGTACTACTGTCGAACTATGTTCACAAGTGGATCTGAATCCGATAAATTGACAAAAAAAACAAAAAACAAAACTGTCTTCTTAAAAATCATTGAATATTTTTGGGTTAACCTCTTTAGTGTGTACTCAACCATTAATCGTATTTTAGCTTATCAGCCAGGAATAGTTACCTTAAAAGTTAGGGTAGCTTGTAAATTAATAGATCCCATAATTACATCTAAACCTAATCATACTCAGCCGTAATCGAAATTGTTAAATTTAAAAGAGACATCTACATATAATGTGTTCCATGTTTATGCACATTATCTATAAGTCAATTAAATCAATTTGAGTTTTTTAATGGTAAATCCAAAACACATTATGATCCGGCCCGGAGGACCATAAACTTAAATATGCTTTGGATTTACTAACAAAAAACTCATAGTTCTTTAAACTGACTCTTATTTTATTACCTCTGGTGAATTTGCAGGTAATTCCCATAACATATTCTTGGAACACGACAGACCTAGAGACCTCTTATAAATTAATTATAAAATTAGGCTAATTAAAAAAAAGTAGAGCTCAGATTTATAGAATTATTGGAAAATATACTTTATATTTAATAATATTTTAACGGTTGCTATCGTAGAACATACAGACAGACATAGCCTTATTCGAAATCCTCGTCTCTATCTCATTTCTCCTGATAATAATTATCTTGGCAATAGTTTACATAGATAAAACACTTCGGGGATTAGATAGTAATGCTATCGACATTATGTACAAATATAATTTTTTTTTCAGTATTGTACATTTATGTTACTTTATCACAGTATAATCTTATTTGTATTCAAACAAAAGAGGTGGCCTTCCTACTTCATACTGATGATAAGAAAATAGTATTTTGTGATCAATGATTATTTATGAAGAGCAGAGGTGTATTTGTGATTTAAATTATATCACACTTAACAATCATATACTACTACATAGAAATGACAAGTATGATATCATCTACGTTTTCGATTGTGTGCGAAGAGAACGAGGCAGTTGACAATATTTACCGATACGGTTTATTCAAGAGCCTCTGAATGAATATTTTTCCATCTGAAGAAATCTAGAACAAACGTCTAAATTCACGGAGGCAGCCTTTTTCTAAACCGTCTGGAAAAATATAGTCGGATGCTATTTCGAGATAAAAATACCCGGTTTATGCCTACGGAGTAAGAAGGAAGACGGTTTTCCCGCGCGAGGGAGACGAGTCCCCGCGCTTATCTACGAACGGCCCCGGTGATATATGTGGCAGTGCTGCTCTCTGAATAACAATGTAGCCTCGCCCTATACTTATTACTTGTGTGATTAATAGCTTCGACGGGGAAATTGCAGGCAATTAGCAATGTAAACCAGCAAGCATGCACGTGGGAAAGGGAACTGCTCCAGTGTAGTAATATGTTGGCAAGGTATACTGTGAGAAGGTATTCAATATTTAAACATAAATCAAGAAGATACAAAACGAAATATACATAAAATTGAAAATGCCAAATAATAATACGCTAATTTCACAACAAACAAGATTTTTACATAGATCCATAAACGTATGTTTATTACCGTACAGTATACTATTTTTTTTAGCAATAAAACAAAATTTTTGAATACTGTCTATAGATGATCAATAGAACTGTTAAATGACCGTTGAGCGATTGGTAATATTTCGGTCACAGTATCGCCGAGGTTATCTGCAGAAGCGGAAACCTCACGTAGGTCTCAAAGTGTTATTTTTAGCCGAAGATAATAACTACACAGTTATCTAAATGGCGGGGCAATCTTTCGCATATTCGGCGGTTGAGAAATCATTGTTATTAGCTCAACTGGCCTTTTAGTAAAAAATTAAACTATTAGGTAAGAACTTCGCTCTTCTTTATCTACTCATAGCTTAAAAGGAGACTCATAAAGGTAAAATTATAGTTATACCGTTTAAAAGGATGTTGAATTTGCGACAAAAAAGTTTAAATGGAAATTATATAAAAACCGCGGGCTTGAGACGTATTAGAAGATGAATGGTTAAAGTTGCCAAAAAAAAATACATGTTTTTCTCATTTTAAACAGGCTATATCTCGAAAACGGCCTGTAAATGTCTCTGGCAGGAAAAAAGTTTTTGATATTTGTCTACAACTTTGTTCCCGTTCAATTTTTCTCCCGGACATACATTTGTGTAGATATAATAGTGGTTTAAGTTAAAAATTCCTCTCTCAGATTGTGAATCAGCTGTAGTCGGCACTAAATTATTAAAAGTCGCAATACATAGTATCATTTCCCATGTCATAGTGCCGAACAAGGCCTGAATAGAAGGGGTTTAATGATCAGAAGTCGCGGCCTGAATGTTGAATGGCTGCGTGAGGAGAAAGCAGGCTTGGGATACCCCTGGCAGTAGTGGCCGATGGTCACCTGATCAATATTTATAGCGGGCCGAAACTTCCCCACGGCCAACACAGTTTCCGAACAGCAGATACACACACACGCCATTGGCGTACATGTACGCTGTCCTATCCGGGACAAGGTTCTTTAGCCTAGTGTCATGCAGTAATGGGGTTCTGCAGGCCGATCTGGCGAGAAAGTGATAGTGACCTATAGATAACCTGCCCTTTTTGTCCAAAGGAGAGGTTATAACAGCGGCGATAATAAGGCGGACAAAGAAACATTACGAAATCTCCTTCTTTGTCCAAGAAGCAAAATAGATAACATAAAAACAAAGATATATTTTTTTGTAGAGATAAATTCGTCAATAAACGAAAAATCTTATAATTATTTGAGGATTTAAACCACTTAATTGTTAACCACTGCGACTAAAATTGGTTATAATTTTAGAGTAGAAGGAAGATTAGTACAATTGTCATCAAATTTTTTTATGGATGATGTTTTGACGCAGTCTACATGCCTTTATGAGCTATAATTAAGAAGTGGTGTTAGAGAATGAAAGTAAGATTCCACTGCTTAATGCATATTGGGAATCAACAATTCTTTCTCGGGAACAAAGTTACCCACGACCGAAGCCGAAAGCCTCCCAACAAATAAATCCATTAAGCGGCTATAATCATTTAAAATTTAGGCAAAACAAGCAAGCTGTTGCGAAACGGCTAAAAAATAAATGAAAATGTTTATCAAATATTGACCATGGGCTAGAGATATCTCAAGGAAACACGCAATCAGCGACATAAAGCGTTATCTCTCGTCCACAATTACAGGAAATGACTGTGACCGTTTGAGAGGCAAGTGTTTTATCACTGCTGAGTACATTAATAATAATTGCCAAAGGCGAGAGGAAAAGGTTACTCTTTACACCGAAAATTATTTTTATACACCCCTGTAATAAATAATAAATCTTAATAATCTTTTAATAAATTTAATAATCTGTTAATAAATCTGCAACTGAAAAATATTTCTCCTAGCAACTTGATGAACGGAAGAAGAGTCCTTAAAATATCAGCGTTCGCAGCTACAATTAACATCAAACAAACAATATATCATATAAATTAAATCAGGTTTATGTTTATGAATTACCTTATCAGCCTGTCAGGATAATGGTCCTGGGGCGGCGCTGGAGGGTAGCGGTGGGGCGGCGGGTGCTTAGGCGGCCACAGGTCAGGCGGTAGGCTATTGTAGATCGGGGGCGGGGGGATGAGCAGCCCGGGGGCGGGGTATCCAGGCGGCCCGGACATACCACCGCCGCCGCTGTCTCGCCAACTCTGCAACAGAAACAATGCGATGGTTATATAAGGCCAGTAAAGCATAGAGGAAGAGGAATCTCGAAGCAAGGCATTGATCGCTGTAAAAAAGGTTCTCCTAGGTGTTAAAGAAAGAAGAAGATTGAAGAAAGACGATATGCACGCTTACAATGGACAGTCTTCTCCGATCAGTAGTAACAAGAGCGTTTATGTTACACTTTTGAATTGCCAGCATTCACATGGAGGCGGTGTAACAATTATGAAATCCAGGGTAATGTCCTCATCTCACCATATGGCCCGTGTGGAAAAGTAGCCGGGAAGATGTTTGATGACCATCAAATGCGAAGGGTAGCAGCACTGACATCATTAGCCTTCCACTCTTAATTGATTTAAGAAATTAGAAGAAACATACCACAAATTGAGTTGACAATCCCCTCCACCCACCTGTGGATATACAAAACACAAGATTAATTAAAAGGAAATGCTTACCTGGCTAGGTTCGAGTCCTGGACCTTCAGGTTGGTGCCCGGCCCAGCTCGTTCTGACGCTCCTGCTAGCTTCCTGCAACAAAAGCAAAAGTTTAATGAGCACAAGCATAACACATGTAAGGTATACAGAATGAGTAACTGTTAAAGATCAAGGCCATATAGGATTGTCAGTAGATAAGCACGCGCGGTAGGCTGCCTGTGTTAAAGCGACCTCTTCCTCGTGTGCTGGAAAGCATTTAGCGGTGAGGCACCTAGTGAAGAAATTAATAATAAATAACTTAAGGGCGTGTCAAATCATTCATGTCTCAGTCAGAAAGGGCAACAAAAAAGTACTGTTTCTACGCACCATCAAAGAGTGAATGGAGAACTAGTAAGATTAGAATACCTATTGGTCAATAAAAGTAATATAGGATGAAGTGTAGGTGTAATTAGAAAGCAGTTCGTGATTAACCGCTTCTCTTCACGGCCCATGCATATTGTTACTACTCTCAAAACTACAGGAGCCACAGACCAAGGAGACTAGAGTTTCTGGTCAAACAGTTACTAATAATTCGACATTTATCAGATCGGTATTACAATCCATTAGCCCCAAAACATGCCACCATATCAGCTACTCTCTTAAACACAATACAACTTGTTTTTTCTGGTTTCATGTGCCCCATCCCATTACGTGTAGTAGCCAGCTAAGGGCGGCGGAGAGAAAGGTATTGGGCGGAGACTATTAGGCGAGGAAAGGTTGCACCTATTTCCTACGGAGCACTTGTTTCCCTGGCACGAAGCTTCAGTATAAAGTTCGTGACCAACTTGAGCGGCGCTTGGATACTGGAAAAATCGTTAGTCGGCGGACAGACAAGAGAGTCTGCTTGCGACCTTCAACTCTTATCACGCTTGGTGATTTGCAGGCAACCATACAATTAGGCAACTTCTTTGGGCGATGGTGTGGTCAGTGACAAGGTCTAACAACAGGCTAATAAATACAAGCTATCAACAGTGCGGTATGCTCGGGTGGGCCTTGAATTTCGTCCAGGATGTTCAAAGAAATAACAAGCCCATAACAGGACTCCCTCTCAATCTTTTTAGTGAAAAAATATTCAAATAAACAAACAACATCTTGAAATAAACATATACTAAAGAAACACTTTTAGCATACTGCCACTAAACGTAAAAACATTTGCAATGTAAATAATTTAGCAAACGTCATTAATGATTCACAACAGTCACAAAAAGGTCAGATGATTAAACCAGTATTTAATATTTATATTTTAATATTCTATTTCATCGTGCAATTAATTCCAAACGTTAACTAATGTCTTGTTAGGGAGGTTGTACAGCAATCATTTATTCATGATATTAAAGCATTTACTTGTGTACATAAATTCTTCTGGGACCAATTATTTTTTATCACCGTCGTATTAACATTTAACTGCCGATCAGGAAACAGAAAACTTGACGTAACTCAATGAGTCACAAGGCAAATATAGAAGCGCGTCAGATAATCTTTCACTTTACAGAGCTCTGTAAATATTTTCCCAAGAGGGGGGGGGGGTGAGGGTCTTCCGAACAATAACAATTTTCGAACAACACACATAACGTCTAAAATAGTATCGGTAATAGAAATATGTTTATGAAAAGGAATTATATTTGGCCCGTGTCCAGACAACATGGCAAGGGCCCAATCAGAGCCAGAAGTCAATTTAAATATTTGTAGCCAGCCAAAACACATCTAGCCATTAGGGTATTGATAATCGGTGTAGTGGTTAGTGTAACCGTCTCTTTTAAATACAGAAAATGGGTTCAAAAACGCTGTAAAAGAGCAATGAACCTTTTTAGTTATTGTAAAACAGAACATATGGTGTAGTGGTCAACATAACTGATTCATGGTAAAATAGTTCTGGGTAAATCGAAAAATTTCATTTCTATAAAAACCAATTGCGCAAAATAAGCCTGAGATTTTGAAGAAGATAACGTGATTTGATCAATACAACTTTTTCCACTAATAAAAACTTCCCAAGTGGAAAAAAGAAAAGATAAAAAATAAAGAAGGAGTTAGTGATACCCTTGAGATGTTTTACGCTGACTGGTTTTTCAAGGTATGCGCTCCAGTGGTTCTGCCTTAGTGCCGCCTTATGAAACCTTTCCAGTAATTCATCACTCACAAGAAAGGAAACAGCTCCTCTGTGCTGCCTATAACCAGCGCACAATTCCAACAATGCCGATGTGACAACATTTATAAAAATTGAACCTATCTTGGCTACATATGCCAATTGAAGCGCACCGGAGCGTGAATCTCCCTCCAATTAAACCAGCAGGGTAACCTTAAACACTCAAGTATTAATGAAGATGGAGTGGTACTAAGGTCCTAGAAGACTATTGACTTGGAGGGATGAGGTATACCTCAGGTAGGCTGACCTTGGTTCTTTTCTGAGCGTACACTACAACTAACGGTGAGTCAGCTTGAGTCAGGCTTCTACTCTTCAAAGCTGCATTGTCACTGGCCTTTACCACACGTTTCATCCCTATTAGATGTGTAAACGCTACGAAGGACTTTGTAAAACTTTACAATTAGGTGCACATGTTCAATTCCTGAGAAAATACTGAAACGTATGCTACAGGATAACATCTTACAGGACCTTGGAAAAGATATCGTCGACTTGTTTAAATAATTGCTTATTGATTCTTCGATTACTGGGATTTAATACCATCGGTCATTAGGGGATGCCATCTTTGTATATTTTGTATAGTTTCTCTTGTAGAGTCATTGTTATATTCTTCTTCCGGTCTCCAACGACTTCGCATCGTTCGATGTAACCTACACTCATCTGTAGGTAAAATGGATTTTAGGACAAATCTATTTACTATCATAGAAGAGATCAATTTCATTCTGTGTCAAGTTGTATGCTGATGGTACTATATAATAATGCCTAAATAGTTAAAATGTGGCAAGTTTAATCACAATAGAGATACCCATTAACTAAATATAGTATTAGATAAATGTTTATTTAGTATAAACTAACCATTAACACGATTTCTGAAAGGTTACTCATAGTGACAAAGTATTTCAAGTAGACATCGATGCAGATTAGACACTGGTACATGTAAAATTAGTTTTTAAGTCTTTCCATCCAAAAATATCTTTTATTTCTGACATTACATCAACAGGGGACGCTTCTTATCTTAGGAATTATCTTTACATTCATAATTTTGTTCATTGTTTTTAACTGAATTGGTAACCTTGGTGTATGAAAAACTTATTTACATAACTTAGAATGGACAACATTTTTTGTAAAAGTCGTAAGAAAAAGCAACCTTACTGTGTTGAGAGAATTCAGTAAATAACAATGGATTTGAAGATGCCATTCGCTGTCTTGCCTTGAATGCCTGAATAGACGACGCGTCTGTTGGTGTAATTAAAAGATATCTTCTGAGAGAATTCAGCTTTTTTTTTTAAAATTATTTTTCTGTAAGATGGTGAAGTTTAAGCCTCCTGAACTAGGATAACCTATAAATATGTGCTGATGTTAGAATCTTTCTTGTTTCCATCGAATAGTCATGGAACTTGAGCCTAAAGAAGAACGAAGACTCTAACCTAAAACGAGGTACTTTTTGAGCAGACCCAACATGAGGTTAGTTCCAATATGGAAAGGTACCAGGTAGGCCTTGAGTTTTCTACACCTGGCCTTGCGGCTTCAACTCATTTAATTCAGCCGCAAACTTGGAGAAAAGCATCACGGGAACGCCAGCCTTGGAGCGAACGTTACTCAATATCGTAACTTTATAAAATAATAAACTACTGGCTATTGGTGAGAGGGGGCAGTTAGCCAAGGGTCATGGGCGAGTAGGCAGAGTTTCAGAATTACCTCACCGTTGGCCGGCAGCAGTTTAAACTTCACGCTGGTTTCACACAAAGTTTTCCAACCTCACCCTCTGTCGTCGCTTCTCGAGTAGGACAAGTTGATTCACAATAACTTTTACACCACAGCATGGAATATTCATTGGTAAAAGATGGATAAAGGTGTATTCATACCGCTGCTGCGGTCTAAATGATCTTCTTATGGACAGGCATAATGGACAAATAACCCCCCTTCTAAGGATCCAGTGTAGCTTGTCAATAATTAAATTATTAAAAGTTTAACTGCTAGTACCCCTATGATTATTTTGGACAGTGAACCAATTCAAGAACAGGATACATTGAAACAGTTACCAACATTATATTCAAGGATACAGAACGACGAAAACAGATTTAAATCACGGCAAAACGTATTTTAATTCACTAACTGGTACTAGTATATTTCCGTACAAGGGCAAGGGATTTAACGCAGAATGTTATTGTCATGAAGCACACTAACCATTACACCACATGTAAACCCCTCTTTGATTTATAAATACACTTTTTTCGAATTATTCTTTTGTAATAAAATATATTCACAGTAATAAAATCTGAACGCTAGAACAGTCATTCGATGTAAAAGCTTCAGTGGTTATAATATAAATTATTCTCATTACGAAACAAGTAATAAAAAATCAAACAAAGTTTAGTGGTATTTTTTATCTATTAGAGTTTAAGCCTAAGAATGTTCTGTAATGTAAAAATAGCACTAAACCACTTTTTTCACTTTAATGAATGAAAAAACACAAATTAATTCAAAAACAACAGATGGATTATTCCAAACGTATTGAGTTGTTGTTCCGCGCAGAGAGCACACGTGTGGGTCATAAATCACACTAAAAAAAATGAGTTACTAATCATAATAATTTCTGTGACGACCCACCGTGTGAGAATAAACTACAAAGAAATCGTTACCTCTAGAAACGGCCGCAGTGTGTGGTAATGCATCGTCACCTTTCTCTTCTCACTGATCCTTGTAAGTTCACTTCACACCCAATCAACATTTGCGTAACACTCCAGGAAGACACAAAACAGGTCACTATGCCACCGAACTTGACAGACGAGGATTTTCGCACAGGAGGAATAAATGTTCAATTCACTAGTTCTGTTGAATAAAATTTTATCAGGCAGGAGGCGCGGAAGGGAATTTCCTATCTGCGACTAGATGTAGACCGGGAGAGAGAATGATAAGAAAAAGGGCCAGCTGTTTTTGCTGTATTGTTGGAGGGAGGAGGTTGGGCTGGCGCAGGTTGGTCTGGAGGGGGGGCATAATCTATTGTAGGGCCGTCCCTTACCCAGGTATAGAATCAGCGGCCCCCCTCATGCAAATATCTGACACACCCCTTCCTCTGGGTCCGGGTGTCGGCTCACCTAGGTACCCCCCTCCTAGTGAAGTCAAGTGCAAGTGGGCAGCTATGCCAAGTTATGTTCACTGCACAAGGATATAATTATATTGTACCTGTAAATTCAGTTCTCATAGCCTCATTGTCTACAGCACCGTTATCCACTTCATGTGCACTCCGGACGCTATCCCGTCAGTTAATTGGGAGGCTAACCATTTCATAGCTCTAAGAAGTAGCCGCAAAGACCCAAGTAAAGCAGCGCTCCAAGAGCGCAATCCGTTTCCAGAGACAATAAAGCCGACCGGACTGGACCGTGGAGGCAAAGACACGGCACTCAATTGTGCTTTTCGTCAGGGAACATCGGAGCTGTCGCCTTTAAGACAAAGGTCGTCGCCTAACGGAGTTTCGTTTTCCGGCCTCGCGGCTCATTGCCAGTCTCAGCGGGAATCTCTTTTCAATAGATTCTCTTTGTGAGCCCCTAACCCTTCTCTGTGAGTGAGCACTCCCCCGCATATTAGCCGTTAAAATAGCTTAAGAGATTGGCTGGGGCTGGTCATATGTTTAGCAGCGATACCTGCCAGGACTACGCGATGTTCAGTAGTCCTCTAAGCGACAATCAATATCATCACCTGGGTCCTCTACTCTCGCTCAATTGAATAGCTCTCATGCCAACGCTTGCTGGTCTGCGAAAGGCATAACGGGAATTGAATAGCTCACATTCAAAACGACCATTATGATCCAAGTGAATTAAACATAGCTACATAATCCCTTCCAGAAATAAGACTAAATAAATAAACAAAATAGCAATTGGGAAAGAGATCGTGAATCCCTATCAGAAAAGCCCTGGATTTAATGAATCATGCACAGCCAACGTGTATAAAAAAAAAAAAAAACTCATCTATTTTAAGGCCAGTATCAAACATTTTACCCAGTCAAAATCAAAACATGAAATGACATGTTTCATCATGTTGATAATAAAGTATGAATGATACTCGATCTTTCGCCCAAGGCTCACATACACACCACTACCCACTCAAAGTGATTGCATTTCCTTCACTTAGAAAACAGAAGGCAATTTATCAGCTCGGCTGGCTGCAATAAGGTCGACAACTAACTTAAGCAGCTTAAGTCAAAGTAATAACAGACACAATATACTTTCTCTTTTATTATTGAAATAGGAAACACTTACGTCTGAGCCCATGTATTAGAAGTGGAGACATGAAGTTTTACACACTACTGATTGACTCTACACCATAAAAAATACATTCCAACATTATGTATTATGACTTTATAATTTAAAAAAATAATCTTTCCTGTTTGGAGCAGCAATGTAAAATTCTGGACACGCTTGTTGGAGGATTTAGCACAATATATTTAACTGTCAATATCGAGACCGTTCGACATAATATCTAAAACAAATTTGCAGTTTTGCTGCCAACGACATGAAACATAATGAATAACTAACAAAGATAATTCAAAGACATTTATTTATTTATCCTTCGAAATTTTAACAACGTTTAGAAAACAATCCCGAGAAATATCATACCATACTTGACACGTATTTTTTGCGTTCCATAAAAAGGAATGTACCGTCGAAAGGAGAATATGCTCATATTTTTCGATCGGTGAAGTGTTTTTTTACTGTTTATTCAGTGCAGACCTATTTTTAGTTCATAAACATTTCATTAGTACTGGTTTATGTTTAGTATGCATTTATCTAGTGTAGTGGTTTGTCAAATTTTAAAGTTTTCCGACTGTGTTCATGAAGCACTTGTACAATGTGCATTATAGATTTGTCCAGTTTATCAAATGTTTATTTTCTATATCGTATTTGTCTAGGGTTTATTGAGTGCTTATTAAGAACTCGGTAAATACCATTGCTTCGCTAGGAAGTTGTCTATCATAGCATTATAGAAAATTGCTTCTTAATGGGTATCGAATTTCCAAAAAATCTTCCGCAGTATTAAAAGAATCGTCATCACGATTTCAGCTTCATAGGCCTGGTTGCTCTTGAGGTACAGTGAAGAGTCGGTGAGTGGTATTTGTATTTTATATAGTATAGTCATATTTGTCAATGTTATTGTTTGCTTTTCTATGAGTTAAGTCTAATGGTTTTTTATTGTTTATTTGTCTAGTATTGATTAAGTGATTGTTTATTTATTTGCCTAGCGTAGAAACACACTATAAGTATTTGTATTGTCCTTGATTGTCTATATATAAGTTTTTATCTACAATTTATGTCTGTATCAAGTTAAGTATTTGTCGACGGTTTAAAGTTTTTTGTCTGGTGATTAATATGTCCAGTTCATTGATGTTTTCTAATGTTTGTTAGGTATGTTTAGTTTTTTATGAAATAAATAGGTAATCATTTATTGCCTGTTTGTAAAGTGTCCATAATGAGATTATACAGTGTTATAAGTATTTGTATTGTTGTTTATTGTCTATGTTTACAAGGTATTCCTCTGAAATTTAATAGCTTCCTGTTGGATGTTAATTACCCCTATGTCTACAGACCATTAAGTTTATTAATTATTGATTGCAATTTTTCAAGAATTTGTATACTTTCTTATAACAAGTGTTTATTGAGCTGATGGACTGTTGATGACCTACTTGCCAAGTGAACATGTTGTCTGCAGTTTTTTATGTATTAGCCAAATGTTAATTACGTATTTGCCAAATGTTAATTACGTATTTGTTGAATGATAATTATGCATTCGTCTCTTTTCTATGAACGTCGACTATTAAGAATTTGAATAGTTTTATCGTATTAATTAGGCTTATTAGTTTTGTAAACTGTTTCAAAAGTGTCTATATGGCTTATAAAGTTTTGACTCAGTTTTTCCCCATTAGGTGTTTTTCTTCTGTTTATTATATAGTTTGGCTAGAGTATAGGGGTAAATATGGTACATACGGCATTAGATAATATAAAAGATGGCTCACCTCTGCAATCTTCCTTTGAGTGGGCGGCGGGGTGGGGCTCAAGGCGCTGGACCTCGAACCTGACCTCTCATCGCCGCTGCCCGCAGACCTCAGAGAGCTCACTCCGGAATCGCTGCGGTCGTCACGGAGCACTGAGCCCCCGCTTGAGTCCTCCATCCTGCAACCACAGTCACACTCATGCCTCACTGAACGGTAGCCATAACCACACAACATCCTTAATCTGTCCATCTCACAAGTAGCTATAGCACGCTAGACACTAGCTAACTCATCAAGACTATTGTAAACACCCGGGCATAACAACAGACACTACTGTCTCCACAGCTGATAAAACTGCTCTACAGTAAACCTGATATTCCATTTATCAGCCCTTATCTCTCTTGCATAATTCATTTCATTGCTCTTATTGATTACTGATACCTTATCAGCAGAGAGGACACTCAGAGTTTCAAAACATACCAGGTTTGGTGTAATTAGATGTTTCATTCTTCCAAAAAACCTTATATTAAATTGTCATCAAAACATGTCAAGCAATAAAAGAAGATATGAAATTATTGCACGAGAGGTGACATTTTAAATTGAGGTTCAATAAAATTAATATTTTCTATCATTTTGTGACTGAACTGTCATTGTTAGTATCAATTTTTTTAAATACTTTAAAGTTTTAAATGGTGTACATTTCGTCGTGTTTATGAAAGGTTTAAAACTGCTTTTTAAGAAAACCCCAAAATTGCTGAGAACTTTCGTCTTAACTACTGAGAACCATTCAATAGATTCCATGAACTGTCATGACACAACTCTCTGTTGTGACAGGATCTTATTTCTTTCATGAGCGGTCAAGCGAATAATTAGATCCACTTGCTTGGCTAAATCGACTAAGTGATCATTGACACTTCATTCGGGCATGTATAATTACCTTTGAGGGATTTAAGTTTCAGTTATAGATGAGTAGTAGGCTCATTGTGTAAACTGCTTCGTCAGCGAAGATAACTTGCCTCTCAAGAAACAAAGTACTTCACGAACGGGGGGGGGGGGAAATGTTTAAATTACAGCCACTAGCCTAAGCTTGTAATATCTGCAAGACGAGAAGGAAGAAGCAGAAGGATTGTGTGAGACTCAGGGTGCAGCAAGAGCGACGCCATAGTGAAAGGTCCCAGTCTAACGGTACCGGAGAGCACGACCCGCATCCCAACATCTCCCTCCCTCTCCTCGACTTCCACAACCGCTAATTTTCCAATCACCTCTTATTTCCATACATCCATGATAGCCACTTGCCGTTATGTCATCTCGCCCTTTCACTCCGTCTGCATATTATATAGCGCAGCCACAATTTTCTTTCAAGAGGAGTGCGAGCACCTCAGACGTGATGTAGGAGGGTACCCAGGTATACTCTATCCGGCCTTGAACAAAGCGTTACGTCAATGAAACAAAAAAAAAAGTACTAGCAATGACTCAACAAGAATTTTTATCTTGCTTTGAACAGGCTAAATAAAGCAAAGCTTTTATTAAAAGGATGAATCCCAGTTTGGCCGAGGTGATTCTGGCGAAGGAATAGAAGCCGTAAATTAGAGGTCACAGAACTGGCAAAGTTGTATCGGTATTCTTGTTAGCCAGCCAACGCTGTTATTGTCCGTACAAGTGACACGGTATTTTCTATAATAGATGTATTTTTGTGCGCAATGATGTTCATATCAGCTTAGGTTGTTGACAACAAGATGTTAGATTATCATCAAATCTATTAATGGACGTTGTTTCGGCATACCTAAGTATGTCTGCATTAGCTCCTTGCCCGACTTGCTTCGAGGATGGAAACAACAAGAGGAAAACAATCGAGTGACAATATATCGGCTATGTGGGGCGTCTATTTTTGAGATAAAAATGTAAAAGTTTAAATCGTCCACATTTAATTTTTTTATCCAAACATTATGTTAAATGAAAATTGGCTATTCCATAAAAAAAAAAAAAAAAGGACATATATGTATCAGTATCAGTGAGGTCTAACTTTTTGATATTTCTACTAGAGTTCAATAACAGGGCAATAATACCGCACCAAGAGAAAACAAAGTATTTCTCAGGTCTCAGTGGGCGAAGAGACGTTGAAACGTTTAGGTTTACATTGATTTTTTTTCTTTATAATGTCTGATCTCTTACCGGTCTACTACTTACAGCGACTATTAAAACGTTGCAATTTCAAGCTAAAACCAATACAAACCAGTCACCGAAGCAAGCCCAGAGCTCATTCAATGGTTTGAAAAAAAAGAAAAAGATAATATACCAAGAAAACTTTTTTTTTTTTTGTTGCCTGAAATGATGTTTGCCTATTTGGCGACCTTCCAACGGAATAAACGGCCAGCCAATTACCCCAGGTAGACGTTTATCTAACTAGTCCAAGGCAGATTATTCGCGTTGCCTGGGCAAAAATAGAACTCGAGCCAATATTTTTACAATATAGTAGCGCATTATTTTTACAAAACAAAATATAAATACTCGACAAACTTGGAAACCACTCATCCGCTCTTTGGCAAGAGCCCCGGCCAAGCAAGTGCAACCTCGAGACACCGCCTCATTAGATTCTATTCCAGTAAGAAATTAATCGACATATCTCGACACAACGAGTCGATTCTCCAACAACAGATGGTTAAATGATAACATTTGAAATGGGAGGCAGCAATTATACTAGACCATACTCAAACCCACAACAGAAAACGACAAGGCGATATCGATTTCAGAGTCCAATTATCGCTGAGCCTGAACGTCGTACAAATGATTAAATCAAAGTATTCAGAAATTTGCTGATTGGTTGTTGAATAAAATACAGCTTAAAAAAAAAAAACAGGAGTCTAGTTTTTAAGATTTTTCAACTGACAGCATATAAACCCCTTAAGATTTAAAATTTGAGAAGGATTCATGGAACACGATAACAGAAATACATTTTTGAAAAATGAAGCATTGACAGTCAATAATCTTTATTGTTTCATTGCTTTGGTCCGTTGGCTGATTCACTGAGAGAGCATAACCTCCTAATTAGCGATAATACCTATCACTACTACAAATACCTACATATTTTGATAATATGTTATGCATCTTTTATTATTATTGTTATTCATAATAACATTCACTGACACTTTGCG
The DNA here is from genome assembly GCA_930367205.1 of Acanthosoma haemorrhoidale. Classification (NCBI taxonomy): domain Eukaryota; kingdom Metazoa; phylum Arthropoda; class Insecta; order Hemiptera; family Acanthosomatidae; genus Acanthosoma; species Acanthosoma haemorrhoidale. The sequence continues at coordinate 38,947,105 of OV884013.1, forward strand.
GCCCCGGAGTCTAGAATATACTGTCGAAACTTTGACGATCAATAAATACGATGGAAACCTTACAGGGCTCTTTCATCAACCTAATCTTCTCTCAACAGATACTATTTGTTACTTTATAGGGCATTTTAAAGTTCTCCCATTGTCTAGAAAGGTCCAATGACGCAAAGTCCACGTTATGCAAGCCCTGCTGTTGATGCTCTCCGAGAATGTGCGGTAAATAACATAAATGTGCGAGTGCTACCGCTTGCCATAGCTGGATGAGAGAGACCGGTCGGTCTTGACCTTTAGTGAGGGAGCAACTGGCGGGCTTCAATAAAGGTCGGCCACCTTACATCATTCCCCTGCCAGGCCAGCCTTCTTTATTTTTGTCCTTTTGTCAGAGCTTTATCGGTTCGGCTTCTCTTAGGATTGATCATCGGGACTCTGTGTATAAGTACTGTGGAATTCACTTAAGATCTGATGCTTGTTTAATCGAACAAAAAATTCCCGCGTGGAACCGGTCTTCTACTATGAGATCGAGCTCATGCATATGCAGGTATATAAAAAACGCCGTACGTGGATAAATTTGATAACAATGTAACATCTTCTTTTACGGATGCCCCCACTCATTTCTGAATTGAGAGCTAACTATTAACACCAAAAACAATCAGCGCAGCACAACTCTCTTGTGAAGAAGTATGTGGGTCCGGAGTGGCCTGTAGCAGTTTAACTAGTTGACCATTGATTGAATAGTTGACAGTAGGCTAGTTGACCCGAGAACTAGTTAGTAGCAGGCACATTCCTGGATTGCTCACATCTTATCTTAGCTACTTTCAGGTCATTGATAGAATCGGCCTCGGGCAATGAAGCGAATTAGAGGCCTGATTCGAAATGAAGTTCACAACAGAGCTTAGAAAGAACCCTAACAAGTTGCTTCAGGTCGATAACCCGACCGACTGGTAACAACTTCTTATCCGCACTAAATGTTACCGAATACCCTTGAGCTCCAATTTCACGACTTAGCTGCTGCTGTTACTCGAGCCATAATCTAATTTATAAAGCAGAAAGGGATCCAAAATAACAGTGTTTGTTACCGGAGGAAAAAAAAAAAAAAAAAAGCTGAATTTCTCGTAGTCATTTATTACTGACACTTCATTACTTATTGAGGAGATATGCTTTTTATTTTGAACATCATCAGGGGATCAAATAGAACTACTGCGCTAACTAGTGTACCTGTAGAAAAATCAATTGTCAGATAAGCTGTGAACAATACGGCATAGTTTAACGACTTATCAAATGAAACCTCCGTGCGAAATTTCTCTAGCTTAACCAAGTGACCCACTAAGAGCAGAAACGCTGGTCAAGGCTTCAGGATAAGATAGTTGTAGGTTTAAACAACTAGGCGAACAGTGAAAAACCCACGTTATCCAATGCCACGAAATCGACTTGGGTGCAGGAGCTTCATTCTATCATTATTTAAGTAAATGACTCGATTTGGAACAAAAAACTTCAGTGCTATATGTGTCACATTTAAAACTTTTCATCGTTATACTGTGTCAGCTCGATGGCGCATCGTTAATCCATAGAATATGTCATTATAATTATAATTTATCGAATGCACATACAAATTACTACGTGCGATAACATCGGAAGGCCGTTAAGAAAAGAGAAACAGCTAGAATCGTGAAGAATATGTAATAATAGAACGGGACAGAAAGGAACCCCCTGAGCTACGCCTGAATAGTCTCGCCAATACGCTCTTGCTGCAATAGTTCCAACAGACACCACCTGCCCGCTTTAAAACAGGAATGGCGGAGGGGGGTCTCGCGTGACTTAACACTACCCCCGAGAGATAGGGATGTATTATTAGTTTACACCATTAGCCCATTGCACAATATCAAGGCTAAGACAATTGAAGAAAAGAACAATGGACCCAATTAACCCGTTTTTGCTTTCTCATCTTCAAAGAGAAAGGCCTGTGAGAAATCTCACTGACATTATATCTAGATAGATGGATGGTTGACTGCCTGTTCACAGCTAATCATTTACAAATCGATTTGACATGAAATAAAAACCTTTCCATATAAAGCGTACACATTTAGTACTAGTGTTAAAAACATAAAAATTGTAAAAATAATGATTGTTAGAATATCCCAACCATTGTTGGTTCTAAACCGAAAGGTGAAGCTTTTACTTTCCACATAGGCCATGTTAGAAATTATTGGGTATTGGACAACTATAACGCTATAAGGGCAAATAACACAAATAAATGAATTAGGGGTAATATTGGATCGAGGATTAATTAATTAACAAACGTAACGCTTATTAATTTTGAATTGATTGATTTGATCCGTTCGGAGAGAGAGAGTTTTAGGTTTGGATTAAGGAACTTTCTATTCATCTCTGTTCAGGGGAACCTTTTCAGCTCATCTTGCAGATTTTTTTCTTTTGCAGGGTCACGCTCTCTGGATGTGTCAGTTTCAAGACGTTTGCGTTTCCTAGGGTTGCCTTTTTATGGACCATTTAGAACATCAGAAAAACTTAAGGTAAAGAACTAAGCAAACAGAAGAAGAGAAGGTAAGAAGGCACTATTTCAGCAAAAGGAGTCAATGGAGTAAAAAAGATAATTATGATGTAAGAATTCGCTGATAGCCCAGCGTCCGGTCGGCTCCGAATAAGTATAAAAGTAAATAGGTTTTAATATCTCCTTTTGTTCGATAAGATAAGACAGGGGTCAGTACAATCGTGGCATTATCAATCCAACGCATATATATTATTTCGGAGTACAATGGGCAGCGTTGAATACAAACGAAGAGTGCTCACACTCGACGATCATTGCTATTGTTAACGGTGCGAGGCTGCTACAGGCTCATTTATGGTGCAGGGTCCACATGGTCTCAACAATACAAAGAAAAAACTGTAATGATGAGTTATACAATTAAGGAATGACATTACTTTACTGCCAACGGAGCCAAATGCTTTTATATAGTACAACAACTATCGTAACTATCCCAACCATAACATCGAAAACCCAAGTTAAGTAAAAGCCAGTTTAGCTATCAGAAGATGTTAGTGCCGAATTCCAACAACAAAATTCTAACGTCTACAAGAATTTTACGTTACTGAAGACCCTCTCTACCTAGAAAAAACTTAGCTAATACATTTTTTTTTTTTTTCCTTTCATAGCCCCTTTAAATTTACAGATAATTATATATCCTCAGGTGAATCTATTTACAAATTATTTTGTATTTCCTGTAGCATTGCCACATTATATACAGGTTTTGTTATAATACATTATTCTTATGAGTAGAGTAGTAGTACTCAATTAGAGTCAATTATATATATATATATAAAATTGTATTATTATATATTATTTATAAAAAAAAAAAAAAGTTTGGAGTATCTCCTAATATGTAATTTTTATTGATATAACATTTCAAGTCGACCTTTCGCGTACTCAGGCATCATGAGGGCTACAATTTAGATCAAGATTCGTACACATTTAAGAGACAATTACATACCGAAATATAATAATAAGATAAAAATAAATGAAAAGAGTATAACTACACACCAGTGAATAAAATTATCATTTAAATTTTAAATAATACATTGTTGTAGGTAGGTTAGCAATTCGCTCTATACAATAATGGATTAATACAAATTTAAAAGATAATATAATTCGTAGGTAATACTAATTTCATTTCTTTCCAATTATATTATTTCTTAAATTAAGTGTTATTGTTCTTCTATATATGTAAATGTATGAATCTTGTTCTAAATCGCAGTTAATGCCTGATTAAGCGAAACGTCGCCTGAAGATGTTATATCAATAAAAAAATAGTGGGATAGACTCCAACCTTTTTTTTTTTTTTAAACTAACACATATATATATTCTATATAACTAAGATTCTAACCAATATAAATAATGTGAGCTGGAAACAGAAACATTTGATAAGGACAATAATATGAGATAATAACCTGAAAGGTGAAGAGAGGGGTATTGGTCCGTCATCATCATCAAGCCTAGGACTACCTCCTTCCTCCTCCGGTTCCTTCACTCCTTCTTCCGCATCACTACACTCCTTCTTCTTGTCCTCTTCTTCAGGTTCTTCTTCCTCCTCTTCTTCTTCTACTTCTTCCTCTTCTTCTTTCTCGACTTTTTTCTCCTTCTTCTCTTTTTTCTTGACTTTGGGGCTTGGGCGGCTCTTAACTTCTACTTTTTCTGCAACACATAAAAAAAAAAAAAGAAATGAATGAATAAATAATAAAATGAGGTTAAATACTAAACATTTTAACAGAAAATAATTATACATCCTTTACGGGAACTGCCACAAAACCGGTTCTACGAGACATTCGAAGCTTTAAATCTCGTCTAATTAAAAAACTTTTTTTTCCTTTATCCTTTCCCAACCATTGAGGAATGCTGTTATATAAAATGTGCAACTGGGACCGAGAAGCGGTTTACCCTCATTTCCATGCAAAACACAATTCGCCTGACCTCTTTTCTACCTCGCGTGGGAGCAAGGAGGGTAGAGTATGCACCGTGTTTAATTCCATTTCACACTAAGATGTCTATGATCCATTACTGTCTGTATTGGAAGTAATTTATTCTAGAAGTTACACTACCCCGGAGAGGATCTAGGAAAAAGTAGAACTACGAGACAGCCAAAAGAGAAACGGAAAACATGTATACTTTAAATATAATGAACATGTATATTTAATCTTTGAGTATAAACCTATAAGCACGTTCAACGATGAATTATAGGGATCGTCTAAAACACTTAACGACTACATAGACGGGTAATAACCTGAGCCGCGCCTCATATTTGGTACCTTTTTTTTTCTATTTAAGAAGAAGTCTATTATTAGGCCGGCAAAAAAAAAAAGGGTCACTTTGAAAATTGCCGCTTTTAGAAAGGTATCATTTCAATGTTATTACTATTTTTTTGTGAACGGAAGCTTAGTAGAAAAGTGATGTACCTAAATTAGCAATAAATGTATGTCTACTTTTAATATATCGTATTTGGTCTATAGGTTGCTTTTCGCTTCCTATAGGTTCCTGGCGCCTTCCCCGCACAAAGTTCCCTGACTACATAATAGCAACAGCACAGATCATAGGAAAAAAACAACAACTAGAAACCATAAAAATAACGCTATTTTCTAAACCGTGATAATTTAAATAAGAAGGAGGAAAACACAAATATAATATGAGATAAAACCAAATTCAGCGATTGACGTCTATAGACCGAGGAGTTAGGCCATTTCACTTTTTTTCATTTTCATTTTATTGATTATGGTGGAATATCAAATCCAATTATATGGGAAAAGACTTTGTTTATATACTTAACTTGAGTTATCTGCTCATTTTCCCTCGCGAGACAATGTGAATCCACGGGCCCTCAGTCAGTAATCGGGTCCACTTATCACAAGGCTACGTGTACCAAAAAAAAAATTTACCATGCCGATCAGTCATGAATCTCTGACAACAGGGAAAAAAAACTAAAGAACATGAGAAAGTCGTTTGTTCCATAATTGAAGGAGCCGACAGCTCTCCAATGGGCTTGGAACTACCAAAGTGGAGTTCTCTCCAGTGTTCTAAACGCTAAGGTCGGTGAACCCAGCAGAGGTCTATCACCTCGGGAATAACTTAACCCAGCTTGTGGCGCAATATCTTTAACTGGAGAGTTGAGGCAACGGTTATACCTATTGTAAGCTTACAAGAACCAGCGAGGCCGAAGGGAGAGGTACTACTTTTATTCAGGTACTGAGCCATCGTCTTTGCCGGCATGTTCAGTAGTGGTCTCATAAAATGACACAATCGATCAATAATTGTAATGGTTCATCCGGAAACATGCTGATTCATTGTTTGTAAACGCACAATAACATGAAGCATGAAAATAACGTTTACAAAAAGTGGTTTCACAAACTTTTGAGGATTCTCTAGTATCTTTCGATGTAAAATGTAATTTTGCTTGGATCCACCAGATCACGATTTACTGCGATCGTCCTATCAGTACTTACCACACCGTTTTAAATAATAGTCCTGACATTTCGGTGATAGATGACAAAAGAAAACTTGAAAAATTCTAGATAGGAGTGCCTGAGGCAATACGCAAAGGGTAGTAGCCGAACATAAAAAAAAAAGCAAGGATCTGACAGAATAATTAAGTCAAATCTATAGATTGGACATTTCCTCCATCGTGCAGTTGGTTTGACACTAGTGGAAGGACACGTTGGAATCTATCCAGAAGTTATTGCTGCCAATTCGACCCCGCGAAGGGTCAAATTCTAAACAATAATAATTGTAAGTAATGTTTCTTCCTTTAACACGTACTTAGAAGACGCATGGAAATTGAAGAGGTTTTCACGAGTGTGTAGAGTTTTTACCAGAGCCGGCTGCTGCTACTTAAGGTGGGAGGGACCAGAGCAATAGGCAGATAGATACAGCGGGAGTGTACTGAATTCGTTAAAAGGCAGGAGAACCGGGCCCGTGGAGAAGAAAAAGAAAAAAGGTTACAGGAACCAGACCCTGAACAATGGACGGCCACAAAGAGCTGACCTAGATAAAAAAAAGACCAGGTAGTGTAGAGAGGTGGCCTAGACCAGATCTAGGATTAGTGTGTCGTTGCTATTGTAGTATTGTAGGAGGCGACAACAACCAGTAAGGGTTGTGTGGAAACCTTGTGGGGTCACGTAATACAGTACTGTGAAACAGTAGCGGCCCTCTTGGCCAGGGTTCGGTGAAACAGAACACGTTCCACACAAACTGCGCCGCTGCGATCGGCCGATGAATTCACAAGAAACCTCTACTAGAGCAAATTGGGGTAATTCTCTTGACCACCGCATGTAGTCCTCAGCAATAGTTGACATTTAAGCCAAAGAATGGTCCACCATCGAATCGCTACGTCTTCGAATACAATTCAGATCATGATGTAGAGGGCTGTATGATGCCCTACTCGACCTGGTGAGCAAATTTCTCTATTTTTATTTAAATTACCAAGTAATTTGTTTATTATTTTTCATGGGCTATATTTATTTCTTAACATCAAATAGAACTGCCTGTATTGCCTGTATGCAAATAGAAAAAACGCTGTATTGCTAGTAGGATGTTAATGACAGCTTGGGCGATTTTTTAAATTACAGCTATTAATCATTAATGGTTTGGCAGATATTAGTATTATTTTTATGGTGATTATGTCGAAGAGAAGACTCACAAAGACCTCAGCAGAGACAGGTGGAAACATGAGGATTTCTGATTATTATTATTTAATGAAATTGAATATTAATGACGAGTGACTATCTTACCAATATGACAAACACTTTCACAAGACTCTCTAAGCAGTTACCCACGAAAATTGACTACATAAAGATTTCTGGTTTTGAAAACAGAAGACCAACCAAACGCTAAAAATGTACTGATTAATAATTTATGGATATGAAAAACCATATCTAATCAAACCTTAAGACGGGAGGCGGAAATTGCCAGATAGGGAATAATTGAGTTGCGCGATAGCCTTCGAGACGTTCTGCACGACCACGCTAAAGACTAGACTTCCACGATCTTCCCGACTCAGTGACGTACGCAAGACTGAACACTGGCGTGCAACAAGCTCTCAACAGGCCAACGAATAAGTGATTCCAATGATTAAAAACCTCAAGCAGCGTAATATTTAACGCATATACGTAATCGAGAAGGAACGCCGACCATATGAGCTATCTCGGAAGACCAAGAACCTCCATGCAAAAGGCGCTATCCTCAAAATTTTTTAACACCCCACAGTAGAATGGTCTCGATCTGATCTAGCCATGACGTGATAAGCCAAACAAAGATAGCACAATTACGAAAAAAAAACTAATGCAGTAGTGTTTGTTAAAGCACACTATCAGCTGACACTAATCTCAGTAAAGGAACAATCATTTAATTGTATTTGCTCCCTCCTTTTATAGTTTTCGCTTCCAAGAACCGAAGTGAGAAATATTCATTATATTATAACTATGTTTCTTCATCAAGTACTTTTAATTATAATGAGAACCTAAGGTAGCGTACATTAATCAATTACTTGTTTATATTTTCCACGCCTGGGGAACGGAAACGCTATACGCTATACCACTGATGTGAGAGTGTGTAATGTAATGCAGATGGATGACAATCCTTTCTCACAAACGCCTACAATGCTTTGCGACAGTGGGTGACCTCCATCAGAATTAACATAACTCGTTTACTGATGCTATTGTCCCTAAGGAGGTACTCGTTCTAGGCAAGTTTAGTAAGAGCACACAAGGAATTCCTACTCGTACATTTATCTTCGTAGAAAATACTGGAAGAGTTCATATTTAGCAGTGAATTCCAGTCGGGGCCTGTGTGATTTCTATGGATACTGGCTTAGGATTGATAAAAGTAAGATGTGAGATCTTTCTCAAATCGATATACTATGTCAGCATCAGGACTTTTATGAAGTGTATAGATCATGGCAAACCATGGTGGACTCCTGCTATCTAACATTAGCCTTGTACTGAATGTCTTTAAATCCATGTTCCCTGGACGAATTATTTAAAACAAAGAAAGAAATATTTCCATCAAATGATTTTATGCACGACCTTTTCAGTTCCACGGTAGCCGAAGCTTACTTGGAACCAAGGGGCCTGATGTTGACATACAATGGTAGTCGCATCCTGCAATATAAAAATTCGATAAAAATCTAACCTCATAAGTCGATATTGCCACCAAATACACTTAGGTCACTTTCAAGCACTTGAGAAATTGTCATTCAATTTGTAGCTCTTCCCGCTGACTCAAAAGGCCGAGTTTAATCAAAGAAGATACATTCTGTCGGAGAGGCTAGAGAACAAACAGGACAAAAGTTGGCCGCATCTCATTGAATCGACACAAGCAATTACCGGGCCTGAATCATTCGAGGTTTAAATCAAAGTTCAACATGCAAGAGAGGCAGGCAAGCCCCCCCCCCCTCCACCGCCTACTACAAACTTTGTGAAAGTTACCGTTCAAGGCCGCCAGGCAAACAAGAAAGATAAGCCCAACACCTAGCCCCTCTCGCCAGCCAAACATCGGCCGTTTTCATCAGCGCCAATAAAACCCAAGAGGTTTGCTATTTCCGTTTACTTGTGCTGGATGATTACTTATTTATATAGCTTTATTTACACTTTTATAACATTAATTTCAATCTCATAAATATTATAATTATTTCAACTTAAACCACCACGATTAAGCAAATATTATGATACTAATAGTCTTATCTATCATAATAATCAAAGCTAATCATAAAATAACGTTCCATTTTTGCACTCCCCTAAAAATAAATGTGTCCAAGTCTTGAACAACAATAAAACATGATCCATTTCTTACTTAATGTAAAAGGTGCGAGTTATACGAATTTCTATCGGTTCTCCAACTAAATACTCTTACATCACAGTATGATCTGGATGCAGGTCATTGGAATAGATCAGGCTATACCCTAAATCCATGGCTAACCATCAGCTCCTAACTTAAAAGCACTTATAAATATTTTTTAATAGACGATTTTTGCGAAGGTTTTACACTTATCCAATTATTTACAATGTAATCCTTAAAGTACTAGGTCGTTTTATAATTGGTATTCTGTTGGCAACAATATGCCGATTTTGAGGTATTCAGGGTGTAATTAAAATAAAATATGTATCATGCTAAAAGTAGTCTGTCACTTAATCAACTCGACCTTTAATTAAGCGGCAATGCGATAACATTGAGGTGGATCAAGGAGATCAAAGGCACAAATAAGCATAAGATAACGGGAGTCAAGAATCAGGTCAGAAGAGATAAGGTTCGGAAGTGACATAAACAGATGAGATAAGGGAGATGTTGATAGGCCCATGTTGGATGTAGCCTGGAATTTCCTGCCAGCTGGGAGGGGGTCGCCATGACAACGAGCCCGTGGGAACTCGCCTCTTTAATTGAGAGCTACCGTCCCACGCATGCGCTAGCTCTTTGCCCAAGGCTGACTCGCAATCAATTAATGTATTAGAGGTATTGTAATCAGGAGGCCTTTAGTCAGCCAAGTGTGATGCAATGGGAAAGCTTAAGCAGGCCGGCCGTATAAGGGTACAATGGTTCTTAGTTACCGCTTTGAGGACTTCAAGCCAAGAAGCATTTAATAAGCCATAAAAACAAACAAGAAGAATTCATAGACAGAAAACGATTGAAGATACCGTACAACCCTGCACCCAAGGAAAGGGAAATCTGCTACCAACATTTTGCGACACTTTCACGAGAAACCCTGTATTTAAAATATAGTTGTAATTATTAGTGGGTATTTTTCAAAACTGAATACGATTCGTATTACCAGCCGTAGAAACGTCATCATGTATACCTTGTAAATGATTAAAAGTCGTCCAGAGAAAATACCAGCCGTAGTCCTCAGTGAATGAGTGAGTAATCGGGTTTATAGCATAGTTTTGCTCAATAATTGACTTCACAACTAAAAGAAAAAAAAAATACATTACATCAACCAATGCGTGTAACCAAATTGGCTACTTTTCACTTTTCTCTGGAATGTATTTGAATTTGCCTCGATGGGTTCGATACTCTTCAGACAGGTACAAAAATACGAAAGACTATACCTGCTAGAAAGTCTGTTCCCTCGTCCAGCTGACAATAAATAAAATGGAGAGGACTATTGTCCTACTGCCTGGGCTTATTATATTTGAGTAGAATAGCAGGTATCGGGAGGTTTCTGGAGGTAAAGATACTCTCTGTCATGATGTATTTCGGGGGTTTCTTTTCGATTCCACGGAATCCCTACAACGGTACCCCTTTTTGCCGCGTCACCGGAACGAACCAATAAGGGAGGCAAGCATTGCCCCAGCCGGCGATTCTGTCTGGCCATGGGTTTAGGGGAAATGGGTCGTTGGCGCCACAACGGCTGGCCCTTTTATACCTGAGTCCCCGGTCCCAGTCCTTAGGTATTCACTTGTTCACCCCGTGGTCAGCAAATCCTCTACTAATCCGTCATAGGATTATACACTAATTGACGGAAGTGGAAGTGTGTTTTTGATGAATGCTACAATATGGTAACAGCTTTTAATTACTACATTAATCATTGAGCCGAAAGGGAATTTTCCATTCAATAAAAATTATTCAATTTTCAAATTTGCTGAACCCAACATCCGATTTATTTAAGGACTACCCTTTCCCCTACCATAACTTCCATTCCCGCCTCCCCCTGCCCATTCTAATCCATATGCTAATTCTCTATACTCCCATCTCCTCCCCGTCAGGGCGACGCCTAAGGCACGAAGTGACAACTAATGTGGTTTTGGCTAATGAGTCTAAAGACAATATATGTAATAGAATTGAATACCTAATTACTGCTTTAAAAAACTTTTGAGTGCATGTTATTTTAATAAAAAAATAAGAAGTAGGTACGTTCCACAACGCCTCGGAAATATGCTTATTGAAAAATTCAACAAAAGAAACTATGGCAAGTAATGAAATGAGTAACAAAGACTTGACAAATTCACTTGAGGCTTTCAAGAAGTTTGTAGAATATTGAATAAAATAGAAGTATTTTTGGAGAACTATAAGTATAGTTTAATACTGTCTCTTCACTTTATGTCATTTCATCCAGGGATTCTCTGTCGGAAGGCCATTGTAATGGTAATCAAAACTTTCCGGGTTCGAATCACACCCGTCACTATTTTGTTTCCTATTACAATGAGCGAATGAAGAAATGGTCGAGATATTCACTCAGACAGTAGATCGTCGTTCATTCATTGCTTCAGTATAGTTTAAGCAGTCAACATCACATACCAGGACCTGATGCAGGCGTACATATCTATATAGAAACGTCGGTCATTCATAAACAATAATGAATCCAACCAGTCGCCCATACCCACCGATACTTGTTACTGTTCTATTGTATACTACAGTCCTGTAATAGACGATAGTGAAATATTCACATCGGAACGACCTCTTCTGGGCTGTGTCGGAAATAGCCTTGGCCACAGGCCAGGTCCCCTCTAACACTGATACGGACGCGGCGATTCCTAAACAAAGATCGTGCCAAGACAGTGACTGCTCAACCATGATTTATCTCGTGTAGATGTATCGGACGAGAATAGAGGGAGCCGCTGGCGTGCAATCTGTCGGTGCATGGCGTGCTAATATAGACCACGCAGCCCAGCAGATCCGTTGCGTGCCTTCTCTTATAGGCTGCCAATGAAAAATGAACTAGCATAATGTTAATACATACCATACATACGAGAATTTCATATTTAAAAAAAAAAAATATTAATAAAACAATAAGAAATAAAACATCTTCTGTCTCTCGACACATTAATTTCTACACAAACAGTTTCAATCGGACTAGGCTATTCGCCTAGGAAATAATTAATCGGTATATTTGATCAAAAAATGTTGCTCGCTGAAAATATTTAAAAAAAAACATTTAAAAACAAACAACTACTCGAATAATTGAATGGATGGTACTTGTTAAGGAGTTAAATAAACAATTATTTTTTTTCACACGGCAAAAAACGATCACCAGCACATTAACTGCGGAAAACAAAGTTAAAATTCCACGTAGATTAAACCTTTAACAATTTGAAAGTATGAAAACCTCTCCCTTCGAACAGAAGAAAAACTAACCAAAAGATTCTCCTGGAGACTCGTCGGGCGACCACATTAGTAATGCGATCCCTTCAAAATGGCGGCACGAGAATAGGCTCAGCCGCAGAAAGGGGGATAAGGCTAATAAGAAAAGGTTAGATGAAGCGTGTGCTATAGTTCCGGGAAGGAGAAAGTTGATCATGGATCAGATTACAGGGCAGCCAACATTCCTACACAATCGGCTCGGATACAGGTCAGGGCACGACCGTTGGCAGCATTGATTCAGGCCTGTAGCACTTCACTGCAATTTACATCCACCAGAATAAAGCAAAAATGTTTCAAAACAGAATTCCTCGTTAACATCGGAATGAGTGCGTTTAGGGTAGCTCGTCAAAGCTGTCTGGTGACGTCAAAGGAAAATCATGCTATGAAGGATTAGTTTGGGATGTAGTAATCGGGCTTAGGTTGATACAAAAATATTAGCCAGATAAGTATCACATTTATTATTGGACGACGACGTTTCGACATCTTATGTATGTCGGCATTATGTCTTTATGCGACATAGTTTGATAATGCAAGCAATACGTAATCACTCAGTCCACCAATATGTGTCACTGTTTACAACTCGCGTCCATCTTAAAACCGATGCAGAATCGGGTAGTATGTTGAAACGTTGTAGATAAATTAATAATTAAAATCTAAATGATCTCCAAATATCATCAAAGAAAACATGTAGGCATAACAGAGTATGCCACCGTAATGGGTCGGAGTATACGAAAATATCGTGTGACGTTAGAAATATAAAAAACAACAACAAATATTTGTCTGACAAACAAGAAAAAAAAGATAACCCAAAGCAATCCCAGTTCTGTGACCTCTACTTGAGTGAGACTTTATATTTCTTTGTCGGAATCAACTCGCCTATTTTTATATTCTAAAAAAATATTCTTTAACAAAACTCTTTTTTTTATTTTAGCATTAAAAAAAAATAGATCAACGTTCCAGAGTTATTATAAGCACATACCTGCCATTACTCGTTTGTACCTTAAACCGTCCCGCATAAACTTCATTTAGGTACGAAAACCTTTTCAAAATCAATAGTAGATAGGAGCGTTAATGACACTCATAAAGTGAACAGTTTAGGTCTGATAGCATAATTGGGACATTACGAGATAACGGTCAACACAAAACAACAGGCGGAAAAGTAGAACTTGAAATTCTCAAGGGTTCTACACAGTAACCAGTGACCGAGTTTTTCAACGAAAAGACGCCTTTAAACAACTGTCTTGAGTGACGTTTTCTTGACAACCGTTCCTTAAATTATTAGTTTATAGTTTTATTGTGTAGTAAAAAAGACCTAAAAAAAACCATTAGGAAGGACAAGGCAGGTTTAAAACTCAACACCTTTTTGAGTTTTAGCAATGCCAAACAATGTTTATTGAATTCTAGTCAGGATATAAATGCTGTGGAACATTAGCCATTATCGTTATACCATCTCAAGGATAGTTAGCCCCGAGAGAGAAATATCACACAAGGAATAATCAACTGTGAGCGAGGCCAGCCACTGTTAAGTGCCTATACAGACGTGTGCATCATCAAATCAGGCTCAATTTCAAAGTCTTTCCGTTGACGTCGGAAATGAATTTTAAAACGCTTTCTTGGAATGTTTTGCGTACAATGGACAGTTGGGGTAATTTTTAAGTGGGCATTCCCCAGCAGATTGGCTACAGACATAAATTTGAATCATGACTGCCTGCCTACTACGTCTGATCTTCAGTTGCCAGGTCTCGAATACTACCGTTCTCGTCTGCTTAAATCGTTGTTTTGATACAAATGAAATTCTATACTTTGTTGTTTACTTCAGAGATTCTGCTTATGATTTGAATAGTTGCCTTTCACGCCTGATATGGTTGTCATTACTACGGACAAAGGCTGCCCTAAAGGGATGAATGGCAGGGATCAATGGGAGAAGGGAGGCGACCCTATCGAGGGGGCATTGCCCCCCATCCCTGGCAATACCATATCCGACCACTCTTGCGCAAGCTTGTTATATCTCGACGAGGGTTTCCTACTACTCGGCTGCAAAAGTTTTCCAAGCTGTCCTGATAACGCCAGACAAATGAAAAATTTCTAACCAATTAATGAGTTTACCATGGATTACAGTCCTACTGATATTTGCATGATCATTTATATGTGCAATAGCCGTGGCTGTGGTATTAAGGAGCTTACTCACTGGATGGAGACACGCAAGCCTGCATACCGCAAACATTATGTTTCTCATGGAGAGTCATTACGGGAAACCACGTCGCGGTTTGGAGCCCGGTAATTGCTCCAGGAGTAATACGACAAAAAGTAACGGCAGTTCAAGGTGAACACATCACAAAAGAAAGATTACAAGGGAGGGGTGCGTAAGGTGTATACTTTAATGACTATCGTAGTAGTAGGAGAGGACCAATGGGGTAGCCCTTCATTACAATAGAGGGTAGAAAAAGTTCCAGTGATGGATAGTTTCCAGGTAGACAGTCCCAGGTACAAAGGAAACAGCTGGAGCCGATAAAGCATCTCCCTTCTGTTTACATTCCGCAGGGGTTTCGTGTTTACGTTTTCGACTCTTCTAAGCAATGTCTGGGCAACGTAAAAGCCAAATTACGGCACTATTTGACAGAGAGGTATAATAAATGTGTACTTACACTGGCTAAATGGTTGAGTTAACGATATCTATACCATTTACTGGTTAAATTCTGCAAAAAATAGTACAAACAAAGCCGTCCTAACCTTCAAAATGCTGTTGGTTGGATTAGCAAAGCATAAGTAAGATGCGAAGACCGTATAACACAGCAAGAAGGACTGTTTCCAAGGACAGGTAGCGTGCAGAAGGAGAAAAGACAAATTTCATAAAGTTACTGCACTTAACAACGTGTAGCAGACATCGCAGCTGCTAAATAGTCCAGATTTGGAACTAAGCCAGCTCACGCAATCGGCACTACTAGACACATGATTATCGAAAGGCATTTACTCGTACATACACCATCAAGGCCATATTTAGTCATTGAATACCAGACTTTGTTGTATTATATTATAACACTTAAGATTCGTAGTTACTTTCGAATATCTGATTTGACATTAAGAGAGAGAAAGTACACGTTGAGAAATATTTTATTCGAATTCCCAAACGCATAACAAATGTGCTATCGATAATAATTGTGTCAATAGAAGGCGGTTGATTGATAGATGCGCTGCATTACAGTGGTAAGGACAGTTTCGGTGCATACCTGACTAATGTTTCCTGCCTGTAGAAACATGTCCATACATTTGCATATCGTTTACAGAGCAGATAGAAGTGTCCTACGCACCACTCACGGTGCTCAGGGATGCATGAATTATTGATCGCACATGTGGGCCACGCCGTCCTAGCTCCTATCATTCATTATTGTCACAATCTTATGCAGAGTAAGAATTGAGGATGTGAACTCTCATACAGAACCGTTTCCTGTGGTATCTACCTGTTAGACAACATAACGTCATCGGGCATCAGTCAACAATACTATCAATCAGAAATCTATATTAAAAAAGTTCAATAATGTACATCTTATTGGATTCTATTCTATTTCAAATAGAAGATATAGTGCAACTTAAATATTATCAGTTTGAAGGGAATGTTGACTGTTCAGGGTTTGATGACGCCGGAAATAGATTGCCGTATGAGGTCTTGGAATTTTTTCACATTAACAAATAATACGGTACGTTTAGGTAAATAAACAATAGCATAAAGTAGGTAATCTTTACTCGGCCACCTGAAGTAAAGGCAACAAGACATCATAGTGACCCTGGGAGTACTGGAACCCAAACCAGCCAGCTGTTGGTAGACCCCCGTCATGGTGTTGGCTGGCATTTGTATGGAATGAGAAGGGTAAGGTTTATTTTTGCATTGTACTGCCTGTCATTTTTGGGGTGCCTGAGCCTCGTCAGACCGCAATGCAGTCCCTAGGTGATTAGGTAGTAGGAGAGCAGGATTGTCGATGGGACGTGAGGCGCTTGAAAAGAGGCCAAACTCATAGAATCCTTTCGATCAGATGACAATTCGGCGAGACCTCATAATATTGCTTCCTAATTACCATTTTGTATTTCATTATTTGGTAGTTGCTCTCTTGTGTAGAATTCGTAGTTGCATTGCAATAGCTATTGATAGCGGTTGTGGAGGAGGTTGGGAGCGGGTAACTCATTAAAACAACTTCTTTTTGTTGACATAAAATAGAATGTTTGCAAGAAAACAAATGTAATTCTGCGCTAAAACACGTTGGGATTTGAATCCAAGACCAACTGTATTGCTTTGCAAAATGTCCAGTTAGCGTCAAGTATTTTTGCAACCACAACGCCCCTGATGTGTGTATCCAGAAAAGTTTTCAAGACTCCCAAAAACTTTGGCAGCCTATTAATGAGCAGTCATGCGAATAGGATAGATGAGAATTTTCCATTATATAGCCATTATATTCCATTATATATACTACATATAAAATGTCACTGGTTCAATTTTCTTTCACCTAAGGTTATCCAATGATAAAAATAAAATACACATATTCAATGAAAATACCCGCAGGTGATGGATAACTTCTTTCGTTTGTCGTGCACGCTAGCAAACTTTGTTGCCGTGGAGAATATTAGTGTCGCTACCAGCCACTAACTAAGCAGAGTATAGTTCGCCTAAGTCTGGATTTTCTGCTAAATGAGCCGTACTCACGGTATTAACTGGCTCCAACAAAGTTGAAGCGTGAATTAAGCACTGTGCTTAATCTGACCTCCAGTAGAAGTATCGATTAACGGAGGGAATGTAAGAAATCACCGTTCCACAAGGTTTTTAATAGGAATACGGAACTGTCTCCGGGAAAGAAATGTAACAGGAAACAATAACATCAGAATAATTAACCATGCGGCTCAAATCAATTGGCATTTACACTCTTTACTTTGGATATTGAGGCGAAAAAAATCAAGTGCTGACCGAGGAACAAAATAACAGGAGCACAATGTGCAGGTGTGGATAACAACGCTATTAGTAGCGTAGCCGATGAAGAATTTTGGCACGACTCCCAGACTAATACTGTGTGAGCTATATTTTTGGAATTCTTTCATTAGACGGATCAGTGACATCAAACCAAGTGCCCCTAACACTTTCCTCGTGCTCTGTGTTTTATTTAACTTCCAGCCTTTTAGAGCCACGCCATACTGTACTACAGTTTCCGAACTGCTTTCTAATGTGATAACTGTAGCCGTTATATTGTAGAGTCATTTAAATTAATAAAAAGTCTGGATTAGTGTCCAGGCGAATTTTCCGCTGGTTGTCGGAAGTCAACGCAGGAAAATGCCCGAAACTTTCTCATCATAGGAAAAAAAAAATCTCAACAAACAAGACCGAACGCATCATCCGGAGTCTACGCATTTAACCGCGCCTGCATATTCCATTAACTGTAACATATGAAAGTACACAAAGCTTTAAATGTTCGAATAGTTTCTTCATGTCATCAAAACACATCTCACTTTTAGGGCAAGTAAACTGTCTATTTTGAACTTTGAAAGGAGGCTAAACCACAATTTTCCCATGAGTGGCACCCCCAAGACTCGTACACGAATTCTAAGCGCAGAACAAGCAATCAGACCCGGTTGCGTCAAGATTGGAATAGAAGATCATCATGAGCTAAGCGACAAACGCATCTATCAAAGAGGATGGCATAGACAACCAAGTTGAATTGGGAGAAGGGTATGTTAACACATGCACCACTACACGGATATGTTAGCGTATGCATCTGTTCACATGCATTGCCATATGCGAATAAATATAGGTTGATTAAGGATAAGGCACTCTAACGGGTGCAGTGCCGAAGGACAGAAATGGAGAATATGTTAGAATGATCCACCCTACATAAATCGTTGTAAGTAAGTACTTGTAGTGTTACATTTACTTATGAAAGTAATATTAGCAATAGCGAAGTGAACGGCCCTTCACCTCCTTAGTGTAACAGTTGCTCAAGAAACAGCATATCGGTCTATCTAGAGCCTTAACCCTTGTCACAAATAAATAAACAACTTAGAAATAGCATTGTTGCAAACACAGGATTTAAACAGTCGCAGTAGGTTACATCAAATATTGTTTCCAGAGAGGGCGATGAAGTGGGCCTAAGAACTTTCGATAGCTTGCAAGTATTTAGGATGGAGGGGTGGCAGCCGCATGTGGCCTACGCGTCAACAGAACGCACTCAGTCAACCACTGCCAAGAATACCATCAGCCCCTGCCAACGGGGTTTGGCTGAATAATTTCAAGCATACTTCCATTCATCCAATGTCACTACTCTTACCGTCTCTACAGGCAGGCAACTTAGAATTTAGAGTAGGTAAATGAATTTATTGATGATAACAGAGGGTTATAATTAAAAGTTGAAGCGAAAATATTAGTAATTGCAGACAAGCCAGGTGATTATCGGAGGTCTGTAGCATTGCAAGAATCGCCAATGCCAATTGTAATTAAATGAGATGGGTTTTATAATGAGTTATAAAAACTACTTGTGCCCAAAAGCTATTTATAACTTAACATAAATATACAGAGTCAAAATTTAAAGAATGTTTCTTAAGTATAATTTACTAAAGCCAATCGGGATATACGGAATAGAGCTATCCGGGATATCAAGAAAGTCGAACATGAAGCGTATCCAATCCTTTCAATCAAAAGTCCTGAGAACAATAGTTAATGCCCCTTATTAGGTCACCAACAAAACCCTTCATAACGATTTTAATATACCCTACATACTTGAACTCATCCCTTCCATCGAAACCTATCCTACCATTCTAATCGCCTATCACAGTCATCAGTGCAACTCATCATGATAATCCTCTTCGGAGACTAAAGCGGTAGTGATCTGCTATTAATACGTAACTGTGGGAATCCTGACAATGTCCGGTTTGTACATTTATGTCCTGAGCGTCTGCCTCTCGCGCTCTTGATCAGCCTCTACTGACTCGTATCCGGTGACGTGGTTGATGGAGGAGCCTGGAGGATTTCCCAAGACTCCGCTTCCTCTTACAAAAGCGAGGGAGGTGACAACCATGTGGATTTGGAAGGTCTCTGGTGTATTTGTAAATACTGCATGAATAAGCGAGTGAATGAAGAACTGTAAATATGGTATGAATGAGAACATTGATCACAGCTACTTATTGTCCAATGATAGGCAGATTGTAATTTTATCACAATAAAGGCTGTATTAAGTATCATTAATACAATATTGATTCAAAACAGCTCATTCCCACAAAAGTACGGTTGTTGGCACTGATTATCTGCTTTCGAGCGCCACGTCAGCTTGCTGGGCACAGCCCAAGGCCCATCACAAATCGGAGAAGTAAAAAAAAGCACAGTAATGATGAAGTCTACCCGTGAGCTTGCTCAAGAACAACTGATCGGAATCGATGGCAAAATAGGTCAAGGAACATTAACATGAAACATACGGAGCCGGTGCCCATAGCTCAGTGAAGCTGTCCAGCAGCCCTCCTTCGTCCTTGGGCATCATGCTTCAGAGTATTTGTAACGAATTAAAAGTCGTGGAGCATATCAAGGTTGCCGGTCGAAAGGTCACATTTATCACTCAGAGTATTTCCCATATTACATCTTTCTTTTGAACTCTAACGGGTCGTACTCTTACCTGTATACTATTGTTTAGCTCGAGTTGCTGAATACTCGGTTGTTTCCTAATGAGGTCAGGAACTATGCGGGAAAATACGACATTGAACCGCTTCTCTCGAGGACGATAAGAAGGGAAAAAGTAAACTGGAGATAAGTTTGAATCCTGAAAAACAATGGCGGGCCAGGTGCAGCGACATTGGCGTTGGATAGGGGTACGTGCCGATCTGCCTACGACGGTGAATGGAAGCACAATGGCTTGCGTGTGGTTAAAGCATGCTTCGGCATTAAAACAAACCCATATTCTTTGTCGTGTGAGCAACAATATCGGCTGGGACGGTTATGGTGGCATGATGCCACCCCGTCTGCCATAAATTACTGACTATTGTAGACCGTGGGCGCTGTGGTCTACATATACAGACACCGAATCTTCTTATTTTAGCCTCATCTTTATATTTGCCGGTAGGACTTGGAGACGTCATGCGATCTCTTAGTCACATGAAGGACTTACTATCCTAGAATACTGGTATTCCTTAAGTAGGGTTAACTGAATTTAAATATCGACAGGAGATTACTATCGAATTTATATGTAGATGATGCCTGCATCAAGTCCTAATCTCCAGCCAAGCAGGGACCTAATGGAGCCATACACAATGTGTCGAAATTTCTTCCTTTAAGAGGTTTTGATGAAGATCTGATACTTTCCAAACGAATTATCCACTTCAACGAATGAAAGAAAAGTCCTGTGCCTAGGGAGAAATGGTAGCATTAATGAATTAAAAACCTTCCTGTTATAGGAATTTGAAGCAGTTACTCTTTTAACGGTGTGATTCATAATATCTTCGTAAACAAGGCCCGATGAAAAAACATAATAGGGATACAAAGATCAATATCGTTTCAAATTTGAGTGGCACCTTAGTATAGATTATTTATAATTAAAAAAACAAGTAGTTGACATCTGGTTGACGAATTTAAGCTCAATCTCGATCATGAGTTGTGTGGCTGAAAGACTATTGTTGCCTATAAAAACCTCTCATGGGACCTTGTAAATGACAAGCCTGACTTGACCCCCAAGCTCTCAGGAGCGCGAGGGGAGGAGAGAGAACATAAGGGCAGTAATAAAAGTTGGCCCTTAACGACTTTTGTGAGCCAAGGGTTCAGCCCGTTTCTTATATAACGTTTGATATTTACCTCGACTTTTACAGCACGCACAGACTCCTCTTTAACGGCCGGTAAGCATCGTAAAGTCCTTTCACGCGCTTCACTCTTTCGTTGAGAAATACAAAGCTCGCGAGTTGTATAAGCTCATAAAAAATACAGGAGAAACCATACAAAAAAAAACAACTACAAATCACTAATCTTGACCTTAAATTGACGAAGGGATTAAGGTTTATTTGTACTGTAACAGCTTAAGACCTTAACCTGAGAGAATATTATTTCGTTACGAATTCACGGAACACTTAACTCCAATCAAACTGCCATTACTATGTAATAAAATTACAACGGCAATAAACTGATCAAAAGCCTCTCCAGTGTGAAAGATAAAGTAAAATTAAAACGAACACCTAATCGATAAATATCTTATAGATAGAACAGCACAACGTCAAAATTCTTTGCAGGCTTGAATACAGATGAGAAAGTAACAGAACCATATGCATCATATCAGTATAACAATACCGATGTAGAGGTGACACAATATATATGATGAATATATGAAAATACATATATATTAATTAGGTTATGGAATGTCAGAATTGCCAAACTCCGACGGCAGTATTTCTTATTCAGCGCAAAAACTGAAATGAGCTCGACACCGGTTTTGTTTTTTTGTCGTATTTTGTCCCAGAGACTTTCTTTTCTGATTCTTTTATAAATTTATTGAATAAGTGGAACCGATCCTGTGAAAGCATTATTACAATCTGACACGGGCGTTTCCCCTTCAATCGATAAGGCATCTATCTGCTGAGCGAGACTGCTGAATCAGCGGGTTCCGTCTTCTGCCGACCATTGCAAAAGCCACGCCAGTGGAAATCTCTTGAAAGTGCAAGCCAACAGATAATAGATACATCAAAATGTGAATCTTACCACGCTGACTGCGGTCAGTAGTTACCGCAAACCCTTCGCACAAATTACAATACGACAGATATATGTATAGATAGAAAGAAGGAGAAAAAAAATTCCCGACTATCAAAAAAATTACCACATTGGATTGTATGCACATGCGGGTGTACCGCAAGGTCATGCATTGTGTTCATTGCATAGCTTTCCGTAACAGTCATGTGCACAGTGCTGCTGTGTGCATACAACGAGAAAATTCAAGTCAAGTGTTATTGTAACATAGAGTTACAGTTTCGATACGGCTGATATTATAATTAAAGCGATTACTTTTTATAATTATAATCCATTTAAGACTCGAGACATTGCGTCATGCTCTTTAATATGACCCCTTATTCAATATTACAAATAAAACTATGACGTTACACCTACTGAAGAAGTCGATTCGGTTTTCTAAACCATTCAGAGTAGCTTCTCAAGGCTGAGACAAAAATCCGAGCAGTTAGAAGTATGGATGGGGAAGTACGGGGACTCGGTTTTACAGGAAAATATTAATTTTTTTAAATACCTACATTTCAATACTTAAAGCTTGTGTTATCAACGGTATTTTGTTAGCATAATGGGGCATTTAATGGAATTATTCAACGCTATTCCGTCAATATATGAGAGAATTTTACAAACATCATTTCAACGTCTCGCAATATTAGTTTTAAAAAGGGCACATAATTTATCAGAATACTGCGATCTCTACTTTGCACTCACGATGATGTAGGGGCGAAAACGACGCAGCAAAAGCCTTAAAAAATAATGCCTTAACATTTAAGAAATGTCCACATTCCATATTGTATACGTGTGTGTACCACAAGGTCATCTGTGTATTGTATTCATCACATAGATTTAGGTAACAGTGATCTATGAAGTACTGCTACACATCTACGAGTACGTTTCACAGGTTAGACATAGGCGAGTTATTTCAGGAGAGCTGTAGTGCACGAGGCCTTGAAGTGGATCGGATTCGGCGCGGCCGGCAAACGCGAGCTGCGAAGGTTGCGGCTCCCTCACGAGAGAGCAGTCACGGCCGAACCAAGGGTCATGCAACTTGCTTGACCTTTTCAATTTTATAAACACTATCACGACGAAGGAACACT
The DNA here is from genome assembly GCA_930367205.1 of Acanthosoma haemorrhoidale. NCBI lineage: Eukaryota > Metazoa > Arthropoda > Insecta > Hemiptera > Acanthosomatidae > Acanthosoma > Acanthosoma haemorrhoidale. The sequence continues at coordinate 38,970,548 of OV884013.1, forward strand.
ATCCGTCATTTTATCGGTGTCGGGAAGATAGCGCATTAAATCATCACAGCGAACACTTAACGACCGCTGTTTTATAGCGAGATGAACCCTAATGAGTGTGAAACTGTTCACGATGTGAACGCTCTTCAACAAGGTTTAAAATTCCTAGGCAGGCGGTTAAATTATTCGAGAATGGAGATATTAAACAAGATTGTTAATAATTAGAAACAGTTTATACAAATATAATGCAAAATAATACAAAACTAGTCGAGGCAGATAAAATTAGGTGTAGGCTACTAATGAACTCATCGTAATATTTAATAATTAATAGTTTTGAATTACAATAATATATTTATATAGATTGCAATTGACAAAAATATTGGATATGTTTATATATAGTTGTATCTGCTAATATACATTCAGTAAGTACTCGCATTGCACTTGCATCCACATCTCATTTTGTTTTTCAGTCTTTTGTACCCCTTTAGTTGTTAAATATTACCAATTATGTTTTAACACCTACATTCTTAATATTTGATTTTTGATTGGATGAGGAAAAGCCCATTGATAAATTTGATCTAACGTTCATCTTATTTTGCTGATATACAGACTATCTCGTCTCCGCTACCTATCTTTTATTGATGCGCGCCCATCTCTGCAATTTATCTGTTGTAAAATTATTTATGACTCAAATATATAATTGATATAACCTTTATAGTATTTTAAGTATTTATATCTTTAGAACTATAACCGATGTGAAGAGGAATACAGGTAGAGGGGTTTGTGAGTGAGGGCCAATGTGGAGAAAGTTGCCAGCTGCTAACAACTTTCTTTAGTGGTGGCTGGCTGCTCAAGCCAAAATGGGCCTTTCTTTTTAGTTATACCGCTCCGTGTCTTTGCTAAAGATAAACAAGTCATGTCTCGTTTTTGGACCATTTTCAAAAAAGGCGAAACGGTGTATTTTTTTTATGGAGGCTTTACTTTAACTAGTAACGGAGAGAGAAATAAATTTAAAACAAATGCTGCCAACAATAGAAATGGGGTATTTAATGACATTTCAGATGAGATAGATGGGATTTTCATGTTTTAGCTATAATTTTTAGCCATGAGTATATAAAGGAGTAGAAGCGAGATCGGCTTTAGGTTCATGAGAGTAGTTGAGATTCCAGTCTTTGAGTGAGATGGTCAAAGATGATTGGAGTATGATGTGTACTTCTTAAAGCCTCTAGATGACTAATATGTTGAATGTAAATTCATTGAGAGTCCATGTCTCATGGAAAATATACCGTTATAGACAGGGTAGATAGCGCTGACTGTGTGTGACCCTCACTTTCCCACAAAAGATCCTTCCCAGTTAAAAAAACTCTTCAGGAAAGTCGGGTATCGACCCTAGGTCTTAAACAGTCAGCAAGTAATAAGAGGTGTGCTTCACCCCACAAAAAACTATCCATCTCCCAATGCGTGGGCATGAGGGCCATGACAGTCGTGGTAATGAAATCTCATATGGAGCCATGTAGCGGAAAAACACGGAGAGGCCTGCTATCTGTTAACTATTTCCAAAAAGAAAGCATAAATCAATGGACTAATTATACATTATATCATGACTATTTTCGAACAATCATTCATACCATCACCGCGAGCGTTTATTAAAGATCTCATATCATTTAATGACAACGCTCCACTACAACAAAAGGGAACAGTTTTAAAACGATAACAAATCTGTCACAGAAGATAACTTGAGATAGATAAAGTATTTATAATTTATTCTAGTACCGTTATAGTACAATTCAATTATTATTAAGATATATTGAAAAATCATCAAAGGCTCTAAAACGCATTATACAGGATAGTTAATAAATGGCTATGTGACAACTGATAACACAGAAGGCGGGTGTGAGTTTGGCACAGGGGGTCCTGGAAAGTTGGTGTTACCTGTTTGGAAGTGGGCCACACCGCCATCAGCCGGGGTTCCAAGGTCTCCCTCTTATCTCGACTCGAATCATTGTTGTCATTGCAGTATTTGTTCAATTAGAGGAACCCGACGCACAACATAAGCTGTATATATCAAAATATGATTACTTTGTAGTCATTGTAAAAAATAAATAAAACAAGAATGGCTGAGTAAAGAAGTTGAGAGGGAAATTGAATTCCATGATAAATCTATCACAAACGGAAATTCCTTTTCCTGGTTGCAATCTACTTGGCTTAACGTACGATTGGGTGCCAGTGTACGTACGTACAACAGTGTGCCATTAAAATTATTCAGAGAATGAATTGTAGGTAGCTATCAGTAATCAATAAACACTTCAAAATGGGTGTAGCCGTTATCCATGAAATGAAGGGTTTGAGTTCCAATCCCACACAGTATATAGGGGCTAAGGTGCTTTAGTGAACTAGGCTCGCTAACCCTTTGACCTTAAATTTGTTTTCTCAATCGGATTCGCTACTTTTTTTATTCAAGTAGCTACACATGCTAAAACAGTTGGAAGCTACGAAGATGGGCAATGGTCCACGATTTCTTGAGGGGTCAAATTAAAGTAATACAATAACATTAGTATTGCTATCACCGGAAAACAATACAAAAAAAAACTGCATTTAAAGTTCCAAGATTAGAATGTAACTTACTACCTACTCATCTAGGAAAAAATGGAAATGGGTCGATAAACACATTCACAATTTTGGATAATGAATAAACAATAAATAAAATACAATCATTCGAGTACATTCCTTAAACTACGAAATAAGTAATAGGAATTCCAGCCTGAATTTACAGCGAATAAATCCATCCAGAGGACAATTATAAAAAGAGGATTTATTAGAGGCAGTAAATATGAGAGAGGAAAGGAGGAGCCGTATAAAACGAGAGAGGTGTATTTTTAGCGAAAGGGACAAATGGATTAATGCGGTTCATATTTAAACATCGTTTTGTTCCGAACGCATCACTGTTAAAAATAATTCTCTCTTCGGTCTAAAAATAGCCAACCATTCCACCCTGTGTGTTTTATACTACAAATCTTCTCCAACAATAACAGATATATCCCAGCTCCGTTTGTTGACGGGCAATTGCAATCAATTTTTTATTGTTTTTAGTGTTAGGAATTGCGTTCGATCTTTAGGAGCTGGCCTGCACAAATATTTGTATCGGATTGCGAAACATTACCAGATATGATCCCGACAAGGCCTCTTGAGCTGACGAATCCATTAATACAGTGCCTTTATTTTTTCGGTTCCGACAACTATGTTTACTGCCGAACGGAAAATCTCTCAATAGAATAACAAAATAATGATTTGCAACCAATATGGACTCTCCGACTTTATCTTCGGGGGACAGCACTGCTCTTGAACATCAAGAGCATCAAATCTTCCCAATAAAATTACCTAAGGACGATCGTAAATTACACATTCAGCGTCACCAACAAAACTGATCGTAATATACCAACCACCCTTGATCACATTCTACCTAAATTTTTAATATTCCACACACAATTATATACACATCCTAATTCAACATCACTATGATGTACACTTACACCCTTGTATTATCTAAGGTTAGTGCCAGGACTGTGCAGTGATCATCCACAATATGAGTGTCTGTGGATCTCCCTGATCTCTTCTCCGTTTGGGACGTGACTTTAGGGGAATCCTGGACTTTGTATGTGTTTTTGTAAATAATATATGAATGAGTGAATGCAGTATGGCGAGATTGAGGTTATTTATGACAATTACCCAGTTAGTAATAATGAAGGGCAAGAAAACACAGGTAATAAAATAACTAAAATACGAGGATGCATAAAAAAAAAAAAAGAAGAGGTATAATAAATGATAAAGAATAAAACCAAGGATGAGATAAAAACAGCGGAACAAATGGTGCGGTCATGGCGCCTTAATGGTGCCGATAACCCACAACCAACCATTTACATATTCCTCTTCGTCTGGGAACCCTCTGTACCGACTTCATTGTCATCTTGTCATTCATCTTTATCAAGCTTGTAATGACTCTTCTCTTTGTGTTCTATCTTCATCAATTAATGTTTTGTTTCGATGTAGTTTTGGAAACCACAATTTTTTTTACCCACCATAGCAGTTGTTCTCGGTAGGTACGGAATGTTATTTTCCCTTTCCTTCAGAAAAAGGAGTGAGGCCAATATATAGGAAGGAGGTGGATTAGGGACGACTATAATGAAGATACCACTTGATTGTTCGCTGAACTGTTACTAACTAACCACCCATGGTTAATAGCTGTGAACCCATTTCCACAAGTTCATTCCGGTGTTCAATACGATCTACCCATTCACAGCGTTCACTGTTTATCAATTATGTGTCTAGAGAGAACTATTTGCGTGAAAGGTTTTAAACTCTTTGTTTTTGTCACAGTATCGATTGATTACCCATTGAAGTGTTTTTTTTAAAATTTTATAATCATTATTTATCTTTGTAATTTAATTCAAACCTATCAACTCTTACAGATCAATGGGACTTCAACAGCTAATCAAATTGCACCTGTATCTATAATAAACATGGAACTGTTGCAGGTACATAGTAAACCTAATCCTTGTCCATTAAAACAAATCTCTTTTATCAACCTAAGCAGACCTAATAATTGAAAATTGGTGATTATTCTGAATGACTCTATGGTTCGCATGCTACAGCAGCTGTGGATGATGGTTTAATCCATTGAATACCAATATGTAAATAATAAAAAAAATTGATAAAGGTTCGACCCACCACCGGTAAATTGTCCAAAGAGAATAGACACGGCACAACTAACTAAAATTAAACGTGCAAAAGACAAAACCACCCCGGATAGCCAGAGTGTAAATACAGAATATTGTGCAAGACTAGAAAGTCCTATAAATATTCAACGATTGTAGAACTAGTTGGTCAGCGTTGGCCTTTCTCAGCGCTAACATTTATTGCCAGCTCGTAATACATTTTATGTATGCTTTGGCGATCGACTCGACTCGAGGCACCGTTTTGTTTGCATATGCGACATGCAAAACCTTACCTTAAGTGGTCGTGTTTATCTTAAACATGCATATTGAAAATAATATTAATAACTTTGTGGGAATTGTTTTTATAACAGTCATATATACATTCATTTTTAACGCCATGTGTGCTTACTTGTCAGCTTTCAGTACAAGATCCAATACCTTCCTTAACACCTTATATTTTAGTCTTGAACACGAAGTGTTTCTATTATTTAAAATCCCTGAGAATCGAGAACGGAAAGTGAATTTGTTTATTTAATTACGAGTTCATTGTATCGACATAGCATCTAAAATCAATACTAAAACTAAACATAATTACAATTACAGGGCTCTATAAATATGCATCGGTTTGACCTCAATGGAGATCTCAATGCACAGGCAAATCAAGGCTAAAAAGCAGATATAAAACAAAATATTTATCCTTTTAACAATAATAGACAATACTTTAGATAGATAATATTTTTGATTAATACTTCATTGTTGTAGTGTGTTATCCAACTTAACGATGGGCCGTCCATGCGTGCAGTTTGGCTGATATCTGGTATAAAGCTGTGACAAAATCGCAACAGACTCACTTATCGGTATTCTATTCAAAGTAACAAATAATTGTTAGATTAATTCGCGGAATTACATGTATCGACTAGTACGTAATTTGACATGGCCTTAGGGCTGCAATAGACGGTATAACCCACAGCCACAGGATGGACTTCAGTACTTCAAGTTTCGCCGTGGATAATAGGGTTATTTGCGGTGAAAGTTCACTGCAGGTTCTTCACAACTTTCCCCCACGGCGGTTTTGCCCGTGTCGAAATATCATGAGGAGCCTCAGCCTGGCGTTGAGCAACACCTAACAATTTTAACTCATAGTATGTAATATACATGATCTACATAACAGACAGAAATGAACAGTATGGTGGGGGGCGCGCTTTTATAAAATGTAAAGCTTAGTAGATTTCACAAAAGTTAAAGATAGGACTTTAATTACTAAAAACTAACTAACATTCTCTTGCTCTCCTTGACCACCATCGACAAAAAAAACAAACAAACAATACACCCACCCTAACAGTAAAACGAAAAGGGTTGGTGACTGATGGACACGGTTTCAATAGTTTTAGGTTTACAATGTTCGTCCCTTGTACTATGGTTACAATGGTCCCTGAAAAAAAGGCTAAAATTTTTTTTTTTTTAGTTACTTTCACACGCATCAATGAAAATTAATTAAAAACTGACATTAATGAGAACATAAAATAGCTATTTTTGGAGCTCATTGGATGTAATGCCTGGAAATAAAATATTTTAGAAGTTTATATGACCGAAGTAGTTTCATTATTAATTCGTGACGGGCCGGCAAAAAGTATGGCCGATTGTTGATTATTTTTCAAAAAAAAAAAAGACCCGACCGTTGAATCATTCTTTCTTCCAAGCAATTATCTAATTTTGTTTATTAACTAAAAAAAGAAAATGTCTTCCTTATGTTATTGAGCGCTTACTTAAATTTTGTTAGGAAAATGAAAACAAAAATAAGCATAAAAGGGAGAAAAGTATTTCGATAACAAATATGTATTAAAATAGCGTTTTAAATTACTTTCGTGTAAATTTATGATGCAAATTCAATCAATCAAAAAAAACACTTCTTTGAAATAATCATTAGTTAGAGAAAACAATGCTGTTTTGTTTTTGTTAATTTAAAAAAAAAAAATTTTTTATTGTTCTTTTTATTCTACTATTTTCAATTTTCTATTGAACTACTTTCAATATTTTTACTTTATTTTTAGTAAAAATTATGCCTTTTTCTTTATACATAGTCTTTATTTTATGGCTCTAGGTATGTATAGTATTATTATTCCTATTTGTATGCATGAATATAAACAATCTGTCATATATATGGAAAACAGAAGGTATTTTTTTAATTTAGAGCAGCAAAATAGTGGATTGTACGATTTGGACAATTGGTAATCCCTAAAGCCCTTCTTCCCTTGTATTATGTGGGCTTCAGAAGTGAAGCATACTGTATCACAACAAAAATAATATACATTAAGCCTACCAGAAGCAAGGGACGACCTGCGTGGTTCGCGAACAAGGCGTCAAGATCAAACACCTACCTTGAAATCGATTATATCCTTGGAATGAATTATAAATGTACATACTCCGCATGTGTGTACAGTACGCAAGAGAAGTACAAGCATAAACAAGGATAAGTGAAGTTTGGCAGACAGGATAAAAAAGGAAGAGGCGAGGGGAGAGCTGGCAACGCCGCAGAGACGTGGTGTGGCAGCACACAATAGCACAACATCCCAGCCGCGTTTTTTGTGGTCCCCAGTGCCCCACAGACACCGCATCTTGCATCTTGTGGCGGGGTCTTTGTAGTGGTCCGGCGGTCTGCTCATCATCTCAGCCTGAAGATCGTGCGAAAATATTAATACGAGTGGAGGTGGACGTTTCACTTCATAAACAGGCCAGGTAACCTTCAGGAAGGTCAAAAAACTTCATACAGAACCACGAATCGACAGAAAAGGGGCAGCAATGATTCCCAGCCCAAACAGAAGATACCTTCGCGAAAGCATAGCATGTTGTCGAATTTTATTCTGTCTGCGCTTGAGATACCAAAGTACTCAGGTCTTTGTGAAACCACAACATTGGAAACATTTTTAGACTTGTTTTCAAGCTGTGCATCACTCCGAGACAGAACATGCTCTTAATTTTATACTTATTAAACAAAACTAGTAACACTTGTACACTGAAATCGTAGAAAATACCCACACTGTACTCAACGAGAAATCGTAGAAAATACCCACACTGTACTCAACGAGAAATCATTATTACCAACCTGCTATTGAGCGGTGACTTCGTAATGTCCGGCCGTTGGTCGGTTCAGTTTCTGCAACAAAAGAAAAAACAATTAATTAATTTTATTTACAACCCTCAAAACATAAAAAATAGCAATAATTAATTTCCATATTGCTACTTGATAATGAAGAATGAGAAATGGGTTCATAGGTACGAATGGGCTTGCAATACTATTAGAAGTAACTCAACTGAAAAAACTGACAATGTGATGAATAATAATAGAACATAAGCATTTTTTTAGTTACTAAAGGAATGAGGTTACCTATGTGTAATGGTTCAACCACTTGATACTAACGCGCCAATAAATTATTTAAAAAAGTTATATTAATTTCGTTGTCACCCCCAATTTTTTTTAATACTAATGGCATAAAAAATAAATAGTAAATTAATCCAAAACCCAAAAATTCCGAACCGTGGGATGATATGCACCGCCTTATTTACTATTAGACAAAGGCTACGAATAGACTAGAAACATCAAACAGAGCTAGTTTCAAAGGACGTAATTAAAACGTGTAGTTATTTGATTCATCTACTTCAATTAGAGCCACCCTTAAGAAGTATATAATACCCCCCCCCCCTCACCCTGCCCTTGTAAGAGCAGCTGAACCGAGGGCTTTGAACCCTCCAACCCTCCAGAGAGCCTCTCTCCTCCTCAATCATTATGTCAATGGCGCTACACCCCCCCCCTCCCTACAAAACGTGGCAGCAGGTATATAATACATCCTTAGGAATTACTTTCGGCCCTATTTTATTAGCATCGGGGTCCCATAGAATAGAAAAGGGTGGGAGCTGCAGATAAGCTGTGGGTGGTATCAGAACGCCAAATAAGTAATTTTGAGAAAACATTAGTGACCTCTAGGCATTCACAGTATGATCGAGGCAGTGCATCATCGCCATCAACTGGGAATAGAGTAATGCATCAGTTAATAACATGTTGTCCCGCGTTTTTCCCTATACATCATCCAGGCAGCAGCTCTGATCAATACTCAAATCATCACTCATTCTTCTTCGGCTTTCCTCTCCTGATGGATGGGTCGATAACCTCGTGGCCCGATGAAGGGTCATAAAACCCCTGTGTGAATGTTTGATGAAAGGAATTATGTCTAACATGCAAACAAAGAAGACTTAGTTTAGCTAACAGCTTTTTCACGAAGGTGAAAAAAAAAATGATCCGAGGTGGTGTCGATAACATCAGTTCGTAAGGATGACCCTACATCGAGAGGAGGGATCTTCCAAGGTAGAACCCAACGTGAATGTTAAAAATTTATAGTTGGGTATGCTCAGAATAATTTAACGTTATGGAAACGGCTTGGATTGATGAAAAAAAAAATGTAAAAAAGTATCGAAATAGAGCGTACGACTGGATGAGGCGTTAAACCTTCGTAAGGTGTCAAATAACTTATGGTTCCTGGATTGTTACGATATCCCTTACTTTTTTTTATTAGCCGTAAAACTTTTTTATCAGACCCAGAGCTGGGAATCAAACGGTAAAGAACATATTGCGGGGTAAACTTTCGATAACCCGTTTTTAAACCCAATTTTGACTTTTTTATCAAGTGGGGTGCATCACACTGTTAAATGTGACAACTGACCGAAAACATTAAGTTAACATTAAGTACAGATAAACTTTAAGCCCTACTAAAAATTATAACATCTATTGATGATGGTAAGAAGTGACAGAGTATTTTTTCAACTCATGGGTTCTTAATCACATGGGTACTCTGGCAAACAGACACATTTGTGAAAAAAAATCCCCCAAACCCGAAGATACAATAGATTGATACAGGTAGCCTGTGGCACAATAGCATTGAAGGGTGTTTATGTGACAGCAAGTCCAACAGACCTTTTGCCTCGCTCTTCATCGGGCAAGGGAAATTACTCCTACGGGGGACTATACGCTGACTTGTGTGGGCGAAAGTGTACAGTTATATTCCTGTGCGGAGTGACTAAACATTAACAAGAGGATTGCGCAAGCAGATGCCACTCTCGACCGAGGAAGCGGTCACTGTCGGCCGGTGAATCACACAATCGCTACACTATCGTGAATCAGTCACTTCCTATGCTGTGGCGGGGGCACGCCATGGAACGACCAGGGAGAGAACGGGGTCAGGAAGGCGCGAGGACCAATTAGCATAGCGGCGCACGCCAGGGCTGCCAACCGTGGGCAGAGCCCAATGGGGAAAGCTAACCTCGCAGGACGCCACCCTCAGGGGTTTGCACTCATTTTGAAACAGGCTAATCCCTGAGAATAATAGACGAGGCAAATCTTCGCGGATTCAAAACAGTTCAAAATTATCGAAGTATAACGTAATTAAACACATACATTTATTACATATTACAGACATTAATACATTACATACATTTATGAGAAGGGATACTTTGATGAAAGAAAGGAAAAGGTAGCAAAGTCGTCATTAAGATTATAAACTAAAATAAGATTATAATTAATTATTTCCTTATGGAACTTTCACCATTTTCCTCACGATTGAGTAATAAGGTTGAAATTACAATCCTCTAATTCAAACAGGGAATGGATTAAAACTGCAACTAGTAATTATTATGATTATTATTATTATTATTATTATTATTAGCATTATTATTTACGATAAATTAGGTACAGAAGCTCATCTAAGTTACCTTCAATAAAAATCTAGATAGGTCTAATACTTAGAGGCTACGAGTAGAATTGAGCGGTCTGGTTAAGCTAGACATGTTTTAAGAGAAAGTTCTGTGACCCGGTCAGTCTGCGGTTTGCCATTTTAAGTCAGGGTTTATCTAACATTATCTATAAAGACAAACGTCAAAAAGTGCAAAAGGATTAAGACAAAAAAAGGGTCCGGACCCCGCGCTGCGGAGTAATTCCGAACATACTCCATTACGGCTATCGACCGGGCTCTAAAGGGCACTACTGTTGTTCTGTACTGGGGGAGAACTAGGATCGATGGGAGGGAACAACCCTTATGCTGTGTGCAACTCCACCCTTCCTGCTACCCCGATTCCTTGACCCTTCGGTCGAAGGACATCAACAACAGACAGCAAAAAACAAAGTTTGTTAGATTTATTTTCTTCCATTGATGGAGCATAGATGATTTGTTGGGTAAAATTATGATAGATGATGATGATCGTAATTATAAAAACTTCTTTTAAATACATGTTTAATTACTTTTTTCAATGTTATCTCCCACTATTACATTCATATTTTCACCCGCTAGTCTATCTTGGTGTTCATGCAACAGCCAATCCATGTTTGTTTTATAGGATCGTGGTCAACACTTTGACGGTTGTGGTTTTAGAATGTATAAAGTTATTTATTGCCTATTCACAATTGTTTACTATGCTAAAAATATTCACAGCAAACATTAACGTAAAATATATTCGGTAATTACACCTAACTTAACCATTAAATTTAAAATTTCGTTCGCATTTAAAATATAAACAACAAACTTTTTTCCTATAGACTAATCAATAACTGGAATAAGTTAAACTTCTTAAAACTATAAGACTAAAGATTTAACCCTCCCCCCTCATTAAATTACTAAATAGATTAAAGCCATTAAAACTATGGATAAATTCGTACCTAATATAACAATAATAAAAATATAATAGCAGGATAGAATGCTAAAGACGTTTGTGAATAAGGAACAAATAACTTCTAGGAACACAGGAATAGTATCTAATTTACTTAAAACATCAAATTAAATAATTACAGTTACTGATTAATAAATGACCTGGTAATTATATAACAATTTTTTCCCCATCAAGTCGGGCAGGATTTCAAATTAATGCTACTAGTTAATCCTTGCTAAAGTAGTTGGCCTATTTGCTTATCAAATGTTTGGACTTCTTCTGAATTATCTCATTTGCTTTTAAGCAGTGAACAAATGAGCTTAAATGAAGGTTCGTCTTAATTACAGTGAGGTTTTTTTCGACTGTGTCTTTAAGGAGCTTGTAAATAGTCCTGAAAAGCTGTTTATTCCGGCTGAATAGCTATTTACTAATCGCGAGATCAGTATTCAGTCCCAAATGCAAGAAGAAATACCCAGAAGGCAAGAGGCTCATTACCACCGCCTTTGGCCGGGTGCCCAGAACCAGCCCTGGGGTGACAAGTTTAAAAACTCTTCTCTCCGCGTGAGGGACCGTCTAATTCCATTCCACTGTAGCTATATTTTACTAGTTCTTCGTCTTGTGTTTTTTTAAACGCTACTTCTTCTTGTCGTTTTTTTCCCCCGTAATGAATGAATTAATCCCTCAACTGAAAATAAGATGATACGAGGATGCGGTTTGGGGATAATAAAAAAGATCGAACCGGCACCCCTCTTTTTTTTTCCTTCTCACGAGCTCAAACAACGCTCCTTTGAGGGAGGTCATTTTTTTTCTCTCTCTCTCTCTCTGCTTCAAAGTGCTCTGATCGCAATTTAATTAACCACACGGAACTCGATTTACAACCATTTTACCATATAATTATAATAAAGGATTTTTTTTTATAACCCTACTGAATGAGAAATCATACAATTTCTTTCTTCTTTTCGAGAAAATTCACACAAATTAATCATTTTAAAGAGTTTTCTATTGTCGCCTTTTGGACCAGAGCTAGGACACATCTTTCCTAAATTGTGTTTTTTGCATTGTATTTTAAACTATGTCTTGTTCAGTTGCAAATATGTACTGTTGAATAAATTTAAAAAGAATAACTAGAATAAAATCCTTACTAAGGGAAACATTGGTGTCAGGAAATTTACAGCGTTCCTTAATGTGAACAGACAGAGAAAGATGGCTTGCAGGGAAGTACGCTAGACGCTACGACCACAAAAGCCAACATCAACAAAACCGTAGCTGACACACATGTCTGTGGGCCGATGTGTGGGTGCCACGTCACGTGGTTCTAGTCAAACGGCTTTACTGATAGTCAACAGATGGCCTACTACCCACCGGGGGGGCACGTCCGACTATTCTCCACGGCGCATGTTCAGTCAACGTTCTGTCAGAAAGTAATTAAGTATTTCCTCAGCTAAGGCATACTTTTCTCAACTTGCTACTTGGAAAACGAAAGAACATGTGCGGGGATCGAATTCGCAAGGTGTTACGACTTAACGACGCTCTAAATGTTTTCAAGTGTGGCCTACCGGGGGGCGTATCATTGCTATTTTCTATGAAATTCAACTATAGATTACGCAATTTTACATCAATCTGAAGATAAACTGTTACGGCTTTGTCTTATGCAAGGGAATGCGCAATAAGGGGTGCACTGGACACGCATGTTATTCCTTTCGAATAAAACACTTGCAGCTACAGAGTTAGTAAACTGTACAGTGAAATCTACTACAAATATGTAGTCTATGTTGTCTAATTGGAACGTGTTGGGTGGCAGGAACGCTTTAGTCTTAGGTTCTAGATATAGGTTTAGTTTTAGTTTGTTTCCCGGTTGTAAGCTGAAGGTGAGCCTCATCACCTAGTGTGTGTATATGTTTTATGACTTTTAACTTAAAAAAGATAATGTATCATATTTATGCACTCCTTCGAATCTGCGTATGCAACACGAGGAGAAAAATATAAATAGAAAAAATTATTTGTTCATTGTTATACTTATATAAATAAAGAGGTTTTGAAAAAAAAAAAAATTCTAATTGGGTGACAATGCACAGTGACTCAACGTTGACTCCTAAGAAATGCCTTTGAAGGGAAAACCGTACGAGTATTTCATCCTGTTGACAACTTCGCCGTGAAGGCATGTAATATGTTTACGTAACCACCATCAGGCCAGAAATAGACAAGGTCGACGGCCATGTTTAACCTCAGTCCAGTGACCCAGGGACATCCTATAGTCTAATTCAGGGGTTAGGCCCCACGCATTTTGATTTTTCGTCTCATATCTGCGTATATATTAATGCGGGAGAAAATATCTTTTCAGATTTCCAGGAAAACTGACATCTTCATTGAATTTATGATACAATTCATATGAATAAAAATAAAGATGGGATTCTGGATATGATAAACCAACACATCAATAAAAAAGTGTTACCGTATTACAATTTTCAAGGGCAATAAACTTGAGGCTGGCGATTATCAAAGATACATTTAAATCTCTCACATACAGATTTAAGTGGAACATTAGTTGGGATTAGGTTGATAGTAGATTTTCATCAAATTTACTTCTAGAAATATTAGAGTGGTCATAGTACGAAATTCAAGAGGTTTAAATTATGCAAAGAGCTCACATAGGCGAAATACAACTACAAAATTAAATTAAAATGTTAGTATTTAAGCAACTAATACCTCACCTAAACAGATATTTTATCGGTACTAACAAATTATAAATAAAAAAAACAAAACAACGGAGTTATGTAAGTAATAAGGGATTACAAACACAATATTATTTTCAGAAGCAGGGGATAACCCAGGGATTTCTAAATGTTACATAAAGATAGGCAATCTTAACTAAACATGACTTTTGAGATAAGGGTACTTGTATGGACTGGGATATTGAAAAACCACCCAATTCAGGAAAATGTCTTTCCTCCACGCCAGTACCAAAATGCAGTCTCCTTTTTTACACTCCATTGAAACTAAACATGAAAATATTTTAAGAAGAATGTCCCTAGTGTTATTCAGACGACCACAAGGGTCGATAAGTGACTTTGGGTAGGCCCATTGTTATGATACCGACCCTTAGGGTAGGGAGGGGCATTCATAGGATTCCTTAAAGGCCACCATTAACAATGGTGGTACATCTAACGCCACGGGCAATAAACACGATAGCTCATTTCGTAATTTGATATGAGGTCGTTATTTGTCTCAACTGAACACGCGATCTGACAATCAAACAAATCCCTTATCTAATGTGATGGAATCCATGTGATAAGTAAGTTTGATCAATGTTAGATACAATCAGTTGATACTACAAACAGTAAAAGATGAACAATCGCAGGACGCGAAGAGCACAGAAAAGAGTTGAGTGAATGGCAACTCCCACTCGATGAAACTGTACAACCAAGAATCAGCAAAATATTTTTACCGCTTTCCGAGATTAGGATTGACGTAGATGCTCCGAGATAACCTCGATATCGAAAATAAATAACTTTTATCAGATAACCACTTCCTTGAAACATTCCTAAACCAGATTATAGAGTTCCTCGATAATTTGTGAGTTTTCAAAACAGCAGGTTCTAATCTTGGCAGTAACAGTACTTTTTTTAAATTTTTACCAACATGTTAACTTTACACTACTTGCGAACTAATAACTACTCACAAATCGAGGATTCTAACCTTTAGAACTGAATATATGTAAGAAAAATAATAGCAATGAGAAAAAATTATCAATAAATGAACTTTGAAAGCAATATAAATGAAATGTTTACAGTTTACAATAATAATGCAGATAAACCAATAGTTGACATGCATTAGTGTTGACTGTACACCGATGCCTGTGTGAATAGTGAATATTCCAGCTTTCAAGCTGGTACGCTCGAGTGCTGGAACTAAATGTGCGCCCAGATATAGACCTGCTGTAGGCAGCGAAGCAGTATATTGTGTAACATTGAGCCAACCGGCAGACTGGTCAACATATATGTGCAATGTACCTTCAAATATGTCAAATAGAAGTATATTAAAAAGCATTTCATGTTATCTAATGTGGCATACATAAGCATGTCGCGAATGAGACATTTAATGTTCAGGCATTCTTTGGAAGAAAGTTGCGACTGAAATTAATGACAAAACCTATCTGAAATTTACATTCAAAGACACCCCAGCCTAGGCTAGATATGTTTCATTTAAAATATAACAATCAAAATTAGTGGAAGAGTTTGTTCGGAGCAAGGCTCCATTCTACTCATGTCTGCCACCAGGTCCTAATAACAAGAAACGAATGCGACTGTTAAAAATGATTGGCAATACTTAGTAACAAAAGAATATACAACAAGACGAACAAGTGGACTTACTGATAATTACTTGTATCAGTTGATAGGTTTGAACTACAAAGGTAATAGATTCCTCAGTCATTCTTATTGATCAACCTAAGGGGATCTCCCAAGACCCATTTTTTTTTTTTATCAATAGTAAGTACTTGCAAAGTTTTGAAAAATAAATTTTCATTGACTAAGATTAGATTATTTTTCCACAGTTTAAGCCTTTATCTAGTTAATAGATAGAAAACAAATATATATACAATAGTGACCTTTGTTTCATAACTAGTTACATCAAATGATGGGGAGAGTCTAGTCAGCCGACTTGGGTATTTTTCCGAGTAGAGGCGACCCGATATGAAAGTGACTACTCGGCGACAAAACGATTTCCCTCCAAGCCGGCAGCCGTCATATTACATCCCCGTGTGGACAATGGAACCGTGGAGCTGGTCCGGGAACAATGGAAGGAACAGTGGAACGGGTCCGTGCCAGACATTCTCATTACTGCCATAATTAAACGAGGTCACATGCCACCGTGGAGGCGAGTGGCTAGAAAATGCACGCATTTAGTTTTTTTACAAGTAATGGTCAGGATGAATTCTTGTTTAGAGCGATTGAGAAACCACTGCGCAATTGTGAAACTAAGAACGTGTTGAATTGATAAGTGGTTTAAATTATTGGTGGTTTATAGAGTCCCACAGTCCCAATGATAAGTCGAAATAGTTTTGATTCTTTGACGATATATAAACAAAATAAAACTGTGAGATACTCCTGGTAATCGATAATTGTGTGTGACCAAATAACACAAAAATCCTGATGATTATAACCTTGAACATTTTTTTGGTTTGAATGCAGATTATTTTAATTTATATTTTTTTCACAACCCGGATATTCATGATAGCAATTGTTTCACAGGATAACCCAATTTGGACCTACCTCGACTTACCTGTCTAGTCATAACTGCTGCGGAACTAGCACATTTTCAATATAAAAAATCATAATGTTAATAATGAAAAAAACCAAAATCGTTTCGAACGGACATTAAATACGGTTTTTTTACTATATTTTGAAGTAACCTTTAAACTACTATCATGAATGTGACCCTAACTCAGATGATTACATCAAAACTTAAACGAAACGCATTAGATTGCAGCGATGGCTTCTCGTCGAGGGAAAGTATCTTACAAAGACTCTCGGAGTTTGCGGTTTTTATCAGATCGATTATTTTATTAACTTTCAAACTCGATTGTCCCAAATTGATTCAATCATTGTCTCGATGAGTTTCAAGTACATCGAATTGCAAAAATGACTCCTGATGGGCTGATCAGATCTTGTGGAAAGTGAAAGAAAATATAGCCAATCCTGAAAACAGTACAACGATTTATTCATACATTCCATTGACGGAGAAAGGATGATACATGAGATAATGATTGAGAATGGCGGCAAAAAAAAAAACAACCCCGCTTAAATACATAAAGAAGAAAAAGGAGGTAGAGAGGTAGGACATAGAAAAAGGGCGAAAAAAAACAAACGAATTGAAAGTGAAGAAAGGGCTCTTGGACTTTAGAGTAAGGCTCGTTTTCAACTAATTAGACAAGTGGACTTGCAATAGCGTTTATATTAACGATATAATGACCCTTACATTTTTATTTATTTATTACTACCCAATTAAAATTTAATTACATAAATTATAAAATGAATAATATTTTTAAAGCATGTGACCCATGCTCATGTACGGATTAATTAATTAATGTATATATATCATTTAATTATGTTAACGATTTGCTAATAAATAATACGCTGCCCTTAAAAGGGTGGACTTTTTTTATCGTTCTTGTTTCAAATTCCAAATTAAGTCACCCCGATTATAGTTGTGATGTCGGCTTAGGTTATTACGAGAAATCACAAAAGAAGGTTGTTTTCATCAAGTTTATTAATGAACAACTTTTCGACATACTGTGTATGTCTTACATCAGGTCCTGATGGCAAAAAAATATGGGTAGCTAATGAAATGATATTAATATGCAACAGTCATCGGCTAGAATTAGAAAAATATATGAATCAGATATACATAATAAACACGAATACAACAATTTTATAAAATAAAACATGAACTGAGTTTGCTAGTTTGTTATAAAATGTATTAACTCACATAAGTCAGCAGACTCTGTTCAAATTTCATTTGCAGTTTGTTGTACTCATCTCTTTTACAAATACCTGTTTCATTTATTTTCCATATGCTATTAGCTTTGTAATTCAAACCTGTCTACTGTTACATATTAGCATAACGTATATTACATACATAGAGCGTAATGATCACCCGCATAGGTCCCATATAGGGGGCTCCCTTAATCGTACCCAAAAAAATAAATAATGGCAATAAAACCAAAAGGTAGCTGACCCAGTAGGTACAGGTTTAATAATGAAAACAAAAAAATAGAGAAAAGAAATTCTGGCCCCTGTGTTTTTTTTTAAACAACAGGGATTGACTGGTTTCGTCTTTACTCTCTCTCTTTTTATACAAGCTGCTAAATAAAGCGATGATAATTTCCCGCGACTCCACACGGAACGGGGTCATGTCGGCGGCGTATTTCAGATCTCGACAGGTCTAAATTTAATGGTGCAGAAAACTACAAGGGCCCGATTTCACGGTGGACCGTCGGCTGCCCTACCCTAGCCCTCGTCATTAACTGACGGAAGGTCGTCAACCAAACAGTAGACGGTCCAATAAAAAATACCTGGCCGGAAAACATGGTCAGACAGGGTTGGAATGACACAGGGCGCAGATCATACAGGCTATTAGTGGTTCTGTTGGGAATATTTGTTAGGGACTAGGTACTCCAAACATACCACTTAGGGTCACGAAAAACGGTTGTCCTATACCTGCTTGTGTATTTTCAAAGGCCCTTTCTGTCACTGTGGGTTTGTTGTTGGCCAAGCCCACTCACAGACATAAATTAGTAGAATAGTCTGCTGGTAGATAAGCTTAGGTTGATGTAATAGACACCAGTTATAAACTCAAAAAAAAAATTAAAAAAAAAAAAGACTCAGCAGTAGACAAATGTATGCTCGATAACCCGTAAAATGGTTTGATGAAACGATAAAACAGTGAATAGGTTTGGATTATAAAAATAAATGTAAAAAAACATGGATACAAAAAAATAAATGTGAACACAGTCTCCTGAATACTAGCAAACTCTGTTCATATTCTGTTCTATACTTTTTTGTATCCACGCTTTTTTTTACATGTATATGTTTCGTCTATTATCTATATATCTTTGTAGTTAAATATTAACTGTAACATAAATATCAGCTCATTATGACACTTTTCTGTCATATCGGCTTCATTTTATTAGTACCTGAATTGTTACTAAGTACTAACTTGTAGACATGCCCGTTCTCAATAGAGACAAACGTAGTAAGTCAAAATGTCCATTAGTAATAATTTTTTATGAAAATCTAACTCTACGCATTATTTTTTCTCCTTTCAGACTCACAAATTATCAGTCAAAAACTCTAACGGGGTCTACGGCTGATATCAGAAATAAACGAAAGCTATTCAATACTCGATTCCCCATCGTATTATTATTTAAAACGATCGTGTAAATGATTATAATTGCATATCGACACAAATTCAAAGTAGCCCTGCTTGACTAAACCTGTTTCCATTAATTGGAGCGTCCGCACCCTGTCATTATAAACAGGAGCTGAGAGCCGGTTAGCCGGTAGGGACAATTTAACATCGCCCGTCATACCGATACCTTCAAATGCTTCCACAGAACAGTAATTAATCATGTACATCAGTAGCAGCTAATTGCAATCCTTACACAAACTAGGCTATTGCGCAACAGATTGTAGATCGTGGTTCATCATATAGCTATGACCCTTTAAGGGTGGTTTGTTACTATATAAATAGCGATTACGGGTTATTTTACGGAAAGAGTTAACAAACAAAAACCTAGGGGACTCTCTAAAAGGCCTCGGTTTTTTTAAATAGAGATAGGCCGAAGTTAATGAGTAGTATGAAGTATCCATCGACAAAGATATCAAATATCACAGAACCTTTGCAAACAGTATTTGCTGACTGATCGATTTTTCTTCTCTA
Source organism: Acanthosoma haemorrhoidale (assembly GCA_930367205.1). Lineage (NCBI taxonomy): Eukaryota > Metazoa > Arthropoda > Insecta > Hemiptera > Acanthosomatidae > Acanthosoma > Acanthosoma haemorrhoidale. Next base: position 38,990,368 of record OV884013.1, read on the forward strand.
TTAACTATATTATATTCCTTTTTATACCTTATTTACGTTTTTATCGATTTTTTTATTTTTATTTTCTAATACACTTATAGTATTCTTTAGTTTTGTTCCTGTAAGTAATGAGGATTAATTATTTTAATTTATATCAGTTTCAACATGACCATAAAAACTAATAACTACAGAGTGACCCCTTTTTGGATGGTGTACAATACTACAGAAGTAATTCAAATATTGTGTTTCCTTTATATTATTATAACTGTAGAAAAATAAAAAATAAATTTGATTAAACTTAATCTTAAATACGAGATAATCAAAGCCTGCTGATTCATTCTCATGGCATTGAACAATTAAAAAAAAAAAAATGAAGCAGAAAGAAATATCTGTTGCGTCGAAGGAAGAAGCATGGCAGTGCCGCCATCTGTTGAGAATACGCTGGAAGCACTTGAGAGAACTCGGACGGGACAATGAACTCGAAAACTGTCTTCCTGACAACCTTTGACAATCGCAGAGAAATATTTTGGCAAATTCGGCCGATAAAGAAAATACAAAAGTTATTAGCGAATCGACCAGATGAAAACTGTGCATTGTTTTCGACTGAAACAACGAGTATTTTGTCCAAGATTTTCAAGTGTTTGTTGTCTTTTGTACGCTATCACTGTATTAAGAAGTAGGAAATAAAAGGCAAATGCCCGCCTTAAGTTTATAACACTCAAACAATTGATGCTACTTGAGGTTATAACGCCTACAGCAGAATACTAAACATTTATGTTTTATACTCGTCATAAGAATAAATTCTTTAAATGGTTTAAATTGTATTTTATTTATTTTATTCTTATTAATGTATTATTATTAAACAATCGCATTGAATTAATTAATTTAATATTATACACGTTTAGTAACGTAATAGGCAAACAATAATAAAGAGCTTAACACAGATACTGTTAAGAGAGAAAACGTATTTTTCTTTTATAACCCACTGAAAGAAATGCTTCATAATTGATATGCTGTCAATTGACCTACAACAACGTAGTTCACAGCAGTCATTATATTCTGACTGGCGAGGACGCATGGAGAGAGTGAGTGAGGCTGCCAGACATAGTCGAAGGCCTTGTCAGTGTTGAAATCCATTACATTCCGAGTTGGCCGCTTATACTCAACTCATTATCAATTTATGCAGCGTACGACTAGTTCCTCAAACGTTTCGAAGCTACGCACAACAAGAATAAGAATAAGATGAAGACTGATAGAAGAGATGATAAAAAAACAAGGTCGGCAGCTGCCACCACAATATGGGATATTATCAAGGAGGCAGCAGGTAAAGAAGCCTTTAATCCCCAGCCAAGGTCGGAGCACCCCCCCCCGGTTCGGTCGAAGGTTCAGCCGGTCCCAAGAATTAGGGGGTCAATGAACCCCCCTCTATTCACTGGCTATCTTGCATCGGCGTCCATTATGCCTGCTTATCTCAGGCACAAATACCTTCGTGTAGGGGTGTGCGTCTGAATACTTTATCTCTGTGTGCTCACCGTTCCTTCCTTGTAAATAAATGTTTGGAACAAATACCCGCTCTGCTGGAGGTTTCGGTTATATGGACGTTCTGTTGCCTCTAGAGAAGGTTATTCGTATTTTTAGGGAGATGGTGTAGTTAGCACTCTTCAAGCTATGTAAGACTGCTTAAATAACGCCGACTGTAAACAGATAACTCTGCGACTTAGACAGAACAGAAATAGAGGAATTTACGTGACCGCAAAACTAACCGGTAAGTAAGCAAGCAAGCATCTACTCCCTAAGCACTCGTGTCCATTTAGAGAATACAGTAGTCCCGATTATCCTTGGGTACCAAAATAAGTGAGGATAAAAGTAATAAATATGCACGTAAACATGGTAATTCATAGTCGAATCATAAGTTTGATGAATCAAAAAATATCTTTCATTCTCATAACTTTCAGAAAGCTATTTAATAATAATCTCTTACTTTACTTATGATTTATGATGAGTGAATAAATAATGTTCAAATAGTACATTATTTATGATTAGTGAATAAATAATGTTCAAATAGTACATTTTGGCTCTATTTGTCTATGTAAGTACATTTAAAAGAAATCTACTAGTTCCTCAAAATATATCTACTAGGGGGTCAATGAACCCCCCTCTATTCACTGGCTATCAATGAATTCAAAATTGATTTGAGCCCAATTAGAATTTGAATATTAGCCAACTTGCGAACGGTCCACACTTTCGTACCAAAGGAAAGGTAGATTCTAACCTTGGGAAGCCGAGAACGAAATATGATATGGGTTTAAGTAGACTAAAAAAAAAAAAGTTGTTATATTTTCATCAAATTTATTTATGTAGGACGAGTCGATACTCTGAAGTCTGTCCATATGTGAATTCGAGAGGCAGGCATATGTTGATTTCGTTGTTGTTCAAACACCATTGGTGATACTAGCACGAAAGCAATGTAAGCCTGTCCGGGCATTCCTTCCAATGGTCGGAAAAGAATTAATAAAGTTCTGAAAATATTTTGTTATAAATTATTTTTTACATCTTCAATGAAGCAAATAAAAAGATACATTTTTTACTTTAAAAATTTTAATTTGAGTATAGTTTCATTAGATAACATCTCAATCTAACTGTCACGCAGGACCTGATCCAAAACATGTCGAAAAGTTGGCCATTTAATAAATTCGGTGAGAATCTAACATCCTCCTTTCGTTAACGTGAGCTAATATATCCTCACGAATCGTCAGGAACGGTGCACAGTCAGAACTCTACCCCTTTCACATAGGTGAGATAATCTCTAGATGGGTGGGTCTCTTCACCAACGATGAATGTACTGATGAGAGGTCTTACGGCATAGGGCGAAGTGAATCCACCAACAATACCCGAGCAAAATGAGATACGACCCATTGCGTATACGAGTACAAGACAGCCTGGAAGAGTCGAAGGTAACCAACTAGATCTATCAGATCGTCAACATGCGCAAGAGGAACAATGAGACAAAGAGGACACTCCACGAGGGAGAGAGAGAGAGAGAAAGATAGATTGCACTATTGTAGCGGTGGGCGGGGCCAGGGGGTAGAAGTGGGGCTGTAGTTATTGTAATACATAGCCATCGGCAGAGGTTCCTTATTCGGCACGAGGGGGGGGGGGGGGAGAGAACCGGTATCCCTGTCTGCCCTTAACCAGCGACTGGTTTCGGTAACGAGGCATGTCCTTTTAGGGAGGATCGATCACTTGTCAAGCCAGCCAGTCCGTTTGTTGTCCTTAGCCAATGGCTATACAAAAGAAAAGTGCTGTTATTGCTTCCAGGACATCGGGACAGCAAAAAGGAATGCTGTTAAAAGGGTAGGTCGGAAAATATTTGACAAATGTCTAGCTTTTTTTTCGGGAGGGTCCGTGAATTATTAAATAGAGAAATTTACTAGGATGCAGGCTTAGGCTGATGACTACATTACATTATATGAGCAGTTCAATAACACTTTTCGGGAGCATTCTGGGAGAAACGCCCGGACAAGTGATAAAAAGTTTTAGAACTCGTATCAGCAATAATGATGTTTTCATAGCACCGAATGACACAACTTTTGCAGTCCCCAACAGACGTTACTGCATCAGAACCAAAACTAGCAGTCAAATACGGACCCGCACACACTGCTATTCTTAATACCAAGTAGTTATTTGTCTATTCCATGCTACATTTGTAGCATATTGCTATTAGCTTAGAGATCATCAGATAAAATAAAGCCACTTCGTAGAGAGATTGATTGACAATCCACTAACATTTGCTCAACAAGTCTACTATGTAAAGGAGTTAATGAATTGTTCACTACCAAAGGCTCACTATCGTAATTGCAGCCGATACAGCGAACGAAAATTCCCAAAATAATCCCTGGCCGTTAAAAATTGCATCGGGAACCCATCAACGAGTTTTATTCATTTATGAATGGAAAGAGATAACAGCTCGTCCAACAAGGGCCGAGTATGGAGTGTGATATAAATGTAAATAGGGGGAAAATTTAATAAAAAAAAAAGAAGAGAAGCCCCCCCTTATCCCCTAGAGGGAAGAGATGCGGATTGAAGCAGGGGTGATCCCCCCTCTGCATCCCATCCACATCAAATGGGGTAGTATCGATTTCCAATTAATGCCGGAAAGTATTGCTGCAGCCGGTATGTAAATCAGTATACAGCAACAGCTACATCTGCAAAGGCTGATAAAGATTAGCTAAAGAAGTTTATTTGTTAATTGCAATATATTATCAACTTTGACTTTGACATCATTATTATACGCTCAATGTTTAATATATAAGTTCCAAGACACTCATTAACTTAAAAAGAAAACTTATTTTTTATATTTTTATCATGATTTAAACATGATGGAATAAGAGAACTTTCAACCTTTTGTGAACTTTCTCAAAGGTATTAAAAAAGCATGTCTTTAAAAGAATACTAAAATAAAACAGCATACAACTGTAAAAAAAACAGAGCTACTATATATATTAAATTCTTCACCCTTATAAATCAAAGATAAAGGGGACAAACTTAGTGCCCCTGAGTACCCCGACGTAGAAAAATACATTTGTGGATGGGACAAAGGCAGCCATAAATAAAGACATGGCGACAGCCGGCCGTTTTTTATTTCTTTGTATCGAAGATCAAAATTTCCTCTTGAAAACGTTTTTAAGTATACATTATAAGTTTAATCGTATGTGATCTGTTTACAGTAGAATTTAGGAAATAAAATAAATCAGATCGAACAAGCAGTAATTATTTACATGATTCATGGTGACATTAAAGGAACCATTCATTACGAATGAAAAACAGCGGTAGAGAACATAAATAACTAGGTCACTAACAGGAACAACAAATAGTTGTAACTACCTGAGGTATGTTTGGTTAATTTGTTTATTGCGAGCGTGACAGGCAGCAAATGTGATGAAATCATGATATGACATGATAGCAGAGGACATCCCTGTATTGCTGAAGCTATGTAAGAACATATCTTAGGGTTATTATTTCAGATCATCTATTCGAACGCCTCCATTTTTTCGTTGGATATTACAAGGGAAGTCAAGTATAGTATGTAACTGTAAGTTTCCTGAACAATAACGTGTGCACACTGTAGGTATGATTATTTGGAGCCCCCCCCCCCCTACGTTGAACCTAGTAATGACTACTTCATTTGAGAAATTCTAATTCTTTATAATTAAATTAAAATAATTTATGGACGACTTTTCAACATAATATTCACATCCAAACGTCGTGCATAAATAAGTGTGATGTAAATCTAACAGTGATGTTCTAAGGGATTAACATCAAGCAAGGGGAGGGCTCTGAAAATGAACAGCATAGGTGAAATATCCAGAAAAAAAAATTAAGTTACAATCCAGTGTGATGTTGACTCATACATATAGATTACTTCGGAGTTTTAACTTGAATAGACCCGGGGCCTAAGGAGAAGACAATTGTGCTCCACTCGGTAGGATTGTTATACAAAGACGTTACCAAGCTGCTAAGAAGTAAGTGAAATTACAGAGCACGTGTTGGACAAAGGCAGGTGTACAAGAACAGCTGGCACCTTTGCACCAAGGACAACCAGTTCTTGCTCGGTACAAAGATCCCCTAGCTTGGGCTTCTCGCCTCCCAGTACACGAATCGTTAATATGTAATAATTATATTATAGAAGCAGGTGATATCTAAAGAAAAGATTGAGATTGAGGGCAGGGCAAAACCTTCATGGTTCATGCATCGGTGAGTATTGTGTTAGCTCAAGGGTCATGTTAACCCCCTCAACCGAGACCTTTCCACGCTGTAAAGGAAAGCGGCAGCATTATCAAAAATATCTAAGGGAAAATTAATTTTCAAATCTTTCTCCAAAATAAATCATAGCGACCTTGAAAGACCCCAAATACGTTACATAAAATAATTAAAGTTAAGTATTATCACTTATAGGACAACCAAAGATTTCAATCAAAATTACTTCGATCAATGGCACACCTCGGTAAGTCGGTACAGTCAATTCCGTCAAGTACCCTCCGAGTCCTCAATGCTTGGACTCGAGTAGAGATTTATTAATTCAAATAAACTTCCATTAACAAAATCCTTCATATGAGGAGGTATCACTATATGTTCTTTCTCACATGTCATTCATCTCTATTTGATACTATTATTCACTCACCATTTCATTCACTGGACGAATAATTTAATACCGGTATCCAGCTCTGAAAAAAGACTGGTTTTCGTTGCGGCTGCGAAAGAAGCTGTGAATAGGATTTCAATGATAGTTTTCATGGCATTTTGTATTTATAGCTTACATGAGTCACCACCCTAATTTATATTGTTATCAGGTCTACGACATATTTTAATAATTAGTAGATGGAGTTCAGTTACGTCATTGGGATGAAATAAGTAAAATTCCATGTCAATACGTCATACGAGGACTCAAAATATTCAGAACAGAGAGATAGGGTGGTTTATGATGCCGAAAAACCACCGCTAACACTGAAAATATGAAATGTCCTTAACATAGTCATCGTTCTAACAATCGAGCATTAATGAAACAACTAAAAAATCGCACTGATAAGAAATGGAATTATGTTATCGTTTTCTGAGAAGCGATATAACAGACGGAACACTCCCCGTTATAAATTATCTGCCTAATTTATCATATGCCGCCATTCTCAATTCGAATTACTGGGTACAAAAGGGAAACCCTACCTCTTGGGACGAGCAGGTAATAAAAGAAAGTGAAAGTGGGCGGACCACAGAACTAATGACGCCGCTACCTGAGAGTAGGCCACCAAAACCCTAGTCATTATGAGCTCGGTCATGAGGGGTCTCGGGTACCTGCCAGCTGTCAGGAGGACGGTTGGGGGTGGGAGAAACATTTTATTTAATAACAGACCCAACTGTATAAACGGTGTTCTAATCAATCTGCGCATATATTAGTAACGGTACCTAATTAGGCGCACGAATCATCTGCATGTTAGAAACGTAAAAGTTAAAAAAAGGCAATCATAAAATGTTGCCCTTTAAATAGCATAAAAATTATAATCTTTGGCACCATGGTAACCAAAATTATGGCTACTATATATTTCAAATATAGGTTATCGAAGTTACCGAGGAGTATTTTTTTTGTTGATTTTTTTTCCAATGTCAATCGTGGAAATCGTCCCCATTTCGGCCTATACATGAAATTTAATTTTGAGAGTCCATCAGACAAAATGAAAAATACTTTCAACTTCATCAAACATAATCAAGGGCTAATAATTATTCAATTACCTATAAATATTTTTTGTAATATTGAGATGGTTATCAAATTAAAAGATCTAATCACCCTAGTCCCCCTTTGTTAATATAGTTAATCTTTAATTGTAATTACATAAAGCCATTAAAATAGTTTTCACAACTCAAACACGGATTTTACTTTTTTAAATATTAAAAAAAACAGTGTCCGTGGATACAAATAGAATACATCAGAGAACAATAGATTCGCCTGAGCCCTAAATCATACGATATAGTACAATACAATTAACAAGAGAGAGAAAAATATCACACGTAACCATTCATATCGTAAAGCAGTTTAAGTTCTACGTAAAATGGGAGTACTGGATAGTGTCTGTTTTAAGAAGGGGTCAAAAAGACGGGCTTATATTGTGGGGCAAGGTTATCATACACCCACTACAGTCTTACAGTCTTGTAGCATGAACCCGGAACGAATTCTCAAGCGGATGTTTGGTTTAATCAGGAACTGTATGAATTCAATACCATGAATAATAATTAGATTATGAATATAATCATCGCAGAACTTAGGCGGTAGAGAGGATACAAGAACATATTATTATTCATAAGTTAGTTATTGAATAAGCTAATAGCAACTTCTTCTTCGTGGATAATTACAGGAATACTCAGACTAAATAGTTCCCTGAGGCTAGTGTAAAGAAAAGAAAAACAAAGCATACAGAAACAACAGGTATAAAAGAAAACGAAAAAGAACTGTATCGTCTAAGTATATAAGACAACAAAGGCGAAATTACGAGGAAAAGAAATACAGGGAGGGGGGACAGAAGGGTGGAGGGAGGGGGCTGATTGGTGGCTTTGTTGTAGGGATGGGAGGAGAGGTCAGTGACCCTGTGACGTCACTCCTCTTACCTCATGCCCTTTTCTATTTGGGTTAGTGGGCTGTCTCTTGTCTCTCCTTCGGGGTCTAATAGGGTCTATACCTTAAGGGAGCCACTCTCAATAACTAAGTCACAAGTGGGAGGTTCTGGTATCGAACAGGTATCTAGGGGCTAAAGGCAACAAAGGCAAAAATATGACAATGAGAAAAAAAATTGACGTACTTCTGATTTTTGGTTGTTGGAGGAGTGTCCTGGTTTGGAGGTAGTTTTTTTAATTTCTTCTCGTACTTTTACCCTTTGCCGTAAGTTCTGCCCATTAGTTTTTGTCAATTACATTCCTCTTCCGGTATCGGAGGCTGTACGGTATTTTGGATCTCGGCAAAAGACTAACAATATGGAATCCACACACGAGGCTAAAAAGACAAGAACTAAATGGACGCTCTGGACAACTTTACAGATTACTTCAAAGGACATCCCATCTCTCAATAGAAAATAAATTACTAATTTACATAGTTATACTAAAGCCAATCTGGACATACGGAATAGAGCTAAGCAGACATAAAAAAAGTCGAACATCAAGCGCATCCAATCAAAAGGCAAAAGAACAATAGTCAATGCCTCTTATTACGTCAGCAACAAAACCCTTCATAACGATCTTAATTTACCGTACATACTTCCAAGTTCATAAAATTTAACAGAAACCGATCCAATCACCCTGATACACAAGCACAGTCATTACACTACGCCACTCATCCCTATAATCCTCCTCGGAGACTAAGGTGGCAGTGGCATTGTTACCTGTTATAAATACGCGACAGTGGGAGTCCTGGCAATGGCCAGTTTCTCTAATCATGTCCTGAGCATCTGTGGCTCTCGCGCTCTTGATTAGTTTCCAATGCCTCGTATCTGACGAAGCGGCTGATGGAGGAGCGTGGCGGACTTCCCAAGACTCCACTTCCTCTTTCGCATGCGGGGGGTGGAGGGGGGACAACCATTTGGATTCAGGACAATACAACAAATAAGACAAATTGTAATTTTACCACAAAAAAAGGTTCTTCTCGAACCGCTAGGAAATGATTGATTTTATAAAACGGCAGTTTATATACAAATTGACATCGTGTCTTTGGTTTTAAAAATAGATTCAGAATGGCAAAGCAACAGGAAGGAACCAATAGAACCTATATTTGAACGAAGTGCTTTCTTTCTAAACAGCCTTTAAGCACAAAACCATTAACCAGTCCGCTAACGGACTCCTATATGCCAACGCTCAGTACGGCCTGCAGAATCGTACCCTACGCAAACGTACGTCATCCAATCAAAATACAGTTAGACGTGATAGAAACTCAAAGAGGCATCCATGAGTACAGGAATCATAAAAAGCTTAATTGGCAATTATACGAGCCATTGAGCAGGCATACTTTAACCTTTCCGCAATTCAACGGGCCGTTCCTTCCTCATGAAATTGCTAATAAAATGCACGTACACAATAAATATTATTACATCGTGTTCGGATCGCAAAGAACCCATTAAAATGCTGAATTTAACCGGCAATAAAACACTAACTGCAATAATAAATGCATACTGGAACGAGGCATTAATTAAATAGGCTGAGGACTGTTTTCTCTTTTTTCCTCGGAAATGTGACTTTTCTATTCTAAATGAAAAACCCTTAAAAGGGAGCCGGTGATCGAGCATCGCCACAGATAGTCAGCATGCTAATCACTGCTGGTGTAATTCAATATAGACATAAAACATACAAGGAAGTACTTTTGTAGCTAGTGAAAGCAATATCGATTCCGGACTACGGGTGGACTGTTTGAGGAGCAGTCAGTAATGATTGAAATTCTTCGATAAGACAATTCATTAAACAGCTAAAGCAGTTTGGATTCGTTGGTGCGGTCCTGTTTACAAAGGAAGTTTACTACTGGCCGCGCAACTTAGCTCATTTATAGTTGACGGCAAAGGAGCAGGTTCACCCTAATCACTCACAACTTTCCACCGAGCAAGTAAGATGTGCCCTTCGCCTAGCTTATATAAACCTTTCCACTAAGTCTGGTTTTCACAACAAACTTCGTGTAGTACAACAGTTTGTTTTAGAATATAATTCTCGAATATGGCAAACCGTATAGTTATGATAAGCGCAGGGGTCGAATTGTGTGGTTCTATTTTCAGGTACAAGACGGTGAAGAATTCTACTAAAGGGGTTGTAAAAATTATTTAAAACGTTAGAATATACACAATAAAAATAACTTTATGCATCTAGTTTAAGAAAAAAAACTAACTTAATTGCTCTTGATTACGAATAAATTCATGATTGAACTTTTAATAATAATAATTAAGTAGGAAAAAGTAACAAATAGAAAAACATTTCTTCATTGTCATTATGCCTTAAGCCATTTGGTTAGAGTAATATATCTATGTTAGCAATATGTTAGGGTAATATATCTATGTTAGCATTTTGTTGAAGGCTTCTCCCTATGTTTACATTCATCTATAAATTTTGCGGTTACCAATATGAAAACATCTGGAATACGACCAGGTTTGGATACGACGTGTAATGTATAATATAAGTTGGTTTGTCAAATCGTATTCTTAGAAAAATATTTTATATATGTTTAAAGTGCAGTAACAGTAAGTACTATGGGATACTCGCTAACTGAAAAGATTTATACGGAGAAAACACCATCCTGCTTCCCTTAGACCAGCTAACTCGTTTTGGACAAAATTCGACTTAGCCACTTATCCACAGGGGTCACAGATATAATATGTAAATGTACACAATATATTGACTAATACTGCGTTCTGAATCATTTTAAGAGATAATGTCCCAAGTTTACGTATAGCTTAAGTGACAGTGAAATGACTGTGAGGTAAGGCAAGACTGACGGAAGGATCAAGAATGAGAACTACTGGTGAAAATAGGAACAGCCGAGAAACTGGTCGGTTTCACTTTCCTGGGCTTGACGCCACTCATCAATTAGTCTTGGAAAGTAACAAATAATCATTCTCTCCTTCCCCTGTGGCTGTAGGTGTTGTGGAAGAGAAGGATACGACCACAGTTGTCGACCGTACTTCGGGAAGTTGATGAACGTATCTATCTATAAGGGTAAACTGAATATTGTCAGTAGATGCGCGAAACAACAAACAGTGGTGAATCAATAGGAAAACAAAATTGAATAAGAGAGAAAGAGGTAGATAATATAACGTTCTTTCAAAGAAAACTAACATTATTTTGAATAGGCATCCAAGCACCACACACCGGGTTCATTAGGTCCTTGAAGTTGTAGATTCCATATTATAGGTTCTACCTCGTACAAATTCAAAAAATTCATTGTTCCAATTCAATATGAACTACTTGAAAATTACTTCTACCAACTCAAACAGGTAGTGAGAACGGGTGCACGCACTGGCTTGTCATATGCCGGATACACAAGCCTTTGATGCCCGAAGAATTACCAACATTTCCCTTGAAAGAACGAGCCAACCCGAGTCACCTGGAGCCATTACGAATCTGGGCATTCCCACAGCGCGAGGTAAAACAACCTTCAGACAAGGTTCACCAAGCCACGGGAAACATTGGATGCGCGACCCGACGAAAAACGATCCGGTGTGGGAATGGTTGAAGGAATTAAATTTAAGGAGTGTACATCTATGACCATATGATATGATAGATAAGGCTTGGTCCCCCAAAATTCTAAAAACAAATGGGATGAAACAATTCACAAGTGAGTCCTTCACCGAAATTTTTTATAAAGTGGAATGACTATTAGAAACGCAGCAGTAATCGAAATGGAGAAAGATAAGTGAGGAAATACAGACAGGTATTTAAGATTTCTATGGCGTATTTGCAGTTTACCTGCATAACAAATTACGCAGACGGCGTAGTTACAATTCCTACGACGGAAATTGATTTTAATTGTGGCTACTTTGTAAATTGTTAGAATACCAAGATTGTTTCGCTAAAGAATGTTGTTTTCGTTAAAGTAGGATGTTTACATCCCTGTTCGTCATTAAATAACATGTTTAACTGCGTGAAACATGAATCTACAAGAGTTATTCAACAGGAGATTACCAACATTAAATGTTATTTCGAGAAAGGGGACATTCCATTGCGTGAATAAAAGCTGTGAGTCAGCCAATATTACTCATTGCGGCGGTGAGGTCACCGATTACTATAATAATAAAAACAAAACGATTTAACTCGTGTTCCATGATTAACAATCGTTTGCCTGTAACTGCTAAGAACAACGCGAATTTCAAATCTTCAGCGCTAAAGAAAATAATTTGGATATTAAGAGCCCTTTGGATACCTAAAAACACATCATTTAGACAACAAACCCGGTACAATACTATCAATTCAGCGTAGTTAGTCTCTATTGATTGCTTATGAAATATAGTAAACCATTTTGAGAGAAATTTGATTTGATGTCTACAAAGCCTTCGGTAAGTGCTTGAACCTGCTTCAAGAAGTGGAAATACCTGTTCCTTCAGTAACCTGGTGTCGGTGAGAGGTCCAGACCACATCAGCCTTCTAATTAAGCGATACGCATAATTACCGAACGGAACACATAAATATAAATTATATTGTATATTGTATAACGTCGATAATTCGGGGCTTTATCGAGGTATCGAAGTATTTTAAAGATTGGTTTTTGAAGAAATTCGTTCCATATGTCCGTGAATATCAGGGGGACAAACGGATTAGCTGTAAGGCTGCTCTTTAACTCGACAATACTCCATTTCACCAATCTGAACATACTTTTAAAATGACGGAAAAGTTTCGTCTACTATCTACAACCTAATGAAACTTCGTTTATTCAACTCAGGTTACAGAAAGACTATTCTTTTTTTTTTAATTTAAATTGTGCGAAATCCATGAAGCATGTCTTGAAAATGTGGACAATAAAAGAGGCTATTTTCAATGTTCCGAAGATGCCTTTAAGTACACAGCAACTTTCATGGAGAACAATTTCAGAAGTAAGTGAAGGAGTTGACGATGATACAAAACGACATTTAAACATGTCTCGAGATTGCAGAAACGATTTTTGGTTTGAATAAAGACAAGACGACAGCGTGGTTTAGGGGAACAAAGTGACGAGAATGATTATGAGTACCAACAGCTCACTTATAACGAAATAGTTATCGAGCTATATTTAATTTATATTAATTGTATAAAGCGATATTTTGGATATTGAGCCTGATTCATATCATTTGACCATAGGAAGTGACTTCAGTAGTGGCACTTGACCATCTTGTCGCCCATTTCAATGATAGAATTTCTGAATATAGAAAATTACACCTTTAAGGAGCATAACAGCAGAGGTTAGAAAAATTAAGCCTGAGAGTTAAAACAAAAACTGATAAGGCATAATTCGATTAAGTTACTTTGTTACCATACTTGAGTAAATATGTACTTGCGAGTTGAAAATCGGTATTTTCGATTGTTCATATAAAGTAACTGTTTTCTATTAGCGGGGAATACTCTCCCTGGATAATTAAGTACTGCATATTGTAAAGATAGGGCATAATATATTATGAAGAAATGTTTTTGTATTAAGATCTAGCTTTTTGGCTAAATAAATAGCTTTTCGGTCGTTAAGTTTATTAATGAAACCTATAAAAAAACAAAAAAATAATATTTACAAGTAATTCAGTGAAGAATTAACTCATAATAAAGAGCGATGGTGTTAGTCTTGTGTTTTTAGACTAGATGCAAGGTTATATTTTTTTTAATACGAAGATATGGGAAATAAATTGAATTGATTTGAGAAGTACTGAACTGAAAAGAAAAAAAATGATTTAATGAATAACGAGAAAAACAAAACAAAAACCGAGTAGAATGACTAGAGAAGAGGAAAAAGTCGGATTTCCGGCCGAATAACCTTGGCCTGGGCTAAGAGATAGCACCGCCGCAAGCCCACCAAGTGAACTAACTCCATAAATATTCACAAGGCCTTGAGAGAAAACTCTATTTATTTATTACTTTAAAGACCCTAATCGCCGCCTGGATCTCATTCAGATAAAATGTACGAACATAGCACACCTTGTACTTTACTATAAGTACATTAATATATGTAGTTATGCTTAATATATGCAGGCATGGATTGAAAATGCATACCACAGCAGTAACATTCTAGCAAATGAATAAAAATCTTGTTGAATTAGTCATTACACAGAACGGCCTCCCAAGAAATCTTTGTTTGTTTCGACTAATATTTACATCAATAATAGATAAAATCAGTACAGCACATCTGTTTTTATAATAAAATAAATATAAATAAATAAACGAAATTACGGACATAAAAAGCTAACGAAAAATACAGATAAAGGAATTGGGAAAGCGTCTTATGACCAAAAATACTTTGTTGTATATGTTGAACCATCTCGTTCACATATTATTTTGAGATTATCTATAAATGTATTATTAACTTTAAATATAAATATCATCTGAGCTATGACCTGAGAAAATCTACAAGCCGGAGCAGACTAGTTCAGTTAATAAAGAGGGCAGATTTTTATAACAATAGTTCTTTATTAATATTGATTAACTACCATAATTTCTCTTAATTTAAACATACTATCATTCAATGATGCCATTTTATTATTTTCAGTGTTTTGTATGTAAATTTATGTTTTTGTCTGAATTGTGGTACAGATGCCTGAATAAGCGAAATAAGCGAGTGTTAATGTAATATCATTAATAAATGATATTTTAGAAAAGTTTAAGACTTTCAAACAACACAATTATCAATAAATATTTTCTTAATACTTATTCTACACTAGCCAATAGCTGAATATTAATGTGTGGTGTTCTTGAACGCACATTTAAAATTGTTCGGAACAGAAGACTGTTCGAAAATAGAACCTGTCAGTTCCGGTGCGGCAATCACATATTTTACTAAGCTCATCTCTCTGGCTACATATTGGATGAATGAACATTGTACATAAGTATGAACGAAATCTTACATTCCAATTAAGCAAATTGTCATTTTTCAAGTGAATATTCCCTTAGAAAGCACCCTTTTAATGATTTAAACCCAAACGAACAAAACATTTTCAACATGCTTCTTCTGACAATCATAACCAGAAGGAATGACGAGAACCGAAAAGTAATGCGTGAGTTATTGTTGAATAACTCAAAGCACTTATATGGTCATAACAAGACGAATTGTTCAGGGCCGTTTTGTGGTCTATTACGCGATTGCTCAAACTCCCCTAGTATTAACGAATACCAGAAGGCAACGCGTTTAACATTACTGAAAGGGAATATTATTTATTAATACGCAATTATGGTGAAGTAGCACCCGACATAACATGCTATTACTTGTCATCAGCGAATCGATACAGACCCGTTGCTGCAAAAGATAATCGATCCGGGAATAATGAAATACTTCCAAAATCCATCTAGAACTACGTTTTCTCAAGCGTAACAATCATCGAGGGGAGGAGACAATTAGCACTTTTTTTTAACCATAATTGAGTTGAACATTTGATACATGTGAATGACTATACCTACAATTATAATAGGTTAAATTTCCGTTGTTCTTATAATGCATTCACAAATAAATACAGATATATTTCCGTATCATGTAAAATATGAATTTATAGAAAATGGCTAAATTAATGGCATCAATATTTCAGTCGTTGCTTGCATATATATGTAAGAGCCGGATATAACCTTGCTAAAGAGTTTAATTTTACATAGGATATTGTAATCATGAGAATGTTTTCTATTTTAATGCTACCTTTGCAGGTATATTGGTATTTTCGTCTTTGTGATATTTATATCTCGTAGTCAATTATTATGTCACAACCCTTCGAGTCTTTAACCCGGCAGAACTCGCTAAGAAAAGTAAGGTATAACGTGAGACTTTGACTCCCCAATTAAATAATGAATATGAAGGAATAAGGTAAAGGGATTTTATGAACTAACAAAAACTATTTTAATCAATAACTTACCACAAAGGAAGTTTAACATTTTAACAAATTTAGATTCATTTTAGCATTAAATAAGCATTGCACATTAAAATGGGGATTGCACAAAGTGAACAATCATCTAAACATTTCGGACCACAGGTATAATAAAAGTGATCAATTTTATTGCATTTTCCGCACACTTTCGTCGTTTTTTAATTTTTCCTTCGATGACAGAAACAGTATCGAGGAACGTATATGACTCATTAAAAGGTATAACAAAAATCCGTAATATTGTAAATGTATGAAATAAATAAAACGAATAAAAATTACGGTTCTAATAAAAACAAAGAATGTAAACCCAGCTAATCGGAAGCCCGATCTTCCCACCAACCCCGCTTCTAGATTACCAGAGATTTTAGTATTCTTATTTAGGGCAAATGAGGGAGTAACTTACACAAATTAATGGAAATAAAACAAACATACTGTCCGTCTAGGGATTTTAACTAAGAACCCCATTATGGATATCTTGACCAGGACAACATATGAATATTTATACAATGTTTATTGAATGTAAAATTTTAATAAGTTAAGGTTATTTATTAGACCTAGGTTTTTTGGTTTGTCTGTAATGCGACTCTGATGAAACTGTCTACTCAGAATAAGCATGGGTTATTTTCAATCGAGGCACGATTGTCAGCTACTAGGAGTAAATAATTAATTGTGAGATGTTCCCGGCAGCCTACTCTAGGAGCCATCAGGCCTGGCTGCAGTATCGATCCGATCCATGAAGCGACAGGACAGTGGTGTAAGGAATGCATGAGCTAGCGACTGGAGCCCGGCGGAGAAGACACGAACACGCGTGACTGGAATACAATATTAAGGAGCCGTTGGGCAGAGAGTGGCTTTGTCTTATGCAACTGCGCTGCCCACAACGCCGCTCCCAGCCTGACCTCATTACCACGTCTCAGCAGAGCCAAACGATCCTAGTTTGGCTAATGCCAACCTCGTTGTGGGCTATCTATCAATCAGTATCGGCGATTCATCTGTAACCAAGTAACGAATAACTACAAAACTTTAAATTGTAACTTATATAAGCCTAAACATCATAGATATGAGGATTACTGGGCGCTTAAGTACTGATTGAATACGTACATTCAAAGGTGTGGAGATTTTCGTTTCAGGTCAATATTAATTACAGCTGTTATTATTACATAATACTGTGGAGCTGGCGATGTTTGAATTTCAGGAACCAAGCGAAAAAATCTACTTTCAAGATTACAGGAGCAAATAAACAGCACTTATAGCTGAGTCTGAATATAAGTGGGAAAATGATCAGAGCACTCAGACATTCTCTAAATATTCAAAATCATCTGATCCTTAAATGATCTAGTTCCTTACAAACGCTTTTACTAGAGTAACCCAGGTTCGCGGTTCCCATTCTTGTAGGATTGTCTGATTCTCAGGTCTCCCTCAAATTAGATGGAAATCTGATAAGCGAAACACTTGAAGAGTAACAAACTCAGGTTTTATAAAACATACATCTGTAACATTAGTCCAATAGTGGTTTGCCTCTTCCAGGAACGTCCTGACCGATACTGTTTTCTGACAGGCCTATAAGCATCCCTTGGTAACCAACGAATAAGTTGATACCATTATATACATACAAGCACCGGCTCGCTTAGAGCATCTTCCATGCAATCCTTCAATGCAGAGGATGCAACCCAATAGAGGAAACCTCAAGTTTGCACTATACTTTTTTTAACCGACACATGAATCGCGCGGAACGTCCACCAGTACCAAGATAACACGCCATAGCAGCGTTGTCCCAGTAAGACGGAACTCCGGAAGATGCCGACATATGATTACAGCACTGCATGTCAGGCAATTGCGGGGTCAGTGGCATGGCCCCACGTGCATGCCTTTAGCATACACTGATACATGGCGGCTCAAGGTCATGGATAGGGTTTGTTGTTCTGTTTCCGCAACGTATTACATCGACCGAATGATTGTTGGACATTCCGACTGGCTTGAGTAAACATCTACAAGCAGAGGAGTCCCGATAGAAGTCGTTAAAGATAACTAGCCTATAATGTTTTGGTTATGAGAGATAGGCAAACTACCGACTGTACAACACGCCAGTCAGATACGCGACGCTCCACGAAACAGATATCGGAACGAATTAATTCGTAAAGGTGAGGACCGGCTCTATTTTCAGGGGGGGGGGGCTCCGTTGGTGTCACCAGACAGAAGGACAAAAGGACGAAATAGTTTAATGACGAGACGCCATCGACCCACAGGGAAATTCGGAACGAATCAGTGTGAACAACTGACTACTACAATACGATACCAACAATTCGGCGCGATTTATATGCTGCACGTATTCATTTTGCGGTTTGACACCCTGTTGTATTCTTCTCATTAGAGGACGCGTTGTCTGTAGGTCACCGCTTTTTTTCTTATAGCAGGTTGTCCTCATTTGTTATTAAATGACTTCAATCCCTTTGGTTAAAATGGGACTTGTGATGTTCTAGATAATAATCGATGCTGAAACCCTAATCAATAGCCAAGTGCGACACCTTTGGAAGGGATTCTCATACTGCACTTGTGTTTCTAAAGTTACACCAACAAAAATGTCCATGTAAGAATGGGGACCATATCTCTCTATTAATAATCAAAAGTGCATCAACCTAGTTCAGAGCTTGCCAGCCAGGGTGCACTTGTGCCACTCTTACTGTCTCGAAGCTACTTCCCCTACTTCAGTAAGAGTGGCACTCTGCTAGGTGTGTTCAGTTTTGAACTGAGTCACGTTAGAAATACTAGTGCGATAAGTTGTAATAGGGGTGGAAGATATGGCGCACCCAATGGATACCAGCAGTGATGTAGGCGGGAATGAGAATGCTCATCAAATAGTGTTGTAAGAACCCAATGCAAAAAACCACTTGAAGCACAAATTGGTAACAAGTGAGTTGTGAAGGGTATCGGGTCATTACCATCATATACTAGCAACCATCTCAGGTACTAATGAGGAATTGTCTAAGTGAAATGAGGATGTGTGAGTACTGTTAACAAACTCATCTGGGATCCTCCCGACAATAATCTTTCACTCATTGTTAATTTCATTACTAACTAGCGAGGATACCCCATTTTTCTTATCAAGTGAAAATGCAGTCTTTAAGAAGATGCTTTTAAACCATATGTTTCTCTTGTTCCAAATAGATCATTCAATAGAAGCAATGTATTGTACGGTACTTGCTAATGATGGAAATGGTTCACCGATACAGTTTGTAGCCCAAATGATGTTGAATATTTACAAGGAGGAGGAGGGAATGCGAGGAGGAAAGAGGAATACAGAACTGTTGAGACGGAAGGCTGTATGTGCCCACTCGTGAGAACCATATATGACCGCGGTCGTAAAACAGACCAACAACGGCAACAGTCTTCTTCTTAAGTCCTCTCTTTCTTTTGTGTCTGGCCGCCCTTCCAGCTCCGCTCTCTCTGTGCCCACGGATAATCCTCAACTATGCAGCATCTCCTTCGGCCGGGATAGGAGTTTTTATTTCAGGTAAGGCAACAGGATTGCACGCGAAGTTACCACAGGTACTTCTCACTTTAGTCAGAACCATAAAAACACAAAAATAACAAACTATTATTCGGGTCCTCTAAGAATAACGATAAGGTACAAATAAACAAATCCAACTAGCAATACATCGCACAGGAAAGAACTGAAAGGTTTACTTCATTGCGAGGTGCAGCTTTACTTCTACTCAGCTATTGGTTAATCACGTTAGAGGATACATTTTGTTTTTAATTTAAACAACATATTTACAACAGCAGAATAAATTGATGATATGACTAGAGGAGGTCTTGATGTTGACTACACTGCTAAAAGAAGCGCCTACGCTTTGTCTTGTTAGTCCCTTAGCAACTCGTTTTGTCTGGGAGGAGGGTTGTCAGGAAGTGTCTGAGAGGATAAGTCTTGAGTACGTTATATATAGTTATTATAGATGATACATCCGGACAAAAAAAATTATGTATGGAAAGTAAATAATAATACTAATAATAAACATGAAATAGGTTAGCAAGCGTCTGTGTTGGTGGTAAAGAGATTTTGAGAGCAAAGATTAAGCAAGCAAAAAAGGAGTGGTCCAATACTGCAGTTCTCAGGGAAGGGGTGTAATTGTTTGGATAGAGTGTTCTAGGAGTAAGTATGTGATATTGAATAGTTTGGGAAAAGGAATGAACCTAGAAAGTATTGTCTACGGAAGGTAATTTGAGAGCAAATGAAGTTTTAATCTCTCTTGAAAAAATGGAAAACTGGTTTTAATGGTAACATCCTCAAATATCTGACGAGTGTTAAGTGCTAGTTATGAGGTCGTTTTTATAACACCGTCATGTCACAGGCACTAACATTACAATGCCTTCTGTCTACCAGGTTGTTCATATACATGGGAATAGGCACTCATAAGTGATTCGAGGTAATTTCAACAAGGGAGGGGAGAAAACAAGGTTAAAAAATCTGTTAGTGTTTATAAGGAGCATTTACAGTAGCCATTAATTAATTAGCAATGTTTTCAGAGTTAACAAGATGTAGAAGATAAGATATCCGCTACGAGGAAGCGACATTGATAATAGGTTAGGACGATGGGTAGAGCAGCTGGGCTGAAGCCAGAAGGTCATCAGATCCTACAATAATAATAATGATCACTACTCCCCTTTTTTTTTTTTACCAATAATTATGAAAACCGAACCATTTGTCGTTCACGGCCAGGGCAACAACCCACTGGGCATTTCAAGGCGAACCGTTCAGCACTATCGTAGTTTATTTTTATTTTCTGCAGGACTGCTCTTGATTTTAATAAGCCTTATTACAAAGGGTACTCACAAACACTTCATCCTGTTATACAATAATAAACGGCCTGTTAAGTACTCACCTGAAACAACAAAATAAAAATCAAGGTTAAAAATAATTTCTTGGAAGAAAAACAAAAACATATTAATCAATTCAAGATTGTTAAAAATTACAATTAAAAAAACATATAATAAAGATTCAAAATTTGGATTAAATAATAGACACCTTAAAACTAAATTGAACTAGAATTCGATTGAAATACATTACTCTTACCAAGGACATCGTTTTCTCGTTTAAAAGTTTAACGTTCTACGTTTTTTTTAAATAGTCCTACAAGATTCCTTTTCACAATCACCATATATGCTTGTTTATATTTCTTTTTTACCATATATTAAGTTTTTTTTAGAACTTTAGGTAGATTTATCTCAAAAACTAAGTTAATAATTATTGTTGCTGTGGAAAATGGCACATTCTAATTAAAAATTAATTATACTGTATATTTATTATTCATTATTTTAATTGAGACCAGGTGTTTATTTGGATCGGTTTAGTTAATAGTTTAATGTTGTTTTTTTTAAAGAGTAGATTTTAAACTGCTACAAGCATTTTAGCCTTGAACTTTGAAATGTTTTATTACGTTGTAATATTTTTTATATTTTATTCGTGGCAGTCGACAGACGAAATTTTATTTTTAATGTTGTGTGGTTTTATTTAGATCTTGGGTTTTAATTTTTATAACAGTTTTAGCATGTCATGACATTTCGTTAATGTATCGAGTATGAAATTGTTTATGTATCTCAAGGTTGTTACAGCTTGTAACGGACGACGTAGTCCGTTGAAAACTTTGGGTACAAATCAATAAAACTGAGGAGACGCCACCCTCTCCTAAATAAACTAAAATTACCCCATTTAAAAAAATCCTAGCCGACTAACGAAGCTGTAAAATAAACAGCCTTAGTTGACTAATCCTTCAGGAATAATAAACACAAGCGAACAAGAAAATCACAATCGCTTGGGTTCGCGGTGAAAGGATGTCCAAACCAATCATCCACGGTGACTCTTCAATGACCTCTTTCAGAAGTCTTCTCCCAGCGGAACTCTCGCCTGAGGGACGATCCTTGTTAGTCATGAAGACCAGTAGGATCGGTCACACTCACAGAATTCACGCTTTGTCCATCCTGCTAAATGTGTGCAGCTACAGCGTTCCAGAGAGCCCCTGCTGTAATTAAACAGCACACGGCCGGATTTCACGGAATGACGTAACTGGTTGGGGAATTACGAGCGGGATCCTCTCTCTCTCTCCCGGGGCCAACCTTGCTTCCAAACGATTTTCAGCTTTCCTTACAGGTTGAAAAAAAAATGTGGTCAGCGGTAGGGAAAAACCTTGAGAGAAGGGGGAAAAATATGTGAAACATTGCTAACAATAGAAGGAGGAAATAGTTCGGATCCCGACATTCAAAATTATCAAAGCGTAATTTATTGTTTGATCGGTACGTAATGTACGAGTGGAATGACTGATCCACTCCCAAAGATTCAGCTTAATATTGGCATTAGTATTGATATAATATTGGCATTAGTATTGATTCATACAAAACGAAGTTATTTATGGGTCAGACATGAATCTCCTAATAAAAAAAACAATAACGGTAAGACTTATCTTCTTAATTATTTTATCTTATAATATTTTATAAAATTTTATTTGCTAACCATTTATACAAGTGTTAAACCAATATTTATAAATTACAAAAATAAATATAAAACGTTAAAAAAAATATGAATTTATGAATAGTTTTGTAATTTTCAGTATTAAGCGTTTTATTTTTTAGTACGTTAGCAGTAAGTAAGCTTTGTAGCCACTCACTGAACACCGTAGAAGAAAAATTGTTTAAATGAAATTTTAGTAATATTCAAATAAAAAATAAAAATACAATTAAACTGATCCACAGCCAGTGTGACTAATATAAATTAAACTAATTGTTTAGACAACTTGACAAAAGTTAATCGCGGAGTTTTTCCAGGGGTTCCAACGCACTTGATTAAAAAGACTACGATGAATTAATTTGCCTAAAAAAGTAGGGGAAGATTACAAGGGAAGCCAAGCGCACAAGGCAAAGATAAAGGGCCCAACTTGGAAATAACTTCGGAAGTTTTTTTGTTTTTTTTTTAAAGCGCTTGGAATAATAACGAAATAGAAACGGAGAGGCGACGAGGGCCCGTCCTATCGACCCACGCATATCCTGACTAGTCGCCGGCGATAGACACAATCATCTGGCTATTGATGATGTGGGGGGGGGGGCACTAAAGCAGAGTCTAAAAAGGATTTTGCACAAAGCAAACATCAGTTTGAAATCCTATTCGCAGAAATCCAAACAAATCATCAATTTTGGAATTTACTCAATGAGAAGTAACATAAAGTAGATACAGTCATAGTACAAGTACGTAATTATAAATAATGGAGGGGAATACAACGATGATTTGCTATAAAAATCTAAGAAAAATAAAATATTTTTCATCTTTAAAAAGAGTGATCTAGCCAAATAAAGCCAGTCTAAGAAGAAATATAAAAGGTTATGTTTGATTGCTGGTTGTGGGTTTAGATTAACTAAATAACTTTCAATTTTTGTCTTCCCACAAGTTATTTATTTATTATTTACTAGTTTAATTTATTTTTTATTTATTAGTTAAATTACGCAGCGCATTTTAATCCAGTTATTGATTAATTTACATGAAAATATTTTAATTAAGCGTAATTAAAATATCTATATAATATTTTAAAAATTCTTGGGTGTGTTTTTTTAGCACTTGAGAATGGGAGTATAGACTACTGAAAGAGATTGTGAACAAGAAATAAACAACTTTTGTGGAAAGAGAAAAACATAAATGGTACTTAGTGGTGTAATAAAAGATTAATAAAGGCAATAATTGATTTGGTTTTCGGAGGCTATATATCGTTTTTTAATACGAATGGCTTCACTTAGTAAGGGAATGTCAATTCGTGCCAATTTCACGGGGGGGGGGCATCCGGAGACCGATGTTTTGATCAAGCATGAACACAATTCAGAATTTTCAAATCGGGATTTGACAATACTGTGGTCGAATAAAAAGAAGTCCCCCTAGACTGTGGTCCTTTTCATGAAGCCCCTCAAATTTTATAGTGTTTTTAACCCGAAGGAGCTTTTGACTACATTCTTTCGTGAAATGATGTATTGTACCTCTAAGACATAAACATATGAATTGATGCCGTTCTTATAGTTCACGTATCATATTAATTTAAATAGAAAATTTATTGGTTTCAATTCAAGACGAAAACAAAAGGTTTATTCATATGATAGGTGAAATCATTCCTTTGTGTAGATCCCAAACAGCGTAGGTAATTGTTCTGTTGACAGACCGAAAAAAAAAAATAAATAAAAAAGGTCACTAACGTAAATTGTTCGCTAAAATTGAAACTGTTGAGAAAAAAGAAAAAAAAAATCGGGTCTATAAATATTATGAGAGAAACTTCTTTCGACGTCTGTTCCGCCGGCTAATGTTTAAATAAAACAGCTTTACGCCAGGAACAGAGCAATAGAAATAGCTGGAAGAACGGGGAGCTCCGAATAGATTGTTTTAATAAACAAGACAATATTTTCTGCTCAAAGCTGCTGTTTACAGAACAAGTAAGTAAAAATAAGGAGTTCAAAATAACTCTAATAAACTCAAATATCTGCAAATTCAGCTTGACGGTCTGCCTCCGTCTGAGTAATTTTTTTTTGTTTCATATCCCCTTGTTACAAAATACAGATTCTACAAACGAATCTGTTTACCATTGCTTCATTATATTTCCAGTAGCTTGGCTACATTTTATACAAATTCTGTTTTCTACTAATAGTGATCTGCATTGTACAAAAGTATAATGACGTACATTATACATTAATTGACTGAATTTATTACAAATTATGGGGCTCACCATAACCTAATTTTCCCCGACAGTCTGTTGTCATAGATGTGGGAAGGGTGGTGGGGTCGTAGTGTTAAACAGTGGGTTTGGAAGGCGCTGAAACGCTGTAAAAAAACAACTTGATGTGTCTCCGGTGGATGAACTCGCCCACCAATTTTGATGGGCATTGATGAATGGCACACCAAGCAACGGGTGCAGGTCGGCGTTTTTTAACCTCTCCAGAGAGGTATGTAGGACCACTTTTCTCATGATCCCATTCTGGAATTGTTGGATAAGTAATTTCCCCCCCCTAAGTTCTCTAGTTAGAAATTCAGGATGAGGGAAAAATATAGAATATTTAGGTTAATCGGATGTACTAGGAGGACCTGCTTGAAGGTGGTGTGAGAGGACTGGATAAGTAATATTTTTTTTTTTTTCCTAAGCGCTCTAGTTAGAATTTTAGGATGAGGGATAAATATAAAATATTTAGGGTGATCGGATCCTTGTACTAGGAGGACCTGCTGGATAAGTGCAAGTGATCTCAATATAATTATTACAGAACAAATTATATTTCTGGGAGTTCACAGTCAGCGATGAATTTAGATTTCAGTGGATGTATTGTGTGAGATCATTGTAATGGGTGCTGTATGAGATAGGCTGAAAATAAGATCTAACGACCTGATGGAGATATATTTACACAACTGTAAATAAATTACACGAAAAT
This sequence comes from Acanthosoma haemorrhoidale, assembly GCA_930367205.1. NCBI lineage: Eukaryota > Metazoa > Arthropoda > Insecta > Hemiptera > Acanthosomatidae > Acanthosoma > Acanthosoma haemorrhoidale. Next base: position 39,015,879 of record OV884013.1, read on the forward strand.
CTTCTTTTGTCGACCTAATTCAACGCAACAAATACATTCCCCTAATTTAATAAAGGAAATAATGTTGAATGTACATTAAGGTTTATGAGGAGGGATTGTCATATTGTTTCGCATTTTATAAGCTAAATCTTTTAGTACATTATAATTGTAATGGAGTTCGCCTGAATGGTAAATTTTAGTCTTTAAGCGGTCGCATCCAGATTATTTTTTGGCCCACTGTTTATCAACGCAGTTCATAAATTCCAAATTATCCTTTCCTATCAGGTTACATGGGCGAGTTTGCATTAAGCTTTGCTGTGCTCACCAGATATTTCCCATCCATTAGGTTTCGTATTATACGATCGATTATATGTTGTTTGTTCAAGTGACATCAGGTGGTTGTGAGTCAATGTCTTCATTGCCGTTTTCTATCTTGGTTATATTTAATTCACTATATAGATAGATTAACTCTAAAACATTTTCAAGTACATAATAACAAATTTTACACAGGAAAGAAAAAACTATATATTTCTATAGAATAAAAATAAAAATTGTGATTATGTTTTTCCTGTTGTATTTTGAAATATCCCAGACATTTGTAGGGAGAGTAACACCACACATTATGAGTTTTTAAGTAAATGAGTGAGCACTAATAAGCTATTGACATTTAGCTGTAGTACGCCCTACTAGAGGGGTAGGTCTGAATATCTTAAAATTACGTAGCGATTACCAGAATGGCGTGCATTATATCATAGTTTTAAACGTATCTTGTACGCGTAAAAAAAAAAGTTTCTGTCTTCGGAATATTTATCTCCAAGGTAAGATATATGTGCTGCCGATAAAGATGAAATAGGCTGGAACATTGGTCTTAAAGCTTGTGAAAGTTCTAACCGGCTCTGGGGTTCGCCCCACTTTCTCTGCTTTAACGCCCCTAAAGGGGTTAATCTCTTTCTTATAGGGGATTTTTTTTTTTTTTTAATTTTGTCCGAACGGGTAGTATTGAATATACGGCCGCAAAAGCTGAAGATGCAAATTATAACCAACCACTTGAACTGGAAACTCATTTCAGGAATCTGAAACCCAACCCATCAGTGCAAGCAGATTAAAGTTGAATAATTCTCTCATTCCTTTCCAACGTTGATTCGTACAATGTAGAAGACAAAAATAAAATATTTTTGGCGGGAATCAAAGGGACGGGGAACAGCCCGGAAGGCTTGAGCAAATAGGAGGAGGATAATACCAAATGATGAATTGACATTTTTGTGTAAGAGGGCTGATTTTTTAGGGGCAAAATTTTGTGGGCTTTAAAAGTGGTATGGTCTGAAATGTATCATCATGAATTTAGACACTGACACTGAGCAATGTTAGGATGAGGACAGGAATAATGTTGTCTTTTGTTGGAGACTCAACAAAAATGAACATGTTACTTAATTTTTACTGGTTCTGAGACAAAAAGCATGAAACTTCGTAAATATATATTTTTTTTATACAATTTACATGCAAGATAATTCTAACATTTAAGAAAAAATAAGTGATACGATAGTAGATTATAAGAAATAAAAACAAAACGAATTAAAAGCATAACTAATTTGGTTTATTGCAGTCTATGTGGTCAACAAACGCTTTTAAATTTTGATATTATCGTTTTTAATTACCTTTTGCCTTGGCCCATGTAATAGTACTACAATGAAAAAGTTCGTACGCCTGGTCTGTACTGTTATCACAAGGCCATCTAATAGTTAGTTTATACAGTCAGTCAATCCCTATCAAAAAAAGGTAGGTGAGAAAAATATAATAGAACGATAATAAAAATGTAATTTATCATCTGGTAGGCACAGGATGAGATAAGAATTAATCTGACTTTATAACTGTGTACCTGGTGATGTAAAATGAGACCATGTATTACTATTAGATAAGGTAATAGGACCTGTTTGATTATATCACACCATTAGAGTCGTTTAAAAAAAAAATGAAGAGCTGAAACTTGAAGACCTCACACCCATTAACCACTACAACACAACCCTTTTGAAAGAAAAGATTACAAGGCAGTAAAAGGCTGTATAACGCATGCCCTTGAACGACTCATACAGAACGTACGAGATACAAATAATAAATAGAACGTTGCCGTTTACTATAGATGCCAAGGACTCCATTGTTCTCTTCATAATTCTAAGGAATAGTTAGTTAGTTCCCTGCAAGTTTTATCACCGCACAAGGACGAATCGCTAACACTTCGCTGAGACTCGCAGTGTATATATTATCATATTAAACGAGAAGCGTTCCACAACGGCCGATGAGAAATCCCCTAGTATCAGGGGAAAATGTTAAAGCAACTTAAACGGTTGAAAGTGGACGTTTAACTTTATTAATATATTACAAGGTTAGAGTAGATAGTCTATTGAGAGACTGGAACGAAAAAGTGGGACACGCTCCAGATATTTTTCTATGATATGTCGCTGATATGAGAGGGCTCTAGCAGGTGATTAACATATGCGGATAGTTCGAACGAAATCAACATTAACCACCCCCTCCTCCGGCCACTAATTGCCAACGGGGCGAAAACAAGATCGTCGAATATTAATGTATGCAAATCTCGAGTAATTTTCCAGCAGCTGGCCAGGGATTGTATGACGTGATAGGTAGTTGTTACATGGATGAAGAGCACAAGGCCACATTCTGGCAGACTCACACCGAAGGGTTCCAGAGAAATGCCAAAGGCGGTTATGGCTAGGCCGTGTCGTAATGTAAATATGCCATTCTCTCTCCTCGTATCAGTGACGTGTTAGTTCATGACCCAGTCAGGATCGTGAGCCTCTAAGGGGAAATTTCGACTGACTTTTTACAAGTGAAACTAGTATAGGCAAGGTGAAATAATGTTAAAGTATGCTGAAGCATAAGATCAATAGGATCTCTCGTGCATAGTGAGTTTCCATCCACTGCAGCAGTGCTTTGCGTTAGTAATAGTGTTCCCTCTTTGACCACTGTCCACAGAATCTAACCCTACATCCTAAGGTAGTCTATTTTCTTAATATCCATAATAACTTTGCACAGTTGCGATACTAAATCAAACTTCAAGGAAGAATCTGCTCATTATTCTATAAATATTTATTTACGGACATTCCCTGAGCTATTAAATTAATATTTTTACCATCCCTGCATAGCCAAAAGAACAACATTATTGATGTTGTGGAGGGTGTATATGTTAATGTGTATTTTTCTGTCTCTCTGCAGCTTTGTACTCGAAGTGCACTGTATACGGTACAGCCTTATGTTCTTCTACACGGGTGGTCTGAAAAGTTTCCGACCTCAACATGAAGATGATAATAAAATAAATAAAAGCTTTGTTAGGTCGGAAACTTTTCAGACCACCCTATCGTATAGTATTAGAAAAAAGGTTGATGATCCTTTCCAGTGTTTGGTCCAGTGGTGACACCTCTACCTGCGGAGTCCCGGGTTCCATTCCATGATCGTACAAGGATCATTTTGTTTGAGGGATAAGCCGGTCGGGAACAACTCAGCCTCGTTATATGACAAGCGACCTGAATAAATAGCGAATCTGGGAACGGCCGAGTGTCAATCAACGAAGTACTTCAGCGCTACCTACCAATTACGGCGACAATCTTAATTCAGCCCTACCTCTCTCTCTTCATGAGATTTATTTAGCATTTCGTCCTCTGCTTAATATATCGAATTTCTTCGGTGCTAGTAAGCAAGAAAAATGAACATAAAATAAGTTATCCATGCCCCTTTCTATGTTATATTATACTATTCATCCTATGCAGTTCTCAACTGTATATACATATTATGACGATTTCCACCTTCGACTGCTTAAGTATCTTGGACACAGATCCACTATCCCCCTCTAACTAACCTCCAGCATTTACCAAGCCTCTCCTTCCTACCCATTTCTTTCTCAATAACTAACTTGTTTAGTGTATTTTCGTCTCATAACCTCCATGAGGAGGTATGAAGTATATGAATTCTTCCGCCTGTGCATAGTTTAAGAACATTGGTTGCTGTAAAATAGGGAAAGCTTTATGAGGCGACTGATCCTTGCCTCGACTATTTTATTTCGTAAACTCCCCCGATGGAATAAATCGTGGCTCTTGATTTCGAGGATCGAACCCACAGCAGCTCGTATCAATCGCTCACCGTGAGATATACACGCGGATGCTGTGAGGCTTGGACGCTGGGAATGACAAATTGTCGGATATAAATGTGGCCAAGGACGGCATTGACGCAACCTGTGAGCCCTCCGCGGTGGTGGGGGAGATCGGGTTGCCGACCCCTCCTCCCTCGAACCAAATGTCTTCCTATTTCTTTAGATGTTGTTGTTTTTCAATCCTTTACTCCTGTAAACGGTAGGATCTTTAAAGCCATTCCTGGATCCAACGGCCTGCCCATGTAATACCGAAGTGGCAGATGTTGAATTTATTTCATATTCACACTAGCTATCAAAAATAAAATCAGGTCAAAGATTTCAGTGAATTGTATAATTTTCATCGTGTTCAGAAGTACAAAAGAAAAATATAATTTCACTTTTTAGGTTAGTTAGCAAATTTATTACACATACGAATATATTTCTAGTTTAACTTCTTCTTCTAGCATCTTATGGACTTAGACCGCCTTCTTTTTGATCTTCACCAAACACTATTGTCTCCATCCAGTTAGCGCAGAGAAGGGCATTCATCGTTCATTAACGAGTTAGCAACTGAAATGAAATGGCCTGACCGTGGTTGTAGGTGCTATTGGCGAATTCGCAGACCTTAGCCTACTGTAACTCGATCACTAGTGTGAATCGGTTTTTCCTCGTTGGCCATTTTACTTAGCCCAATGGTTGGCATGGTGAATTCTTCCCTAAGGATCAGGTCATGGTACACTCAGCATCTTGAAGATAGACAAGTAGCCACTTGAATAAATAATTAGCAAAACCAGGTTAAGAAAGCCTAAATTAAGGGCGAGAAGTATCAACCTCGCGTATTTATGCATGTATCAACTGAAGCTTAGTATTTTCGTTGCATTTTTTTCATTCTGTTTCCTACATATACTAACTGGATAATTCAATTTTAGTTTTATTTAGTTTACAGATGATAGATAGATTATGTTAAGAGGCGCTCTGTGGCAACTATTTGTATTGAACACACGTAACATAAAACAAAACAAAGGAAATTATTTTTAATAAAAGAACATTACTTACTCGCACCGGATCAATCTCATACGAGAATGCAGACATTAACAGGATGTGGAAACGTCATAAAATAATTCACAGAGCCTTGTTTACTATGAGCCAATAGGAAACTCATCGCCTAATTATTCCGGTTTTAATTAACAATCGGTGAGAACGAACCGTTTTGAAGCATGGGAAAGTTATTGAATAATGCATTGCTGCATGCAACTGGTTACATACACTCGACTATCAGGTTCTGTATGGCCATTAATTACAGGAGAAATGAGTTATGCTTAGTTACCTCCTAGATAATTCTCCTCATGAGAAGAAACGCATGTAGTTAATATTTATTATCATGTAGTGTCATATTCCCCTCAAAAAAGTTACTTTAATTATTTCAATAGACTACTATTTCCGTGTTTTTTTTAATACGTTGATATCAAAAAATTGGAGCTGTAAAAAAATCCAACTTTTCAAATGTCTAATCTAGGGGAGAGCTAAGATCTCCAACAATCTTCGCATCAAGTCACCGGCAATCAGGTGGTCGGGTGACATCCTCCAAACCAACTAACATTTCATTTCTCTAGTGACTATTAAGCAGACAAGTGGTTTTGGTTAATTGAATTGATTAAAAAAAAAATATTGATTACATCAAAAATTCAATGAAGAAATATAGTATAAAATATAACTTAAGTTCGAAATGACAGCAAGAGATGTTTCCGTACCAACATTTCGGCTAATTAAACGGGTTTTCAAATGTCACAAGTTTTATAGTGAGCAGGGAAAACGTGGACAAGCCGAGTTCGAAAACAGCAGTAGATACCCGGGGGAACGATCAAAGTTACACGTAAAATGAATTATTCAACTTGGCCCAACAAAACTCATTTGAACTCGCCTTCTCCCCGATTAAAGTTTAAACGTGTAATTCTACGGCAAAGACCTACACTACACGAGTAACACTATTAGTTAGAATACCATTAGTGGTCACAGGAAGAGACAAAGGTGACTCGGTCATATCAATATTCAATCGTTAATAGTGTTGGATCGAATCGGCCGCAAGCGGAAATGCAACGGTATTGTCACTCATTGCCCACTTGATTATTCTAATCCATGCCAATGAAACTACGCTGACCTACTTGTTGTTCTTTGTCTAGGATCTAGAACTGTTTAAAAATAGCAGGGGTATATTCAAAACAATACTTCTTGTAGGTTTATCTAATAAGATAAAATTAGTTAACGGTAACCAATGCTATCAATAATGAGCCCAGCATTATCGAAAGGTCAACAAATATATTACCAATATTTACATAAAGAAACAATCTTATGCTAATATGCAATCCGCCTAATCTAAAAACAAAAGACTATTAGAAGATAATATTGTTTACAGTAAGTTCATTTCCTACATACATACTAGGCAGGAATTACAATGCTACATAAATTTGTTGAAAAACATTTCAACTCTTCTTTTCTCCAAGTCAAGATGAATTCTCGCTCGCTAATTTATTGTCCAGCTTCTATAACATGAGGCTTTCTAAAATTTAGAAATAATGACCATATGTACTCCAAAATACTGCAGCCAACGCCTAACTATTCAGAGATCTATTAAACTTATTGCTGCTACACATGTGTTTACTATAAACAAAGAAAACAAATATTTTTTATTATCCTGCCAGAGTACATTTTTAAACGTGTACTGCATAGCTACATCAACGACATTAATTAACATTTAACAATTAAGACTAATAAGGCTCCAACTGGTTTATAAATCTTCCAAAAAAAAAAAATCTATTTCTCCAAAAATAATTTCATATACCAAGAACAGGATATATCTTTTGAGTCCAATAAGTTGAATAGAGATTAGAAATAGTCGAAAATATTTTTCGAAATTTATCTAAGCCCATTCAAGTATTTTCTGGACTTAAAGTTAATGGAAAATTAACATAGGTAAAATAAATTATTATTTAGGCACTTAGTAGAATAGTGGATAGCCGAACTGCTTCATACTATGGAGGTAATGGGCTCTTAAATCCCCAGGTGAAAAGTGAATTTATTTCACTTCTCTTAATAGTAGTGGAGTTATATAAAACAAAGAGAGACTGGTCAATTTGATTATTAAAGCAACTATAAGGAGATGAGAATAATGTAAGACATAGACAAGTATAATAATGCACATACAATGTTTTGTTAATCAACAGGAAATGAGATCATTTGTCACAATTACCCGTTGCCCTATTAGGGCAGATTGCATTTTGTTTTTTTTTGTCAAACAGAAAAAAAAAACAACAGCAAGAAGGCCCCTCCGCCTTTAATGAGTCCGTCCGACTGGTGGTGTGAGCCTGCAATAAATTGTGTAATTGGCAACAACAAAGACAATTATGCAAGAGTGAGAGAGATAACAGAGTGGAAACACTAGGGGCTTCCAACACATCTCTTGTAATTACTTACCACAGCACAAGCATTATTATACATTCACGGGGTATGTTAATTAATTCATTCGACAGTTACTTTTAATTGCTGTAATCGATATTTAAGTATTTCAGAAGTGAAGGGGACTATAAATAATATAGCGAACAACAGACTTCAGTCGACGTCGGTCGAGTTTTCAGATCGTGGGAACCAGACATGGCTTCCATGGGTCATCAGATATTCTACCACCGCCTTACCTGCCTTATCAGATTCCAAGGAGCAAGAAAACCACCTCAAACATGGAGTAATAAAAAAAAATATACCTTTACGTAAAACACCTTTATGACCCTGACGACTTAGGGAGAATTATTCATAACTGAACGGTACTTGGTTAAGCACGCAATCCCTCCCATAACGAATTGACTAATCCGAACTGACTTAAATCGATGCCTTCTGATTTGAAAATTACTAACTGCAGAATAATTAATATTATATAAGTACGAATAGGTGGTTTTGTCAGGAATGGGTTTAGTTTGATCTGTGTATATCAATGTTTTGACGTGTCGATAAAAATACTACATCCTCCTATAATCCTCAGTTGATAGTTGCCTGGAAATGGCAACTAAATGTGAACATGCATTTTCATACTCATAAGACCACGCTAAAACCACAAGAGCAATCTTCAAGTTACAAACACAGTCTAACAAGTGTTTTAGGCATTGGTAATAAAAAAACATGAACACAAAGATCCTCAGAAAAAAAGTAAGATTTTAGTTGAGTTAGTCTGAACTAACTAGTTAGTAGTACAATTTTAGTTTTCTCAATCGTAAACCAATGTAAATGGTCATTTAATGAAGCGGTAAATAACTCATTACAATCAAACAAAGTCGGAGTATTCAAAAACCTTTCAAGCGAGTCTTTATTAATTCGATGAAAATATTCTTAACAAGGGAAAGGATTATACACATAATAAAACAATAACTCATTATTTAAAAAAAAAATTGAAAAGAAATAATTCTCATTCTTGATTATTTCGATTTATTGAGAAGTTAAAAAAAAAACGATTGTACACTTCAACCACTCAAGATAATGTCTCAACTCGTTATAGCGGAAGTTTGTCGATTGTTTTTCCTTTTTTATTATCAGAGGATTAAAAAATCTTAATTTAACATCACATTATAGCATATAATTGCTAAAGCGAATGCATTATTCACAACTCGGCATGGATTTATTGTGATCGATAGCGAATTGGTGTGATTTAGAAAGAGGCCTTCTGATTGTAGCGTTCTATTTGAAAATCTATGCTTAAAAATAAAGGGAGTAGTAGGAAGGTTTTTTTTTTTAATAGTCGTATGAACATCGATAATGGTTAAATTAACATTAACATAAACAGTGCAACCGAAATTCATTCATTTATGCAAGTCCATTTCCGATTTGATGAATTCTCCATTGTTCGCAATTCATACATGAACTACTCTGCGTGTAATTTCTAATAGGGCAATTATTATTATTTGTAAGTAGCCTGGTTGCACTAAGGAAGAACGAGGAATAGAAATTACTTTTTAACAGGAATACTGACTTGTTTCAGATGAAATTACAAGAGTAAATCATATAAGAGAAATTTTTGTATAAACTAGTAATGGTCAATTCAATAAAAGTTATACATAAATGGTTTGAACTTTTTTTTTTACTTGTTCTTTTGGTACAGGTTGTTTGAAAGGCAATTGTAGTAGTTTATTACAGGGATGAAACGACCACTAAAAATCACGATGGGAGAGTAACTGAATATATAAAAACCTCTGTAAATTAGTTTATATTATGGGTATTTGTCTTCATCACTTACTGAACATCAAAAGTTTAGCTGTGAAATCAGACAAAAAATTTTTTAGTAATTAAATTATATCGATGATGTAAACAAACGCATTGGATTTTCTTAATGGAGCACGTTTAGATAAATAAATGTAGCACTTAAGTCTTCATTGGCACCTTACGCGGGGTGAACAGAGAAACTGCTAAATCTACCCCCAAGAACCTCATATAGACATACCGAGTATTTCGTCCTTAATAAATATGATGACAACATAATAATATATTTCCATTAAGCCAAGCCGATTCCCAGGTGAGCACCATATTGCTAGACTGTGAGGGCATCTATCTCTGTAAGTATTCACTGCAACCAATATTTTTATTCACATAGTGTCACATTCGGCTTCGACTAGAAATCACGATTGTGCCTCTTCATGGGATGTACTGGATCCGAATAATTCATTTCTTTCCATGGAACAGTGATTGATTAGTAAAACAAATTGACGCTTTAGATATTGAATTGACATCAATCGATATTGCAATGCGGATGAATCCTAATTGTAGAATAATTAAGAGAGATTAATAGGGTTTTTTGATGAGAACGGGGTTAGCTCGATGAAAAAAAATCATATTCACGTATGGACTGATCATACGTATGTCAAAACATCTTGAAGCATGGTGTATTTTTATATCGAGTTAAGCTGATTCGCAACAGAAACATCCAGAGCCATATCTAATTTCCCAGCTATCTGTGAGCTCACGGTTCAGTAACTACGAGGTATAGACAAGAAGACGCTAACCGTGACATGAGACAAGGCTATGAATAGGTTGCTAATGCTTGTCAGGAGAGGAACCGGATGAGACGGAGCAGGTGTGGTAGGTAACCTTGGGCGATGACAAAAGGGATCCAATCCTTTATGCGGAGTGCAGGGTCCAATTTTGCCCAATATCGACACCCACCGAAGAGATAATGAGTGGTACCGTTATCGATGGAGTGGAGGGGGGGGGCCGTGGCTAAATATGGCCTCCAGGGGGCCAGCTAATGGCAAATCCGCCACTGGTAATCACCCGATCGACTCCAGCAGCTCTAGGGTATGGGGGGAGGCGGTCTGGACTCACGGTCATGTGTATAGACCATAAGGAGTTACCTTGCGAGCTGCGGCAAATCCGGGCTGCGTGCACTCACTGAACTTCACAAATCACAGAACGTCCTCCAAAAAGAGATGAAATGCTGCCTACGACAGACGGACGACGTGAACACGATGAAAGCAGGTAGACAACTGGGCTGGAGAGCGGGGCAGCACCCCCCACCACCGGCCGCCGCGGTGGAGGGGGAAGCACCATCAACAAGTTCAAATGCGTTCACCGTTGCCGGGGTCACGTCATGTCGACTGTGAATCATCCATCAGCACAGGCTATTAGCATTCTCTTTCCGATCTTAGTATGCCTTATATACATGCATGCAAACACACATACAATACAGCCATCTATGAAAGTGTCTACTTTCCTTCAGTCTGCCTGTATTTATGTATGTACGAATACGCAGCTATACTGTATTCCACAACTAGAAATGTAATGAAAAAACTATTAAGTTGCTGATTTTCCCTCCATGGCTTAGGTCACATTAAAGACGGTAACGGAAAAAGAATGTTTTCAGAGCTTATGTCCAGGGAACAAAGAAATAATAATGACGACAAGGAAAAAAAAGACAAGGACTATCTATTACTACTTCCAAATTAGATTGATAACAAGAAAATATTTGAATGCCGTGGTTGTTGCTTTAGATTAAATAGTAAATACCGTCCTATTTTGGTCTTTCCACAAGTTATTTGTTCCTTTTTCACAAGCCTTTTTAAGGAGCCTACAATGCCCTTCTATGCACTTGACAATAAAAGGGAGTATAGGCTGATGAGTGCGCATGTGGATAAGGAATAAATAACTTGCGGGAAGGCAAATATAGGAAGTTATTCGAAGACATGATTCATTTGAAGCAGAAAACGTATAGATTTGCTTTATTATTATATGACTATCAATCTTGTAGCTACTTGACTAACTTTTCTAAACTAGACTAAACTTTTCAGGTTGGCAAAGAAAAGCAGTAACTAACGAAAACTCCATTTCTATCAAAGGTATATGAACGAAAAAATGTCAATATGCATGCATCTACGCGTCGAAAATTGGAATACATTTTGAAACTTTTAGTGTTTGAAAAAAAATATTATATCTCCTAATACAAAAACTAAAGTCTGGCTAATCTAGGTGTTCGCATCCCCATCAAATAAAAAAATACATTTAAAATAAGTATCCTTCTGCATTTAATTTAAAATGTAATACTTTTCCAAAAAAATATTCTTTAGTCACACCCCTCCTCTCATGTATAAGCCGTATTTTACTCACGCCACTATTAAGGTCAAACTCCCTTCTCTCCTTTAAAGGAAATCATTTTATATTAAAGCGATAAAAGACAAAAGTTGATACAGCCCTACAACTTCTACTTGAAAACTTTCCCACTTCATAAGTATTTATCAGCTCTTAGGGTGGCGGGGGGGGGGGGGAGCGGCAAGAAGCTCACCCCGGTTAAAAACAGCACCAACTTTCTTCTCGGAAAATTCATCCCTTTATGCGAAATTATTTAAGAATAGAATCCCCTCACAGTCGTATTATTTAGATCAAGTGGCTTCAGTAAATATTTGAAAGAGAAAAGTAGGTTTTTTCTTTTTAAAGAGAGTAAATATAACACGACTTCCTCGTCATGGAACATAAAATAAATGTTAATTTCCGGATATTTCATTCAGCCCAAAAGCCCTAAAGCTTCTCCCTGCCCAGATCTAGCTGTCCACTTTGTATTAAACACCTGCTAACTCGCATTTGTCACGACAGAACTGTTGGCTTTTTCCCAAGGATGGCACAGAATCGCTTTAATTTCTTAGCTTAACTAACTCGTTTTAGAAAACATAAAAGTCTTTGCCCGAGCTAATTGATTCGGAGGTTGAACGCACAAGCAATTTTTATTAAGTATATTTATCAAGAGTAAAAGAGAGTACTTGTGGCTTTGTACTGTCATAATGCAGGTGTCGCTATATTGTTATATAATAAGACTACATGGTAGAAAAACTAATAATGCTCTGGCCATGAAGTTTTTTTAGTTAAGAGCCCAAATCGCACTATAGAATTAAGTATAATCATAACCTATCCATTAAAATCAAAGACTAGAGATATTCGCACAAAGCTAGGCATGGAAAAAGTACTATGAGATCTACAACTTCAAGCATTCCTGATACGGGAAGTAAACAGGTAACGAAGTTGCGTGGGATTTGAACTATGTCCCAACATGCTGATTTTAAATACCGAATCGCAAGAGTATTAAAAACTTTTTCGTTAGCGTCAAGATTTACACGGTGCAAAAGGATAATATGGATGCAACCATTAAACAAAATTAGGCCCCGATAAGACTTAAAGGAGATAATATGTAATTTTAAGAAAATGACCTAATAACAGTTATTATATGCTCTTACAAAGTACAAGATATGGTTCTGAATTCAAAATATAATATGGGTAGCTTTCATCCATACCATACTTGTATATTTGCATTGTCTCAGCTTAATGGGAGTCGTGAAACCCCGATAATAAAATATTTTTGTAATAAATTATTTCCGTTTAATTATTTTTTCTATCATGAGTTCTATCACTGTTTGGTACTCGCTTCGAGGAAAGAAAGCACACAATGTAGATGGCAACCGATTTCATTTGAACGAAGGAAGACAAATAATACGAATGAAAAATTAATTTAAGCACAATTTAATCAGAGAACCTTCTGATTATGGGTTCAAGCCCCTTGCCTACCGTTGATTTTGTTTTTTTATTATTCCAATAACTTTGCTTTTTTTACCTGCAGGTGGTAGCAAAGAATAGAATTTAAATTTAATAAAAAAGTTTTTAAAAATGATCTCTAGAAAGCTCTGTCCAAAAAAGGATTGATGATTTAAATATATAAACTTAAAAAAACAAAGGTAACAAGAAAGCCATAGAGAGCTAAAAAAAAAATTGATTTTTTACAAGATATTTTATTACATTTTTCAAAACATCATGGGAAAGTTTCAGTATAAGTTGTTGAACAACATCAAAGCATGCAATATTAAACAATTCTAACTTAGAACTTGCTATGAGGAAAATTACAAAATATATTCCCAGTAATAGAGATAGATCTCAATATGCTACTTGCTGCTTGTATTATTTATTTTTATTACTTTCACGTTGCTTGGCAACCGAGCATGACCGAGGTGACCACAGACATAGAGAATAGTTTTTAATTTTTCATCATTCTAAATGTATGTTTATACTATTTTACAAACCTTTCTAAAATCAATACAATTGTATGGTAGATGAACCAAGATAGTTTTTAAGGGGCAATGTAATCATTTCCGAGTGAGAGATATGGTAAAACCGGTACATGCGCTCTCGTTGCCCACGTGATCGAAATTAAAAAAGGAATACCCACGATTGATATGCGTAAGATTTTGTAAAAATACAATATCGGGTAGCGAGCGAAAATAAATTGAACATATAAAAAATCAGCCATATCCATTGGCTTACTTTAACGTGACCTTAACAACGTTTTCTCAAGTCACCGTTCAGAACCTATGTCAGATTTAACGTTCCGATTTCCCCCGCCACCTAGAACAAATTTAAGACAGTAAACAAAGAAGAGATGCTTTAAGTAATAAACTTTTGAAGGCTTGAACAGAAATTAGGTCGTATGCACTGAGTTTATTTTTTGTAGAATATTCTAGTTATTCACAGATTTTTTTTCTTTTAGGTAGATGGATACATTTCTGTATTTCGTCACTCAAAGTGAAAAATACCGTAGTCTAAAAACTGTATTTTTCAGGAGAGCAAAAAAACTTTTTTCCTCTAATGATTTGATTCTATAATTATAAGGTTTCTGTTTTATTCTAAGTTCAGCATATATTATTAACTGGAAAATGATTACATAGGGCATTATGCCACTGGGTGGGAATTACAAAATGCCACATTTAGCAATAAAAAAAATAAATAGAATTTTCGAATTTGAGTTAGTTATTATTTACAGTTTGAGTGACGATTTAAGAAAAAAAGGGCCCGGCCCAGAAGAATGAATACTTTGCAACTACTTTCAGTGTGTTAGTTTTACCGAATAACTGCAAGTATGAAATACAGTATCAGGAAAATAAGTAAGCAATTATAAAGAGTAATTAACGGCTGAGATAAAAAAAAGTACAATGCCAATTGGAATTTGTTGTGGAGAACGCCCCACAGTTGCAGTTATTACGCGAGGTTCCACTTTGCAACCTTAAGCTTCGCATTGCTCCTTGAGCTAGGGAAGTGCCTTGGCCTTAATGTTTTTGAATTAAGGATATTCTAATGGAATGGAGATGACTGGCATAGGGTAATCCAAAGGTTCAGTAGGGTTAAGGCAGAGGAGGGTTAAAAGTAATCCAATTAAATAATACATCTTAAAAATAATTGAGTTAATTTCTTTCCTTAGAAATTTACATATAAATAAAAAAAAAAAAATTAATTTTAAGATTTATATAAAATAAAAAAAAAACATTAGTTAAAAAGGCGCTTTTGAGTGATCAGGATGGATGGTTTATGTAATACACTTGGAAGAAAATTACCTAGCGGTTTATTTACACGTATAATTTATGTGAAGTCACTAGGTACCTTTTATCCCCAATAAACCAACCGGTCTCGCTAATCATCAGTACGCCTTGAAACGGACAAGAAAGAACGCCAAGTAAAAGTCAAACGAAAATGAACTAAAAACATGTCGGAACATTTGCAAGGAGGATGTTCGTGCAGAGCAGGGATATCGTGTAGCGGTGCTACGGTTGACGAACCTTCCCTTGTAAGCCGGAACAGCACTCACCAGTACTGGCGAGGCACTGATAAAAACATGTAAGCAGCTTCGGTTCTTTCGACGGACTAACTGTATCGCATTCTCCAGCCAGGCTTAATTGGTTAAGCGGGAAACTTATACCAGAGTGATCCGTCTAGTAAATAAATAATAAAAGGTTTCTTTATTAATAGCGTAACGGTTAGGACACTGGAAAAAATTCAGAAATGGAGATAAGATACCAATTACCTAACATTAGATGTAGTATCATTGGAAATAAATGACAAACCCGAGTCGACCATTGCCACTTATCAACTATATAAAATAATTGCAAATCTCAGGTCGATTGATGGTGAAACAGGAAGAGAAAAGGGGAAATGCTTACCTGCAAGATTTTCAACAAACGATTCTCATGTGCAGTAAATATACAGAGGCAGTTGTAAGGAGGAAACCCTCTCTTTTAGGGAAAACTCTGCTGTGAATAAAATACTAAACGACTCAAGAAACGATGATAATATTAGTCGTAATTGGTGGAGTGTGATGAGCTAAGGTAGATCGAAAGTACTGACCAACTCCGGCCATGGAGTCACATGGTCACAATTGATTCCAGGTCCCATATTTCTTCCCGAACGAAAATTGAACCAAGTTAAAATTCAATTGAGGGCGATGGCCATAGTGATAAATGGTGGTCTAGGTAGGAAATACATCTCCAAAGTGACCACGGAAAACTTCCTTCCTTAGGACAACAACGTAGAAATTATAACCAAAAGGAGACGATGAAGTGTTAAAGCAAGTCTAAGTGGATGGAGTGTATAATGATTAGTAAAAACCCTGGCGACTGTATGTGGGGAATATCTGGAAATACTGACAAGAGGGAGGAAACAGTGGACGGACCTAATGCGACTTATGACCACGGTTAGGGATGGATAAAGAATGTGGAACGAGGCACGTGCTCTGCACTGAGTTGCAAACGACAAAAGAAGGTCTGGGTGGGACTTCTACAGATAAGAGCTATTGGAGGACATTGTACGTAAAGTTCAAGGCGTGAGCAAGTGGTGCTGGTGTGTGTTCACCTTGTGAGTAGAATTGATTCTGAAGGGTGGGGGAAAAGGGAAGAGCAGAGTGCGTGTGTGAGAGAGAGAGAGAGAGAGAGATAGAGAGAGAGAGAGAGAGAGAGAGAGAGAGAGAGAGAGAGAGAGAGAGAGAGAGAGAGAGAGAGAGAGAGAGAGAGAGAGAGAGAGCATGTCCCGCGGGGAACCCCACAGGGAAAATACCAGCCCGTCTGCTCCTAGCAATACTGCTTGTAATTAAACTTGGACTTAAAACTAACTTCATCAAATATAAGTATTATTTCCAGAATTATTATTCGAAATACAATAGTAAAGTTTAAATGTAATTTACTGTACTCCATAAAAATCAAATGTTGGAAAGTTGAGAATAGTTAATGTTCACATGCAAGAGTTCATCTGAATCCAAGAAAGAACCAGGTAGGAGCGCACCTGGAGAAGAAGCTGGGTATTCTTTTCAGAACTCAACAGGCAGTTTTCCAACTGAACCGTCGCTGTCAAAATGTTAGCCTAGTCATCACCTAATTTCTTTCACTGGTCCCATACTTCCCTCCTGGCTAAGAAATTATCACAAAAATAACTACATGAAGTGATTTATCTAATGACTACTACACATCTACTCAGCTCTATCATTGGTAGGTGAAGGATATTACAACTGTCATGATTTTGGAAAGAATGTTGAAGACTTGCACGCGGTCGATCGATACAGGGTACTCGTATTAGTATTAGTAACTCCCCTCTCTCCAAGACTTCACTAATTGCGACCGTCTGAATTGTTCTCCGTTCCCAGTTATTACCAGCAGAAGCTATATCCTCCTTCACTTCTTCGGGGATTTAGGGATTACTCCTCCACCCAATCATCCACACACTATAATGTCTTCTGAAAATATCGCAATGTCTACTCCTGACGATTACAACATATTCGAATACGAATATACCGTAGTAACTGCAATCGGCGAATAGAAAACAAGCCATGAACTTAGTTACTAGCTCGCCATACTTTCACCATAGATTAAGCCGCATGCTAAAGAGACGTAGACTCCAACCGCTATATGTGTACTGTCCAGGCGCAATCCCAACTGAGCTATTCTATCCAACCGTTACCCTAGTTCATGACTCTGATCTTTTATAACCGCTGAAAAATCAAGAGTCGGAGTGACGTTCTTAATTCCGCAAAATGCTATAAAATAAGCGTAAAATAAGGTAACTTCACTTGAAATAGTCTACGTAACATACTCCTTAAATGAAGATAGAAAGTCAACGGCCTAACGGTCTTGTTAAGCTGACTTCAAGAACGGTTGCTAAAACATAGAGAGAAGTAAGAAGAGGTCAATAATAGGAGGAACAAAAGATATAATAAGGGACAGGAAGGAACCAGCAACTGCTGCTACAATATTACAGTAATCACACCAGACCACAATACGTCCATTAATTAATTATAGAAAAAGTGGAGTGCTAGTCAGTTCTATAGAATGAATAAAAAAGAACAAAAAAAAAACTCTTTTGGTCTATTCTCACTTCTCGCAGACAAAGTGCAATTAGGAAAAATTTGCATAGAACTTTTGAGAGGTCAATGTCCTTCGGCGAAAACAAAGTTTCGCAATGTTACGAATTTTCAGAAGAAAACTAGATAACTTTGCTATAGGACCAAAAGTGTATTTTGGACAAAATAAAACTAATTTCATAGTCCGCTCACTTGTAGAACATTGGCACAATTAGAGAAAATAGTATAGTAGGTACGGGTTGTGCATGGACTGCAGCGGCAACTAGTGTTGTGGAATATACCGAAGGAAATGTGTGAGCACAGCAAGAAAACAAAACAATAATATCAAACAATGAGCCCACCACGTGTACATAACTAATGATCTGAATAATTGTTCACTTCGTAAATGCCGACGTGACTACTCAAGGTGATACGATAGCTTAGCAATCTGAATTGATTACTCGCTAAAACGTTTATTAATATTCATCGAGTAAATTAAATGAATAACTAAATATTTACATTACTCTACCTGTCGGTCTTTGTTTACGCAATTTTCAAGCTGGGTTAACTTCTCAACAATCCCACTTGAAGAAAGCGGAGTAGTCTCTACAGAGGCCCTTTCTCACCTCAATGAGTATATTTCAGAAGCATATTCACGGTTTTCATAAACAGGGAATCACAATCACAAATGTCGCACTCCTTATTACTCTATTAACTTAAGCCCTTAAACCCTCTTCTGGCAGCTAAGTACGGATTAGTGCATCAGCAATACAATTAGCGATAATTAATTAACAAAAAAAAAGTTAGGGATATTCTCTGAATTATTTCTAGCTGCAGTAAGTTGTGTATGTGTCCTGTATTGGTCAGCATGAAAACTGTTAATGATTTTTTTTGTTAATTTATTTGCCACTGCTTTAGTTGTTACTTACTATGGTAATATAATAAGAATATAAAAAAAAAACAGGATTTCAAAGCCTAAATCATGAAAGATACGATTGATATATCTATATATATAAAAAGTAGGAATGTGAAATATCATATTCACAATTCTAAATATCCTAACGAACTAACATATTGCACCAAGGCGAATCGAGGGAAGGAAATTTAACTCAAAATAAGTCACACTCCCAGCCATATCAGTTAACTAATGAACAGGATTGATTTAATCGAAAACTTCATGCTTAATTAATAGAGAAATACAATAGCCATCGATGCAAAATTAACAGACTAGGGTTCTAAAATTAAGTGCTGAAGGTCAATGTACCTTTGTTTCTCAAGAACTCTCAAATACGCAGAAAATTAATGGCATATATATTCTCCACTAATGAATATTCGTAAGGAATTTTAATTTCTGAATGACTGCTTATGGAGCCAAGTAGAAACCGAAATAAGAGAATGAATAGAAAAAAAGGCCAATGAATTTTTATAAAAACCGTTGCGTTTATGTCCCCAACGGAAATGGCAGATCAATTAATCACGTTTAACGTTCTATAAGAAGAAATTACTATCCAGCATATTATTGAAAGTTAAGTAATAAAAAGTTGAAGAGAAAGTTCCTCTCAACTGTGGCCTACAAACAAGTTTTTTCAGGTTTTTTTTTTTTTTGCGAATTGCAAAAGGCCACCATGAAAAGGCTGCGATTTACTGAACTTTTATCCGATTAGTCTTTAAAAAAAAGTATATTATAAATAAATTACTCACCAGTTTCGCCTTCAAGTTCGGGTTCCTCAGCAGGTGGAGATTCTTTCCCTAGACAAAATACACAATATAATTTTACGCTGTTTGAAAAACCTAAGATATATAATTTGATGAAACTTGCAATTGTCATTAAGAATGCCTAGATAGTATAAAGTAGCTAACTTACATTTCTATTGTACCTTCCTAAGGAAGGTATCATTATGAAGCCTTAATGGATGTAGTGCCTCAGTTTTGGTTTTATAGTGGTGAAATCCTTAACTGAAAGAGTAATTTTGGTTCAAGACCATGAAGTAGCACGCAAAAAGCTATTAAGAAAACTGCAATAAACATATACAAATTCATATTGTACAATAATCCAAGCGTCACTATTTTAAGAGATAGTTAATAATTTAAAGCTAAGATATACAGAAGAAATGTCTCCCGCCTAAAATATGACGGTGACACGAAATGTTTTACTCCCGGAATTCCCCAGATGTTTCATACGCGAAATTCTGGATGGAGGCCAACGTAGGGAATCTGATATACGTAATATACTTCACTAAAGTGGACTAGGTAAAATTAAACACTCTATGCGATCAGTGACCAATTTTGTAGGAATTAAAATTTCGAAAACAAATGAAAATAGATTTAATATTTTAAGCGTCCTATTTATACTGTTTATATGAGATACTTCGCAGATTTTTTTTTTCATTCTGGATCAATTTTTAACTTCCTTGGGTATAAATTGAAATATCAGATTGTTCTTGATTGATTTATTCACAACTGTATACAGAAAATAAATGACAACCAGTGAATGATATGGTGAGTGAATAATATTATCTGTTACAGGCATGAATAACACGGCCAGTGATGCCTACCCATATGTAGGATTATGTAGATGGTAGTTCCCGAATCCCATGGCAAAATCCCAAAGCATGGCAAATCCCTACTCAAGTTCCTCCGGAGTCGTCGTGGCATTTCAGACGTCTTACGCGTTGCTAGTCAAAGTGTGTGAGGATTCGGGTGCCCGTATATTTTTCGATGGAATTTCCTGTTCTGAGCCTTGACAATGGTTCATATGTCTGGGTGTAGGTCGCATCTATATCATGCAGATGAGCACGACCAGTCGAAGTAGTTTTGACTGACATCTTTCTATTGTCGCTAGATTTCATTTTTTTTATGTCCCATAAATCCGGGAGGAATTATGGCCTAACGGGCCTTACCATGTAAGTGGCTGTAAAATTTGATATATGTGGATAGAGTTGGTACTCTCGTCCAATAGATATTTCGGTACCAATAACTCAATTTCGACAAAGATAATTATTAAACCACTGATGGTTCCACTCGAGAGGCACAAATATATTAAATTATCACCAATTAAACTTGAAATATTTTTCTCGCTTCATTAGCTCTCGAAGCACTGCACAACTTCTCCGCCTGTTTGAAATTCTTGAGGTAAGAACTGGAAGACAATTTTTCTACAATCCAGGGAGAGAATTTCAGCCTTCCCTGGCTGGTTTGGAACCCGTTCCCAAGTGAAAGGCTCGACCTGAAACCTACCCTCACAGCTTTACTCGAACCAGAAACCACATCCAACTGAATCAACACTGTAAAACAAACAGCTACACTTTAAGAAGTCGCAGCTGGTTTTTAGCAATCAATTAGAAACTGAATTGCATTTATAGAATAGTAAGTAAGCGGAATCGAGGACTTTTGAGGACAACAAATGGAAATGAAAAGACAATGAGTATAAACTTGAACTAATTTTTGCTTTATCGCCTCGTAATGTGTTTTTCTAGAGAAACGATAATGATAATTGTTAATAGTTACATAGAGAGGGGACTATTACATCTTAGCAGTATTATTAACTTATTTTCCTTCCGATAAAAACTAGAAAGTTTAATGACCAGGGAATTGTGAATGTCCTAAAAGGAATTAACTAATGCAATCACTATACAGGGGGTTGCATAGATAAGGGAAAACACATCTCGGTCCTTGGCCATTCCAGCAGGATCCGCCGTAATATCTTCCGTTACAATACTGATATCTTATAGGATAATTCCCTCCTGTTTTAATACCCGACCTGAGATTATTCTGCAATGGAGTTATCGTAGATCAGCATTTGAAATAGAGCAAAGCAATAAGTATTACAACCCATAAGTAAATGATTCGCTATTTCATGACCAACAGTCGTCATGTTTTTCAAAAAAGCCTAGTTTCTTTTTTATTATGCGAGGTTGTCTGGTCGGGGTCCGCTGAGCTTCGAGAGGGATAATGAATAGATACAGAGGTAGAGAATCCGGTCCACAAAACCGATATAATGGTTGAGAGGCAGTGGCCGATATTCAGCCTTTTTATACAATCAGATTTTTTTCTAAGTTTAATCAATTATTTATTCGTTACGCATGTATAAATGTTTATTTATTTATTTTTTAACTAATGAGTTAGATGTGCTGGAACACACAATGAAGAGTTGCGACGATCTTACTAATTATTTCCTCTTGATTGATTCCCTAACTTTTATTGAATTATTTTTTTCATTTAAAAACAGTTTCTTTAACAAGTTACATTGATTAATATTGTAGGTCTGGATTCGTCACCACAGTCATAGTTGTTTTATATAAAATACAAAGACAGACCGATTGTTCTGATTTCGTTTTTTCCCTTTCATATCCCCTTGTTATTATAAATTATAGAAATCAGTATAAAATAAATAAATTAATCTATTTACGATAGCTCATTATATGTTCTGTAGCTAAATTTCATACAATTTTTAATAACTTTACATTGCGATTTGTGATTGTTACAAAAATGTAATGTACATTATATATTGATTGTATACTGATGCTGATACTTTTTAACATTGTTTCTCTTCCCTGTGTCCTAATCAAGCAGGCCTCCAGGCTTCATACCTTCGCATTCAAAGTTCTCTTTCGGATTTATTTGTAATGCAATATTCTTTTTTTATATTTTCAATATCCGTTGATGATCGAAACTTTGTCAACTTGTAAAAGTACTCAAAACCCAACCAACCATCTCCCTATCAAAACATCTGTTGATATAAACCTTAGCATTACAACTTAGCTAATTACGAATGCCCGAAGTATAAATCTTTGCAGACCCACCCCCCCCTCTCTCTAATGGGTGAAATTCGAATTAATCCAAAAGTTTATAACATTCAACGAACAAGAAGCTGCTGTATAAATTATAATGCAGTAGAGGGAAAGATGTAAGTTGGTAGAAGTGATAAATATTATTGCGAAGTACTGTTGCGGCAGGAGAGGGGGGGGGGGCGGGGAAATGTTTGGGGCAAGTTGGGATAAGCTTGGGGGAGAAGTTTCCGTGGAAAGTTTGCCTCGGGCTTTGTAACTCGGTCACTCCACAAGTGACTGAGCTCCCAGTACCTGACCTATACAGGCAGCCTTAGCGTCCGCAGGCACAAATTCTTCCCACTTTTATTCATACATAATACTTATTTTTATTGTTGCCATTCGGTTGTAGACATATTTCCTCAAAAACAAACTCAAAGAGCCGGAAGGGTGAGAATCTATATTAAAAAACTTTCTGGGTAATCTTCATTCGTCTGCATAAACTACCGGATGTAGACGTAGTATAATAAAGGGCCGATAAAATTCAAGTCAGTAGTGCTAAATACCACACCTCTAAAAAAAAAACGCGGGTTGAATTAAAATCACGTACTCCACTCAAACACAAAACTACATACAGCTCGATAAAATAATATCTATTACACTTAATCATGTTTTGCAAAGATGAGTATTATTTATCTCTCGTCACAACATCAAATCTGACCAAGTTCAAACAGGTAACTCACACTTATGATTTTGAAAAAAACACAAAAAAAAAACAACGAACTAAACCCAAAAAATGATTCAATCCATCTGAAATTTCAAAGTTTTAATGGATGACGCCTTCAAATATGTATCGAGAAAACAAACAACGAATAAAAAACAAGATTAAACGGCCTGGTATGCCCATTGAAATTTCTTAGGTCATAGTTCAGAAGCTAGTTAGTAGATACAAATTTCTGAAGGATATAAATAATTTCAAACACATACATTACATACATAGGAGTCATCAATAGTAATAGTGTATCTAATGTAGTTTCAACCATTTCAATAGAATATTTTATCTATTAATAATTCTTTTTATAATCTTATCTTGTGTTACCGCAGGGAAAACGATTTTTAGAGACTGAAATAGTTGAACAAGTAAACTAAAATATTTTTCAAAATCGAATGCTAATAGTTTCATCACACTTTCTAGGCTCTAAAATACAATTTAGTTAATAATTAAAAAAAAAATATATATATATCCTAGCAATATAATATTTCTAGACCAGGAAAATAGCTCAGGCGGATTCTCAGAAGTACATCGCCCTTGAAAGAAGCCTAAGGATATATAATAGACATTAATTAAACGGCACGACAGAATGCCGTGAATAGGATAGCTAAGAGCTGCTTGCAACTGGGTCGCACAGAAT
Source organism: Acanthosoma haemorrhoidale (assembly GCA_930367205.1). Classification (NCBI taxonomy): domain Eukaryota; kingdom Metazoa; phylum Arthropoda; class Insecta; order Hemiptera; family Acanthosomatidae; genus Acanthosoma; species Acanthosoma haemorrhoidale. The sequence goes on from OV884013.1 coordinate 39,039,840, forward strand.
GGTCCCCATTATCAGATGAAAACTTGTATTCAGCTCTCTCAGGACCAACTTGTAATTCCCAGTGGTATTAAAGGGACTTTAAATTACAGGCTCGATACATCCAGGACTTGGGCGGATATTCACCGAGGGTTAATATGTTATCCCCTGTAAAGTCACTTAATAGAGGGGACGGGTTGAAACTAAATGCGGAAAGTACACTATGTATGAAGCACGAAGTACTTGAAAGTTAGGGCAAGTGGCACACTGGCCACGTCACTATCAACTGGTTAAAATATACGGACTTCGTGGTACGTAACAATGGCGCTGAGATAGACCTCAGACCCGCAAGACCTATAGGCATCGCATGAGCCTTGAGCCATTCCAGCGCCTGCCACTCTCAACTTGTTCCTTCCAGTATTCTGCAGAATAGATTTTTTTGATAACGAGAGCTCAATTTATACTCATTTGTAATCACACTAATATGAGAAAATAATTCGTTGTATTAATTAAACATGTGCAGTCACAGTCAGCAGTTTGGGCGACCTGGGCTCGTGGGCCTCACAGAGCGTGTTAGGCAGACCTGGAGAATTTGGATTTCCCATGTTTAATAAACATCAGTGATATTAAGTAATATTATTAAGTTATAGTTTTTCATCCACATCCTCCGGTCTGAACTCGTGTCATAAGCATTATCGACAACTACCACCTGACATGTAGGACTGGGTTGCCTTCTGGGCTCTGTTTAGCCCCTGAGGCCAGAAACAGCCCTAACCAACCACCTACAGTGCCTGAAAAATATCATTTTCTGTTACTCTACCCTGATCCCACCTCCCAGACTGTATTCTTATTACAACATCCCTTACATAGCCTACCCATTGAAGACCTCCAGGCGTCAGCGGTAACAGGGCCTCCTCAGGGACTCCGTTAATGGGGCTTGGGGTCAGGTCGACGAGAGAAAGAATTATAAATCATTTCTGAAAAAGTGGTGTCGATTGGTTTAACATACCATAACTGACAGTGTATGGGAGAGGTAATATTCAACTCAAGAACCCTTTAGTTGCGGTGCCATTAAACGCATTTAGTCGTTCCAAGTATGGGAAAAATAAATATAGCACATTAAACTTCCCAAAGAACAATCATGAGAACTTGCTACATGCAACACAAACTATCTCATGTCAGGTAAGATCAAAATCGATATGGATGTAATCCAAAGAGAGCATTTTCACTACACTGTCGGTCAAGTCGAGGGGAAGGTATGCCAACCCGAAGATTCTGAAGATTGAGCAAGTCAAATCAACATTGTTGACCAACTTTGCATAGAGGGAGTCCAGTGAATTGTATTATTATACTCATAAAAAAATATTAAGGAAAAAAAATATAAATAGATTCATCTCACAAAACTATGGATAGAGATCGCAAAGATACTACAACAAGGTTAGGAAAGGCTTCATTATCTTATTCACCCAGAACCGTCGTCTTTTTAATCTTGACTCATTTCGTTGAATCATCGTGACATTGAAATTAGCGTAGAGAACGGCCATTGTTCATTAAGAAGCGACCTACTGAAATGAAATGATGTCGTTATGACCTGCCGGCGAGTGTGAATGCTACTGGCGAAATCCTTGATCTTACCTGATTCATACCGTGAATCGGCCCTAGCTAGGGCTGGGGTAGGCTTAGAGAAAAATAAGCTGGGAAGGATAATGTGGATAAAGAGAACGGGGAGCGGACTTGAAGACATAGGAAGGAAGAGAGAGGACAGGTGTGGAAGCACCTGGCCCCCACCTGCTGGCTGTTACCTTGGCAACGCCGCGTCAATCCGACACGGTGTCCTGTATCGGTAGTCGAGTATGTCTAGGCAGTCATTGTTGCCACTATAAGCACATTACAGACGAGATGGGTCAGTGGAGGATCAAGTTAAATGCAGGGCGATCGTTCGCTTTTAGCTAAGGTTAATTGAATGAGGAAAAAAAAAAAAAAAGTCGAATCACCCTCGAAGGAAAATTTGCATATCCACCAAAAGGGTCTTCAAACTCCATTTGACGGAAAAGATAGAATACGCACCTATATAAAAAGCCGTATGGGCGATTCCTGAGAAATAATTAAAATCAGTTTCACATTGAATATCAGCCACAATCACGGTCCTCCACTGCCCGAATTCCACAGGTCGCTCCACAACACATTTTAAGAAGTGTGGGGAGGCAAAAACATAACGGGTGAAGGTAGATTTGTACAACCAAACATCAAGGATGTATCAAGGAGCTTTTTCATAATTTGTGGAAGATTCCACATATGTTCAAGAAAGTATTATGAGCAAAATATCAGAATTATAATTTTTAAAAATCCACTCAGTATTCTAAGGTCTCCCCCCATTCCTTAGAATCAATCTCCATTCATCTCTGACAAAAACCTCCCTCATCCCGTAGTCTATGCTCCAAAGACCCCTGCGATCATTTATTCCTATTGCTTGGACGTCCATGTTCCATGTAGCCATAAGCCAATGTGAACGCCCTTCATACTGCCTAGTCATCTGTGGTTTAGTAGAAACCTTGAAGTGAGATGCTCCAGTCTCATTTGAACTCAGCGGGTAAACAATAGTGTAATTTCGTGTTCTGAAAATAAATGAGACAGTCCCTGGAAACGAGAGAGGTTCGTGAGGTGGAAACGGGGTCAGCTGAAACCGGTACAGAAACACTTATTTTAAATCTTTGCGACATATACTAAGGGCAGACAATAATCGATTAGCCTAATGACAGTAATTCAAAAGAAAAAAAATTACAGAAGAATGAAAGTAATTGGGCACGATGCAGTAATTGGAGACAAAAGACACGAGGGTGGGGTTGAGCCAGTTGCCGACGGGACAGGCTGGGGAGGAGAACTCGTTCTGAGGGATCTAGTTTTTATTTAGGTAAAAAAAGACCAGCTTCATTCCCAAGACCAGCTTGCAGAAAACTTCCAGGCATTAATGCCCTTCATAACTTAGCTCTGAGCGGGAGTAAAACCTTGAATGGGCATGAGTATTTAGTTTTGGAACAAGTTGAGCAGATTAGTTTTGTAAATGTAATCAACAGCATCTGAGTAGCTCCGCTAATGTCTTAATAATACTTATAAAGAAATATTAAAATATTACAACGGATAAAGTCAAAGCCGATTGATAACTTGAAACAGAACACAGGAATAGACTACCAGTCCATTAGCGAACTTATCTCAACTAGTCAGTACAGGTTAAATGTAGTAAATTAATATTATTATCATTATCGTGTATGGTTGTAAATTGTTATTTTTGATCAATTTGAGTTAGAAATAACTTAATTTGACTATAAAGACGATTATAAACCAAGGTTAGTTGAGCAATCTTACTGCACTGGAATTGCGCTACGCAGGTGACGTTAAATCAGCCAGCACCACGTATCATGGAAAAACCCCGTTTTGGGATGGAAATCCCAATTAGAGGAAGAAGAAGAAGGTTACATGTTCGTACACCATGCAACAAGGATGAGAAACAAATCGTATTAATCAATTTGGCCAGTTCATCCTGCCGTCGGCTTTAGATTTGATTTTGAGATTGAATGATTTGAGCGGCGAACAAGGCAGCTGATTTATAAATTTCTTAAATGAGTAGATGAGTTGGTTCAGGTGAGCTGGTTTGCTTGGAAGATTTTAGATTTTTAACAAATTCATTAATGGACATAGTTTCGACATATTGCGGGTGTCTGCGTCAGGGTAGAGAATGTTTACCGTTTAAGTCATTTCTGGGAACTGATCTCTCATAAACTCTTCTTCTCACACCTAACAATGAATGACGTATCATTATTCAGGGACCACGGATATAATTTTCTTAATTTCGTCAAGTTTTCACCCAAAGAGTCCTTTATTTAGCTCAATGAATTATTCATTAATATACACCACCAGCAGGTACGTAAAGGTCAACGATCTATGACGTTAACTACTGCTGCTTTGAACTTGACGTTTAGAACGGCTAATAAAAGGGAATTAAGTCAGAGAGGAAGCGGCAAAGGCGATGATAGAGGAAAGGTGCAAAGGCCTCAATACAAAAGGAAGGGGACTAAGAGGAAGAAGTGCTATTGACGAAATGACAGCAAGGCAGATTAGCTATTTAGCCGTGCAGAGGAGAGAAACAAGCGAGGCGGGGGTGGGGGTAACTGTGCCACCTTATTATTCATACAAGCGACTGTCTCAAAGGAGTCGAAGGCCATTTTGACTTTACAATCGTTTGGGGGGGGGGGGCACCTGTATTACAGGGGCAGATGTCCGGGGGTCAACCACCCACTGTTTACCTTCGTCTCCGCTCGAGTAGAACTGCTTCACTCAACGCAGGCGCCAACTCGATATATAAATCCAGAGATCCGACACACAAAACTGAAAACATCCATATGATACACTGAATCCAGCTGACTAATTACGTATTACCTTAGCAACAAAAACCTTCATAACGATCTTAATAAACCCTACATTCTTGAACTCATCCCTTCCAAGTCATTACAATCCCCTAACACAGTCATTACACTGCGACACTCATCCCTATAATCCTCCTCGGAGACTAAAGCGTCAGTGCCTTCATGATCTGCTATAAATACGTAACAGTGGGAGTCCTGGCAATGGCCAGTTTCTCCAATCATGTCCTGAAAGTCTGTGGCTCTCCTGGTCAGCCTCCACTGGCTCGTATACGGTGACGCGACTAACGGTGGAGCGTTCCCCTTTCGCATGCGAGGAAGGAGACATCCATTTGGGTTTGGGAGGTCTCTGGGCTGTTAGCAAATACTGTGATTTTATGAGCGAGGGAATGAAAATTGTAAATATGGTGTGAATGAGAATATTTATCACAATAAAAAAGTTTCAATATATATAAATTTAGTAAGACCTTTACTTTTTTGTAAGTGGAATTAGAATAGAAAAACAATTGTTTTCCGGAAACAAGTACCCTACAAATAATAATAAAGTTCAGATAACGAATTCATTGCTGGTGATCAAAATAAATATTACATTATAAAGATAAGGTACATATTAAAAGGTCAATAAGATAAAAATTAAATCATTAAAGAAAAAAAAGTCATAGAGGAATTGTTACATTAATTAAACTTTTAAATGAATGCCTACAAAATACAAGCTATACACACAATAGTAAAAACTAAGGTGGGTGCCAGCCAAACAGCTAGTGTTCCCAAACTAGCAAGTGGTGAGGAGGTGTTCGAATAGAAGGGTTTTGAAAGTTCTTAAGGAGGAAGCAGGGCAGATACTAGGAGGGAGAGAGTTCCAGAGAGTTGTGGAGCGAGGGAGAAAGGAGAAGTCGAATGCTGCAGTTTTGTTGGAGTATAAATGATTTGATCTTTAGAATATCGTTACAACCTGTATTATTACTACGGAAATCAAGGGATTTCGGAGATATTTTAGATAAATAAATAGATTCAGCAAGCACTCATGCTGGCGTGCCTTTAGCGTCTATTCAACTCTACGAAGTGTAAACAAGGTTCCACGATGTTGAAAATGGATATTTGAGGCAGACTGCAAAGAACTCGACGGATAACATCGTAATGGGGAAAAGCCTTATAAGGCCCGAGATAAATACAACTTGAAACGTCAAAGGTGAGATGGAAAGATGAAGGACACACAGATTGTGGTCAAAGATTTACAACACCTGCAAATGATGATCGTCTCTTAAGGGAATAACAGAATAACTACTTTATATAACAGCTTGAGGGACATTTACCTAATAATCGATTTAATGGTATTACCTAGAGCATCAAGGGATCGATTATGCATCTGAACGTTATGTAATGCATAGTAATAATGTCCCCAACAAAGGGAAGTACCTACGGTCTCTGACCCCTCATTGGGTTTAACGCCCTTGGTTAAACGGGGTTACCACCCCCCTCTAGCTATGGAATGGCAATGCCCAGCAGTTCATTCTATTGCGCAGCTCATGATCAGGGAAAAACTGTTCAAAATTCTTGATAACATTTATTACATGGAGCAAAAGTAATCAATGACCCAAGAGCACATTTTACCTTCAACAAAAAAAAATTATAATGCATACGAGGCTTGATCAAAAAGGACGTGAATTTTTGTTTATCTTAAAAACTTTTTATTTATTCATCGATAGAAATTTTCTCCCCTTCACAATAAATCTTCCTCAGATATAATACACTTGTGCCAGGGCTTTTTCCAATTTTCAAACTCACTTTTCGATATAACTCCTTGTTCCCTCAGCGATTCTTCTTTTATCTCATCAATGGTGTCAAAACGTCATTTGAAGGTTTTTTTAACTTGGGGAACAAAAAGAAGCCGCAGGGAGCCATGACCGGCGAATACGGTGGCTGAGGTAACGAACAATAAGTGAGGGGTGAGCGGGAGCGTTATTGTTCGGCCACAATTCCGGTCGTTTTCGTCGGATAACTTCACGTAAACGGTGGATTACTTCCAAGTAATACATTTTATTGACCGTACGACCTTCTTGCAGGAACTCATGATGCACTACGACATCGAAATACAAAAAAGTGAAATTATAAAATTCTCGTTATTTTTTTATCAAAACACGTATAATTACTGTAAAAAAAAAACCATGGAGAATAACCTGTAGTCAATAACGATTAATCATCTGAAAGTAGAAAGTTCTGAGATTCGTTAATGTGAACTTAGAACCCAGTGTTCTATCCCCACTTCGGATAAAACACTAAAAGTGAAGATGTTTCAAGAGAAACTCCGTATTTCAAAGTTTGGGGAGACCTCTAGTTAATTTAGCTAGCTTACACAGGTGCGCTGAAAAGTTTCCGACCTCAACATGAAGATGATAATAAAATAAATAAAAGCTTTCTTAGGTCGGAAACTTTTCAGTCCACCCTCGTATGGCCGTTATCCGATCTTAACTGTATATAACTGAATGGTTCATAATAGATTTTCTATGGTCTATGAGTGACTTTGAACTACCTAGAGCAGTAGCTAGAATTAATCGCTAACAGTTTTCACAGACTTCACTTGTGCAATCGATATGTGCCGTGTTGTCCGTAGGGATCCCTAACGAGTCGCTCCCACAGAATGGATACATTACTCTCATAATTTTACATATAAGCACAAATACACTGTCACTGTTACACGTCTGATTTGGAGCTTACGTCTGGACTAGTAATGGTTATTACACAATGTGCCAGTCGATTAGAATAAGTTAAAATCGATTTTTCCACACCTTCCGATTAGTTATATTTATAAATCTGTTGGTAATATCATAATTTGTTTACCATTTCATTTCAAGGATGCTTTTCATCCTAAAAAGCTATTTTTGTTTTGGGCCTCTACAATTAAGAACCTTCATTGTATACGAGTAATTAAAAATTTGCTCTTTCACGAGTAACTCTCTTTCCTTTTACCTTACGAGTACTTTTGAGGAGAAATTGGAGAGTATAAAGGGTTGAAAGGTTGTTATAGAACAAAGCATGAAAGGGCAGATCCAATATTCTCTGGCTGAACTACATAACAAATAAAGGGCGGAACTGTTTGATGAATCGAAGAGACTTTCTGCAAAGTGGCATCAAAGGTGGAAAAAGAGAAGGCTTGTAAGTGTTTACGCGGCATCAAAGTTTTCCATTATTACCCTATTGGCTTTACTTTTAAACGGGTATTTTCCTTCATCAAGAAATTGAAACCCGACGTTTACTAAATCAATACTGCAATAAAAGCAAAGGATAAACCTCACAGACCTTTACTTTATTGAAAGTATAGTATTGTGATTGTGATGAAATTTTCTATGCGAGTGAAGTCTTAATCCTGATGATAGTTGTGAGTACTTGGTGGAAAAGGACACAGATCAACTCGTTCAAATATATAAATTTTAAGATTAGCGATTCGGTTTAACTTTCTTGGACACATACAGCGTGAATTACGCCACGCTATATAGTTCACTGCATCTTTTATTAGTGTTTTATCATTTCATCCATTTCTCATTATGCCTCGTACTCTTAGGACTATTTTCCGACTTTTCTTCGCTCTGTAATAATGAATTTATCCCAAGATCTTCTTCGGTAGCCTGTTTTACACTGATTATATAACATAAAACGTTTTGACTCAATGCCGCTAAGATTCTTCGATTCATCGAGTAACCTTGCATGCTCATTCCATTATTTTACACTTCCAAAGAGAACGAATCTATCTTCGTTGTGGTAAAATGATTTTTGTTCTCGGTTTCATCCTAACTTCAAAAAATGGAATCCTACATTTTTTTTTATCCTAAATATCCGCAGTTTGCGTAAGTTATCATATTCTAATAAGTCTTAATTTTTAATCTAAAAAAAAAGAAAAAAACAATAGATCTGAAATCGAAATCTAGTGTGCAACGTTGACAGAACTCGCTCCCGCCGGGTTGACCAGAAAGAGCGGCTATCATCCAGTTTAACAATCCCGCCAGGACCAGAACAGATTACAGACTACAGGCCTCGCAATGAAGGCACATTAAGTGGCCTTCACGGCTCCGGCCTGCCACACTGCCTCTATCAATGCTAGCAGGGGACCTACAGTCAATGGGGCGCAAAGCTCAATATCACGCGGTATCAAGCAAGGCTACACGGCCCAATGTATTTGTAATATTGGTACATGGTTTCTCTCAGACTTACATCAGAAATTAAACCGATCTAATAGCCCAGTTCAAAAATAATTTAATCTGGTTAAAATCACATCACGCAAAGGAAAAGGAGTGAATGAACTGCATTGTACATCTCCCGTGTTTTATAACCCTGAACAAATTATAAAATAAAAATGATTTTTTTCTTTACTTATTGAATAAATGTAACTGATTTACATATCTCACCCTGCCTTGCCAATCTTCTTCCATCAATACCCTAGCTCTCTCGGGTTTCTCTAGAGCATCCCTCCGTCCCTTGGCTAGCTCGTCCATTTCTTCAGATGGAAGGTATTAAAGCTGCTCAGTCAATTTCATGGTATGTTCACAAATGCTTAGAATCATTCATGAAAATCATCAAGGTTCATCATTTAATTATCTTAGAGTACGCTGTTCATAGCAGTGCCACATTCCGGATATTTTCTAATAATACGTTCTACTGTTCCATGAGAGAACTGCCGGGCCAAGGACCCTCTGCAAGGTGTGTAATTTTTTCAACTCTTCAGACGATTTCTTCTAACTCCTCTCCAACTACTTGATGCATATTAAAATGCCAGACTTATTATGAGAAGTCTGTAATGGTTAGATAGGCATGACATTGTGCCTTGAGACACTGACAGTTGTTGTCTAGGAGCTTAAGCTTATAGGCATTGGGTTGGAGCGCAGCTTTCGTATCATTATTGCGTCACTATAGATTCTCTTGACCCACAAATGTCCTTCCCATAGATGCTTTTTTGTCATTAACTTGGAAGCATACACTTGTCAACCATTATAAAATTATGAAAATTGGAATTAGTTATCACCCGGATCCTTAATTTTAACATCCAGCTCAGAAATATAGCCGACCTTGTACACCTGTTTGGATTTTTTTTTTCCGTAAATAAATGATCTGTTTCATTTTACCATTTTTTCCTTTTTGTAACTAGGCTACTAACATAACCCCTCTCGGATGAGCCGACGTGTGGCCGAAGCTGGCATAGGCTGCAGACGAGATTTATGCGCGAGCATTGGCCTGGATCCAGCGACCGTTGGCAGGGCAGCCACTACGAGGCTCTTTGTTGTCCCACGCCAATGGGGAATACCAACTGCCAGCAGAGGCATCGAAGGCCACGCATAGTTGTTACCTTTACACGGGCTAATATATCACAGTAGTTTCTTATTTACTAAAAGCAATGCACTTAGGGTTGTAGGAGCAAAGTGCTGTAAATGACACTCTTGGGGAAAGATAGGGATAATTTGAGATAGTTCCGATGATCTCTAATAATAGTATTTCTATTTAGGTGATCTATAATTTAAAAGATGTGGTTTGCGGTACAGTTAACAAGCATTTAGGGAGTTTGTACAAACAATTCAATTTTATTGCTTATTTACACAAACACTAAACTTATACGAAACCAGATTAACCAAAGTCTTCTAAACATAACTCCTAAACGATGGAAATGAAGCCATATAAAAGATCAATGGAGATAAAAATTGAACTGTTTCTCTGCCCGAGGCTATTTATAGGATGAAAGGCCAACAACAGACTCCAATCGGTGGAGTTCGTTTCTACACAATCCACTTGACAGGGACTCACCCACACAGGATGGCGTGTCGACTTCACAGTTTACTGCATCACTTTTAATATCTCTATGTTCTCATTAGGAAAGAAATGTTTTGAAATGAAACATTGCTACATTGATTAGCACGGGAAATTTAAATTGCTCTTTTCCTTCAATAACAAACGAACAGCCACTCCATTAAAATGAGCGGCTTAGCGGCATGAAACGTATACATTGAACTTTTAAAATGAGACAGGAACTGAACCTAGGCATTACCGTTAACTTGTAAAACATATAGGGCTCACTAAAAAAATGGTTTCTTTTTCGTGAGTTTTAAACCTTCGGTGAATCATGACTGAATTACTTTCGCCAATATTGGAAGGCAGACTATTGTGGTTGTCTCGGGATTGGATACAGATTGGTGACCCAACCTGCTTAGCGAAAGGCAACTGAACTCGATTAAAAAAAACTCTTCTTCACGCTCTTAGGCAGAGGACCGTTATTGACGCCGGCTTGCCTAAATAAAATAAAACAATGGAGAAGGAGCGTTTAGAAAGGGAAGAGAATCGGCCGGGTGGATTTAAATATAAGCTGAGTTGGAAGTCAGCCAAGCCGCGGATGCAACTCCCAACGTCTCGTCTTCCTCGTCCATTGACGCAGGCCCTTCGCGAATCAAAAGTCTCTTTGAAATTATTTATCAGCGATCCGTTCGAGCAGCCCTACAGCGCATCAAGATCAGAAGCACCGTTGACATAACTGAATCACTTTTTCAATCTGACAAAGTCTAAGTAAGCTACTCAAAATAAGATGACTACTTATTCTTGTCTAGCCTGGCACGACAAAAGAAAACAAATATTTTTGACAACAGGAAATCATTAAGCAATATACATGATCATGTTTTGATGCTAATGTCTGAAGATGTACCAAAAGCAAAATTAACGAACTCGAGGAGGTATATTTGAAAAACTCACGACAGAAGCATAAAAAAAATGAGCAATAAAGGAAGAACTCCAGTGGTTGCAAATTGTCTTAATAATTTTACCTCCATCGACCATCAAAAACGGAAATATATTTTCCTAACACTTTATAGACGCTGCAATGATGGAATGTAGATTTGAATTATAACATGGATCAGGCGTGTATCACTCGATGGGAAAGTGTCACGATGATGTAACGCTAGTGTTACCTACAATCCTATGGATTAAGATTAAGATTAGGCGAATTTAGAGAATCCGTTATCACTAATAGCTTAGCGGCCATCTTGTTCCAGTGGGTATGGCGAAACGAACAGGCAGAATTCAATAGTGTAGTGCTTAAACCAAGAAGTTAAGTATTCGAATCCCAAAATATATAAATGTTGAGCACTGACTAGATGGAATGGAAATGCTTTTACATATTCAGCTCTGGGCTGGGCAGGTAAAAGCCCGGGTATGATGGACCCAACAACAGTCAAAATAGATTATGAATTAGTAAGTTTAGAGAGGCTAAAGGTGGAATTCCAAGCGAGTGCGTACAAGATCCAAAGGGAAACCTGCTCTCTTTTCAAGGAGGGACGGAGCGAGCAATCGTATTTCGTTTTTGTCTGTATGTTAATATGCTCTAAAGGTGTAAAATTGAAATCCACGCACCTTGAGATATGCCATTACATAAAATTACATCACAGTAGCTAATTTAGGTTTAACGTTTTCATATCCCCCTCCTAGTGAAAGAAATATTAAAGACGGTAAATTTAAATAAAAAAAATGACGTTATAAATGTTTCCGGTAGGATTTTTATGTAAACATTTTTTTTTTATTCCTTGAATATGTAATTTTAAGTGGTCGAGATGGTTTAACAAATAAAATGTTGGTCAAAATTATTGACTAGAGAAAACTCCGTCCGAACCCAAGACATCATTGTACATTCTTAATTGTGTTTACATATATAATTGGAACAATTGGCTAGGCAACTAGCAAGTAGCCAGCATGCATATCATTAAAATAATAACTACCGACCTTCTGGATGAGATGCCGTAAGGATGTTGAGACTCAGTTATCCCAGCTATGACCACAGACAGACAGGCAGGTAGAGTATACATAAAACCTGCCAAGTATAATATAAAATAAGACAGCGGGGCTGGGAGGGAACAGACAAAGAAGCAAACCAGTTACTGCAGCAGCGGCGAGATAACGGGACACTCTCGGCATTCATTAACCCCACTCACTGAGTCCTCCAGTCTTCACTTTTAGATGTCTGCAAACTGGGGCGTCTCTTCACACAGGCAAGGCCGACGGGGCACCTTACGAATATATCTAAGTCCTCAAGAGGAAGGAGGCTCCACTATACTAATGCCAAATAAACAAAATCAACTGTACCATGAGCGAGCCAGAGAGTTTGCTGAAGGTTCGATTCCTGGTCAAAGATTATTTTCTGGAGTGGAATAATTGAGGCGAGGTACAGCTGCTGATGATTTTTTTTTTATAGCAACCAAAATGTTTTCACCTACTGTTCTTGTTTAAGTTTGAAGTAAGGAAAAAGATTATGAGGAGGTTGTGGTACGAAGAAATCAATAAACCAGTAAGTGAGAGCTCACTACCCACTTCTCGACTATAGCACTAAGGAGGTCCCATTTGATAACTGTAAGACGAAAAAATCTCAATAAAACATGAGTGAATGAGGTTAATTATTTAATTAATTATTTAATTTAAAAAAAAGTCTATAATTTTGAATAAGATGTCAAATTAAAAATCTTCTGGCCAGGACTCCCACTGACACGTATTTATAGCAGGTCACGAGGCAACTGCCACTTTAATCTTCAAGGGGATTATAGGGATAAGTGGCGCAGCCTAGTGACTGTGCTAGGGGATTAGGGTGGTTGGATAGGTTACTATGGAATTTATAGAATGGTATATTAAGATCGTTATGAAGGGTTTTGTTGCTGACGTAATAAGGATTCTTAGGGCTGTTGATCGAAAGGATTGGATACGCTTGATGTTCGACTTTTTTGCTGTTCTATACCATATACTATACCACACGTATTGGCTTTAGTATAACTTTGTAGAATAGTAATTTATTTTCTATTGAGAGATGGAATTTATATAAATGTAACTTTATTGGATTTTTCAGTACTTCGTATACGATCTTTTATTAATTTCAAGAAGATTCATCATGATTGTTTTTTTATTTGAATGTATTTATTGATATTTAAAGTCTATACATGAATTTAAAATAAAAACTTGTGTATTATTCATGGATGCGATTTCACCTTCACATTTTAAAAATAGAGACCAAGAATTTAGTATGGTTTTTTAAGCAAATTCCAATTAAAAGCCTTGTTGGGTGTATCGAGAAAATTAATTTATTTGCATGTTGGTGTTTCGCCAAAACTAAGGCACTAATCAGAATTAATCCAAAAAATCGTAATTAATTTCATATTTTATTGTACATAATTATACAACATTATAACATTATGAAATATTCCTAATTATAATTTAAACCATACAGCCATAGTAACTAGCTAGAGTAGCTATTGAAAATTGATGTTTATTAAAGTTTTGTTGGTGGGTCTTTCTGATTATTCTATTCATTAATATGCGTTCGGTCCCTGTTTGACCAATAGTCAAGACGTTTTACAGGTAGGTATCATTTGAGGAGATGAAAATTACTGCCGACTACATGAAATCTTACATCAAGTGTCATTAATTGATTATTACTCAGTAATCCGCAAATGATTATTTTTCAATAATTATGAGTAATGTGACAAATTAGAAATCTCAAAGAAAGAGAATATGACCTGTTTATTGCTAAAGGTTAATTAGAAGGGCACAGCAGATTTGTGGGCAAAATATTGAAATAATCAAGTGGAATATGGGCTGAAGGAAAGGATTCGCGTGGCCAAAATTTGAATTGTGGAAATCGCCTTATCTACTGACTGTCTAGAAATACATAGATCAGAATGGACAGTGTATTTGGAGACATAGAAAGTGGTCATCTGTATCTGTATCTTCCCTTTCCTAGCTGACTTTCCAACAAAATGGTTAAAAAAAATCTCATCATAAGGTTGTAGTTGGTAGGTCTGACTAGCATTAAACAATTTCAATAAAATTGAATACAATAATGCTAAGAAACCCACCCCTGCCAATCTTCTTAAATGAAGCGAGTCCTGTAGCAGCCCACAGTACTATTATTTTTTTAAATTTACATAATTTTGAAATTATATACAATTAATTAGGCTATTAGCTTTCAAATATGTTATATGTAGGTTTTATTAATTGTTGTTTCACGGATTGATTTTGTTTCCAAATACACGTTTTTTTTTTACATGACTCGAGACAATGACTTAGACTGTCGAAAATCTTTTTAATAATAACTTTATATCGTGGAGTATTTATTTAAATATTTAGGTCAACTCAACAAGGGTACAAATTAAACAGGGTCTTCAACTAGAAGGGTCAGAGAGCACAGAACTAGTGGAACAGAAGTAAAACCGATCTCTTAGAAAAACAAACATAGGAAGAACTTTATGTTTACTTCAAAACTGTTTCGGCTTGTCTTACTTCCAACTAAAACAAAATGTGTTCAACAATAACAATCAAAGTTCTCATGACTCGTGTGCGGTTAGCTGTTAACTGTTTTATGACATGAAAGATTTGAGTTGAACTGTATAGGCAGGCGGTGATTATTTAATGCTTCAATTACTTACTTATACTAAAGCAGTAACGGATAAAAGGTAGGATGCAAGAATCATCGAAAAATGACATCACAAATCCACGAGATTTTTCGACTCTCGTCTTAAAGTGCTAATATTTCACATTATGACAGACCGTTATCTCATAGGTATTAAAAAAGCTAATTTCTTAAACAATTGATTATTTTTCTCAATACATACCTGAACAAACTTACGTCAATTAACATGTTCTATGCTGGAAATCAAATCTAGAATTTATTTTTACTAAATTAAAATATTCTATTACTGAAGTAAATTACTTCATCGATAAAAAATAAAATTTATTAGGACATACCGTATTTTCACAAAATGTTCAAACACACTTCTGAAATGCCTAGACTCCTTCATAATTTCAACTTATATTTATTTTTTAAATTTATTAGAATAAATAATCGTTGAACATGAGGCATAGGTGTTGATATGACAGGGAACCATGACAACAAATGAATATTTGACTTTGAATTATTATATAGAGACCCATTATATGATATTGTTATTTATATGTTAAACCAATTCATTATTCTATTGTATTGGACCAAACCTGAAATAAACCATTTAAGTATTGAGTTCATAAAGCTTGGTAAATACTTCGTTTCAGCCTTTTATTGTCGGTGACTTCTCCAATGGGAAGTGTTGTTAATTATATAAATTCCCGAATGTAATAAATCCGGAATTACGGCTCGGGAAGAAGCACATAACGGAAGTACATAACCCGGACCAAGTTATAAAAAATGTTACATTAACAACTAACTAATTCCAGAGTTGTTTTCCAGCACTTTCGTCATCGTGGCCTTAAAACGTAACCAGTTTTGCAACATATCTGTTTGTGCCCATATTTGGTGAGGTATATTTACAATTCACTTCTGACAAAGCTCCTGCACACTACAGCTAATTTATTTTTATCAGGGATCGTATCATCGCTGTTCTGGATAGAAGTATGACTGACATGCTCAATAGTGTGGCCACGATGGTAGTGGGAACAGCACTTCCTAGAGGGGACAATAGGGTGCATTGAAGCCGGCCAGTTGGCGCTGGCAATGATCTGTCAGTCTGGTCAGTGTCTGGTCTACCGTGCAATGGCAAATGTGGGTTACAAGCGCATATGCGAGTCTAAATAAACATATTATGATATACAATAGCTCAGTCTCATATTGGAATTCCTCACTTGCAACAGGCAAAATATATCGATAAAACTTTTTTACTATTTGTTGTTTTGAAGGATGGCTATGTATATGGAATTTCTAAATTGTGCACAATGACCTTCTGAATCGATTTTCCCTATATAATCATACGGTAAATGTGACGTTTCCGACTCATTCAGTCCATTACCAAGCAATCCCTACACAACCAGAAGAAAAATACTGATACAACAAATAATGACAGTGATACATAGCACTGACTGGTGGATATGATCATAAGCAAAAAATATTTTATCATGTCATTTTTTTTTCCTTCATATCCCCTTGTTATTTAAATTATGGAATTCGGTATAGATTCTAAATAAATGAATATAGATGCAATAGGTCAATATTTATCTTGTTATTTATTTTTTTAAAAATAATAATCATCCTTGGAATGTTTAAATTGTCGATTTTTATTGTTGCCTCTTGTAACTTTATTTTTTGCACTATCTTTGAAATTTATACTGGCTTACTGTCTCAGTACTTACATTGTCAAACTGAAGGTGAGCCCCAATCACCTAGAATTGATTCATGTTATAACTTTTAACCTCAAATCTAATGTATGTAACCCAACCTCCTTCAAATGCATCTGCGCATAGCAGAATGAGGAGGAAACTGTCAATTCTTGATCATTTATTTTGTTCATTTTTCACATATTGTATTAAATTGAAGGGGTTTAGAAAAAAAAAAAAAAAAAAAGTCTCAGTACTTAATAATGAAAATAACAAATAACAACTTTAAATGTTAAGTAGATTCTGAGCTATGACTTGAAAAATCTCAAAAGTTAGCGAAAAGGGCTCGAATTCAATGTTCGCATTAATTTTTTTTCAACACCTTCCTTAATTCTATTTTAACCAAAAAACTAATAACAATATAATGGTATATGTCTGGCGAATGTTAACATACATAAACACCTGATTGCTCTATACCAGAATGATCCACATATATTTCATTTGTCAATCAGGCGAATGATTCAAGACAGGATGGGCTCTGTGTCCAAATCACTAATTTTTCTTTCACTGACATCATTAGCTGCGTGATTAATTTGAATCACTATAACATTTACATGGAAATGGCTACTCTCAGTTTCGGATATCAATTCTGAAGGCTAGTATCTCCTTTATTCCATCCTCAAAGCCAAGGACGGGTTGCGGTTTGAAGAATTTTTATTCCATTCAGGTACAAAACAGTTTCCAAGGTCTGCTCGAGATAGCACCGATATTCAATACAATTAATCATACCCGTTTATTAAATCCTCTTTAGAAAAGAAATTTGTTTTATTCTTCGAGTACAGTCCCTCCACAACTGTGCAAGCTTTTTTACCAATTCAGGGGCGTGGACCGCTGAATTTTTTTTGAGAGAAATTTCAAGAATCGGCATGTATTATTTCTACTTCAAAATGGGAAACATTAAAAAAATAAATAATAAACTTAAAAATATTTCTAAGACATTATAATATATTTTACGGTAATTAGGCCTGCATATATTTTGCAATATTTTTCGTATTTTTGGAATAGCGGATCGATTCCCATTATCAACCCCTTGCTTCATCACTGCACGAGTCGTATGACTACACTAAAGCCGGCGGAAGGAAGTAATGCAGCGAGTGGAAGTAATTTTCATGAATCCCAAGACCCTCGTCAAACGAAATACTGTTAACTGGGAGTCCGTCACAAAATACAGAACAAGATGGAAGCGGGTCGTCAAGCCGTCACTGGATACAAAAGGAACCAGAGTTAAAATCCAACGCAGTTTGGTTCAAATAAGTAAATATAGTGACAACGCTTTTGTTACCAGAAAGAAATACACACGGCCTCTGGCACTCTGATTAATCTAATTCAAAAGACAGTTCAGTTCGTATTACCAGGCTGCCAATCAAACCTATACTCCCTCAGCTTTTATTCCATCAATAAATGTGTGTCATTACAATAGAGCAACATACCGTTCTCTTATTACGAAATCTATTCGGTGCTATGTACACATCATCCCTCCCCTCTGGCGTCAATGGCGCAATCCCGGGAAAAATAACTCTTCAGTATGATTAAATTATTTTTACATTTTATCAAACGGTTAACACTATTAGAGCATGGAGAAAGTTTGATAACGAACAGAATAGTGGTTGAGGAAATAACAATTAATACAACTAGTGATTATTAATATACTTCTAAACAGTGTAGAAAATTTTCAATTTATGATTCTCGTAATTTTTTTCAGAGACTTACCGGGACCAGCTAAGCTGCCAGTATTTTACACGGATAGCTGAGTGGAAAGGGCGTCTGTGAGATCTACTCAGAAGGTGACCAGGCTCAAATCCAGGCATCGAAATGATTTTTCCCTAGTAGAAATAGTTATTGAGAAGCTTCATTTATAGAATAAAGTGAGGCACAATCGCACCTCACTGGATTGCGAATTGTGCGCATTAAAATCGCCTCTTAATAACTTAAAAAAAAAAAATTAATAATACGTAGTCGTCCTCGACACGTGATATATTCAGGGCATGTTTTAAACCCTAAACTAGGTTACCTTGAGGAGTGGAGAAGAGAGAAATATTAGGATTTAAAAAAAAAAAAAAAAATTATAACAAACAGCCTACTGGTGGCGTGGACTCAGGCGGGGTAGGCTCAGATAGACAAACCAGTTTCTTAGCGAGGAGAGGCCCGAAGCCTGCTATAAAGGTTATAGAGTCCACAGATTAAACAAACCGGTCTGACCGGTACCCGATAAGAAAATCTATTCCACGTATTGGCTCAGTGCAGGCAGCCCTCGCTTTATAGATTGGCATTTGAGAGCAAGCCATCTTGTCGATTGCTACGGCTATCAGAAGGGGACGCTACAGGCCAAGTCGTGGACGGCGTTTTCCGATCGAATCAATGAAACTACACAATGGAACCACTCATCGAGGAACATTTTTTCACTACACACATACGTTTAAGAATATATGACCTTCCTTGGGTCGGTGTAAGGAGTAGGTCATTGCTTAGCTTCTTCATGGGGGGTTAAAATCCCTGAATATCGATTCCATAAATTGGACTGGGTAGAGAAGGGAAGGGGTGGTTGGGAAATCACGCTTTTCGGACGCCAAGGGGTAAATAAGTAATAATAAATACTGCATGACGTAATCTATGATAATTAAATGTAATTACTCAATAAGAAATAGTTTTATGGTTGATATCTTTACAAGGTACAAAAATTGTGTTACTCATGTGGTTACTCCAGTCAATACACCTTTTCTCACACCCTCATCTAGAATGTGTTCTGATAAAAAATGAAGAATTTGGTTTTAAATAGTAGGAATGCTCGTGTCTCTTCATAATTTATTTTTAATTAGCAAGCCCACGTATGACAACCTGGAGCGCTACACAACGATCAGTTCAATTCCACAACCTATAAAGAACTTTTCTCCCAACTGTAAGCACGAGAACGCCAAGATATGAGGCTTTGAAAGTGTTTGCCAATTAAAGAAAATCTTATGAACTGAAACGAACACTGGTGTTAAATAATAAAGCTTCCATCTTACAGAAGTTTTATAATTTAATTATACCCTTACACTACTAGCACTAAACATTGAACCTTGGTGTTATTTGATACCTAAATTATACCATCTCTTCCAATCTAATCCCTAATTGTATACAAATTGAAGGATCCTTGAAAAATCAAATCCTTGAAGAGAACAAAACTGTGTCAATTTTTATTTGAGTGAGGGTGGCAGCGTTGATGAGTTGAAGGAGAAGTAGGATATTCTGGAGTATTCAAAAAAGGAAGAAAGGTCATGACTTAAGAATCTCAGGAAATTTCTCAAATCATGGAGGACGAGGTTTTGAAGTTCAAATTAGGTTTTGAAAACTGACTAAAAAGCTGCTCTCGCTTAGTGTTGGTCGTCGAAACCGCATTTTGTGATTGATGCTTGCCAAGCTCGAAGGTAGCGGGTACTTTCAAATATGTCGTTAGGTAAATTTCAAAATGTCTGTCGTAAACGATAGTTGAACCAATCGTTTTGAAATTTTAACAACAAAATCAACCAACCAAACCCTGGAAATCTCTCTGGATACTCAAGAATCTGGTTTCAAAAGTAGAGAAGAAGCTTCAATTGATATTGTGTCGACATGAAAAATATGGTCTGACCGGTGATGATCCTTAGATTAAGGATAATTAGTTAATTAATTACTAGGAGTTAAAAACAATTATATAATTTTTAGTTGGGTAACAAGTTAAAGATCTCGACGAACTCATCAAAATATTTCAAACAATAATGACAACTCATTAAAAGTGTCATTGACGTTGTGTTGTCGACTTTAACTCTGTCAGTGCTAAGAGGAATCAATCACACATAGAGAGTTAGCACGGCAGGTCCATTTGATGTGCCAATAATGCTGAAAAATGAAAGCGATCCTATGGAAAACCATAAAGTCTCATTAATCGTAACTTTTAGTTGCTCGGAACGGAACTCAAATCATAGGCCAAATCAAACTGAGATAAACCTTCTACATTGAAAAATAATTGTTGATAAAGAATATGTTCCTATCATACTGATAATGGTATGGTACTAAATATTTTGACATCCTAATTATTAAAATGTGTCGGAGCTTTAGTGCAAATGCAATTAATTAAAATCCGTTTATAGCGGTATAGAAACAAACTGTCTGATGCATGACACTTATTATTCCGTTAGCATTGCCTAGATGAATTTCGCTTCGGCAAGCGAACCCTAATTGACAGACGACACAGGCAGACGCTACACAACCCTCCGATAAGACATGTAGAGGGTTGTCCATGCGCGGGGTCAATACACGACAACCAGGTCGGGGTGGGAATGCCCCCATTAACCACAGGTCCCGCTCACATCAGCCTCCTACACCACCTGTCCCACTGCCGTATCCAACTGTCGCTTATTATATATAATATATAATACAGTAATAATAGCGATAATGTATACTATAACATAAAGTATCCTGGTGACACTCAACGACAACTGAAGAGAACGTTGGGACAGAACCCTTACCAATTAATAACAATAACACATCTTCAACTTCAACAATACAGGGGAGTTATTACTGGATGACCTCTTCCTTCATGAGAGACCTGCCATTTTGTCATATTCGAGGCATTCGTTGTTTGTGAGTCAAAGATTTGAAGCAATACATAAATAAAAAAAGTCAAAAGGTACTCACTGCTATCATCAGGCGAAGGTGCAGGCTCTTCAGGGGTTACGATGACCTTTCCTGTTAACACACAAAACAAAATTAATGGGACTGAAAGTATTAATGATGAAACACTTAAGTTAATAATAGCAACGTAATTATAATTTTGGAACTTTTTTCTTTTTTTTCCCCCTTAGCTCTCAAATTTTTAAGATTATGAATAAGGGAAAAATAAAGGAATTTATTTGGGGTGAGCGGATCCTTTTATTAGGAGTACCTGTTTAAAGGTGAAGTGAGGGAATTAAGGAGTGTGGGAAGCCTCGCTAGAGGATGAAATGTTGCGGTGCAGTGGTGAGAGTCCACTGAAGGCTGAATTTTGGAACGAACGATCCATAAACTTTAATTCATGTTGGCCGAAACAAAATGTTCGGGAATCTATCTAGATTTAGGCTTCACCGGGGACACGATGCGCCCCATAATTTATGTTACGGAGAGCAAGTCAGACCGTTTTCTTTGGCTATGAATTAATAACCTAATTAGTATCATCAATAAAACTAAAATTGACTATTCTATTTTAAAATTACATCTATGTTTCTCTTACATAATCAATTTTTAAAAAGATATATAAACCACTAAGTCATCTAATGCCACTAAGAATTTTATCATCAGAATCATGAATTATCAGATAGGACATAATTAATTGCTGCTGGTTATCTTCAATTTTTTGTGACTCAAATGATGAAGATTGCGAACAAGTTATGGGCGCAATACCGACTAAACTACATTCCTTAAAGGTCCAGTCAATTGTCTATTCCTGGTAGTTTGACCAAGTGAATACTGTTATAGCGCTACCTTCAAAATAATACATTCATACAACTTCTTTAGTATTATTGCATGATTTCGTTTGGTTTCATGTTGGAAGAGTTCAGAATGTATTGAATATTTAACATTTTAATTTTAACTTTATGTTTAAGAAAACTATAATAACGTTAACGCTAGAAGATATTGATAGAATATATAGAAAATTTGTTTTAAAAGCTTGAAAACAGAAATCATTGGAGATCATCCAAGCCGATTGCAATGTACGCCCTGAAACAGTGTTTAATATCTAAGACTATACGAGACAAAGAGAAATCATAAAACAAACATATTAACCACATGGAAAGATGCAGAAGCTTATATACCGGCTAGATTACTATAGCTATACCATCCCGGCGGGCGTCTGGCACGCGCCAGTCAAAACAAACGGAGGATTGCATAAGATAAATCGATGAGAAAGAAGGGTTGGGGCTGAAAAATCAAAGAATCAGTGACGAAGGTCAGAGACTGTTTAGGGGCTGATAAGGAAAGATAAGGGCGGGGGGAGGATGGGCGGGTCGATAGGGTTGCCATGGGAGCGGCCGCTTTGATGTCCACCGCCCCTCCACCTGCCAATTGATCCCTGTTTACTTTTCACTGTCCTCGGTGAGGCCGAGCCCGGACGTCTTCTCGTGCATGGCTGGAGATTGAAATCAATTATCAGAAGATTGTCCCGCGAATGATCTATTTACTGCAGACAACTGCCGCGGCATGCAGCAGCACCGTTCGGTAAGTCTAACCTTCACAGTGCAGGAAAAACAATGAACCATTTGATGAACCTGCAATTGTCTTAAGAGTTTGGCACACAAACCTGCCAGTTCAGAACAAAATATCAAGTCTAGTATAAATAAGCTTGTATTGTTATTTTTAGATGAATCAACTTTGATTACACTATTTTTAATAAATATTAACAAAAATAAAAACGCTGGGACGGTCGGGACTTCGGAAAGTCCAGTCGCGAGCTCTATCAATATCTTTAGGAGTCACCGTAAACATCGCCCGGTTCGATCATCGAGGGAGTGGAATAAAGGATAATTTATTGCTTACTACATGTATTTGTTATTTATTTTGGGGGGGGGAAATAAAAGAAGGTCAGCCAACACAAACACCAATTAACTGGCCTTGTATCTGGTTTGCTGTAATAAAAGCAAGTTGCGTGTGCAGATAGAGGGCGGGTTTCCCTCGTACGAGTTATCAAGCACTCGAAGCAGGACAATTAATGAACGTAGCATTAACAAACTATCCCTCAATCTTGTGATATAGCTTCGCAAAATATAGTGGCCTATTCAAATGTAGAAAAATTGGAAAGTATTCAGTATATTGTTGGCTCCATCCATTCCTCATTGTTTTACATTGTGAGACCGTGAGCTCACTAGAGGTTGCCGCTAATTTAGGTGAAAATGATGGAAGTATAACCTATATATACCCCAACATAGATCTTCACTACACACGCTCTGATTCGGCGACCAAAATTCATAAAGATGTGTAAACCTATTTGTAATTGTGACGCTGTTACTATGGGAGGCGAGTCACTCTGTATTAGCCCTAAGAAGCGTAATTTTCATTACTGCTCAGTCTAATAACGAATGATTAGAATAATACGGTTACAGTCTTATGATTACCACGATACTAAATGCCTAAAGAAGCAGAGAGGAAGACAGAGAGCATAAGCGCAGAGTTGGCAACAGAACCCGCGCGGCCTCATGAATTATGCAGGGCACAGACCGGAGCACATTCGCCATATCTCAGAGCGCAGCGGCTATTTTTACTACCTCCGTCTCACTGGCATACATTACACAGTGCCACCTCTATCAGTTCTTTACGCCATAATTGTCTTAGCTTACATCTGTCATGCCTGCTCTATTACCTACGGAGCTAACTCACAGGGTAGATGATAGAGCAACCAGTCACTCTGTATCAGGGCTAAAAGGTGGGTGGGTGTCAACCCTACTGATAACATAATCCGTTTACTGAGATGTACAGTAACAACAAACATTTATCATCCATCATAAGATATCAACGCATACATTTACAGGCAAAAGAGACTAGCATATTATGTTCTACGATAGCAGCCTTAAGCCTTAGTAAAAGTGTAATAAAATACAACTCGGCCAACGCTGGATACCTGATAGATATGATGTAGTAACAGCTAAAAAAAATCTTTTCAAGGCCGATGGCTGTTACATACCTACCTAATCACCTTACAGCTTGATTGGACAAATGGAACATTAAATTGATCCGATTGCTGGTCGCTGTCTCCCAACACTCCAGACTGAAGCTCCCTTTAGGTGGTAAAAGGATGAATCTCTGTAAGAGAAATTCCCAGAGCATTATCATCCTCCGGATTAAGGGTGCACAGGTCAAATGACATCTCTGACGAAGCATACCATGTCAAATGCCTTGATGACGTCTATGCTATAGCTATAGGTTTAGCCAGCCATTAAGGTCTGCAGACATTGCGAATAGGACAGATGGCTAGGGGATGATGGTGAGACAAATGGATAGCCGTTGGTACGAGAGAGAGGATGTACAAGAGGCCTAGAAGGGGGGACTGAGGCTCGCTTTATTGCCCCATAAAACACCGAGAGGGGGAGTGGGTTGCCTTGCAGTCCACCACCGGCTCTCCAAGCCCTATTTAGCCAAACAATCTCCATTTCACATCTCTCATATTCACTTATGTACCTCTCTTTGCATACATATATATAACCAATAACTAGATATATGATTCAGGGTTATGATTCAAATGCATTAAGTAGTACTGTATGAAATGTAGCATTGATACAGAAAATATCGAGGCACCAGGTTTGGAAAAATAAAGGTTCAGGAAATGAAGTTTATTGTCTTTGATGTACAAAAAATTTTTTTGTAAAAAAATAACTAAATACTGACGGAATTATTATCCTTTATCGCTAAACTTAATATAGGAGCGATGAGGATAATTCGGGCAAAGATAAATTTTTTTGATGATGAAGCATGGATTCTTTAAACCAGAAATAGTTCCAGAACCACTCCACTCCAAAACTTTTCAGATCATTTTTTTAGACATTAGAATCACTTGTCTCATTCTAAGTACTTTTATTAAGTTATAATACCAATTGGGTATTATTGTTCAAGTATAATCTTAGGAACCTTTCCGATAGTGAGACGTTAGCAGAAATCAATCAACGATATGCCCAAAACCAGCAATCCATCGACTGAAGAAAGATTAATTACCACCTCATAAATTATAATGTACATTTGCATTTCTACACATAGACGGTACATGTAAAGTAACAATACAAAAAGGTCGAACAAAAGGGGTAGAATCTCTCCTCTCCCCCCAGCTCATTAACAATTCAAAGTCCTAAGAGTCGCTGTAGCGTGCAAAGAATGTGCTCGGTTTCAATTTTTATACCTTAATTTACAATTCAAATTTATAATTTATGTGGAGCGGAAAAAGGAAACGATTATAAATTCGTAAGCCTGGCGGAATGGCTGGGAGGTAAATCGAGCAAAATGACGTCTGCTAACCACACACAAAAAAATGCGAAGGAGTAAAATGCTAGGCTACCACGGCCCGTGCTTACTTAACAAATATACCACATTTACTATGATGCACTTGCTACTGACCAAATTTTAGTCAGGATAGCAATTATACTCCTATTTAGAAACCCTTTCTTTTGTATTTTTATTCTGTTCCGGAAAATGTGATTCTTGAAGTAGGCATGAAAAATTACGGTTTCACTCAATGGCAAGAAAAATATTTTTTCATAATATATTTTCAAAAAGGAATTGTATGTCATCATGAGTAGGGTGTTTTCAGGTTCTGTTGAAAAAAATAGCTTGATTATTTTTGTTCTCAATGTATTTTGTTTACAGTGCAGTCCCTCTCAGACCTAGTAATTAATGACACTTAAGTCTAAGAATATGGCATTGCTCCTTATAAAATGTAAATATCAAATTGGACCTCCAAGCAATCTTATTTGACTCTAGATCGGACTGGGTATAGAGACTCGGGTGAAAACACAAGGGTTTTTTTTTGGTTTTGAACATTTAACACGACCTAACAGCACCAATTAAAAGCATAAACTTGTAAATATTTAAAGTTACTGTTCCTGGATACACCAAACATGACAATTTTAGGATAACATTCACATTTTTTGTTTTGCTTAATGTTTGATAATTTTCTATTTGACAAATATATTTCATTTATTGCATTTTTTACGTCTAACACTGCAAAGCCAGAGGAAAAAAAAGGTACTAATTCTATCTACATAAATTAAACATATAACTCTGCAATTATCATTCAATAAATTGTAAAGTTAATGATACTACGTACCTCAATGAGTTAACACCTAGGGATTTCGCACTAATAACTATTGATAATAGCTCGAGACGAATTAGCAAACAGACGACTGTTCTCAAGTCCTATCTCTCCTAACCCTCAATCTCAACAGCATTACTACAGTTCAATGTTAACACTTGGCAATTCCAAGTAACCTAAACTCCTCCGTCCCGCTGAGACGACATCGACCAAATAATATCCACCTGCTAAATCAACAATAACAAACAACAAGAACGACGACGGTAAGAGACGAGAGGAAGACTATATCGAGTCGGACACAGGAGAAGAAATGGCCTAAAGAAAAGAGCGTAGGGCGCGGCCTTGAACGGGCAGCAAGATGGCCGCCGCAGTTACCATGGCAACGCAGACCCCCCACCACCTCCACCTCTGAGCTCCCGCTCTTATTAAGTGTCATTTAGCGATTATCTTTTCCAACTTCCTGGTACGCTTTCTCTCGTTCCGTTTGCCGTCCTTTCGTCTTCACTGGGCCAACAGTCAAGCAATATACTAAATATCTATTGGCAAAAGTCTACTTGTTAATTCACACAGATTTTGCAATCACTAAGAATGATTAAGGGGCTAAATGAGTAGAGGAACAGTTCTATTTAGTATATAAGAGACCTAACTATTTTCACTGGTTTATTTATACAAGTAGATACAAGAGATATATTTAATTACAAAAAGGCAGGATGCAATGTGGCAACCTCAAAATAAATGAAAAATACAAGTAAAATTGGTACCCTTATTTTTGCTCATCATTAATTTCATATGTTTATTATACATTATTGACAAATGGGGAGAGGATGTTCAGAGAAGATTTCTAGTGCAGAAACCAAGATAAAGATAGATAGAGTACAATCTAGGATGGTCTCTAAGCCTGGACTTAAACGCAAATGAGAAAAAAAAATATTTATAAGAATCTTTTCGAAATAGAAGTGCCAACTGGGATCGTGAAAACTTGTAACTCAAAATATTCGTAACTTAATGACCGACCATGATCGATATTGATGGTGATCTCTTAATAAAATATATTCACAACATATTCTCAGGATTTCCGCTTAGGAAAGGAAGGGGAATAATGTCTTCACTCTCATTTTGAGCCAACCTCTTGAACAAATGATAATTTACATAGGCATGAAAATGAATAACTCTATACTAGAAGTACTTAAGCATGAATGACGCTGCCGTGAAATCATTGAAACCAGCGGCTTTTGCTACTACTGGTAGGATAGCCCAGTCTTAAAAGAAAGTCAATGAACCATTCCGGCTACAGGAAAAAGGCTGTAAAAAAATTTAGAAAAAAGGCAACAGATTGAAAATGAATCAGGAAGAAAGTCACACCCCATTGTAGTGTTGTGGATTACTTCAAGAAACCTTAGAAGCTCCAAAGAGTCAATAGATTACTAGCATTTTAGGTCTTAATGGACCTATATTTAGGATACATGTAGTACTATAGGGCCTATAAAATATTAAATAAATTGAAAGTAATTTGGTACAAATTTTTTTTGTTTTGGGGAAATAGTTACCTAATAAAATATAAAATCAGAAATGATTTCGTATGGTTCATACCGCTATACATCCACTCACACCTTATTAATGAGGGAATAGTATTTAACAATAAATTCAGAGCCAATCTTGGGATTTGAACCTTCGAAGGTGGCTATCTCACGAAATGTTAAACCGTAATCGACGTCCAAAAAAAAAAGTAGTAAGTGGAGAAAGGTTTCTACCCCACTGATCCATTGAATCGTGAAATGGTCGAACGGTATCCACCGGTAGATGGAGAGCAAAAAGCCGACTATTGGGCAGGTCCGGTGAGTCACTTTCCAACTGAGACAAGCAACTGATAAAGGGATATCGGTAAGTATCGTAGATCAGTTCACCAGCAGTCATTATAAGGTGATTTCAATTGTTTTTTCAATGCCATCCAAACTCCAGACGGGTATAAGCTACCGAAGAGTACAATAAAATACAGTAATGAGCGGGTGAATTTGTTAGGATAAGCCCATTCGTTGATGAATAAAAGTTGACAGATTTTCATCAAACATATTTGTTTGTTTTTTTAAATCTCTACACTGTCTCTTCTCTGCACCTTTTAGCTACCCCAATGCAGCCGGGTGATCTCCATTTCAATCAAAAATTATTAATTTAGAAAAGTAAAGGCCTGGGCACTTCGCCTAGTTTAAGGAGCACTATGAAGCTTAAGGTTGTCATTCTTTTGCTCTGTTTCAAAAGGATTCCAGCTAAGACCAATCTTATTATAGCAATGTTATTAGGTGCATATAGGTTTACTATAAAATTTTAATAAATCTATTTGGAGTTTAAAAACTTACAAAACTCGATGAATGCGAAGTACGCTGTTTTTTGGACTGTGAGACTGGTAAATGATGTTAGAGGCCATTCAAAGAGGGAACGCCTGAGCTTTATTATTGTGAAGTATTGTATACCTTGGGCATTCAGGTATAATATTCTAAACTTCTTGAAATAGTAGAATTTCCCGTTGTATTAGTAACAAATATATATTTACAAATTTTTTTTTTATTCTTTCATTCATCGTCAACCGTCCTCATAAGAAAATCATGAGCAAGTGTTGCTTCGAAGTTAACTAGACTACTAATTTATAGTTGCGTGGATAAAACTTGGTTCTGGTCCCAGTAAAGCAATTACCAATAGATATATGGAAGAGTAATAACCTATAGATAAAACGCATCTGACCTTAATGGGTCAATAAAATAGTAATGAATTCCAACCGAACCGATAAAAATGGTTTGATGGTGCGGTAAATCCAGAAGTCGTTTTTATTTTATTTTTAATTGTTGTTTTTGGTCGTTATATCTACATTTACACAATGTTCTCTAGGTTTATGAAAATCAAAATAGACTACGATTCACTTTAGGCACTTGGTAGTCTTTAGCCTGGAGGGCTCTGGTTGAATATAATGTGAACAAATACGTCATGTCGGAGCTCTGAATAAAGAGCAACTGTTATAAACTAGTTGTGGATACGACTTGAAATCGGAATTGAAAATAAACAAACTTTTCCCGTATAATGAAAACGATATTTCTTCAGTTCGGATCTATCGGAAACTTTTGATGGACGTTTTGTGAAATAAATCTTAATGGAGTAAAAGGCTTCTTTAATGAACTTTTTGTTCTCTCGAAGCTTCTAATAAATGTTTTAATAAATCCTTGAAAAGGCTTCTAAAACCGTTGATAAAATCAGACGATAGAGAGAGAGAGAGAAAGAGAGAATGGCGGAGGGGGGGGGGACAGAAGAAAATCCAACACTGGCTGGGAAAGTTTGGGAAGAAAAGTTCGCAAAGTCTCCTCCCTTCAAGGACCCGGCCAAGTTTCTCGGAGATAAAAACTTTGATAGTTTTATGGCCGGCAGTTTTGCCGAACAGAAGAGAAACGACCACCTCCTATTATTATTGTAGGATATATAACTAACTTGGAACTTTTAGGGTACTTTATCTCTGATATAACTGCTCAGGGCGGCCCTTCTCCTTTATAGTCAGCATAACAGTTTTAATTGTACAACTATATGCCAATACCTCAACAAAATTTTTTCAATGATATAACTATAAACGTCTAAAATAATCGGATGAAACTACAAATAGGTCAACTTTCAAAGTCAGAAAATAGAAAAATATGCAAAAATACAACTCCTGTGGAATTTTGAAATCGATTTTATCGGCCGTCACAATTACTTTTTGTGATAACAGTCCACTAAAGCCCCAAAATATTTTACATGTTATTTATTAATCGAAATGTCACTATCTATAATTTTATACCTTACTTGATAAGTAAGGGAAATATTTATTTATATATTTTTTTAATTATTATTATTCGTGTCGGTCACTGAGGAAGGAGCGTGGGGGGACTTCCCAAGACTCCACTTCCCCTTTCACATGCGAGGGAGGGGACAACCATGAAGATTTGGGAGGTCTCTAGGCTGTTTTTAAACACTGTATGAATGAGCGAGAGAATGATGAATTTAAATATGGTATGAATGAGAACATTGAAAACAATTACTTATGGCCCAATAAAGCAGATTGTAATTTTATGAAAATAAAGAACTGTCTATATACTTTATATATATTTATTTTTATTGATTTCTCATTACTTTTTATTTTTTAGCATTTCTGGTGCATAAATAATAACTATCATGTGAAATATCCCATTTTATGAAATGAGCTAATCAGGATGTCAATATCATTAAATTGATAGTCTGATAAATATAATAGACAAATATTAATAATATAAATGAAAGCAAAAAAAAAAAATATAGGTTTTAGTCTATGGAAAAAAACAACACGGAAATCTGAAAAAACGCTCACGAACAAATGTGGGGGAGGAGTTTCACAAGATGAACCAAACGCATTATCAATCTGGTCAATATTCTCACACCTTTGAATCCATGCGTTTCCAGTCGTCACTTCGCCCCTAAGTTCAACGCCTTCATTCTTCTTTCTGATCGAAAACAGTTTTTAAAAATTGACCAGGTTGTTTCATCACTCTCATGGGTTCCATATTGAAATCACCGAACAAAAACGTTTGCACATTCCTCGAGATCGACTGTTGCTCTATACTTGCGAAAATTCGATCTGAGGTTAGGAAGGAATGCCCTACAAAAGAGAAAAAAATCACTTCGACCATTTTAAGTTAGTAGAAGAAACCAAAAACCCAGGGAAATGGTGAACTTGTAGATCTGGCTTCTGCATTTGTCTTCGCAAGCACTAGTTTTGTTAGGGTCTTTGTCATGACAGCATGGTCTCTCTCCTGCTTCTACTACCCTCTAAAACAGTCTGCGAAGCTCTGAGTTGTTATTGTTCCAACCGTTTTGTTGCTCTACACTAATGTGAATACTGTTATGTTGTCATTTAATGGACACTATGTAATTATTGGATACCAACTGTTTGTGTCTGAGGTGTAATTAGTGAGAGTTCGTCATGCCACGTGGTATACGTGTCATTTCATTGTTTATAGCTATGTATTCTCTGTATGTTATTTGTCATTAATTAAAGATGTACTTTTATTTCTTTATGGTTATCGTATGAACCTCAAAGAACTCTTAAATGGGTAAAGGATAAAACGGGACGAAGAAAAATATAACCGCTAAGACACTTGTGGGAAACCTCTTTGAGTGTTAGAGCACATTGTAGAGTTCCAGCAGCGTTTATTATTACAGTATGTTATCAATGGTTTATAATCGCTTTAGTAAGTTTAGTTTTTGATACGAAATCCAATTCGGAGCAATAGTACAACAATAAAAACTCTATGTGTATTAATTATCTGATCAACATGAAAACAAAGTCTGCTAAATATAAATCGAGATCAGTGTTCGCGTCGATTCGCGGGGTTGGGAATATACTAGCATTCGGCGAATGGCGAATGGCGATCGTTAGCAGTCAGTATCCGGCCAAAGGCACACGCAAGCGGAATATAATACAAGGGCTGCTTGCTCGGTTCTGGGAAAATCGTCTGATAGAATCAAATAAGCATATAGATATAAAACCAATTGATTTCACAACCATTAGTAGACACATGTTTGCCGCTCACTCATTGCTTTTAATTAGCAACACGACGAGCCAAAACAGTTATTTGAGTATGCTCATTTAGTAGGACGGTTTGATTTATATTTAGTATATAATATTAAATTAAATAAATATAATTTTGATATATATTTAACATATAGATGAATTTTTGCCAGTCATTAATTCCGGAAAAGTGTTAGGAAGACTGAAAATTTAAGTATCAACGTAAATGTTTAGCAGTTAGTGGCGTGATACAATATTTGTATATGGTCGGTTCTTGTTTTGTGAAGAGAAGTGCATGCGTCAGTCGTGATGTTCTATTCTTAGGCTAGCCATCACAATTTCTTCTCACCTGTGGTTCCTTACTGACGAGGTCCCTGTATCTGCTGTATATTTGATTTATTTGAGAATGTAATTTCCTAACATTTCCTTGAATACTTCAGTACATGTATGCAGCAGTTATTTAAGTAACGTTAGTTATTAGGATACTTGTAGACATTTTTGAAGATTTTGGGTTCTCTCAATCATGTATATTTTTCTTACCGTTTATGAGTTTCGGAAAAGCCTTATAGCCAATTAGAAAAATAAAACCCCCTGCATTCCTGCCTTCTTGAAAAATAGAAAAACTGGAGTGAGAATGCATTTTTGGACGCGTAACACACACATTTCTGCCTATGCTCCCTTCAAGAAATATTGATAAATTTCAAGAATTAGCCAGAAAATGTGGATCTAGTTTTAATTGTCATTTTTATCGAAATCCTCTGGATTTGACAGTGTAGTTTATACAAAATAAAGTGATAAATATTATTATAAATCGACAATGAATAATGTAACATGAACCAATCAAAACTGACTCCAAAAACTAAAGTAATCCAGTAGAAATCTGATATCGTCCAATATTAATGCATGGGCACCCAGGAAGGAACTTAGTAAAAAAATTTCAAATTTTTCAAAATCATATACAATTACTATATACAGATTTACATAAGACACACGACGAATTAATTATTCCTTTAATTGATCAACTCTAAATTTTTTTCTTACAATTGCCTTAACTCCATAAACACAGTAATTAAAGAAATATGAAACTAATCTAGATTTAAATTCATAGAGACACGACCATATTTTATTACAATAGTACAATATGTTAAGATACAATTATCGATAATCTTACTTATTTTATTAAAGTATTATTTTTTCTGACATTTACTTTTTGTTTAAGTTAAGTTAGTCATTATTTTCTTATTTTGCTGGGGTTTTCTTGGTTTTCCAAACATTAAAAATTTTGTTCTTTAACCACTCATCAACACAGTAGTTGTAACCCACCACGCCATTGCATGTATATTATATAGACTGTATGTAATATGTATATATTGTATATATATATGTAATATGTATTTCGGATATACTCAATATATATAAAAAGTAATAATTTGCTGTTATCACTATTATATAATGTAACATATACCTACATAAATGTCAAACAGTTAATTAATCTTGAATTTTTATGCCTCAACGTGTGTCGAGTTATCGACATCGTGCAGTTTATATCACGAACACGTTGATGACTCATTAAGTTAAAAGTTCGTAACGTTTGTAGGCTAGCAAGTATTTTATAAATGGTGAGTAGCTATCCGGAATACATGTCATAAATGGCTTCCTTTTAAATTTAAATGTTCACGAGGGGTCTAACGGAAGATGGCAGGGCCTTGTGCAACTCCTTCTACGGCTCTTTCCCTCCAGGGCTGTTCCCAGAGAGCTCTGATGACTGGCCGAACGGGTTTCTGTCCGGTTCCAGTCATTAGCCACACTGATAGAACGATCATCCCTGGAGAAATCCAGCAGGCTATCAACTGGAAGAGTAGATAAAGACAGTTGGATTGTATCGGGCGAATCGTTCTGCTTTTGGGTCGTAAATTTTCGGTGGTCGAGTTTTAGCCAATTTATCCATTCGTAAATAATACACCGTTGTAGGGCATGGAATTGAACGGGTGTCACGAAGCGCGGTCGGTACCACCGGGGTTTTTTGGGGGAGTCAGAGAAAGTTTCAAAGGAGTTTTAAGCTTAGCCACTCCAGCGTGAAGCAACCGTACAATGAAAATGCACTGTAGATGAATTTTACACGAACAGAAAAAAAAGTCATTACCGTACCATTTTATTTTTAAACTGTACCACCAAATTCACCGAAAATTCACTAGAGTAGAAAAAAAAATAAAGAGCGTAAGGCATGTACCTTAAAAAATCGAGTTTGTTACTATTTTGAAATCCTTTTTTATTTGTTTTTATCAGTAGCAACTAAAAACTACTTAATTAAGAGAAATTGATCCATTAATTATTATACACATACTTGGACCAGGCAATATGTCCACGGACATAAGGGCTATAGATCTATAGTTTTAAATGACCACATCAATGACTAATGGCCATTAGAGTAGGTTAGCTCAAAGAAATCATCAAGAAAACAATGAACACCAAATGGTTCCTCGAGACGGTGTAGAAGATGAAGCAAGCTATCTGTAAATAAGGAAAGTATTGGTAGAAAATGGCTGAAGATAGGCAATGATGGAAGAACGTGATTAATAGACAGGTTCCTAAATAACCAAGAAGTGATTACTTTTAAAATCAAATTTCAAGTTTGAAAATCTCATCGTGTTAAGTTTCAAGCTCGATTTGGATACAGTCTTAGATGATCACGCGCGCATAAAATTTACATTAGGTACATTATGTAAATATAAAAGAGGTTTAGGAGCAAAAGAATCTAAGGCATAGAAGATGTCTAAATCAGTGATAAGGGGAGAGGGTACGGAGGAGAGGCGGTGGGGTTGAAAAATCCTATCTGGGGGCGGCGGATCCCCCAGGGACGGGGGCGCAGGGACTCGACTACCGGAATCGTTTATTGGACCATTTATCGGGGAGGGAAAAAAAAGTTTTACATTCAAAGAGCTCACGTGCACTGGTGTCCCATTAGGGAACTTGGGCTGGCATGTTATCTCGCATGGCGGCTATATGATGTTATTGTATCATGTCAGAGAAAACAGATTCCATAGCACTCACAGGGGTAAACTTTTAGAAAGAAGAATATGTCAAGTATCCATTTCGGCACAAGGAAAGATATGCCAGTGAGTTATTATTTCCTGCAAAGTAAGAATGAAGAATGACTGTTTTACTCGATCCTCTGCTCCAACCGTTGATCAACAAAAACAACAATCACAATCATTGAGGATAACGATAAAGTCGTAGAAAAATTAAATGATGTAAATAAAATGAAGACCCGAGTTAACTGAAGCGTGTGGGAGTAAATAAGTTACTCATTAAACCAATAAATAGCAAACCTCATCGAACAAAAAATGAGAGAGGATTTCCAATCCAGCATATTTTACGGACGATTCTCGCTTGGGATATTTTTTAACATTTTAAATTAATAAATGAATTATATATGAACTTCATTATTGTGATTAAATTACAATCTGCCTTATTGAGCAATAAGTAATTATTTTCTCATTCATACCATATTTACAATTCTTCATTCGCTTGCTCGTACAGTATTTAAAAACAAGCCCAGAGACCTCCCAAATCCTCATTTAGCTGTTATAATAAATGCAAAAATAATTTGGAAATATCTCTATGGAATCACACTGTCGCTTATTTACAGTTGATCACGAGGTCACTGCCACGTTAGTCCCCGAGGAGGATCATAGGGATGAGTGGAGGAATGTAATGACTGTGCTAGGGGATTATGGGATCTTCATGAACTTGGAACTCATCCCTTCAAGAATGTAGGGAATATTTAGATCGTTATGTAGGGTTTTCTTGCCGACGTAATAAAGGGCATTTACTATTGCTCTGAGGACGTTTGATTGTAAGGTTGGATACGCTTCATGTTCCCCATAGCTATAGTCCGTATGTCCAGATTGGCTTAAGTATAACATAATAAATAAATTCGGCAAGTATTTTGACCTCATTTTCCATGATCCCGTTGGATGATAGGCCTACAGGGATATTACAGGGCATCCCTTCCACGTGAGACCTTAATTTCTCACGAACTTCATGACTCCGGAGGAACCATGTATCAGACTTCAACCCCTATTGCTTTCCTTTTATATTTCGGCACCCTGGAGTGGGGGCAGCAGTCTCAACAGTACTGATGTAACGTTTTTTTATTAAATCCTGATGTAGTAACAACTTTATGGGCTCACATATGAAACCTTCTCACCTTGGCCTTTGGCTGTAGATTGAAGAGGAGTTCCCTGAACAAGGAGAAGTAAAATTTTTCAACATTTAGCCAAAAACAAAACAGCAATCACCCCAAGGAAGAACAATGAATTAAACACAACAACCAAGGACAGGGCCAAATCTACAAACTCGGAGACGAGGTTCCAAGATGTCATAAGAGAAATGAATATGGGAGGGGAACCTGGATTCATTATAACTAACAAACTTCCACAGGGTTTGAATTATTTCTCATTAAAGGATTCAAAAGTTTTCCCCTAGGTCCGGTAATTGATTATCAAAGTTATTTGGAAACTCTTCCAAGCGCCTCCCAACTTTTAATAGGGCTCCGGCAAGGACGCCGGGTTAGCGGGTATTACCGAACAGTTTAAGACTAACGGACCAACTTAGGCGCAGGACAATTTTAACTTGTTCCTCAAGTAACTTTCAAAAGGATATTAAGAGTATTCGATAATAAAACCAGCTCTTCCTTCCAATTTTATAATCTGTCATATCCTAGAGATAAAGCTTATTATAAATTTTAAATTATCACGCACACATTCGATTCGAAACAGTTTGGTCTACTAAGGCATGTACAGAATGGCTGTTGTTTAGCGGTGAGCGAGATCTCTGGGTTCAAAACCTTTCGCCACCTGCACCTAAGAACGGTGTAAAATCCCACACCAAAATTTAAATGACGAATACCAAATTCCCTTTGTTTAAATTAGTCTGGCCATTGAGGAGATGAGAAAGGGCGGTGATCCAGATTTGTTCAACTTCTCTACCACCGAAGACAGAGAACCACACATGAGACCGTTTATCAGACGGAGCAATAACTAGACAGCGGTATTACATGTAAACCTCCAGCCATATTACAATTAGCGTATTTCAAAACAATGGCGCCCATTTACCGGGATATACGGTCCAGAGCAGGACACTCCTGCAATCCTTCACCGAAAGATCAATTAATTAACCTTACCCAATTACATAATGACTATGTTACGGGAGGATTGTGTTTAATTAACTGCATATAGGTCAGTATTAATGATCCAATAAATCGAATTCTGGGAAAAAGCCGGCAATGTGTCAATAACTTATCATAGGACTTGA
Source organism: Acanthosoma haemorrhoidale (assembly GCA_930367205.1). Lineage (NCBI taxonomy): Eukaryota > Metazoa > Arthropoda > Insecta > Hemiptera > Acanthosomatidae > Acanthosoma > Acanthosoma haemorrhoidale. The sequence goes on from OV884013.1 coordinate 39,077,047, forward strand.
GCTTACATTTAGCAAAAGAAAAAAATACTTTTATACAGTAATTAAAAATATAAAAAAAACTGAATAGTGCGATTGTTTTTTTTAAACTCACAAAGAAAGACGATCAAAGCTGTAAATAGAAATCCCTGTCAGGCTTAATTGACTGAAAGAAGCGGACTGGACTGGTGACGGGACGGTATTAGGAACAATTTGTAAGGCCCCAGAAGCCACCATCTGCATGGAAGAGTCCCTTCCAAGGATATGCTAGTTTAGAGGTCAGACGCCAGGTAACTCCGGGGGGGAGAGAGAGAGAGAGAGAGAGAGAGAGAGAGAGAGAGAGAGAGAGAGAGAGAGAGAGAGAGAGAGAGAGAGAGAGAGAGAGAGAGAGAGAGAGAGAGAGAGAGAGAGAGAGAGAGAGAGAGAGAGAGAGAGAGAGAGAGAGAGAGAGAGAGAGAGAGAGAGAGAGAGAGAGAGAGAGAGAGAGAGAGAGAGAGAGAGAGAGAGAGAGAGAGAGAGAGAGAGAGAGAGAGAGAGAGAGAGAGAGAGACTGAATAAACAACTCGGAATTTCTGCTTTATTTAGGCAGATAGATTTCTTCGCGCAGACAATGAGAGGCCGGCTTATTAAAACCAATTAAGAAGGCCATTATTCTGACAAATCAGGGTCGTTCGTCTACGCCAGCACCTCTAGTGAGCGCTCGCTGTGTTGGGATTGTGAACTCCACAAGTCCCGTCTCTTTGAACAAACGCTTTAAGTTTATTGATGTATAAAAATATGGAAATGTAGGTGGGTGTTTTCTGATGCAAGATTACTCTCTTCACGCTATTTGGTGAAGTCGTCACAACACTTTATTTCAAGAAGATTTTTTCAAACATTAATTACATATACATCAATTAATAAAGAATTTTTAGGAAACCAAACTCATTGAGTTCGAATAACAAATCTGTCGCCCTGTTTTGAATTTCCACAGCTTCAATTGTATGTATGGCTCCCTGTTTGAAATTGCATTTCAGCTATGCATTCTTGCATCAGGACTTTTACGGTGATAAAAAAAAACACAGGAAATTATCCCAGAAGAAATCAGAGTAAAATCTGCGATGTTATTGCCTTATTTACGGTATCTGCATAGACAAGTGGAAAACATCACGTTTCAATAGTGAGAATCATTTCTGTCCACATCAAATCATCACATAATACGGGAGGATAGTCCAGCAGTGATAAATTTAAGGTTAAGTGCACTCTCGTGACTACAACTGAATTACATAACATCTGTTCCGTTAAAAAAAAAAACCTCAGCAGGTCCTGGAGCGTCTGGAACTCTACCTACTAGAAATGCCCTATATCAAATCAGTCAGATTTTTTTTTTTTTTTTTTTTATTCTCTCCTGAAAAATTGGAAAACACTCAATTGTTGATTTTGTCGAAACAAAAAAAGTATATTTCATATATTTGGTTACTTATATGACGTTCGACGAGCTATAAAATTTCATAACGACCGAAAATCGGAAGGACCCATTGAGCACATACTACCAATGCATAAAATTCAATTACACGAATACAAGCGTGCTATAAACGTTCAAATTTACGGCATAAATCACTAGGTCGCTTTTGTAGTCTGAATTGAAGTAGTAACAGTCTTAGGACTTCGGTTCGAATCTCGATACCCGAGCAGTAAATTTACTTTCGACTGCTGCTCGTTAAACGTGTAAGGGCTCGTTCTGTCCTTAGGTGGAGCATAAAAACAAACTACATAAGCGCGTAAAATATTAATAAGTCAATGACAAAGTGTTTTGATGGAGAAATAAATCTAAAATAAACAATACGATTGTAAAACATCAACATGAAAATTGGAACATCCAACACAGAGAGCTTTCTGGAGTGCATTTATTTGAAAATATTGACTTATTGTTGTTCATTTATAATTGTTAGCCAAAGAAAAAAATTACTAACGATCTTTATATGACTGCAGTGTAGTCTATTTATAAATTATTTGGGACATGTCACTGTCTTTTTTCTTTGGATGATAATTAGTAGCTTTTATAGTAAATTTAATTAATAACAGACTTACCCCTGTCAGGTGGTCTCGGGGGTGGTTTGGCTGCTCCCCCTCCTTTCTTAGGGGCAGCTTTTTTCCTCTTGCCTTCACGTTTCGGCCGTACCTGCACGACAAAAAAATAATTAAGTAAATTATTAACAGCTGATCGTTAAGAATTTCGTCAATAAAAAAAAAGGTCTTGCTGTGCAATGTGTTATTTGACTTTATCTACATTAATGGGCTGACAGGCTACTACACATTTCTAGCCCAGGTGAGAACCGAACTAACTTGCAACAGAACTTTCGAACAAGTCTCCTTAGGCGTTGTAGAGCTGCGAATCGTGAACATTAGTAGTACTCGCCTATTCCAACAGCCTGCCCGTTCTGTTTTTATGTAACTAAACACTAAATAAATTATTATTGAGGACTTCAAAATCTTTAATTTGTTAATACTCATTGTCATTGAATAATAATCTTGTTTTATGGAGATTTAACATTATTTTATTTATTTCCTTAACATCAAATGGGACTTCTGTGCACAATTCAAAAAAGATCAAATCAATTTATTTTCAATATTTACATAATAAAAATAATATTTTGTTAATATGAAAAACATCTCTCAAAACAAACAGAAAAACCAACATCACCGCTCTTGGTTATAAATTAAACCTTCATTGAAGTAGATATGAATTTTGATCTAGAAAAAAATATAAACAAAAAAGCTAACAACAAAACGAAGTAGTAATAGAAAAATATTTCTATTACTACTTTATTTTGCCATAAGCCCCTTCTGTTTCGGTAATTTATCTATATTAGCAATATTCTGAATTGAAGAATTCTCACCGTGACTACCTAATATTAGTTAATGATTTTAAATGTCTAGAATATAATCAGTTACAACTTATAGCACCGTATATTGGTTTGTCAAAAATTAATTTTAGAAATTTATTTAGGAATGTTTGAAGTTTAGTGATAATGGCATGACTGACTAAGCTCTATGTGCTGCTGGCTTTACAGACAAATTGCAAAATTTCATATTTCTACCTAGTACAGGGGAAAATCACAAGACGAGAAAAGACCAATATAACGGTGAAAAGAAAAGATTTCCTGGTTTTGAACCATACATTACAGTTGTAGTATGACAGCCCAAAACCATTATCCAGCTGTTCAATTCAAATTCAAAAATCTTTGTTTTGATAAAATTACAATCTGCCTTATTGGGCAAGAAGTAATTGAAATCAATGTTCTCATACATACCATATTTACAATTCTTCATTCACTCGCTCATTTATGCAATATTTACAAACAGGCCAGAGCCCTCCCAAATCCACATTTAGCTGTTATAATAAATGCAACAATCATTTGGAAATATGGATTCGGTCGAGATTATGCCTTAGCGATGTGACTCTGGCTATTTCTGCTTGGGTTAGCTCATTATAAATGGAAACAACGAGGGGGAAGGGACCACAATTAAGCGGATTGAGAGCTGAAAGTGAAACAAAAGAGGTTTAATAAAATAGGAGGAAGAGGGAGAGGAGGACGTTGGACGGGAGGGGGGAGTATCGGGGGGCCTCCCTCGCCCGGGAGGGCATTAGCAATTGTAATCAGCCTTATCAGGTCTAACCGAGGGTCTCTAATCCTGTTGTAGATTACCATGGAGGTCAGGTACCAGGGGGTTCGGACCCCGTGTTTGCCTCCACTTTCTCCACTCCGCAGTTAGTGCAACTTGTACGTGAGCCCTACATAGCGTTCTATTCCCGCCTCGTCTGCTCATTGTCTTGGCGTCCAAGTCCAGTCGGCAACTTGAGGGAAACTGGATAGCCACTTGTAATGAAGAAGTAGCGAATCCGGTATAAATAAAACATTATAGTAGTCATAATAGTTATAAGCACAACAATAAAACGTGGTCAAGTATCTGTACCAGCGTGCAAGATTTACATCCCACTTAAATTGATGACATTTTAGCTATCCGTTCATATTTGCCACAAGCATGACTCATCAAATAATAAAACCGGTTTAATAGAATTACTAAGGTGCTACGGGATGAATGACATTAATGAACACAATTACTCATTTTCCGAACAGCATAGATTGTAGTTTTATTTCAATAAAAAGATGTCTAAACTAAAATGAATTTTACCCAGTGGAATAAACCCAAATGCAACCTATCGGCAGTGTACGAAGTCTGTGAGGGGACCCAGGCTTGCGGGACCTGGAATTGTGTTTTTTCAGATTTTTAAAATATTATAATTTACATAATAGCATAATCCAGCGAAGAATTAAGTGTATTTGTGTAGGTGTAACGATTCGATCGGCCGATTACCTGTACTACTTATTATTATGATACTTGTAATATTCATGTACAAAGGGTTAAAGGCAACTGAATTACCCGACGTTTGACGGCACAGTTTATTTGAATTCATGGGTTTTCCAATGTTTTTAGCACTGTAGCTCTTTAACGGCTAAAGCTCAAGGATGGTAAAACTCTGAGTATATTGATTACACTATATTTTTATGGTTATAGTAGTCCACATAACTGAATTCAAAGGTACGCAGAGATGATTTCCAACTTAAAATTTAAATAGCTTATAAACAGAAAACCGTGGTATGTTAGTGTAAGCAAAACAATTTTAAAACGGTGCGCAAAAGAAAACAGGAAAATAACGGAATTTACGCCCGTTTTTCTCTGTTAACAAAAATAAACTGGCCACTTTGATAGTTAATTTTGCGGAGATTGTTTATAACATAGGTATCAATTGAAAGCAATTTTACACATAAGATATTTTGTAATCCCTATGCATTTAATTAAATTTTTTTTTGCAATAGGTATTTGTCTCTATATTTATTGTTGTAGCAATGTATATTCATAATCATGACAGACGTGGGCTTTCGATAGGTCTTGGCGAACCAAGAAAACTATTAACCAAAATAGTTGGTGTCAATCGTACTAAAAAGAAATAAGGGTTGACCCTCTCTGGCTGGACTCTTTAAATGTTCATTCATTTATACATAGATGTAAATAATACACTACTCGGTACAATGATCAGTTTCATAACCATTTTTTCTATCTAATATTCACCTTATAATTTATTATGAGTACTAAATTGTATTATTCCATTAAAATAAATCCACGAAGCAGAAAGAGAAGGAACGGTACTGAATGGCATTTCATATCGGGTCGGAATCTCTTAAATATTTATTAGGTGATAGTTGAAAGGACTACTAGCTAGATATTTTTGAACAAATTTTGTTTTTTTTAAATTGAATCTGTTATTCTGAGATTTCACCTGAGAAGTCCGAAAAGAGAGTGTTATATTTCACTTTGAGGGAAACGTAAATTTTTAAACATCTGATAAGTTCGTATCAATGATGAATAAGTACACTTTGTACAGCCAGAGCACTTAAATATTTTATTGAATAACGCATTGCTGATAAGGCCAATCATTCACTAATATTACATTATTATTAATTGGAATCAGATAATAATAACAGTTTTAGTAATGCTATTATTAATGATTGCTATTAATTGATTCTATGAGGAATGAGAAAGAGAAGGCCACCACGCTTACGAGGGTGACTGTATAAATTAAATTAAAATATGAATAAATCATCATTCTTCTTGTTCATTGAAATGAGAAATGAATAACAGTTGATTAGTAAGAACCCATTCATTCACGTTAAGATTAGTAGGTATACAGAGAAGAGTTTATATATTATCCAAAATGAGAAAACAAAACCAAACATTATAGGCTAAAATGCATCAATTGAAATCAAGTTCAGAGGGACACTAAAGATAATAAAATCTCCAGTATACATTAAAAAAAAATTGCACATGTACATTTTTCTACAATATAGAAGTACGCAACATTTTCGACTTTCTTCCGTTGACTATTCTAATATTTAATTATAAGTAGACGAATATGTATAAATAGATAATATGAATGCACTCCATTCATTAAAAACTAATTATTCGCAAACACGACTTATTATGAGCTTAAAATAATAAAATTAAAAGCAAACTTACGAACTTGAAAAATGGCGATTTTTTTTTCCCGAAATTTTATCATAAATCTACGCATAGATTTTGGAAATGCTTTAAAAAGTGATAACTTCGGATCCATAACGAAGAAAATCGACAAAGTGTCGATTTCGTAATTCATATAACTTGTTTTTTGGCTCTCCTGAAAACCTGCACTATTGCTATACGCAATTCGGCATTTGTCCTAAAGCTATAAAGATAGAATCGATTCACTTAAGAGTATTTGGTAAGATAGTAATAGTAAAATTTAATTGCGGAATCCAAGCTGCCTATTGTACAGACGTCCTCGCTTAAGAGAGAATTTGCCACACACCGAGCCACAGTGAGAACAATAGACAATACATCCCACTGCAAGGAGTCACGAGATGTCTTCCTGTCTGTCAGGAAAGATCGTAAGGGACGACACGACACCTTTTGAAGGAAACAGTAAAATAATTCATATACTATGCTCAAATTATTTTTTGTTTTATAAACAACATTTCAATGGAAGCTGTAAATAATTAACAGTCAAAGGAATCACATACTGTTAGGATCGGGGCTTGACTAAAATTTTTCCATTTGAAGAGGAAAATTATTTTTAAAAAATCATCGACGGGAGTAAATTAATATGGGAGATCTATAATAAACGATCCAAGTTGTGCAAAAGCCACTTTCCCTCAAGGCGTCTAGGAGGATCAATGAGCAAGGGTTGTCTGTGGTGGAGTTGGCAAAGCATGGAAGCTAGACTAAACTAGATATGGCAGAGCGTCGGTGCAATGGTTAAAAGAACGCTACGGAGGACTTTAGTTCATATCAGCTCTACTCTGTAAGTAGATATTGATCAAAGTAGTTTTTGCCGGAGGCTAGTCAGTGGTCAATACAAACCACAAGTTGTTAATATGATATTTTCTACTACAAACCCATAGGAAATATCAAATGTCATTACGGAGCCTAGAACCAAACACGGTACTGTGTGAAGCGGTCTATGAGTTGATAATTGGCAGATCTAAGGTATAAAGATTAATTACCGGTGAGAGATAATTACTGAAGAGAACAGGCATTTAGCGATAGGTAAAGGTCGGAGAGAGGGCAGAGGCGACCCCACTGTGGATTATGAGTAAACGTGGCGAAGGGGCAGATTTCCTGCAAGTTTATCACCCGTGTAACAATATTCGAAAGCTCATCTAAACTTTCTAGAACTCCCTCGTAGAGTGCCCCCCCCCCCCCCGGAGAAGAACTGAAACTTAATTATCCCGGCAGAGTTGGGCCTGCGGAGTTGAACTGTCGGTCGTGTGCTGTTATTAAGGGGGGGGGGGGAACTCCGCCAGCACTGCCGCTTACAATCAATACAGCCCCCCGCATTCCACCACTGTGGCGGCCCTCCACAGGGCTCTTCTTGCCGGACCTAATGTTTACCCTTCTTCCTGTTTTTCGAGCCTAGGATAGACACTCTTTAGTCACGCTAGTCGTACTGTCTACAAATTATGGATGAACCAATTAAATGTGAAGATAATCAGATATTTGCTCACCTCGATCCGACATATCCTACTTCGATGGCTAGTAATTATTTTTCTTTGGTCATTGTATGGATGAGAATAACGTTTAGAGACCAATGCAACATAATTACATGAGAAAAAAACCTTGGTTTATAATAAGATATGAGGGAATAGAGTGTCACTGTACTCTTTAACAAAAAAAATGATTTTTACTCAATCGAAACCCATACTGGACACGACGTTGTCGAAACTGGGTTCGGCTTACAAATTAAATATGGAAGCAATACGAGCAAATCGATCGACTATGTGCTACGCAACACCATGGACAGTTAAGGTCTTGTCTGCTCTCCATGTAAATAACCGAATATTATCTGCCTGGAACCAGCACGTTAGTCTTGCCGTTGTATGCATGAGAGCTGTATGTATGAATTTATAAATAAAGTTTTTCTTTTAGGTTTATTAGCGAGAGAATCTTTAATCGACGCACCAGTCTTTGTATCAAGGAAGGAAATGACCCACATTAACAAAGCCACTAAGTAAAGATAATCTGAATTTCACAGTAACTTACGTGGACACCCTAAACACACATTACAGACACGTTCATCCACTACACTTTTCACAAACCCACAACGATGACTCAGACGAAACCGACAAACCTTCCGACAGAACAGATGCTTGATACCCAGTACAGGTATGAAGTGCTCACGATAGTCAGCACTCATGGTAATAGCGTTAGTTTTCTGCAGTAGCAATGCTGTGATTCGAAATTAAATCAACTAGTGAGCGCTGTGGACACATCTTTCTTTCAGATGAAGGTGCGTAATTTAGTTTATTTGTTGTGGATGCTGTGCTTCAAAATAAAGTGCTAAATGTGAGAAACTGCGAATAAATAAATAGGATCTTCATCGGTAAGTTTTTTCATGAGCGCCCCCCCCCTACCACGTCTCACTGCTAGGCAGCGGATCTCACTGATCCTTGAATCCTTCTCCTAGCCCGGGAGGTGATGATTTCTGGGCTATGTACACACACATAGAACATAAATATGAATGTATATTGTAAATACTGTATGAACGGGAGAGTGAATGAAAATTTGCATGCTATGAATACGATATCTTGTCACAATTATCTGTATATTGTCATATCTATTATTATTTTTTAGTGCAGATGGTTATTTGATTCAAATAAAGATTTATAACGGACGTACTGTCCAATGCTTGTTTCCATATGCAATAGATTGATTGTATTCAATAAGGGCACAGCAGAGGTCCTCTATTGAGATCTTAGAGACACTTTCCCAAGATGTTATCATAATAGAAGAATTTTCCTCTTTTCATTTAGGGACGAAGGCGGGGAGGGGGAGCATTCAGTAATTTACTCTCTTTTCATCTCCCCTCCGCCGACCCACCCTCAACTTTACATGTTTTAACTTTTCCTTAAAACTTTTCCTTCTAGCCCAACTTCCCGACTCTTATCCCAGTAACTCCCGTTCTCCTTCTTTTCTTTTCTTTCCCTCTGTTTTGATTATATCTTCAAGTTATACACAATAGCCTTCGCGAAATATCGCCCCGACTCCCAATCGAAAACAAACCATTCACGGCGTTTTGACTTTATTTATTTCAATTCCGCATACCTTTCGAATACTTTCAAAATTAACATGCTTCTGGAGGAGAAAACAGGTCTCTTCATTTCACTATATGAACAACAAGCTATGTAACATATACGAAAAGTGCTCGTTTCTTCTTTTTCAATTCATAAGGCAATAAACGAAGTGCGCGGTTTCGAAAACGAACTTCAGCAAGTCGGTAACTTGGCAGCTTGATTGGTATTGAACTGCCATTGAAGAGAGATTTCTCGTCCAATAAACTGCTTAGAAATTCATACAAACTGCAGGTTCCTTTAGAAGGCGCCCTACGTATCCGGAAGTAGACGGACCAGAAAAAGTACTTCAAGCAAGAAAAATTCTTGTAATTGATCATCTATGCAAACATTATATACTATTTTATAGTGTAGTACCTCTGCTAAACCGGACTTAACAAAAACTCAGCAATTGAAATACTAATGGGACAAAACTCAGATAAAATATATTACTTCCTTTAAACAAACACTTGTGCTCTACGTATGCCATAAAAGCTCCCAGAAGGAGAGGGAACCCAGAAGAACTTCTTTGTAAGTTTGTTTTGTCAAAGTCCCATTTATTTATTATATATTTTTTAATATAATATAAAATTTATATTATATAAGCATTTATTTATTTTATATAACAATAATGTTTTTAGTATTAGCCCCCCTGAATTTTGCAATCAATGAAAATAGAATAATACACAGATATAAAATAAACAGATGTATAAAGAATTAAAAATAAGGGACAAAATAAAATGAAAAATATGGAGAAAATAATACAACAACCTCCTTGAAAACAGACAATATATAAATACAATAAGTTAGACACGTTACAGTAGTACGTGTCAACAAAAATAAACAAGTTATTTTTTAATTATTAAATAACGGTATAGAATAGCCCTGAATTCGTAAAATTGGTACCCACAATTAATAAACATTTTTATCCTGGAAAACTGAGCATTGACAGCATCATTCTGAGTCGACTACATCTTGCAAAACCAGAGTGAAAACCGACGTACAGGTATAAGTTGCAAAATCACATGAATAATTACATTCCTTTTGTCACTATCCCTACTTTTTATTATTAATACCTATAACTGACCTAGACTAGATTGCGTGATAATGTTTATATGTACTTAGTACAAACAGTTTGTTATCAATCCTCCACCATCACGACACAGGTAGAACTGTATAATATTCCAAAGAGACGGTGTGTTAGAAACTGCAACAGTTAATATAAAACCTATCGTGCAGTTCAGAAAGGACTGCACGCGATCGATTCTAGCAGATTTGAGTATTTTTCCTCGTCGAATTAAGTCACCACGAATGTAAATGATTCAATAGACCGAATGTTTTGACATTGGATAAAAATAATTTTAATTAACATTATTAATAATTTTAATAATAAAAAAATAATTTAAGAGTAAAACAGTTACATGAGAAACAGCTCATGTCCCCGTTGACGAAACACAAATTGTATTTGTAAATAGTCAGACTTTCAATGCGGTCACGCTTTAAATATTTGACCGAACGGGACTTCGCTGAAGATCCCGCTCGAGTCATGGTCAAATACAACCCACCCGCGATGACAATTTTGACGATGACTTACGAAATGTGTGGTAGACATGGTCGTTTGGAGGTACACCCGATCGGTTTAGCGTAGATGATTTATGACCATCAAACATTTTTTATCTGTCGTTTGGAGGTATGGGGTCCCCGCAGGACGTTACGTTCGTTGACTTGTACCTATTTTAAAATTCAGGGCCTTTCTGAGATTACTAATTCATATATATGGGCATGGTTAATAGATCAGGTGCGTTCACCCGAATGTCCGAAGAATGGTAAAAACATTATTCGTCCATTGTTCCTGGGCTTGGAATAGCTAGGAAATCCTCCCGATCAAGGACGGTCACGGAAACCGCGCGTCGACTACAACACTTCTATAACGTAGCTGGTCCTTCAACGAGAAAACTCAACAGGAAATAGCATCGGGAATGACGCAATCCTACTAAATAATCTTACCAGTTTCAGAATATTCAAAGAGCCCCTGCTCTCTAAGATTCGTTAAGGTGGGACTTCGGAGTATAATCCCAATTAAGTGAACTTTCATTACTGACTTTAATGTTTCCTGGGCCATGAGAAAAACTTTCAATTTTGATAATCCGAGTGTGTGAAAGTTTTCGAAACGGACACAAACTTTTCTCGAGCAGGAAGCACGTTTCTAGGCGTTGCGGAGAATACTTTTAATATTTCAGATTAGTGTTATATTTACGACACAATCGTATATAGGGAAACACGATTAAGCACAACCAAGCGCTTTAAACCTAACATTACCCCACAACATAAAGGCTTTCCCAGCCCAGTGAACAAGCACACCTTTCGTGACAGGCGTGCATTTGATCGGACAGAGAAGGGAGCTCATCAAAAGGCCGGATCGATGAGAGTCGTTAAATTATTACTACACCTCTATTGACATCCCATCATTTGATTATGTCCAGATACTAACGGCCCTTAGAGAAAAGCAAATCTATTCACCGCAACAGGACTATTTCGCTTTGCTATATTATTGCATATCGGAGGATGACATTGAGAAAAATTGTTCTACGTTCTCATGAACCATAACCCATCCATTGATTTAATTAATTCATGCTAAGACACAAGTGAAGGGCTTTACTTTCTAACAGACTGTGTGACCATCGTCACGGCCCCCGTAGAAATGAACATATATGCAATACAATGGAAGAAACAAGAGATGTTGAAAAAATATGTGTTGATTATTTTTCAACTAATAAACAAATTATGACTAATATAACAGATTAGGCTTCCCTGCCGAAGTATAATATGTTAGTTACGATTTGTTTAGAAACGAAAAGATAAAGTAAATATTAGAATAGTTAGATAGTTTTTTTTAACGAACAAAGATGGATAATAAACGGCTCAAATTTATATATTTGAGCACCAAAACCCCTGATTGATACAAGCCCTCGAAGTTGTCGATATTTCTTTTTACAGGTTAAAAGTTGAAAAAGCATTGGGGCCGTAAAATTGATTAAATCGAACTAAAGTGATAGTTATACCTCACTTTTAAGGGTTTTTCAAGAAACAACTGAGGTACAATTATGTATTTAAAGTACTCATTTATTTATTTTTCCCCCCTTTTTGGCATCTGGTTGAGAAATAAAGGAATTTCAAAGATATTAAAAAATTGGGAGCCAACGATACAAGCCGCGTATTTATTTTCATCAATTTTAAATAAATGTTTTCTGGTAATCATTTAGGTTTTGTTTTTTATATATGAATTCATTTTACAATTTATTAAAAGTTTGACACAGTGAAAAACGAAATTGGTTATCATTAATTTGTCTTAGTTTGGAAGTTTGGAGTTGTTCGCATCCAAGGATGTCAACACCCAAAAATAAAAATTTGTAAACTCTATATAATTAGGTAGGCATATGCTTTAAATAGTTCAACGGTATTTTTCGTGGTCATAGAGATTCAACTACATCCACAAAGCAAAAAAGAATTGTGGCCGAGTCAGACTTTTAAACAGTTGAAACTAATCCGAGTTTCTTTGCTCTGGGTCAATATAATGATTTAATTTTATATTATTTCACATTAATGAAATCAGTAAACATAAAAAATCATCGATATAATAATTAAAGTAAAAAAAAACAACCTAAGTGAATCCGAAGTCAGACTAGTAAGTACAGGAGTGTAAATTATATATTTGTGCACGTTTGTACACTAAACGGATGTAAAAAAACCAATAAAAACAGTAGCAGGATCATTCATCAAAACGGGACGAAGAAAAAAAAAAAAAAGGGAAACTGTGCAGACGACAATAATAGAAAGTTGGACACAACAGCTGAAGAATCAAGGCGAGAGGCGATTACTGCTCTACAACCTACTTGTTTTCAGACCAGATCAATACATTTTTCAGCTGTACCAATGACGTTGGCTCCATTCTCAGTATACTCCACACACACACATTCCTATGAATCCCTACTCACAGCTATGCGAAAGGAATGTATTTACATCACTTTAATTAATTGTTTAATATCGACTTTCTAACTAAACTCAAAGCAGGTCGAAAATCAGTTAATATAATTAATACTGTTAGGCGTTCGGAGCAGAATGAAGTGTTTTGTTAAATTATTATTAACTAATTTATATATCCAATCATTGGCAAGAAACAACAACTTTACTTTATTACGATTGGAGGCGATTTCCTTTTATTTCAATGTGTATTGTACGCAGACGATAAACGCGCTGAAATACTCATACATTGCCAGTGATTCACCGCTTGAATCGGCTCGTTGTTATTATAACGTAAAATAACGTAAAACATTACATAACGAGTTCCTTATTCAGACTGTATCAAAGATGTTTCTATTGCTGGAGGATCACTAATTAAACCATATAGATTGCTTTATTGTAATTTTAAGATTTAGTAAATAACACGATCTATTTTTGTCTTCCCACAGGTTATTTATTACTTTTTAACGGTTTCACCAATACTGTCATTCTGAAGTGCTCAGCATATAAGCGGTAACTGGCTAGGATTTTAAGATTTGGTCAATAGTACTGAAGTGCTCACTAAAGCTGGATTGTTTATGTGATATAAGGACCTCGAAATATAATAAGTAATTTTTTAACTTTATACAGAGTGAATAATAAGCCCCCAAGGGCTGAAGGTTGGTAACAGATAATATACATAAGAGCGGACACATTACTAAACATACCCTGCAGTACACCGCTGATATGATAGCTCTCACCTATGCCTGAGCCATGTTGCTGAGCGGAAAAGTCAGCGAGCACACAGAGAGACACACACAGTACACAGAGACCTACACCAAGTGCTGGGGGCGGCGGGCCCGGGGGCGGTCGTTCGGGGTTGTTCGGCCGCCTCCGCCTCCAGTCGGCCCTCTAGATCGATTCGGCCTGATTGATTGCAAGCTATTTAATTGTTGGCCTTCTGTCAGCACGCCGTGTCTGCGCCCCAACCCCCCTGGGGCCTATCTTCTTCAGTGCCATCGTTTGTAGGTCATTTTTTTTTTTTTTTGTTGGGGGGGGAGACTTTGTTATTGTTTCGTTACGTGTTTTAGTTTTATAACTAGGTTGTGCGAGCCAAAATAAAAACTCATAAATGAATCATAGGATTAAAAATTTCAATCAATGGCAAAAAGCTTTGCCAGTATTATTTTGCATGCCATTGGGTCATCAAGAGGAAGTAGAAATTGCTGACCAGCTACACTATGGAATCAAAACTGCAGTTGATAGAAATACATTAGAAGCTACAAGTGTAGGATATCAATAAAATCACTTAATTGGAACATTTGTATTAAGAGTCCAGTATAAAGGGAAACCGAAAACAAAACAAAAATCGATCGAAAAAGTTAAATGTATATCCTACATATCTCGAGATATGCTTGTTGTTCCTTAGTGAAAATACAATTTCAATAACATTTGAGGTTTTTCAGGTACACAGCTCAAAAGTTATTTATTTATAAATGCATACGGAGTCGGGTGAGTACTTCTCAATATCTTCGATTCCTCCAATCCATACTTGATGTAAACCAACTTTATTTTTGTAATAATGAAAAAAAAAAATGCTACAAGCAAGGCTTAGTTTTTTGGTACAAATTGTAAAATTACTATGAAGGGGTGGGTGGGTTGCAGTTGTCTTCTGATCGGAAATTATTTATTCTATTAAAAAATATTTATTTATAATAGTAATGACAGTTGAGTTGCCAAGGGACTAGGGTTCATCGCTAGTCGTCACCGTAAGTAGACCAATTCCTGGTTGTACGTTCCGAAAGATCCAAAGCTCATCCTTTCTTCAAAAGCCCTCGCTTCCACACAAGCCCTTTGAACTTCTTTAGAACGGTTCGCTTAGCTTCTAATCCGGATTAGCACCGTCCATGAAAGGTTCTCTCATGGAAAACAAGAATGGTGTGCGCTTTTGCCAGCAAGTAATAAGTTAGCGACATATTGTTCTCGTCATTTGTGACGAAGTTTAAACCGGCACGAACTGCAGCAAGGAAGAGAGCCACGGCTATTAGTATTCCGAGGAATCATATCGATTGGCACATGAATAATGAAATAGCCTTCCTCTGCTGGGAGAGTTTGTGGATCTATTTCCTAGCCATGAATGTCCATCGTTTTATAGGAATGAGGAACTCCTTTCATCATTGATGGCCTCTACACACACCATAGATACATCAGTTTTCGAATGACGGTTATATCGCTTAGCAAGAGAGTCAAGTTTATATTCATTGATTTATGTCTGTGATATTTGGTTAGCCACTGTATATACCATACTTTATTCAGTCGAGACAGTCTGCCCACGTTAAAAAAACCGTCATTACCCGAAGACAAGGAGGAATCTAAACCGACCAAAAACAAAACGAACGCTCATTACATAAATGCAGCCAATATTTATAGTTCATTACCACTATCTAGTACTGACGCTGTGATAAATACACAGCTCTTTGCTAGTAATATTTAAAATAAACCCCGAAAATCTTAGCAGGCACAAAGGAGCTTTACTTTGGAATATTGAAGGTAAGGTTACAAAATATTAACTAACAAATAAGTTAAAATAATTCAGAATAACACAAATTGAACACCAGAAACAACAAACAAACAATACTGGCAATTTTAGAGGTTCATTTTCAAAACCAGAAGGTTTTATGTTTACAAAGCTGTATATTCTCCTCATCGGACATCCCATCCCCTATACGTACAAGGCACCCCGAAAGGTTACAAGCAGATTTGACGATCAAACATTATAATGTGCCATTAATTACTTAATTAATTTTAACGCATCATTAGATTGCGACTGTCTGTGGTGTCAACAACTATTTATTACGTTATCTTAAATTTTTCATGACACCCCTCCGGGAATCTGCCCTCCCCCTGTGTTATGTATATTTCTATTTTTTGGGGGGATAAATTTTCAGATAAGTTTTCAACATTTTGATGGCTATATTTAGGAATGTAATTAAATAACATATACGCAAATAATAAAACTCAGGCACTCAATTCCACACTTGGAATGGCCTCCAGGAACATTTACTAGGCTCGTAGGCTAATAAACAGCGACACTTGGCACACGGTTTTGGACTACAATCTAAATTGTATAGATAGTTATTTGGAAGGAATTTTGTTAATCTAGCATATAAACATAAATACACCTAATATAATATTACTGGATAAAGATAGATTCATTTCTGGCATTCTTGTTTCATTTAATATGTCCAACTTTACCACCTTCAGTTTAGCTATGATTCTTGACCTAACTGAAACGCTCTGGCCTTGACATTTTTAAATTAATAATTTTCCATTAAAATCGGGAATGTTAGAATGGGGTAAGCCAGAGGTACAGGGGGGCTGCGGATCGAATAAAAACACACACAAAAAAGATGAGAGAATCAAAACGAGGTTTTCAATCCTACAAAGGTATTTTTTCATGCCTTATGAAAATAATTAGTAAATGGCAGGGAATATACATTATATAGCAACGATGCATATAAGGATTTTTTTTTTCAATTTATAAAATCTATATATGAATAAAAATTACAACCTGAAGGACAATAGACACTTATGATAACAGAGTGGCAAATTATAGCATTCAAACCATATTTACAATATACATTCATTCAAGTCATGAGCGGAGATAACTGACCAGTACCAGGACTCCCAGTGACAATATTTGTGAAATATTTACAAAAGATCAGGGGGCAAGTTCCGTTTCAATCTCTGAATCTCTGAGGGAGGTTGTGCGGATGGGTGATACTTGAAAGTGATCTTGCTAGAGGATTTTGATGGTCAGATAATTTCTGAAGGAATTTTATGAAAATGTGCCTTGAATTAACTGATGCTGCAGGTGTATTAACTGATGCTCCTAAGACTTCAGATTAAAAGGATTGGTGTGTATGATGTTTAAGGGCTTTGCTGAACCCCATAGTTCAAGTCCTTAAGTCCAACCTGGTGTGACATAGGATTCCTTGTTGAACAGGATGTAAAGTTGCCCGAAGCTTCTGTTGAGTTCCTGTCTTTTAAGTTATATGAGGGTTCCAGGTTAATCTTTTGTCAAGGAGGAATCCAGGGGTATGTGCCTGATATAGGAGGAAGAGGAGTATCGTTGAAGAGGAATGGTGGGCGGGATCCGCGTCGTAGGGTAAATGTAATGTTGGTATATTTCCCTTCGTTCACTTTTATCCTCCATCGGTTGCACCAATGCTCTATTTCGGCATAGATGGCGGTATAGATGGCTTACAGAAGAAGGGCAACTACACTTTGGGAAACTCCAGCTTCGACTGGGAAGTGGTTTGAGTATTCAGAGCCACATCGGACATGGAAGTAGTGGTTAGAAAGATAAGAGGGAAGCATAAGGAAATATGTTTGTGGGAGTATAGGTTTAAGTTTGAAGGGCAATCCCGAATGCCAAACCAAATCAAATGCCTGTGCCGCATCAAGAACACGCCAGTGCAATGTTTGCTCTCAAGGGTTGAATATGAAATATTTGCCAAGTCCCTGCCGCCGTTTGGAATACTGGAAGTCCGAAATTATGTCCGGTAGAATATAAGGGTTTAATAAATTACATTCATGCTTTTTTGTTTTTTCATGTAAATGCAAGATGAAGCGAGTTTAGCGTTTACTAGGGATTTTAAAAGTAAGCAATGAAACCTAGTCAAATGTTGATAAAAACAATTGATTGCTTTCTCCTGAATTCACATTAAAATGAAATGGTACTTAGGGCAAAATTATAATCGAAATTAGAGATTCAGTTGATGACAGAACTAATCCCACTTCGGTTCGACAAATGTAATTTTCCACGCGACGAAAACATCCGTTATGGTTACGGTTTGTGACCGGGATAAACGCGTACCTTCCTTTCCACTGCCTTTAGAGGGAGACCACTTACACTTTTTATATCATATATCAAGCTTCAGGATCGACACAGACAAAACAGCGACAGTAGAAAATAAATGATTTCGTTTAGGGCAGTCATTTTAAGTAGGCACTAATTTCAGCATAAAATTAACGTAAAATATTAATTTACTCACAATGGGCCGGTGGCTGAGTACAAGGCTGGACCTCGATCTCCTAGGCGTAATACCTACTTGTTCTCCTTTCATAATTGACTCGATAACTGCAAAGAAAAGAAAATGATATAATGGCTAAAATATAATAAATGTATACATATATAATTTATCTCTAAATTCACAAACTCAAGACTTATGTAAGGAATAAGATGGGATTCGCTGTTGATGTTGTCACTAACAGTTTCAGATTTATGGGCTGAGTATAGAGGATTTGTTACAAAAAACTTGGTCACTGCCTAAGCATTAACAAAATGACAATCAATAACGACAAGCAATTGTGTACTTAGCCTACCATAATATCTTTTAGCACAATCTTTGTGCAATATTCTTTGTGCCAAGAAGATACCATCGTTCATATCTAAATAGCCTTCTTCCTCAAACGGGGCCCGAAATATGAATCCATGGAACCATACAGAAGGCTTTCAACGTTCAGATATGGACATCAGTGGAGTACCACAAGACAGCAATTAAAAAATTGATTGAATTCTTCAAACTTTTCCAACTGTAAGGTAGACAAACATTTAAGTCTTGACAGAATTAAGAACAAGAAGAATGGTCACTTCAATGAATAATGAATTTATTTGTTCTCAGATTTATTGATACTTAATCGGTAACTCCGGCTGGGACCCAGGTTTGATTCAAGACTCTCCTGATATTTTTTCTTTAGGGGTAGTTCTCGTAGGGATGCTCTGTCTACTTTAATAACTTAAATAATCGAAGCGAATCTGGTCAAGAAAACCAAAATTGAGTGACCACCTAGCACCAACCTAATACATAGTAGTGATAACCGCGGAAGATCTTACCTATTAATCAGGTATTACACCACGGATTTTGTACAATAAAATAAAAAAAATATTATACTAAAACGATTCCGTAAGTAATATAAAAACAATTATTACATTAAATATAATCAGCAGTTACTATGACGTTCGTCCCTGGCCCAACATGAGTTTAGGGGGTAAAGTTCCATAATAAGTGTATTTAACATTTCGTTTCATATTTCAGTAAATTGTTCAAAATTGCGCACTGAAACCAATCTAATCGAATTTAACTATACGCTAGGCCTATCTTATGGTGTAGTGGTGAGCGTAACTGCTTCGTGATATGTAGGCTCTTCTGGATTCAAATCCCTGGAAGGAAACATAATAATTTATTTCGTTTCCATAAACACAAATGGGGGACTCCCGTTGTTATAGCCAGTTCGTGTTTCAGTTCAAAATGCTTTGTATTACTGCGAATTTCATTTATAAGAGCAGCTAGTAATCCTGAAATACTCTCAAAAAAAAATTAACAAGCTCACGATAAAAACTACCCCTGCCTATATGTGAAGAAAAAAAAAATGCAACACCAATATCTGATAGAAGGTAAGTACTTAAGGGTACAGAAGTTATCATTGAACTTGTATGTTGCCCCCTTAGTTCGAATTCACTGCTTCCTCATTCACCCAGCTTAAATGTTAAATTCCCCTCAAGAGGCTGAATGAGTTCAGTCCGGACCTATCCCCCTGAAAAGTTACTTGGGGTGGGGGGAGGAGATCGAACTTCGAGCACAAACTTTAGTCCATTAAGGTGGCCCCCACTAGGATTATATTCTATGAATGATAACATTACCACAACTCGACGAGCTTAACACAGAGAGTGGACTGATCTATGATTTAACTTGCCTATGCCAGATTTCAAATTCAAACAGGCAGGATGACTGTACGCGACAGAGCTAAACATTTTACTATTTCATGACGATGCCTTCATTAGTCCCCCCCCCCCCCCCACTTAGGAAAGCTTCCTACATAAATTCACTTTATGGACCCTTAAAGTAAAGCTGCCTAGACTCTACGCAACATCCACTGACAAACAAATAATAACTACAAGAAACATAAAAGGAAAAGAAACTACTACAGAAGGAGACCTCGAAGTAATTACTCAGCCAGGATGATTTCTTTCAGACTAATTATAAAACTTCCAAGTATATTTACAAGTTTATTAGCGAAATTTTATCAAACGAGGATCCTTGGAATAAAAAAATTATACTATCAAACTTTTATTAGTGAACGGGTTTTGACCAAAGATGAACAATCTAATAATCACAGCAAAAATTCTAAGACAAAAATCATTCTGCTATATTATGGCGATTAACTAACTGAACTCTCCATGAGCTGTTACGACATGGATTTAATTAAATTAATGGAACAGGTATCAGAACCGGGTCATTCCACTTTTCTGATCACTTAATCGGTACTATGAAAACTGATTATCGTTCTCTAATAGTAGAAAAATAAAAACTTATATCTAATAATCTTAAAAATAAAAATAATTCACCGGTTATGAAAATCTAAATTTATTCCTAGATCATATGACATTGTTTTTTTATAGTGCTGATTACGAATTTAAACTTTGCCACCTCGAATTGCATTGCTTTAGTAACGCCAACCTATACTAAATTAATCAATATTAAATTACCTACAATTTTGATTCTAATGATTTTTAAGTTCGGTGCTCCGTTTTGGAGCGAGTGCGATAGTCAAGTCAAATGGGGTCCAGATTCAATAACTCAAACAAACCCACCGGGCAAAGCTCCAGGACAAACCCACTCAATCTGTGGTGTACGTCACAAGACCGCTAAGAAATCAAGTCATAGATGGATAAAAACTTAATACTTAGCTTTTTTCAGCGAGTTACATATTTACATGTTTTTGTATTTCTTTTCATGTTATATTTTGTATGGCTCAGTCATAAAGTTATATTTAGCAAAAAAGTAACTAACGGTACTGTGTAACAGTAGGGGACTGACTGGCACTACTAACATACATATATACAAAATAAATAATAACCTGTTCAAACAGATAAAAAATAAAAATAAATAACCTTACAAACTAAATAAACATATTTACAAAAACTACATTATATATACAGTATGAGAAAATCACAAAAATAGTAGTGGAACAATGTTCCTGTATGAACCAGGTATATATTTAGTTCTCCTATTACGGCGAGCGTCTCGAATGTATTTCCTGAATTAAGGTATTGTCTATATTGCTAAAGATGGGTTCTATTTTGGTGCACTTGTGCACTTGTGATTTTGGCAAATGAAAGACATTTCAGAGAATCTTGTGTAACAATGGTATACATTTTTAATCCTTAAGCACAAATTATGAATTATTTCCAGTGTTTTGTATTTTATGAATGAGCGTTCTTTTTGTGAAAATTGTCACTACAATTTTCTACTGGTTAATTTTTAAGGGACTTTTACCGACCTTGGTACAGTTAAGAACACTAGCAGATTCGCTGAATGCAATTATTACAGTTTGCAGATCAAATTATTAAATAATAAAATAAATATAAACGATCGTATCCTCACCTCCGTCACCGATAAGCCTCATTTGCACAAGGCACGGGTCTTCATTGTGGTCTTCCAATACAGTATCGTCGGTCACAGTCAGCTCCTGCAAACATAGGCATCATGTTTTGACATAGTTTATTCAATTATCTAATCAAAATTTTACAAATAAAATGTCCATTTCACTCTATTAAAGTCTTCATTGAATGACATCAAATTTCAATTAAAGAAAATATAAATAAAACACCCAACAAAAAACATTTCTACATAATGTAATGTATTATACCCTAATGTTTGGATAATTTATCAATTAATATATTGTAACATTCATGATATTTGAGCATATCATGGCCAGGAACCTTCACATCTGGTGAACATCTTCCCTTATACTCCTAGGAGTGGGGATGAGATAAACGGTCAGTCTTAGCACGACCGCCGAGAAGAGCGGACTCTTAGCAAGCTCCCGAACTGGCGGTTACCATACAGGAAGAGAGGAGAAGAACCAACAGCAGACAGTAATGTTGATTGGATTATACGAAGATCATCGATTGGGTGATATTAATATTGTTTTTATTATGGATCAATTAAAAGAAATTGAGCTCAAATTTCATGTTTTTTGTAATTAGTAGTAAATATTCTAATTTAAAAAAGGAATTGAATATTTTTTTACATACTTTTTGTCAGCACTCTATATAATTATAATTATTTGTTATAACCATTTTATTTGAATATATTTCACAATTCCCAGTTTCTCAATTTATTAATAACTACAACATTAGCCTTGAAATCGGGCGATTCAATCGGGATAATTTCCTATGTCAAAGACATAAAACAATTTGAATTAAAGATCTCATGACGGACCTGCCAAATTAGTGAAGGTAAATTGATCAAATAAAGTAGAAAAAGAAATGGTAAAAATTGAGGTAGGTTTCAATATATACATAATAAGTTAGCAATATTTTGAAGTAATAGATTCTGTCTGTGTTTACAGTTTGCAGTTATCATTTTAGAAAATATCTAAGATATTGAGCATTAGATATTTTGTGCAACTTAACTATTATAGTTTACCTTGCTTTGTAAAACATTTAGATACACATTTACTAATAAATTCTTTAATAAAAACTACTTTTTAGACTACATATACAATCGTTGAATTTCAGTGTACCATTTTTTTCCAACCAGATATTTTGCAAAGGAATGGAAACATCAATGAGATGTGAGCCCTTATGCTCTGATAGAATTTATAAAGGGTGTAAGCGCTAAGCCTTGTAGGCTTACTTAAATTAGTAGGCCGATTGAGTTTAAAGGTACAAAATATGTTTTCCTTGTAGATTCGAACCCAAGTCTTTTATGCCACAGATGAGTTACCTTAACGATTCAATAAACGTCACAACATTTATTCTATATAATTGTACCGTACTTATGGTTTTTTTTTCATTTCCTTTCCAGAATGGAACAACAGCCTTTTATGAAGAAGCAATAAGATATTTGTCCTCAGACACGCTACATACCACGGGACCAGGTACAGGCTTCCTTAGATGGAGCGGGTAGAGATTGTCGATTGAACCTTACAAAAAGGGGAGAGATTTCCTTCCTGGCATGCCTTCAGGTCTCAGCTCAGGTATCCCAGATGTGTAGCCTGATATCGGTAAGGAGCCTCGCACTTAAGGTCACATACCTGTATTCTCTTCAGTTCGACATGAATGAGCGTCCTCGAACGGAGAGAAACATTGTATAAGCAGTACAATACATGTACGCGAAGGCTACAAAGGGATAGTAGAGGTGATCTACTTCGGTTACCTCCAGAACGACTAGATAGTCCATTAAACTGACAGGAATCAACGATCAAATGAAATTACTGAAAAAAGAACTTTATACTTTATATAGCTTGCGACAAGCAATAGTAACAAAATGTTATAAAAATAAAATAAAAAGCTAAGGGCTAATATTTCTCCTCAAGTTTACAAAAGCGTACCCCAATACCTGTGACCGTTTCTAAAAATAAAACACCAACTATCCTTAACCTTGACTAAGCAATATAGTAAGTTTTTTCAATGGCAGTCTTAGTTGAAAAGGTTAGTCAAGTGAACAATATCACACAATTAATCAATTATCTCTAATTTGTTTTTTATTATTTTTATTGACATATACATTTAAAAACAAAAGATTCTCAAACAACCTCCTCATTATTTGGTACTGTACATGGAAATTGGTCATATCAGTTTTATTTCAATATTTTTATAAAAAAGTTCTAATTATTCTGATTTTATATTTTTTGTAATTAAAATCCGGTAAACCCTTAAGATAAAATACATTCTCTTAATCAGCCCGTCTAGATCATTAATCTGATAGCCTGCACAATAACACAGGAAAAACAATTAATTACACAGCACTTAAGTTATTAATGTATGTTATTATTTTTAATAGGATGCCTTTTATTTGTATGTACTTAGTACAGTTACAGTTTTAACTTTTACAAAACTTTTAATCTGATTTCCTACTCGATATGATTGAAAATACATTTTTCTCAAACATAAGGGTTAATGGTTTTGAAAAAAGACAACGAAATTCTAACAATTAGCTCTTTGACATTTATTTGAGAATTCACAATCGGTCTGTAATATTTTACATTTTTTTTTAGATGCCAATCTTAATCAATAGAAAAATGACTACTAATTCCGTATCTAACAGTGAATTAATAAGAATTTAAAGATACTATCATTCATAGTTGTGTTGTTTTATTCGTTTTATAGTTGCCAGTCTTATTGTTCAATATTTTAAATGTGTTGTGCGTAATTGTTTTTTATGTATGTCAATTTAATTGTTTTGTATGTATTTGGTTTGAAATGTATTCCTGGAGATACCCGAATAGAGAAAACGTCGACTCTTGATGTAATATCAATAATAAAGGACTCAATGTTTTTATTAAAAAATTAATTCTCACACAGTATAAATATAAAACAAATCAAATCAAGCGCGGTGTATCATACAATTAAGAGTTTCGTAACGGTTACTGAGAAGCAGCCCATACATTACTTTGGAACGGCACTGGAACTGATACAATTGGTACTTCAGGAGAAGGGGGAAAAAAATATATAAAGAAATATTTCTGTTTAGATAATTTTTTTATTTTCTTGAAGTTGAATTCTCTTGTAGAGGTCCAATTATTCTAAAACAAAACGACGACGTTTTAGTATGCTTCCATTGCGGCGAGATTGAGTACTATTATAGTGTTATACCTTCCTTTGTTTCCAAGGTAGCTACCACTCATAAAAATGTTATTAGGATACGCCCAGATCTTTATTATACGGAGCTGCTGTGAAAAAAATAATATGTGAGCCCGGGGCATTCTGTCCTGGCTCGTCATACCATTATTAGTTCGATGCCCCCCCAATGGAACCATCTTTCTTTATGAATTTTTTTCTTCAACAATCAACCCACAAGTATTTGGCTACTTAGACAAAACCACTTCACTTGACACGTTATCACACAGAGCTCACAGAACTGTAGTTGGAGGATGTCACGAGGCCACCTCCGTCTTAGGCGTCGCTCCGGGGATGAGATGGGAGCACAGAGCATTAGCACGAAAGTCCCCGACGACAGCAGAAACAAAGTCTACTTCATATAGAATAATGAATAATTTTCCAAAAAAGATAAAAAGGGTATTAAATCAAAGATCCCAACACGACATCAAATTAAAGATCTCAAATTCAAGATCTTGGCGTCCTAATTAGTAATATGTTGTAATATATGTAGTTCCAGGAAATAAGCAGCTATGCCAAAAACATATACCCCCAGGGTTGTTTTTGTAACGTTTTAACATGCTTGCAAATTATCCGCTGGATAAATGATCTATGTATACGGCATTATGGACCAAATGCACTCGAAATCAATAGTTCTCATTTCTTCACAGGGGAAACAGTCTGGCAAACCATGCACGCGAACATATCCCATTTTGAGGTCGAGTAAACTTGTCTACTTTTCCCCCGGGGGACTTTGGTGTTATGTAATAAACTCTAAGTTTGATACCCAGAAATAATTACATACGCAGTTACAATTTGTTGGCAAAGCTCACACTAACTTAACCATTACCTAGTTGGAGCATGGTCGCTCAGGTTTCAAATACAAAAAAATATTTGTGTGACAGTGGGAGTCCTGGCGATGGCCAGTTTCTCCAAGCATGTCCTGGGCAACTGTGGCTCTCGCGCTCTTGGTCAGCCTCCACTGGGTCGTATCCAGTAACGCGGCTGACGGAGGGGCGTGGAGGACTTCCCAAAACTCCACTTCCTCTTTCACATGCGAAGGAGGTGACAACCATGTGAATTTGGGAGGTCTCTGCGCTGTTCGTAAATACTGTACTGAATGAGCCAGTGAATGAAAATTGTAAATATGGAAGGAGAACATTTATCAAAATTACTTATTGAGCAATAAGGCAAATTGTAATTTTATCACAATAAAGAAGTTTCAATATCAAAAAATTTGTAAAGGCACACTACAGTTATGCTGCACTACGCATCTAAAGCTGATGACGATCTAGATACTTAAAAGCCCTGCAATCCAGAACCTCTGTATGATAGCCAATGCTCCTTTCTATGTCAACAAGCGCACCCTCCACCCTCATCACTAATCTTCCCATTCCCACCTGCCTGGTCAACCTAATCCGTATGCTTATGATATATACTCCAATCTTATGATTATAGCGGGCGCTGTTGTGATTACTAAAGCGACAGATAACGCCGTTTTTTCCAATGAACAAAAATGCAAGTCTTTACAATCTGAAGTTCTCAGCACTATTTTAAATTCTCCTGTACTTATTTCAATAAAGAAAAAAGTTTATAAACGTGATATATATTTTAATAGCAATAACCATAATATTTATAGGTAAATATAAACACAGCGAGATAACATCAAAGTTTTACTAAAATAGGTAAATTATACAAACATAAGGGCACTAAGTTCAGGAAATATTTGTATTTTTCCTAAATAAAAATTTACCTATAATGAATGCTTAATGCATAAACAAGATGTTAGTTTTTTTTCAGACTAGATGCACTAAGTTAGCACAGTATTGTTTTTATTACGTATATATTGGTAATGAATTGATTTGAATTGTTTTTCACAGACGTAATGAAATTCTTGACTTGACTATTTCTCTTTTAAAGAATGTCAGCATGCCAGAGGTCAGGGCAAATGAGCGCAATCAAGCGACACAGAAATGTGTCGTTATAACACAAGATATATAATGAGATGCGGGAAGTAGAAAAGAGATAAAAAACTGACTCACATAGCAGGGACACTAAGAGAGAGAGAGAGAGAGAGAGAGAGAGAGAGAGAGAGAGAGAGAGACAGAAAGGAGAAAAAAGTAGTTGGCGAGCGGTAGGGTCAACTCCCTTCGCATGGTCCCGATCCTTCCACCTCTTCCCACAATTGTTATCCCTCGGCCAGGAAATCCCATTTAACTTTTCTCAGCTGTGGCAATTAACATCTATTAGTACAGGGGCAACAGCTGTCTCCTTCATTGTCCGCTTCAGCTATTTTATTCACATCGTTTCTAATAGTCCCTTATGCCCGCCAATCCAAAATGACGTCCTACCCAAACAATAATACACCCTGATATACATTAATAACAAAATATAAGCACCATTAAGTTTGAGAGGTAAAAGACCTTCACACGTTTTGGCGTTCCGTCGGGGATGAGTTCATCCACCGGAGACACAACAAGTTTTTTGACTCGTCGCAGCACCTAACAAACCCAGAATTTAACACTATGACCCCACCACCGTTCCCGCAACGATGGCAACAGACTGTCGGGGAAAATTAAGTTTTCCTGTTAGATGTAAGTATTAATTTTAAGTCTATGATTTATAAGGTGAGCTCCATCACTTTTAAACAATTGATACAATGAATGTGTAATGCACCTCATACTTTTCTAATGATCGCAAACCACAGTGTGGAATTGTTAAAAATTGTATACAATATAATATTGACCTTTTGTAAATAGATTCATTTATATAAAATCTATATTTAATTCCACAAATTTTAATAACAAGGGGATAAAAAAAACCAAAAAAACCATTACCTATATTTAGGTAGGTTCCTGACTTTGTCCCTTAAAAAAAACCCTGATTTTCCACCTGTTTATTTATCCATCAATCTTCTTCTCTCAGACGAGACTTAAACGGGACCAGGACGAGCGACCCTGAAAAATGGATTCGACACTAATATTCTTTTCGATTACATTAATATTAACTTACCTTGCCACTCCCATCTTTTGGGGGCTTACCACAAAGTATTTTTTTTTCAGATTGTAAGTCGTATAAGGTGTAAGGACCTCGGAAATTTACACTGACTGCAATATATACTCACAAAAACATAAATCCATTTATATCAACCCAAAGAAAAATATACATAAGTCATTTTCGGGACTTCAGATTGGCAAGGCTTACTCACCGGATATTTGGGAAGCACGCGTCCCGATACCACCTGCATGTTTTTTTATTTGGCTAATTATTATAAATAATAGTAGGTTCTATTGGTATCACAACAAAAAATTGGCAACGGTTTTATAAACAAATTTAGTGCGACTAGAGCGAGAAATGCTCCACAACTTTTCAAGAGTATGAAAATTCCGAGAATAAACACAATACCCCAACTAACCCCTCGACGGACGTCTATCATACAGACCGAAATAGATTTATAAATAATGCATCGGAGCAGCCCGTGGGCAAGTCGTTAAGAGTCATAAGGGGAGACGATAAAACTGAAGGACAAGCGTTGACCCCCCGGCGGGGGAGGTGGGAAGGGGATCAGGCGATCCTGAATTTCATTCAGCGAACGTTAACGAAAACGGATGGGGTGGCAGAAAACGGAACGAGACAACCGGCGCTCAAAGGAGGACGATAAATAATGAAGGGGGGGGGAGACAGCCTACGAACGATAGAAATAGAACACAGCTCAAATACTTACGGCAGGTTCGCGGGTGTTTGTTTACGGTCTCGAAACAATGCACTTTCAAAGAGACGTAATCCACACCACATAATCACACGCGTTCGCAAAACAAAACTTCAACAAACTAACAGAACAGAATATAGGTTAGTAACAAGTAAAGACTTTGTAGCTCGGATGTTTCGAAAAGCCGGAGGATTCTTAATAGGCCATACCTTTAAATTCTCGAAATTGTCAAAAATAACAGATCAAAATAAAGTGTCCTCACTTATTAAGCTTATTAACCTCAATTAAGAAATAAAAATAATTTTAAAGCATAAATTCATAAATAAAACAATATATAATTAAAGAGAAATCTTAAAATTAATACAGATACATGTGTTTAATTGTATAATAAACAAAGAACAAACCTATACTTATGATTAAAAATATTTATTATAGGCTATACACGTCAACCCGTCAGCCAGAATCAGTCTTCGCCCAATTTAAATTTTTATTTTAATCAAATTTTACCTCAAACGCACATATCTATATCTACAGATCGCCGACATCCCAAACAATCCTTCCTATTAAAAAGAAAAACTACAACAAAGTCAATAAAAATGTATAAAAATAAAACTATCTAAATACATTAAAACAATATTTGGAGATATATCCCTCTGTAAATTAACAATAGCAAAAAATACGGAAGGTTCCACGAAAAACCGCTTGATATATGTTCAAAGACGAATAAGAGAATAGAAACCCGAACAGTAGAAGAAAATTAATATAAGCTAGAAAGCGTCTGGCTGACGAGGAGGCAATATTACTGGTCAAAAAACACAATTTTGAAAAAATTACGAGAAAAGACTTTTTCTTTCAACTCCTTCAGTAGTAATATTATTTTATCAAATCAAGTTACTAAAGCACTGGCGTTTTTTTTTTTTTTTTGCTAACTATGACCCAGACCTCTGATATGCTAATTTTATATCATCAGGATAGATCCGGTATGGCATTTATCGAATACCAGTCGAAATATCCCTATTTCCTGATGAAGAAAAGCTGAGAATCCGAAAATTGGACTTCACTTGTAACCCCGCGATATAAAATAATCGTATACTAAGAACCTTTTATTTATTTCTATTCAAACTTCACCCACCAAAACTCCGTTTAAGAGGAAAATGTGCAGGTTAAATACTAATTGGACAAAATCATTTAAACTCGATAATTCTTAAAGCAAGTAAAACTGAATTGTGCTTCGTTAGTATATTGATGAAGAAACTCTCACAAAGAAAGGTGGGCCTCTCAATACAACCAAGCCATACATTCAAGTAGGCTCGTTTTTCGTTTTTCGTCTGTCTGTATGTTCTATGAATGCGGTCATAAAAACTATTCAATTCATCTGAAATTTAAAATACATTTCCATTATACACGATGGAACACCGCCATCAGTTTAAAGTTAATATAAAATTATGGGAAGAACCAGGAAATTTATGGGGATTTGTTTTTATGAGGACTTTTATGGTAGCTCAAGTCCCATAGCTGAGGAGCAATTTAGCTAAGAAAAATTTTTATAAGTGAGACCGTAATTAAAAAGCGTGGATGTGGCAGCCCTGGTTAAAAGATAAAAATATACTACTGTTTAAGATGATTTAAATATCCCACATAACCCAACTGGACATATACTGAAGATGACACCTTAGAGCTGTCGAAAGCGCTTTTTCTATAACGAGGAAATTATCAGTTGTGGAAAGGCAATATAGCTGTTTTATATAAAAAATTTCCCATTCAGCGGGTATCTTTTCTTCTTAATACTATTAGTAGAATAAAACATAAAAATAATATAAATGAGGGAATAGAGACAAAAGAGCAACATCGAGGATCGGCGCAATAGGTCAGATTACAGCCTGGGGGTACAAAGGACCGGGTTCAGTATCCGGCCACGCACCCCAGGGGTGGCTTTAATTAATTTCAGGGGTGAATCCACCCTTCGCTCGCTGATCCAATAAAAACTTAACAGTGTTTTTTTTTTTTGTAACGAGAGCTAGAGGGGTAAAGTTTGATGAAATTCAAATGCAACACAACAGTGACAGCTGGAAACTGTGCATCGGCACGTAGTAGATCCATGAAGCAATAGCCTCGCTTTTATTTTTCATTATCATTACTGAAAATTTGTAATTTTACCCACATAATTTTGATAACATAAACTTTTTTCTTTAAGCAAACTAAATAAATGAGTGAAAAGTAAGATAGGACACTGTGTGCTCCCTAATATTTAGCGATAGCTTACTGTATGGGCGTTGTATGAAAATTTGAGCTATTTTATACAGCTTAGTTGATAGAGGCCCCAAGTTCCCTTGTTTGAGTCCCGATTCTGACAGTGTATATTTACGTTGACTTATAATTATTCAATACTCATTAATTAATAATAACAGCGGAACCATACCACGACATACTTTATTTGACTATAATTTTCCACTGAAAAACCGGTTTATAAGGCTGTGCATCTGTACTAGAACGTTATTCGTTGACATGTGCCTGTGAGTTTATTGAACCGGGCGCATAACACGTTCTAAATTCGGATTAGGCTGTAAAGAGCGGTTCACGAAGTTGCACCGTTTTGTATCCATTACGTCACGTGGAGAATAACAAACATTCCGTGAAAAACACTGAGAGGTAAACAGTAGAAGTGAGATTATAAATTATATACGAACTCCCAAATAGGCAAGCAAAAAGCAAACAGAAAATAAACAAGAACGCGTCCCTCATGTAGGTACAGTTTAAACCATGCGCTTTAAAAACACTCCCCTCCCCACTTGTGCTTGTTTATCTACAAGGGCGAGTCAAACGATGTTAAGCTACAGATTCACGTTTCACTATAAAAATAACACAAATGACTAAATCGAGCCATTGCTATTTTTTTATCTCTGGATAATTCTTGAAACAGAAAACAAGTTGTATGCATTTGTGCGCACGGATTCGCCTCTATATCTTCTCTAGAGAGCGACCAAAACGTATCTTACATCCAAGGATAGCATTAATTTTTTTTATGGCTAAACAAACATTTATAATTCATAAACATTAGTTAAATAAAAATAAATCCATGGCGTCACCCGACCGAAGATTGTTGCCGTAGTAGATAGATATCACAGAGTTGGGTGGTTAGCTATATATATATTTTTCAATTAAAGTTTAAACTTTATTTTACTGTGCTATTTTTGTTTGTTGTGTAATATTTCTGTTTTGTTAAGCATAATTGAATTTCGTTATTAGCATTATTAATCATAGACTTGGTACCAGACAAAATACATTGTGTTTTCTAACTATCCAATTCAAGTCAAGTTCCCATCATGTGAAAGTTAGACACGGGTGAAAACTAAAGATTTTCTGGTTTTGAAAGCCCCATCGAACAATTGATCAAAACTTTTGGACTGCTATTAGATAATATGTATTATAAGAGAGAGTAATGAATTTACAATAGAACATCTATTCCAGTTTCTGTTATTACGTTCAGGCTAGGTCAGCTCAAAGATACTTATTTGCTATTTACTGCCAATTCCGGAGGCCACGTCATCGAGCGCGGCCACTAATAATAATTTCACCTCTCGGGCATCGAACATGCGCCCTTCATCAATTCCGAAGTTTATTTCCGTTTATTCAACGGATCGATCAGGAAAACGTTTTAATTGATTTACTTTCGTCGTGTTCGTGTTTCGTCGTGTTCGTGTTTCGTCGTGTCAAACCAAAAAAAAAAAAAGGGTATTTCAAGTGAACACTTGAAGTATTTACTAAGAAATGAAGTTCTTTCGTCAGTTATGAGGTATTTTTTGTTGAAAATCGGTTTAGGTTAAAAAAAAAAAGAAAAGTTAAGTGTGATAAATCACACAATTAACGGTTTTTATTGCAAAAATTATTTTAATGACGAGACCTTTGATTTGATACACTACATATTTTATTAATTACATTAATTCGATAATTAATTGACCTGTCATTATTTTTCATAAGCTTGCTTTTAGTTTTGACATTTTTGAGATATCAAGTAAAACTTTCATGTAAAATACCTAAATGTATTATAAAAGTGAGATTGGAAAACAAATAGGT
This sequence comes from Acanthosoma haemorrhoidale, assembly GCA_930367205.1. Lineage (NCBI taxonomy): Eukaryota > Metazoa > Arthropoda > Insecta > Hemiptera > Acanthosomatidae > Acanthosoma > Acanthosoma haemorrhoidale. Next base: position 39,109,661 of record OV884013.1, read on the forward strand.
AATAGAAATTGGATATCAGTATTGATGACTTTTGGCAATTGTAGTTCACTTTATCCCCAAGTCTTATTGCTTAGTAACATCGAGTTCTTTTGATATTCTACTCAATACGAAACTATTTATTTGTTTACTATTAAATCATGTTATAATGACCCTTCATTAACTGGTCCTTCAATCATTTATTTCTTCAATATGTCTTAGACAGTCAGCAGTTCTAACCAACCATTTTCGGACCTGATGCAGACATTGTACATCTAAACGTCGTCCATAAATAAACTTCAAGAAAATCTAACAACCCTTTTTATTTAATGTATATTTATACTGATCAAATAAACTAAATCAAATCTAAGTCAATTTTATAACAAGTTCATCCAATCAGTTATATATTCACCGCTAACTATGGACTCAGATAATTTAAAAGAAACTAACAAAACTCTAGAAATACGTTAGATTTTCATAAAAAAAATTGTTTATGGCAGTTGCTTGCATACGCCGAACTGTGTGCAACGTGACTACGTAGTTCTCACAGATATATTGCCCAGTTTTACTTGACTTGGGGAGAACCCATAAAAAGTTTAAAGATTTATTTTCATCAACTAATATTCGGGATGATTGGAATTTTGAAGGGCATCTTCCTAGTATATTGTAAAACGTAAGATTATGACTACAAACAACAGATCTATGAACTTACCCCCGTGGCTGGGTTGAACCCTACGATGACGGCTGTATACCATTGGGTTGTACCTTCGACCCTGTACACTTGTACCCTATAGCCGACCAGGATGGACGGTGTGGTCAGCAGTATACCCTGCCCGTCCTGGAACCTGATCCACTCCCTCACGCTGGGGTCCTCCATGCATCTCTGGTCAACCTCCTGAAACATTATCATAACTAATGAACACCTTTAATTTTTTTTTAATACATTTTAATAATCAGTAACAATAATAAATCTTTATATGAAAAAAAAATACAGGTAACAGATGACTGCTTCAGAATGATTATTGCAGAAAAACCACCATCAAAGGGTTCCTTTATACTGCTCGAGAGATACTCCATATTGGAATCTGTTTTAACAGATTTTACACAGAATGTGCCAGCTCAATAACAAGAGCTGACATGAAAGCCTTGAGCGGAACTAGGAGGGTGAAGTTTAGGAGCAGTTGGAGGGAGATAAACTTTCTATAAATAGTTTATTGCTTTGCAACTGGATTGCAGGCTGCTCTACAGCGAATTTCCTCGGTAACCTCCATAGCTCCTTAACTTTCCTCGATGCCTGACTCCGTAAAGCAGGTCATTGAGGTTAGAGATTGGGTCATCGAGGTATAACGTTTCCGAGGGGTTCGATTCATGATTGACGGAGTTTGACAACAATTAGATGACGATAGTGTTTAACTACTCCTCGCTCTTATTTAATTATGTAAGGGCACCACAAATAATGAAGAAAACAGTAAACGTCGGATCGTTAGTTTCAAGATAGATTGTTTAAAAACTAACCTATACTTTTGACCGGAATTTTAATTTCATACCACAAGAGTGTTATTTGTGGTAGCTGTGTATATATTTAAATAATGGGTTTGTCTTTTCGAAGGGGAAGGCTTGCAAATAAATCTTTTAAGTCAAATGACTCGTACACCTGATATTGACCCATATTTTAAATGATTCAAAAGATAATACTGTTGGAAATTGAAACATTTACTTTGGAAAGCTACGGATTAGTTTTTTTTGGTAGTAAACAAGCCATCTTTTACAGTGAAAAATTACTTTTTATTAGTAAATAAAAAAAAAAATAGATAGCTGAAATACTGTTGTTGGCTCCCAAACCGGAATATTTTTGAATTTCCACTTTTTCATTTCAGTGCTCAATGACTCCTTAATTAGGGTGTCATAATTTAACTCTAAAAAAAATTTGAGCTGTAATTTAATAAATCATAGAAAAGATAAAAGCATGACTTCCATTACTTCCAAACACTGCTAACATAAATAGATTTCCTAAACATAAGGCCTTAGGGCATAATACATTTCGAAAAAAATGTTTTATAATTAGCGTTTAGTTTAATATGTACTCAGGTTTTTCATTTATATTTTTCCTAAAATAAAATTTAAAGTAGTTCAATCAGGACGTTATACAAGAGCGATGATGTTAGTTTCTTCTATTTATACTAGATGCATTGCTTATTAACATAACAGTATTTTAATTATACCAAATACTGGAAATAAATTGATTTGAATAATGCCTATTGTTATGCCTACACAATGCCGTGTAATCCGGGGAATTCATGAATATGAATTTATAAACTAGACATACGAAGGCGGCTTTCTGTGAACCCTGCTTAAAATTTAAGCCACACCCTTGAAGCTTGCCAAAGAAATAAAAGTATATTTTGTTGATGGGGAAAGTTTGGGCCTTTCAAATCTCTATCCAATAATACACACAGTTTGTTTCCTCATTTTCGGGCGAAGTCGATTTCCCCTTCCCTTAAACTGACGACTCCCACTGACACAAATCACATTTTCCTACCTAACCCATTTTACAAAATGAAATGTGGGGAGCATTGAATAAGGAAAAGACCGACATCGATGGCTACAGGCATCACGCAAAGGAAAACATATTTGAATATACATGCATAAATTGATGTTTAAAAAAAAATATACACATAAAGGTTTTATGTAGTTTTAAGGATCGCTTCTAGAAAGACGAAAGAAGCTCAAGTACAAGTATGTATGTCATATCATGGAGGCATAAATTTGATTTTAATTGAATAACTCATTTATTGTCAAATAAATTTAGAAGTCAACGGTTATGCTCAGTAAATTAAATATTGTTGGATTCCCTGACTATGATAGCAGTTACAAAGAGTCTTGCTAGTTGAAACCTGTCAAGTATTTTCTTCGACAGCTCTCTAGCATCCGGATAGAATCCATCTTGTCCTCCAGGATCAAAACATTGCAGTAAATGATGATGAGGAAAACCCCACAACTCTCCAATATACGTAATGGCCTTGATTATCTAGCGGTATCCTGTTATTTTCAGCTACTACTTTTAGCAAACTGTCATCCAATGCATTCCAATCTCAATTATCTGCGCCAGTTCTTCTTTTCTTATCTGTCGCTATGATAGCTGGCCTAATATTTAAAACTATGAAGTCCGTATTGATAGGATACGGTCCCAGTAAATAGTGGTGCTAGGCCATGTTACAATTGGTGCTGGATGGTATCGATTGTAGGAAGATTGGTTGCTTAAAAGGCTCTTTCTTGCTAAGGCTTGATGAATATTTTCGCAGCATTAGTATGTCTCGATATTGTAAAAATCGACTGATTGTCTTTGTTGGGCTAGGGAATATTGAATTAACCCATACTATTGCGACAATTTGTACAACCAAACTAATCACTAGGTGGGGCTAATTATATTCTGATTCATTTGAATGGTGTCTGAACATCAGACCGCCTAAAATAAATTACGATTAAGGACATCACAAGACCTCATTTCGCTCTTGACCCCGACCGTGCCACACAAAGGCTCTAACCCAACTATCGCTCCGATACAGAAACGCCAAGATGGTAGTCTGGATTACACAGGTCTGATGACCTGGTTCCCGCAAACAGCTGTCCAATTGTGCAGACCGCGAACTGAACCATCTGTCTGCTACCGCTCTGTGGTGTACTTAGTTTTTATATTCAGATCAATTAGTTACCGTTACCATATGACCATCAAGAGGGGTGGCTCCGAAATATTACCCTGATATAAAGATCTTTGAAGACTTACATCGATTTAAAGAAAATTAACCATTAAAATCTCTTTGAACATTGTTACCCCCACGGTATTAGGGTTACTACGGTGAGACGAATTCATCGTACTAAAATAACTTAATCTGAGAAGTCAGAAAGAAAACAATCTATAGCAAATTACAAAATAAGCCGTTTTCCAACGGTCTGCTGTAGGTAAAAATAAAAAAATCATACAGAAATAGGAGATCCTTGGAAGTAGTCTAAATTTTGAGATCAAAATCACCAGTTGGTTGTTGCTTTTAAAATCCATTTTACACAGTGCATCACGAGGAATTTAATAGAAATTAATTTATCAGTAGATGCTCCCCTCCAGAGCCTCAAAGTAACTGGTACAATAATTAGTGTGCTAATGTGACTACTTCAAATTTCAGGAGTTCCAGGAGTAATAAATATCAGTAATGAGGATAGAATATGCTTACTCTCTCCAAAACAATTAAAAAGTAGCACTTAGGAATACCGTTACCAGGTACGGATAAGATACAGTGTAGTAAAAAACTAAAAACAGGAACATTTTATACAATAGAAAAGAGTCCCAATACATCCTTTAAAAAGAATGGTTGTCCCTTTCTATAAATTTAAAAATTCCCTCCCAGTTGACAAGTCATCCCGCTTGATAGGTGGTTAGAAGAAGATCTGATAGGAAAAGCAGGAAGAAAGAGAAGGGAATTAGAGACTTGCCTGGGCGGTTTTGAAGGTGGTAGGGTCTCTGAAGGCGAGGTGCCTGTCTCTAAGAAATTCAACTGCTTCTTGGCTAGCTGGTAGTTCACCCACTATAGTTGTGAATGTCTGAAAAAGAATATATATGTCATTAGCAATACAATGAAGATATCGTATCACATTAAATCAATTCATTACAAATCACTCGAATAGAAGATTAATTGAAGCGAATGTCCGAATTCGCGGCGTCCAACCATTCACCTCCGACCCTACAAAAAAACAATAGCAGCAAACCCATAAAAAAAGCAGCCAAATTGACCAATCTGTTATCTCGCCTATTACATGATAACTAAACTTATACCAAGCCGAATAAATTATAAAATGTTTTCAAGATCCCAGGCACACGAGAGTTGATTCACCGTCAACAATTATATGGAATCAACAACAATGTTGCTGTAATGGGATTACTTAACCAAGATCATCGAGTTCCAGTCCAAGACGAATACAAGCTTGACATTTTGGCACTGATTGTCTCAACATTGCTGTTGGTGAAATGAAAAGTGTAAATCTACTTTTTGTTAGACCCATCCTTGGTTTGTAATGGTGACGAAGACAGGAAAAGTAATTATTAGTATTTGACAGCCAGAAAAAAAAATTATAAGCCAGATAGGGACTCGAACCAGACACCACTTCAATATCTAAGCTAGTCTGCCTCGAATGACCTTCCCAACATGTGTTCTCTTTGATCTGTATCCGCAGACTGTATTCCCGATGTAACCGACACAGACAGCGGGGGGGGGGGGGACACCATGTCTTGCCTAAATTAAAAGCTGGCAAAGAAATAGTTATAACTAAGATTGGGACTTGACCAGGGACCTATTATGAATTCACAATAAAATTTCTCAAAGGATAAGTAAATTTAAAACATAAGCTTTTATTCTATTCTTGGCTGTTATTAATATATTATCACCTTTTCATTAGATTTTACGCTTATACGTCACATCTTCATCCGGACATAATGTCCACACATATCCTACCTTTACATTACGAGTATATTAAGACAAGTTTAACAGTAAAACCTACCAGGGCGGGTGCCTGAGAGGACGTGGGTGACCTGGGGGACTCCGCCCTGCTGCACCAGCTCAGCGTCCGCTCCACCAGGAACACCTGGAACGTTCCAGTCTTGTGGGGTTGGACCCATTCCCTCCTCACCCACTCATGGTCGTCGTACTCGACCAGCAGCTGTAATAAAAAATATTCACACTATAGTAAACATAAAAGAAATATAATACATATTGAAAAGGTTACACTATTCAATCTGCTACTTAGTTGCCCAAACCAGGATCAGTGGAACCGTCCTTATTGGAAAAAATACTACCTTGGAGAGTTAGCTAACATAGGTCTCGACTGTCAGTTATCAGGCTCAGGCATTCTCGCCACTAAGACAAGATTACTAGATTATACCTAAAATTAATTTAGTACTATTTTGAAAAATCAAAATAATTTTCCCTTAGTTTTACTTTATCCTTAGATGAGAATCTATAATGAATTTAACAACATATAACAAACTTATTTTTGTTTATTTAATAGTATTATTTTATCAACCCTAATAGACTAAACGCGTTCGAATTTTCTGGATTTTTAACTCTCTTAACTTTTTAATTCTAAGTTTTAAATTTTGATTTTGGAAATTGAAAATTAATTTGTATGCATTTATGGTCCTTATGTTTTACCAACGATAAAAACTGTGGTCAGGCACCAATCTATTCATTTAATAACTAATAGTAATACATAGTCTACGATATATTTTATGTAATAATTGCTCTCCCTCTTTTGAAAACGAAAACAAAATAGTATCACACTGAATTTAGGATTATTAAATGCTATAATTGAGTGGACCTGGCTCACCCAGGCAAGATTTACTCCTTGCTTAAGTTCGGCAGGATATCAGTTAGCCAGTGGGTTGACTAAACCACGGCCCGGCGAGTTAATTAACTTATATGTAACCTGCTTGTTTGGATCTCCGTGGAATACATTATTACGTTGTCTTGCGTACGCTACCTTGGGGTTGTTCACTTTAGATTGTTCATACATGGTGTACAGTACTTTCAACAACAAACAGATAAAGTAACAACCCCAAGAATTTCTGAAGAACTATATACAATGAAGTTAATTTACTAAAATAAACAACCAGCCTACAGTCGTAGATTGCAAGGGTTCAATAGGAAACTTGACAAAATTAGCATTCATTTGTTCATGTCTTTTGAAATTTCCCAATAATTGAATAAATAAATGATCATTACAATATTATGATTTCCAGGCCAAACAGGATTGGTACTAGCACGGTATGAATTGTAGCATACAGTCACAAAAAGTCACCTGAATTGTTTTGTTTGGTAAAAGTCATTTCGGAAACCAATTCACAAACACCTCTTCCATCACTAATCTAACCACTACTACCAAACGGAATATATATATATATATTCCTTCAACAAATATATAATAAATTACAAATTCAATAAATATATAAAGCCTTCAAAACATTGTTTGCCTTCATGACTTGTTGGTTAAAACTGTCCAACTCATCGCATTTACTTTGTTTCATATTATTTATAGCTGTAAAGTTTATTTTATTTTACTTTATATAAGTGTAACTTCATCAGTAATTTAGTAATGCTGGCGATAAAACCAGATGGTCTACTAACAGAAGCAAATAGGCTTTAGCATTAAATTTTGGATGCGTACTCTCGGTGGTATAACTCGCGAAGACTAATAACAAGTTAGCTTTTGTTATAGAAAATTCATGCAATTCACAGATGTAGTACAGAGAGCTTTTGGGTAAAATACAGCTTTCTTGAAGACATTTATTGGTTTATTGTTCTAACATATACAAATAATGTTTTCCATTACAAATTATTTAGATAGGATTTTCATATACCTTAGAGAGGCTTCAAATTAGGTAACAATGAATAAATATGTATTTAGATATTCTATCATTCACAGTTCTGAAGATGCCTGAATAGTCGAAACGTCGACTGTCGATGTAATATTAATAAATTGAATATATTTTGAGGAAGATTTCAATAATCAATGTGCTGGTGTCTCTTTTTGAATTTTACTCTGAAGAGCAATAGCAAAATATAATCTTACAACTTGTCTTTTGCATGTTTAGTAAGAACTTCATACGTATCATTTACAATTTTAATGTGTTGAAGGTATTGTATAAAATTAATGTCATGCATAAATAATAGATGAATGATAATAAACAACTTATATTTTCTTTACCAGCGCGCATTAATGAAATGTAATAATTCAACTGTCGAGATCAGACAAGGAACTTATCAGAACAAGCAAACACCTGAATCATTCCTCAGAACGCATAATTCATTAAGAGGTATTCCTCAAGGCGGCACTCAATAATTTTGATGCTTTTGAATATTGTATACTTGCCCGCTAAAGGGGGGGGCTCGTGTAAAGAGCATCGCATGGGCTGGCGACCGTTTGACCTCAAAGGTAAACAGAAATAAACTCGGGCCGCGCACGAAACCCAGTCGATCGTCCCACATCCCATCCAGTGCTTTAGCTAACTTCATTTATTTTCATCCTAGCAGGTCATCGGGATTCAATATCTGGAATAAGGACGTGAGTGAGGAAGGAACTCGAAGGAAGATAGTAGAAAGAAACCGCCATATAATTGCCAGTATGATCCATATCTCACGTAACCATCTCGTGGCGTTGCCTTCAAACCATCCAGCTCACGTCAATTCACACAACCTGACTGAACATTTATGTAACTATATTCCCAGGAGCAACACTCACACAGAGACATATATGTGATATTTATAATGCCTTAAAATTAATCTTCAAGTCTCTCCATCCCAAAATGTCTTTTATTATTGATATTACATCAACGGGTGACGTTTCGTCTATTGTAGGCATTCTCATGGCTACGATTCAGTTAAGAAACATAAATTTACATCTACAGAAGACAATTTCATAAAAAACACCCATAATTAAATAAATAGTAAAATTGACAACAATAAAAAGAATAAAACAACACAACTATGAATGATAGTATCTTTAAATTATTATTAATTCACTGTTAGATACTGAATTAGTAGTAATTTTTCTATTGATTAAGATTGGCATCTAAAAAAAAATGTAAAATATTACAGACCGATTGTGAATTCTCAAATAAATGTCAAAGAGCTAATTGTCAGAATTTCGTTGTCTTTTTTCAAAACCATTAACCTTTATGTTTGAGAAAAATGTATTTTCAATCATATCGAGTCGGGAACCAGATTAAAAGTCTCTGATTATTATCTATTTTTTTTAAACTGTAACTATACTAAGTACATAAAAATAAAAGGCATCCTATTAAAAATAATAAGATACATTAATAACTTAAGTGCTGTGTAATTAATTGTTTTTCCTATCGTATTGTGAAGGCTATCAAATTAATGATCTAGAGACGTGCTGATTAAGAGAATGTATTTTATCTTCAGGGTTTACCGGATTTTAATTACAAAAAATATAAAATCAGAATAATGAGAATTTTTTTTTTAACTATTGAAATAAAACTGCTGTGACAAATTTCCACATGCAGAACCAATTAATGAGGAGGTTGTTTGAGAATCTTTTGTTTTTAAATCTATATGTCAATAAAAATAATAAAAAACTTGAAAAATGTTCGCTTGACTAACCTTTTCAACAAAGACTGCCATTGAAAAAACTTACTATATTGCTTAGTCAAGGTTAAGGATAGTTGGTGTTTTATTTTTAGAAACGGTCACAGGTAATGTATATCACAATTGATGATTGCCCTTCAAATCACATGATGTTTAATATTGAGATGTACTGCACAGACATTGCGAATACAGCTGTCCAGCTACAGTAACAGATAAACGTTCAGTGAGGTATGGTTTACAAAGGAGTTTTTTTTTTTAAGCATCCTAAGATATTATGACATTCTTAAACCTCTTTTTTTAATTACAACATGCTAATAATAATAATAGGAAAATGAACCGTATAATACCTAAAAGGGCGTTAGCAAAATAAATAAATAAAAATTGAATATTATGAATTCTTCAGTCTTTAGTTTATTCCACCTCGAAAATACATTTTAGAAGAGGTTATGTAATGAATGTCCAGTATTCCGGTATTGAAATCCTTGAAAATTTTTAAAAACGTATTTGTAATTTAAATGATAACATTCCTAAAACATTTGTTGATAATTCAGGTCTGAGGAGATAAAGCGATACTCGCCCCATCTGTTGTCAGCAGTAGGAACTAAGCACAAGGTCACACATGTGTGTTTGTTATGAATCCTTCTGTCATTATCAATTGAAAATACAACCAAAATGAGGCCATTTCGAATAGCACATTAATGTTCCATACTCACATAATTTACAGAAATTCACATTATTAATCTGTGAGCTGTATGCTTACATACACATGCAAGAACCATGACGGCCACAACACACAGTAGTTTAAGATGAATTTAAATAGCTTTTACATATTCGAGCATATACTAATAAAACTTAAATGATTTTCTAGTAAACAGAAGTAGACAAAAACAGAAAGAGTATCTTGTAGTAGAGAGTCAAAACTACAGTTTTCCATATGTAATATTTCTCTAAGCAGAAGTATTCGGAATGAAACAATTGCTATTATGTACATTATGTAAATAGAAAAAAGAAGATTATAACAAGAGGGAAGCAAATAAGACAATAAATGAAAACAGAAGAGGTTAGCGGATGATACCGCCAGGGGCAGCACCGACCAGAGAGGTGGGCGTGGTGAACGAGGACACGCCCATTTGTCGGCCATTTTGGAAGCCACCCCCTCTCACTGCCGGTCCCCTCCCACTGACAGAACAGTTTCTCCTCCGATAGGGTGGGCTTCGTCATTCTGTCTGATTTACTGCCCTATATACTCGTCGACTCTGCGCCCTTCCTCCTCCATGACGATAGTACGGAACCGCCCTATTTCCCACACCGCAACCGGTTGTCCGCGTCTTTGTTTATACTGTAGGAACCACCATGGTAATATAGTCTCTATCTCTATCTCTCTGTGCTATTGTATTCTGCTCTGCTGACCTACATTCGACGTCCCAATCTCAAAATTCTGTCAATTCGATTGACAATGTTGTTCATTCGATAAACAAAAACAATTAGTAATTAGCGACTAGCGACTAATAAAGTAAACGTTATACAACGATCGTTCTATGATTAAGTGAAGGTGTTCATTAATATGCATTGCACGCCACTTCACTGGGGAACTGTAGTTAGTTTACTGCCTGGCGTAGATTTAAAGGTTTGGCGCTTACTTCACACAGCTAGACCAAACATGTTTGTTGTTTAATCCACACGGGAAGAAGAGATATTACTCAACGAAGGTAAGTCAACTTATACAGAGATTGTAATTTACAAAATTACACGAGAATGCGGGTTGTTTTGCTAGTTTTTTTTGTGGCTTACGTATCGAAATGTTTTGCCGGTAGTGCGTATGTTTTACCTGAGAACTTGATTTGGCGTTAACGCAATGTAATTACCAAACGTCGTTTATTAAACTGTCAACAATATAAAGCATGAGAGGTTTTTTTGTTTTCTCTATTTGACCTTGAGGTATGAGATTTTGGGTGTTCCAACGACACGAAAACTAATAGCACTCTCATTAATGCATAATTAAAGGGATTTATTAGTGAACTATTTGAATTGCTGTAAACGGAGGAATCATTAAGTTCAACCACATTAACTAAGGAACAATTTACTAAATGTTTTTCATAATCTTTTTTGTTATGTCACTCCTACTTAAATAGTGCGTCCACGAGGTGACACCATGTCCTATTTTTTTAGTTCAATCAGCTGTTTGCCCTATTTCAAAGATTATTCATAACTTTACAACAATAGTCCGGTTCGAATCTTCGAACTATTTAATAGGAAGAATTTAGTTACTACCAGTATGTAGAACTAACACGTACGGGAGTCGTTTCTAATAGCATAAATAACAAGAATATTTGTTCACGTAAATAGCTAAAATGTTCACATTAGTGCGGCAAATTACTTTCTCGTGATCTAATTTCGGCCACATACTTATAATTTGTCAGCTATATAGGTATTTATGAAATTATGTTTTGATTATCCACCAAGCTACAAATTAAATTCTTTAAGATATAAAATGAAGCGTTTTCATAAAATAAATATTCTTTAGTTTTTTTAGCTATTGAAATAAAACTGCTGTGACCAATTTCCATATGCAGTACTAATTAAGGAGGAGGTTGTTAGAGAAACTTTTTTAAATATATATGTCAATAAAAATAAAACTTGAGATAATTGATCAATTGTATGCTATTGTTCACTTGACTAACCTTTTCAACAAAGACTGCCATTGAAAAAACTTACTATATTGCTTAGTCAAGGTTAAGGATAGTTGGTGTTTTATTTTTAGAAACGGTCACAGGTAATGTATATCATAATTGATGGTTGCCTTTCAAATCACTGGTTCTAAGGTCTAATAATAATTACAAATTTAATTTTGTTTATGATGCCCAACAAACCTGTTTTACCAAGGTTTCACTCACAAATAACTAATTCCGCGGTTGCTCACAGTTCAATAATGTCAACCAGTACAGAAATTAATGCAATGGGACATGATGTTTAATATTGAGATGTACTGCACAGACATTGCGAATACAGCTGCCCAGCTACAGTAACAGATAAAAGTTCAGTGAGGTATGGTTTACTAAGGAGTTGTTGTTTTTAAGCATCCTAAGATATTATGACAGTCTTAAACCTCTTTTTTTAATTACAACATGCTAATAATAATAATAGGAAAAAGAACCGTATAATACCTAAAAGGGTCTTAACAAAATAAATGAATATAAATTGAATATTATGAATCCTTCAGCCTTTAGTTTATTGCTACACTTTATTCCACCTCGAAAATACATTATAGAAGAGGCTATGTAATGAGTGTCCAGTATTCCGGTATTGAAATCCTTGAAACATTTATAATTTAAATGATAACACACCTAAAACATTTGTTGATAATTCAGGTCTGAGGAGATAAAGCGATACTCGCCCCATCTGTTGTCAGCAGTAGGAACTAAGCACACATTAGTGCGGCAAATTACTTTCTCATGATCTAATTTCGGCAGCATACTTATACTTTGTCAGCTCTATAGGTATTTATGATATTGATTTTTGATTATCTATCATGGTACTAATTTTTTGAATTTCTTAAATTCTTTAAGAAATAAAATGAAGCGTTTTCATAAAACAAATATTCTTTAGTTTTTTTAACTATTCCAGTTGGAAAAAAAGGACGTCGTGTCCAACCCAAAAGCATTTCATCACTCTTAGAAAACTTTGAAAATAATAACGATTCCAATTAAAAATAATAACTGTAAATTTGATATTTCATCTTAGACAATACCTTATAATAACAATACCCATCCATTCGGGTGCTCTATTATTGGGCTAGGCCTGGGGAGGTCCCGGGTAAACGTCCTGAATCTGATAGTGTAGTTGTTTTTGTTAATAGTTATTACTAACAGTAGGATCTATACAAGCACAAAACTTGACAATATAATAATAAGCCAGTGATCTGTCATTTAACTGAGTTTAGTAATGGGGTGAGTCATAAAAAATGTCCGATTTCGTTTCCTTGGAAATGGTATTCCACTTATCGTCTTCATTAGCTTTTCAAGTCCAAACTGAATGAATTTGTAAACAAAATGACCCCGTCTTGCCTTTAGTTTTGTCTTACCATTAGGATAAAAAAACATAGCACTAAATTTGAAAATACTAGTAACATAATGGCATTATTTGAAACGGAAGTTTTCCACCGCCGAAACAACCCGTTTGGTGTGGCAATTCGAAGAAGAAAAGGATGCCTTTTCTGAACGGACTGTGAGTATATGGTACCAGAAATTTGAAACTGGTGACGAGCCTCGAGAGAAAAGCTTCTTGACGAAAATCATCATTCGATGAGGAAGCTCTACGGGATTCCGTTAGTTAGTTACCCAATCCACCAGAAATTGTGAGCTGCATAACTTGGGAAAAGTGTATCACTCATCAATAATAGTTCCCCACGAGTTGAAAACCCCAAATGACTATCGGTTCATCAAATGAATGTTACTTGCGATGAAAGCATGATATATTGAAGAAACCCTAAGACGATTAAACAATGGTTAGACTGCAATCAGCCAACTGTGCCTGTCGCTAAGCAAGGACAATTTGGAAAAATGACTTTGTCTTCTGTAAGTTGGAATTACGAAGGCATAATTCATCCCAGAAAGTCGAACTATTGTTTCAGACGTTTATTGTCAACAGTTAGAAAGAATGTATGGTCTAAGGATTAATAAACAAAAATCGGACTTTGTTACAAGAAGATAACACCTCTCAGCTCAACCACACATTTTTCGTTACACGAAACTAATAATTTCTGAATTGATTGAGCTTCTCCCTCACTTTGTTTACAGTCCAGACCAATGGATGACTATCTTCAAAGAAAAACCTTCAATTCTCTGGACGAGGTTCAAAATGGAGTTGCAGAATTCTTTTGTTCCAACCCAAAGAGTGATATTGTGAAGGGTCCCGACACCTAGCATAGAGATAGCAAGAAACTATAGAACACAAGGATATATAATTTTAATATTACAAAACATATTTGTTAAAATAACATCAAGAAAAACTGTCACTTTTTATGACTCATCCTACAACTGTTTGGAGTGAAGACATTAAATAGCAAAGTACGTCTAGTCACTGCACTAGAATGGTATAGACCGTTTATCTTAACGAAATAGAAGTGTTGTATATTATCGACCCAGTAGTACGACCACGATATTCATAAAGCGGGTTTGTTTCCCACTACAACTAATATTCACAAATGGATACGATAAACAACAATCCTTCAACAGATTCACATAGATCGTAGGATTTAACGAATCCCACCTTGGAATTTCGGAGTTCGCTATCCATCCAGTCGGTTCTAATCGTTACAGGTCAATATCCTGCGGCATGAGTTTATTAGGTACAATGAAAAGTAGAAGGACAAAACAGTGTTTAAACCCTCATCAGACATATTTTTTATCTATAGATTGTAGATAATCTAGATGTTAGCTCTAAGAGTTCTAACGTCCCATAATCATTCCGAAAATCTATAATTTTTCCATGTACATGAAGGTGTGATTATGATTGATACATACCTATCTTCTTATACTTAATAAGCATTGGACTTAGGTTGATGACCGAATGAAAGCTGTCAGGTTTTCATCAAATTCATACTTTGACATGTTTAGGGCCTTATGTATTCTACATATAATAGCTCTCCGTAGGTATCCGTTTAGGTCCTGTTTGGCCTACAAGATCCCATCTCACATATCTGGCGTAAAGCAGAGGAGGGGGGAGTGAGAACAATGAAATATGATTATTCGGAACAGAGATTTTTCCGTTCTGACAAATCAACAATTTAGGGTAAGTCACATTTGGTATCCCACGATCACGTTGCTTTAAAAGTCCGAAAATTCAACGAATAATTCCACATCCAAATAATGTTATCGACCTGTAATGACTGGATGAGGTAATTTATTTTTTCCTAGGAAACAACGTAAAAATGCATATACCGTCCTATTTTTGTCTTTCCACGAGTTATTTATTCGCAAGCGCTTAACAGCCCCCTGTACTGCTATTCCGAATAGCTACACAAACACAGAACAAACATTTTCTTAAAGTAATTAACTAAACTAAAAGATTACATTTAAAATTTAAATAATTAATAGATTTTCCTATAAACTAATAAAAAACTGGATTAATACTAGCTGCATATCCTTCTTCCTCCATCTTTGTTTCATTGCACTTGATAATGGCATTATAGGCAGCTGAACAAGTGAATAAGAAATAAATAACTTGAGGGTAAGGACAAATATAACTTTATCTACTTTCTCTGAGACCACAACCAGCCATTAAACCATAAAAATTATGTATTTCCTTACTTCACTGGCGATAAGCCTTAACGCAACGATACCAAATTCGACGTACCATGATTGTACCATACATTTTCCCTAGTATGGACCCGGCTTAGGTTATTATATTATAGAAAAAAACTGAACCGTTCTTGGAAGACTCTTTCTTCTTATTAAAATAATGATTGACTTCAAGGCACTTTTTTTCTTTATTTCTCAAAGCAGTGAGTACATTTCTTTATATTTGAAATTTTATAAAAAATAATACGCAAGAACAAAGGACGAGAATCTAGAAGGATGGTAGGTTAAGCGTCAAGGTGAGTTTCTTTTGAATACTTCTACACATCCTATTGGCCATAACTGGTGAGTTTTGCAGTCTTATAATTGTAGGGGGTTCTCGTCTACAAAGTGTAGTTGTTAAGGCCCACCGCAAAGCGGAGGGGTTGCGAGTTCAGATCTCCGGGTGAGCAGTAGAAAATTCATCTACTTGAAGCAACTTGTTAAGTCGGCGGTACCTCCTGATAATTCTAACTGGAGTAATTAATAATAAATACATAGAATGCACAACGGAAATGAATATTCAAATCAGATGCCACACAAAATTAAAAATGAAATGTGTAGAATGAAACCAATGTTATCAGACGAACCCCGATGACGTGTTCGCAGTTTACGTGCAGATCATGTTTGACATACATTTCACTTCAACTGCAAGAGAAATACCTAATAATTAGTATTGGATATTTAATTGCTGAATTCCCAAGTCTGAAACGATGTTATACTGTATGCATTTGTTATGATAGATTGATTATACAAACCCTTTATTTTATGATACATAACACTATGACTGTCTTCAGTACGCGCATATTATAGGTACATTATGCCCTAGATTTATAGGTGCAGAAACGTTTAAAATCGTTTAATTAAGTAATATGAAGTAGAAAACGTTAGAACTTTATATTGTTATATATATACAAAGGATCATATGCAGATCTTCCTTCGTCATTTTTCAAAAAAACTTTAAATTATCCGAAACCGCTGCTTAATAATAACAGAAAATATTTAACACTAAAATTGCAGATATACATGAAGTATTACAAATAGCAACTACAGTTACATCTATAAAACATTCTAGTTATTTATTCAGAAATATCCCCAATCAGAAAATCCTCTAATAAACAAAGTAGGTTACATTAAAACGATATGTTCACAAAATGATAAAACATATATTTTTGTAAATATAATATGTTGCCTTATGTAAATATTTATTACAAGCTAACTCAACCTATTATAGAGTGTACTCTTAGAAAAGATAAAGGCTATAAAAAATAGTATTTTATTGTTTATTATTATTATTTAGAGGGTTTTCATATTTGTTTGCGTTCCTCTAAATTTAAAGTATTTAATTATCTATCTATTTTAAAAGCTAATAAAAATAAAATAAATGATGTATTCAATTTGTTTTTATCATTGTATGCAATGAAATTGCAATAAATATATTTCTCTCAAGTCAGTTTTAAGAGCCAATAATACAACCGTTCCGTTTGCATGGGGTATTTATTTTATTCTAGTCATTATTTTATAATTTTTTTTTAACTTTACATCAGCGCACAAGTCCTCTCCATATTATGCCTTCTCTTTCCCTGTTGTTAATTTCATTTATATAATTTCGAAAATAAAGTTTAGCTCAAAATGGATATTGAATAGCCTTGGATATAAATATAATCCCACAAGTGGTGTTATGCTTAAATATATAATACAAGGGCAATCGTTATCATAATAAGCATCACTAAGGCGAATCCCTTTTCGTGAGAAATACTCTGTTCAGGTGCAATTAGTAGTAGCAAGTTTGATGGATAGATAATTATACCAATTAGAGGAGAGGGGGAGAGGGAGAGGCAGGAGACAAGGGAGGCGAAGTGGGACTACAAAGGACCAGGGACTAATTCATTTTGCATCAGCGGCTCATCAGGTAGTGCCATCAGGCGGCTTTCGAGTTTGCTTTGGAAACATCAACGCACTTCGGGCGATACACTTATCAGTTCACTAAGGGATGGAAATTGGAGTGTAATTGGATGGAACTATGAAATAAAAAGTATGTAGTTTGTACGTAGGAGGCTTGAGGTAGTGAAGGGGTCGATTTCAACGAAGCTTTTCGGTGATTCAAGGTCGAAATAAATTGAACATACGGTTTGATTATGTATCTAGGAATCAGGTCATTGCGGGAGATTGATGTACTGGAATATATCTGTAACGTTATTTTGGGTTTCATCCACCTAAGCAAACATCCACTCAAGTTTAAGATCAGGGGTAATATGATATTAGATAATTAATAATATGATACTAGATCGAAAAATATTCGAAAGGTGTTAGAGCGTTCTTGCTAATGCTCTCTAGGAACCAGAAAAAGTCAGTTAAAATATATGCCGGATTAAATGAGCATAGCTTGATGAAAGGTTACAATAACTTAAATATAACTGCTACTATTAAATGTTTGGGAATTCGTAGACACTAGGCCACCTTGCCTCATGTCGGAATACGCACGCTGAACCCAAATACGCGAACAAGAGACAGCAGAAAACGGACAGGAAATAGTGGCCTGCCAAGTGCTTGCTTGATATGACACCGGCGGCGGAACTGAGAAACCAGTGTCAAGGTCACTTCCGGCCTGACCCCATTAAGGAACTTAGCTGTCCAACAAGCTCTCCGGTTATAAAAATAACACATCTTGTTTCGTTCTGTTCTAAATTTAATTTTACAACTAAGTTGTTTTTTTATGTGATAATGATTTCACAACTGTATACATATAATATATATATAAACGAAAACGGACGAAGTGAAACGGAAAGAGGGTGAAGCTGTGAAAAAGCCAGTGTGTTTGGTCAAAAAATTGTAAATACCCAAAATAATCGAAATCAACATGAAATACGCTATTGTATGCTGACTCTCAAAACTTAACAACTGAGGTATATACCATCGATAAGATTTCCCACGATGACTACTTGCATGACTACAATATTTTATAATTCGGAAATTGCTTCATCAAAACATTGGTAGTCTACAATTGTAAGTCCAGCACCTGATACTCATTTGATTAATCGTCATATATTAATTATATCTCGTCTATTAAATCAAAATTTTGCTGAAATCCATAAATTACCCAAACATAAAGGTTTAAGGCATAATGCAATATGAAGAAATGTCTTTCAAACGATATCTAGTGTTTATTCTTTTTTGTCTTTGAGTTGTTTTATTTTTATCCTTCCCAAATAAAAATTTATATGTAATTTAATGAAGAGATTATTCATAATCATGAGCGATGCTGTTTGTGTTTTGTTTTAAGAAGACTAGATGCATTGCATAAGGCTGTTTTTTTATTATTTTAATATGAGACATAAATTGATTTAAAGATACAAACTGTGTTTCACGAGAATCGGTAACAGGAAGAGAAATTTCTACTAATACAAAAATATTGGCTATTAAACTAGTGCCACCACCCGAGGAGGGGAATGCAATATGCTAAGGGACTCTTTTAAGTACGCTTCAAGAATCTATATGGCTTCTGATTCCATAGTTGTCAGTGAACTAATTTCACTTTCATAAAACATAATTGGGTGGCTCCATGTAGGTTATCCCACTTAGAATCCGAAGTGCATAAGGGCCTAAACATTTGTAACAATTATCGATTAAAGATAGTAACTTGACGTGATGGTTAGCGTAACTCTGCTTCATGAATGGTTCTGGGTTCGAGTCATTAAATGAAAATGTGAATTTATTTCATTCCTGCAAATATAAGTGGGCAGTTGTTGACTACTAGAGATATAGCTTAGAGAAATAGTGTTCGGCAAGGATAGTTTTAGACGCAAGGACGCCCTGACGACAATCAGACGATCCCGGTGTCCATTTCCAGCGGAGCTATTAGTTTTCTTTAGAACAAATTACTGTTACAACTTGTTCCCTCGTGATTGATCTGTGAGACTCAGAAACTGTAGTGGGGTAACTGGTCCAAGGCGCCGCCAGTTATGTAAGAACTAAGAGTGAGAGAGAGAGAGAGAGAGAGAGAGAGAGAGAGAGAGAGAGAGAGAGAGAGAGAGAGAGAGAGAGAGAGAGAGAGAGAGAGAGAGAGAGAGAGAGAGAGAGAGAGAGAGAGAGAGAGAGAGAGAGAGAGAGAGAAAGAGAGAGAAAGAGAGAGAGAGAGAGAGAGAGAGAGAGAGAGAGAAAGAGCGAGAGACCGGAGTAGCGAGGGTAGCTAGAGTTAATGACCTCAGGCGGCCATATCGACCGCACACTGAGGCCAACCCTGCGGTACGCTGGAGCTCTATTCTGCCTTATCTGGGGATTATCTCAGCGCCTAACTGTCATCTGAGGTGAGCGAACTTTGAATGAGGGAGGACTAGGCATCCGTCACACATGAGACTACCTGTATATTAAATTTCAATTTGAGTTAGAAGACAGGCTTAGGCTAATGAAAGAGAGTGCTACACATGTCTGAATCAGATCTAAGTGTGAGGTGGTTTGGGTCATGCCCGTTTACCTATTTCTAGATTGTGCAATGAAAATCATATTTCTTTCATTATCAAATAATCCACTCAAACGTGTGTTCGTGACTAATTAAGGACTCCCTAATTAGGGGTCTTTATAAATTACTCATAAAAAATCGAGTTGCCTTTTGCTGAATGCTACTTGACAACTGCTCGCGAATGTGACGGCGTATTTTGTATTAAACTATTTCTATACTCTTCGGCTCATTTATTTACATAACAAGCAACATGAAAATTTCAATTTCTTTATTACATCAATTGAAAAGATCTCCATTACAGTTTCTATTACACTATATCAACTAATATAAATAAGGCCACGTGACCCCCCTTTTTCGGTTGTATTTGTAAGCACCTCGTGGCCTACTCGTACCTTTAAGTTGTACCTTCAGCGAATCGGGCGGTTGGATCTCTTGCTATTGTGATTGCCTTGGTGAGAGGATAAGAATACCCTGGGCTAGAACTAGCGAATGGTCCAGCTTACAGCGTAGTCGTTCTGCCTCAGGCCTTGGGCTCAAGGCGAACTTTCTCTTCTGCTCTGCTGCTGCTGCTGGCCCGACCGGTATTATCTCGGGGCTCTGCCTGACCGGCCAATAGCCATCTTACGGGGAAAACCCGTCCTTGTAATCTATAGAGTACAAGAGTCGACTGCCAGCGTTTCGGAGCGTTACCCGACACTACAGGATACTGCGTGACGTCATGGCTATTAGTCGTGCGTTGGTTCGTGACGCTTATGAACGTGCTGTATAGTCTACCTACAGCAAGAAAATGAACACCGTTCCAAAGAACCAAAGTATATTACAACTCATTTGGACAGATGCGAGCCCGAGAGAAGAATGCCAGGATGAGATAAACTAGGCACCAGAGCCAGGAGACACCCCAGACCTACATGTCAGGCGGTGGTTGAATATTGTGTTTTATAGGGCCAGATCGGATAAGTCCGATCGTAGGATGTTGACCATATAAACCAACGTACTTAGATACATTTTGTACACATTGAAAAGTGCAAATCCTCCCAGTACCTCAGTACTAAAACAATCTACAATAAACTTAAAAGTTTCTTTTTCTTTTGATTGTGTTATTTGTACAACGAAAGGATGATTCCTATTAACATAGCTGTTCACGGTGATTCGCCGATTCTGATAGATCCGAAATTTATACAATATATATACTCATTTTCAAAATTAATGAATTCAATCAATTAAAAACAATAAAGAATTTACAGGAGAAAACGTATTCGAAGACTGAACACTAGAGTAACAGGTAGCGAACATGGGTCAGAAGGTAAACGCTATTATAAAGGCATTTCTGTTTGATATTATTTATTAAAATGAAAACACACGAAGACACCGAATACAACTAAGCACTACGTCCTAGTAATGATGCCTCTCCCTTATAAAAGTGTAATAGCATATCGAAACACCAAGAATAAAATGACCAAGAGAAGCCCTTATTTTGTAAAATGGACGACCATTATAAACGACCCAGTTTCCCAGAGCTGTACGTGTTACGGAAATATTAACAAGGTGATCGATGGAAGGCTGGCATGATTCCTCGCTCCGAGGCTTGAATCATTATCTCCTGCTCAGTTCAGTGTATTCGTTTTATATCACTTCGGACATTAACAAACCTTACAAATATACTAATATCAGCAAATTTAAATTAATCCAAAATAGGTTTCTGAAAAAAATATTCGACAAACCGCTGTAAAGAAAATCTTTGAAAAAAGTCTAAAACTGTTCAAGATAAAATTCTGATCTGAAACTACGATGATAATTTATCATATGTCGAGGATAAGTCAGGGAGCTTAACTACTAACTGTAGAGGTCCAGGTTCGATTCAAGGCTCTGTCCTAAGGAATCATGGAAATTCCTAAGGAAAGGAAATTTTTCTGAAAGGTATGGGCCTGGTAGGGTTTCACTAATAATCCAGAGAAAAAAATTATGTTTACTTGCATAAAGATTTGTCCCTACCTAAAGTGAGGCATATTTTAATAAAACAATGACAATGAAGAACCCGTTAATTCGAGAGATCGGAAAGCACAATAAAACTTAAACGGAATACGAGAATGTCTCGTTTACAAAAAATAACCGAACATCTGCTCTTAAATTAATAGTTATATAGTAATGAATGTTTACATAGGATGTACAATTTTTGTACTTTTAATATAATAATATAGAAATAATATAATTTTTATTTAATTTGTAAAAAAGGTTATTTATTTTGTAATTGAGTAAGTTCTTTAAAACAACTCTATGACTACATGAAAACGTATATAGGCAAATGAAGAAACGAATTCTCAATAATAACGTGAATAAACTTTACCCATCTCTACTTGCATATAAAGGGTGTCCCAGAATTAACGCAAGATTTGAATTGACCTCCATTTGTGCGGTAAAGTACTGGCAACCCTAAAAAAAAAAACAATTTGACAGCTGACAGTTTACGGTTAGTAAAAATGGAGCGTTAGACGATAGTACAACGTGTCTTTATTGTTAAATATTATCTCTCTCAAAAAAAAAATGAAAGTTTGGCGGCCGCAGTTCGAAAATTACAAACAAAATATGGTCGGAATAGTGTTTTGACTTCATCAACTGTGAAGAGATTAATTGAAAAATTTAGGGAGACTGGATCAGTTGGAGACACTAAACACACAGGTCGTCCAATAACAAGCCGTTCAAATGCCAATATTAAAGCAGTGCGTGAGAGTGTTGTTGGAAATCCAGGATCGTAAACACAGTTCTTTGTGCCGAAATTGGATGATATTGATGTGGCCAATATGTGGCTTCAACAAGATGGTTCCACATGCCATACAGCCCATGAAACAATTTAAATACTGCATGAGACATTTCCAGGTCGTGTACTCTCTCGTTTCGGCGATCATAATTGGCCCCCTAGATCGTGTGATTTAATACCTTTAGATTTATTTTTGTGAAGTTATATGAAGTCAAAGGTGTATGTCAAGAAGCCCACATCCACTCGTGCATTAAAAGAGGAAATTAAACGCTGCATAAACGAAATTCAACCACATTTATGCCAAATGGTCATGGAATATTTCGACAAAAGAGTGCGTATGTGCCAGCAAAGTCGTGGAGGCCATTTGCACGATGTGTTATTCCATAAACAACCCTATCCTATTTATTTTATAATTCAATAAAAAAATAACAACAAAAATACTAAAAACTGTGTTTTCTATTTAAATAAATTCTTGCGTTAATTCTGGGACACCCTTTAGTAGGGGCTCTCGTATAGTATAGTGGTTAGTGTCACTGCTTCATGAAGCGACGAAACTGTGTTCATATCCCTGATAGAAAGTGATTTAATTTCATCTACACCAACATAAATATTTTATTTGTTCCCGATTAATCTAATTATTAATTGATCCAAAATAGGTTTCCGAAAATAATATTTGACAAACCGCGGTTTTCAAGTATTATGAGCGGGTTGTATTGTACAACAATACAGCAGTCAAGTTCCACGACGAATCGAAGATCGATTTTTGTAGTCCTAATCTTTTAAAAAGCTATTTCTTCATTCGATCAGCTATTCAAGAAACTGAGAAGAAATAAATTCCTAGCTTGACAGGAATCGAAACCTCCACAGTAAGTCGCATATTTATCAAGATGATCGAGGTTTTGTCTTGTACTTCCTAATATTGAACATTAACTTTAATACTAATGAGCAAAGCAGGACATAGTAAATTTATCCATATTATACTAAACTATTCATCCATAGATCATTTTTACGACAGACATAGATACAAACAAGGTTGTGTTTCATACTTCATTCAAGCAAATAAGTTTATTTGTAAATACTATTAAGAGAGAGGTAACGAGGTTTCGAATGTCTACTAGAAAGCTTCACCAAGCAAGAGTGACAAAAGGTTTAATTAAACACTGATTGTCCATTAACCATCTTGGATACATCAAAAACCTTAATTGCAACGACATATGGCTACGCGGTGCCCCACATTTAGATAAAACAGAATCCTTTACTTTGTCTTAATGAGATGCATACGTATTGACATATGATATACAGCGTTATAAAAAGGAAAACGGATATTTATTATTAACAATTACAGTAAAAAGTAGATCAATAGAAAATTCTAAATGGCAGTGTGAAAAACAAAACCAAAACGCAAACATATTCACAGAAGTTAAAAGTAAAAATGTTGAAATATTCAAAATTACTTAACCCAGCTTTTGGTTACTTAAAAGCATTCGCATGTCAGCTTTCAATGGACTCCGGCGGCTCCAGTTTTCGCTGAATTTCCCTCCGAATTCAGAGATAATTCTCTGGGTGGAACCGACGTTCCAGGAACGCGTAAATATTTTTGTCAATAGTCCGAGTTTTTGGCGAATATTAATGTTTCGCCAAAAGTCCAGTATGTTCAGATAATGCTAGTGATGACGCTTTCTGAATGTTTCCTGTTTTTTGACCCTAGCTTGTGTACAAAAAGAATTCTCTCTTAGTCTCGACCCTCACAACTACTTGTATTTAGTACTGGTTTGACAAGTTCAAATTACTATGTTTCTGACTCATAAAAAAAGTAACTTTTTCGGTCACCCGTTTTTTTATGGCGCTTTTGAGAGCTGCTTCTGCATTATTTCGTTTAACGAAAGCACTTTTTTCCAACGAGGAACTAGGAGTTGCTATCTGCATGATCCTATTTCATAATAGACAAGGCGATTATGAATGCCAGTCACCAGTGTGTTGTGACACGTAAATAGGGTAATTTGTTTTTGTTTTTGCTCACCTCAGGTTTCAGTTTGAGAATTGTTTCCCTCTTCGTCTGTATTCGTGAGTTTTTTCGAAACCAAATACTAGTTCTTATGTTTTTTGGTGAATTTTTTTTATCAAAGCGTTCAATTTGAAATATAGGAATAGGGAAAAATAAGATGGAAATTATTGGAGGAAAGGGAATCATTTTACTAGTTATTTGTCTTGGTGAATTGATCCCTCATGTTGCTTAAATTGCACTTATGAGTGACGTAACGAACGGGAGGGACCTCTTGAATAGTACACGCATAAACCATCGAATATTCGGAAAATAATCGATAGTAGACTGTAATCAACCGATCGATTGTAACAATCGACAATTGGTCATCCCAAGGCTACGGTAGCTACCACGCTCACCTGCTCAACAAGATTGATCATGGTGCAACTTTCTTACAAATTTTACCGTGCCGTCGTTTGTACAGGGCAAAGACTAAATGTGAATGCCGACTGTTCCCGGGCGAAATTCGAAGAGTGTTGGGGGGGGGCCGAAAACTGGATAGAAAGAAGCAAGTTCGATTATTAGATCGGAAAGATCTAGGCTGAGCACATTAACATTGTTAAACACAGATAAGGGACATTGTGTGCTTCATTGAACGTAGCATCGAATTAAGCACCAATGAAGATTTTTCTCATCAAATAAACAATGGATCATAACAACCCAGCCAATTTATTAACGAGCCTTCGGAATTTTTCTTTTATTATTTCATAGGGTTTTTTTTATTTTTAGCTTCGTTTGGAACTATCGTGAACATTAAGATTCTAAAAAAAAACACTGGTAAAAGCTGCTAAGTTTTTATAATTGAAGAATAAAAAAATTCAACACAAATTACAGAATGTTAATATTATTTTTTTGTCAATAAATAATAAGTAATTAATAATAAATGACATTTAAGCTTGTTTTATGGCAGTTGTAATATGTTTCATGCCTTCCCTAAATAGAACAAATTTAGTTCTACAAAGGTTTTGAAAATAAAATCAATCCAATGAAAAATAATGAAGGGTCAAACATTGCACACTTGAATGTTTTTTTTTAAGTATATGCTTATATTTTAAACCTTTTTATTTAATTACATTATTCCAAACTTGAACGTATCTCATTGTGTTTCAGGTCGGACCCTGGAGGATATTAGGTTTTTTAGTCTGATGAAAATAAATAAAATCTTAGTATTAGTATAGGGCCAAACTTTACAAAGAAGAAACTCCAACACAGAGGCAGTAAAACATTTTTAAGGCATCGGCACAAGCTCAGTAACTGTAGCAGTAGTAAATTAACAAAAGCTGAAGTCGAGCACTAAGTAGATTATTTAAGCTGAACGGTTACGGAACGGAACCGTTACATAAGACAGCACTAGATCTGGAACCGTTAGGCAGAGGAACGTAACATGTGGTACCGTTATCACAACCAACTGTTGTGCGGTGAATGAGCTCTGCCCACGCTTGGATGAACAAATATCAATGCATATATGCATATGAATAGATTACTAATTGCAGTCCATTCAGTCAGGGATAGATTTGTTCATTGTAGTATCTGTGCTAAAATCGCAAGTTCCTTTCTAAGCACAGAAGGAAAAATGTAATAAGCAGAAGTCAATTGGTTGCAAATCCAGGCAATTAATCCCACAAATTAATTTAGTACTGTACTTAAGTGGTCACAGACTGTTGAGCGCTTAGGCGTAATTTTCGATAATGGCTTAACCTTTATACCTTACACAATTCTATTTTGGCCTTCTTATTGCTGCATTCCACGGCAAAACATGTTTTTTGGTGTTAGGGTTTCTCCAATACATCCAGTTTTCATCGCAAGTAACAATTCTTTTAATAAAACGATAGTCATTTTGGTTTTTTAAAAGTTGTTGACAAATTTCTACTCGACGTCGTGCCTGCTCATTGGTCAACTCACGGGGAACCACTCTTGATGAGCGATTCAATTTTCACCTATGGCAAGTTATGCAGTCCACGATTTCTGGTAGATTGGGTAACTCCAAGCTCTCTTGTCAATTCTCGAGTATTTTTCGACGGGTGTCTCCCTCAACGGAGTCCCGTAGAGATTCCTCATCGAATGATGATTTTCGTCCAGAACCTTCTTTCCTCTCGAGGCTGATGTCACCAGTTCCAATTTCTGGTACCATCTACTCACAGTAAGTTCAGAAGGAGCATCCTCTTCTTCGAATTGCCATAACAAACAGGTTGCTTTAGCGGTGAAAAACTTATGTTTCCAATAATGGTATAGAGTTACAAATATTAGAAATTTAGTGTCAAGTTGTTTAACCGAATCCTAATGGTATTTTTTTATGTCTAACCCCATTAAATATAAGACAATAGTTCATAAAATACTTGTGACATATCTATCACAATCCTGGAGTATGACCTGTACTGGTAACGTCTTTAAACTATTCAGAATACAAAATTAATTTCTAAAAACAATAACAAATTCACCTAGGCGTATTCTCAACAAATTCTCCTGACTACTCGATATCACAGACATTGACTTTATATAACACAATAAATCACTCAAAGGATTTTTAAATTGTAAGAGTAGCTACAACAACTGAATAAAAAGCGTTCAGGATGATGTTTTAAGAAGGAAGAAGATAAATATCGATGCAACACATGTATTCATTTTATACTTAAGTACCACTAAACAGTAGTCTTTTAGTTGTAGGTTATTTCCGGTTTTACGACATATAAATAAGCACATATTTTATAGTTTGTTAATTTAGTGGCCTCTGGAAAACGAATGTAATGTGTCCATAAAATGAAATAAAGGAATTCTCTTCCAAATCCAGGAGGCATTGAATAAGATAGTGGGCTCGTTTATCGTAGCTTATTTTATCTGTCTTTAGTTGCCAAATGCATGGTATCCTCAAACAAAAATTTCTTGTTTTGTCGATTTCAATTTTTTTTGTGAAAATTGCAAGAAGTATAAAAGCGTCCCTGTCCGAAATGAGATTTGCAGGAGATAGTCAAATTGTAGACTAAACTACAACCTATCAATCAAAACAAAAAAATATAGAAGAGTCCACAAAAAAAAACACATTATTTTTCTTTCTTGTACTAAAAGCCGGTATTGCCTTGGCTTAATGAAAACTTATTGTACATGATTAACGTTCGTCATGTGTCGCTTCCAATTACTATGCTTTCTCCTTTTGCCTTAGAAAGAAAGACATGAAGGATTTCTCTTACCTCATTCCTGTTGTATAATAACAATTACTTTCCCGACAAAAAAGAACTTGAGAAATTACGTTTTATAGACAATTATAAATATTTCTAGTAACGACGAAAACTTCTTAGTGGTCAGTACTTTCAAATCTACAAAACGTTATGTTCCGCTATAACTTGCGTTTCCTAGAAATGTTAATCAATCGAGGAAACAACAAAAGAAATCCTTCGATTACAGAGGGTTAAAATTGCAAGGATTATTTGAGGGTAGTAATCTTAAAACTTTGTAAGTATATTGTATATGTACATATTGTAAATACCATATGAATGAGAGTGTGAACGCAATATTGTTTATATATGGTATAAGCTAGTTTTCTACAATTACTCATTGCCCAATTACAGCAGATTGTTATTTTTACCAAATAAAGATTTGTTCCGGAGAAAAAAAAAGTTTCCGAATATTGGCCCACAAGCCAACCTACTTTATATTGTAACATTATTCTAGTATATATGTAGAAGAACGAACATTTTGTGGTACACTGACGGTTCAAGAAATCAAACCATTTAATTATTTAAGTAACGATTTTCCCTCATGTGGCTTAATGAAACCCATTCAGAAACACAAGGTTTCATTCAGAATGGGCTGGGAGGACTATGAGTAAACGCAGACATACCATTCATTGACGAACGGGTCCTGTTTACGACAGACTGAATGGCGCCAGAGGTGGGACAGAACACCAACAATGGGACGGTAGACCTTTGGGCCGATTGACCGCAGTACCCACACCCTCGGGTGACGACTGGGGATGCACTTACGGTCACGTGCCGGCGGGGAACTGGGGCGATGAGACACGTGTCGGCACCTCTACCAATGCGTGCGTGCCTCAGGAAGGGGCGGGGGAGCCGGTGCGTGTGTTACCAGTGACAAGTAGTTACGAAGTAGACTGCATGATAAGGATTGTCTGGGTTGATGAACCAACCACGCACTTTAAAACAGCAAAAGAAGTGATCAAAAGTATTTCTGATTAGCATTAAGGGTGTAATAAGTATCAACGAAATCCAAAATAACATAAGTACGTTTTGCAATTCCTAGACGAAACCTCCACCGGCCTTACCTCTCTATAAGATCTAATGCATTCAACTACATTTTCAATTTTCTTTAGGACAAGGAAGACATTTTAACAAGTGGTACACATTTTTAGCTTAGCTGCGGCACACTCTTTATTTATACATTTAAGGACATTCTTAAAAAAGAATGATAAAAATCGATATACGGGGTCATATCCCAAGCCAATTAAGTTATTTAGCACGCAGACGCGTGAAAGACACTAATCCAATTTGTTCAGGAGGCAGCCGAAAATTATATTTATCACTGAAGGACACTCGTAACATGAATAAGTACGTGCAAGAATGCTCGCTGAAAATAAAGATCAATAAAAAAGAAGGCCGTTTGAGCTTTTAAAAAACTCCAAGGCTGCAATGATATTTTAAATCACAAACTACCAAAACAGAATCGATGACATTAACACTTTCCTTAAGGTAAAAGTATAATATCTATTTCATAACTTTTGGATTAGATAATAAAAAAACCTTATAGACTGCAAATAATCCAAAATAAGTAAGAATATTTGTCAATCCATATGGTTCACTACAATTGTTAAGTTGAAGGAATTATATAAAACCGATTATATTGTAGATGTTTAAAAAGCAATAACTACATAGAATAATGTAACATAGATAAATTGCCGAAACAAAATATTTTTCTTCAATTAAAATTTATATGTAGTTCGATGAATACTTTATTCATAATCTAGAGCTATGATGTTAGCCTTTGTTTTTAGACTAGATGCATTGTCTATTAGCATATTATTTATTTTTTTTTATTATGGAAAATTGGTTTGATTTTAAAAATGTCATTGTTCTAGTCATAAGCTAAAGTACAGAACCAACCTAAGTCAATATCGCAAAAAAAAAATCATTCTCTCAGTTATATATTAGCTTATAGTTATAAGCTGTAATAAAATTTACTGCTGTTTATTTGAGGCAGTACACACAAAATATGCTCAAGTGAATATTTTCAAGACGTTTCGGCAAAGACAGAGCAAACTGAACCTAGCGAAAAGCGGGAATACAATAGAGGGAAAGAGACAGAGAGAGAGAGAGGGAGAGAGAGAGAGAGGGAGCGAGAGGGGGGGATAAGGAGGGAGAGAGAGAGGAATGTGAGGCGTGAAAGAGGGAGGGTGGCCCACTGACCCGGCAGGTCGATATCGTCGTCGCGGCAACTTTCCCTGCCTGCTCCGTGCACCGCTCACTCTCACACACTACTGCGCATGTATTATCTATCTACGACTATCTACGGGCACATGACCAGTGCATTATGCAGCACTCGATCTGCGGTTACGTCTCTGATAGCTATACCGCAAGACTACACTCTTTCTCTCTTTCCTAAACTGAGTGATCGCCAATTTAAATTAAATAAATACTCTTACATATTTCAATATTAATTACTACTAAAAACATTTTCGGCAGATCTCAGATGTCATCTTGAACTATCTTTTAGTAGTTATTAAATGAGTTCTACAGAGCTTACAACTGACAAAATGCCAGTTCGTTTCGTATGTCTGCCTATCCCTCTGGATCGCGGGGGATGAGTTGGGTGTATAGAGTATTAGAATGCAGACTAGGACGGTCAAGGAGGAAATGAAAGTTCTGGACGGGAGATGGCTAGATCTTGAATGAATAAAATGTTGAGTTCAGCTTGAAGGGTGGTACGGTTGGTGATATAGAAGGATTATGTTTTGCATTGTTTCGCTGTCGAAAATATTTTTAGTAACAAATAATATTGTGGAGTGTTTATTTAAATATATATCCACAAATGACATCCAAATCAAATACTGACGGATTTGTCGTGGTATGTCCATTATGGAATGCAAGCGACAATGTCTCAAAAAAATGAATAAAAAAAAAATTAGTTAAAAGGGATGGCTACCAGTGCCATCAGATGTCAAAGAGGAAGCCTCTTAAAGGAAGCTACAGGCGATATCTATTTCCTGTTCTAGCATGAAGTAAAAACAGCAAACAACAGTTCACCCTTTTTACATGAGCGGTCTTTTAGAGTATGAACACAGCATTATATGTTTTGGGTTGTGGACGGCAAATTACTTATGTGACATTACAGACCAGCTCCACTTGTCAGGTAGAGATTTCTTATTCTGCCACTACATATTAATCATCTCTTTCAGTTTTATTTTTATGGAAATATTACAAATCCTCCGGATTCAGGCACAGAAATGAGTTTAACACTTATAAAAAATCATATTCAAAGTGGAAAATCAAACCACTGTACATCCCAAGAACCGGAACGTGTCCAAATATGACTGATACCAAACGGCTGTTCCCGACGTGGGTGGGTGTTAGTCACATTCGAGAACCCCCCCCCAAGTGTTTGCAGCAGGGGACCCGAGGTCATAATTCATCTACACGCGGCGTGGGTCGACACCCGAGAACCGAAACCAGCTGGGAGCGTGTGAATACAATATGAACGATACTAAAATAGAAGTTATGGTTCATTGCCGAGACCGTAGGGAGAAATCGTCTGTGTGCTCTCAGAAGATAGGCAGAGTCAATAGGTTTTTTTTTTAGAATAATTCATAGTTAATAAGAACACTATAACATAACGCGTCACTATTCATTCCTTTAGTGGGATCGTGAGTTGAGGAGTTGGACAGTCGTTAATCAGATGACATAGTCAATCACATCAATTTCAGCAAACTTCAGAGAATCTCTCAATATTTTTTCATTAATTGCTACTACCTTCATTGATTACTTCTCCCATTTAGGGATAGGGAAAACAGGCTATCCAATTAGGAGTCACCCACGTAATAAGGGGTTGAATTAAATTTAAAATTTACGACAACTGTATAAACTAATAATTATTAGCTAAAAAAATTATTTGAGTGCCAGTAACGCACAACTTAGGGTTTTCATAATTATGATTGATTTCTTAAGTTTCATTTAATAACATTCTCAAGCGTCTTTTTTAACATTTTGATTGATAATGTACTGCATTATTTTTTTTTTGATCTGTTTTAATGTTGATTTTTTGTTATTATAGTTCACTAAACTCCCAAATGGTCTTAATCAGTACAATGAGATATTTAGTTAGTACACTATATGCATGCTATTTAATAGAATTTTTTTTTTTTTTAAAACCCGGGCCTCAATTAAAGTAGATCCTCTCCCTTCGAGCTGAACCACAATCGACAAGAAAACAGGTGAAGAGGAAATGACGACAGGGCGGTTAAAGTCGAGGGGTTGATAAGCCCGGAGTGATAAGACGGACAAGGTCACCGGCCGACCTCCAGGAAGGACACTTCGCCTGCCCGTCATTCGGTTTCGTCGTCTACAGACTCGTGGGGCATTCGTCAATGGAGCATTCATTCACCTCAATAAAAAAGAGCTCACGATTTCTACAGAGGATGGGAATCTATAGATACCCCTTCTTATATTTTTTATTCCTGATCTGTTATGAAGGGAACAATAAAAATAGAGATGAAGGACACAAATGCAAAGAATCTTATTCAGGCAGAAAATAAAAACGAGATTCAAAGACACCAATTTACAATTACTCGCATACCGAAGTACGCAACAGAACTCACCCTGGAATCTATCTATTTCATAACGAAGCAAATAAAAAATAAATAAACGCACAGGAAAATTAACATATTATTTAGAAGCAGTACAGAAGAAGCCGTTGATAAACAAGAAGATGGTTTGAAAACAGAATGGTGCAGACGTACAAATTAGATAATCGGGCATGATTTCTTGATGAACAGTATCCCAAAAAACCAATACAAATAATAATTTTTCTAAATATCTCGCATTTTTTTTTGACATAAAATGTTTTATAATAATAAATTAAAATCCTTGGTCTCTACATCAACTTTAGGATGAAATTAATCATATTGCGCTCTAAACCAAATTTATGTATGGTAAAATATCTTGTATGATATTGTTGTCTGTATCAAGCCTGGGCACAGATGCCAAAATGTTATAAGTCATTTTTCCTGACAATCGGGAGTCTTTAAGTACTATGTTATGAAAAATGACAAAGTTGTTTTACACGATTGAACTTATGGCCGATGATAGTTGGCTAATGCTTAAAGTCTCTTTTTATACTCTGGAATGAGCAAAAAATCTCTATGTACGGAAAAGTGACATAAAATTTTGCATCTGAACATAGAAGACTGGTATAATTGCTGGTTGTGGGTTTAAATTAAGAAATTAATGTCTTAAATTCGTCTTCCGACAAAGAGTTTTTTATTTCTTCTTCGCAAGCACTTTCAGCATCCTATATGGAATGTTGTTGATGTTCAACCAGACACCGTTATCATTGACGATATTATGAGCACTTGAGAATGACAGTTCGAAATAAATAAATAACTTAAGGGAAATCAAAAATAGAACTTTATGCATTCATGTATGTATATGTAAGTATTTATTGGTAAAAGAGCTCAGGGCAATTAAAGTAACATTGCAGCTAGACAAAAATATCATATATAAAATACTATTAACAAATCTAGCCGTTTGATTGCAAGGGTGAACAACTTATAAATGTAATACCTTTAAGTTTTTTAAAAATATGGGTTCTAACCCTAGAAATTTTTCGAAATGATTGAACTGAATTCATAAAAAGTTCCGGTCGATAGTTGAATAATTTTTTTTTGCAAATTGAGAAGAAATTGAAATGTTGATCACTAAAATAGAAAATTTAAAGATAAATTCAGAATATCTTTATTTCTTGTTCATATTTATTCATTTCAGTTGCGAAATATATAATTAAAAGGAGTGACCTCTGCATTTATTTATGAAAACGAAAAGTAATTAATATTTCGGATAAAGAATACAGTGATGTCTTGTATGAATACTTACGAAATAAATTCAACCTTCACTCCTAAATGTCTAAGGGAAGAACTACTTCATTCCTTAAATCACGAAACTGGATTCAGTTTCCACCAACCTTACGAACGTGCCATTGCCAAGAAGAAAAAGACAATGCGGTTTTTAGAAAAAAACAAATTATTGGCAGATATCATTCAGAACCCGGGTTGCTGATTGATACTCCCAAACAAATTAAGGCTACACAGCAGAAGATTTTTTCAAAATTCTAATGTGTCTTCAGATATAAGTGACGTTGACGAGGAACGGAATTTCAAGTCTTAGCATTTTCTTTTGAAATAAAAGATCCTGTTTTGAATACTATTCTTTAAACCCAGAAAAATTATATAAAAGCTGTATGGATGGTATTCTATGCCCGTGACCGTTCACAAAATTTTTAGTCATAGTCCAGCAATCGCTAAAAAACGTCTTATTCCTATTGGCCAACTGTCTGAGGAAGTCCAAGAAAGTCGTCACAAAGAATTTAAAAAGTATAGCCAGGAATTATCAAGAAA
The DNA here is from genome assembly GCA_930367205.1 of Acanthosoma haemorrhoidale. NCBI lineage: Eukaryota > Metazoa > Arthropoda > Insecta > Hemiptera > Acanthosomatidae > Acanthosoma > Acanthosoma haemorrhoidale. The sequence goes on from OV884013.1 coordinate 39,143,992, forward strand.
AATATCTAGAACTCATACAAATGAAGATATTTTTCACAATTTACCAATATCCTCTGATCCAGTGATCTCATATGCTAGATCGATACATTCAAAATATTTTAGCTGTTCTAAAGAAGTATTAGAAGTCATTCATACATCTGAGACCCAAGATAACGCCAACATTCCAGTAGCGGCAGTGATATCGACAAGACATAGAGATGGACAAGTGATATGTCATTGAAATTTTTTGTACAGGTTTAGTAAGGTGATTTATTAGTTACATTAATTTTATGTATATATTTAAATAATAAAATAGCACAATGCGCTTCCGGGATAAAATGTCTTATGAAATTCATATTTTTATTGCGTAATTCCTGAATTAAAATGAACTTTTTCCAACTAAGTACTCACTTTGTGGCTCACCTTTAGAAATGTTTAAACATACGTTATTTAGTTTCCCAGTGTTTTATGCACATCACACACAGTACACAAAACAACAGTATATGTAACATGTTTCGTTTTTGTACATGTAACTGGAAGTCCCAAAGAAGGCTATGTTTGAACCTTTTGGTAGTACCATTTATGCAAATTGCATGGATGCAATGGAACTGGAGCTAAATTAATGCATAAAAGCATCTATTGAGCTTTACCGAAACTATCTTGTTAGCTTTGATTATTTAATTACTGCCATACTAATTATTTTATTATAATTGTTTCTGAGGTCCCATATACACCTGACATTCACAACCTGACAAAATATACTGAGTTAAGTCCTGTTGTAGGATATTTACTTAAACAGTATAATTACTGCCTATTTTTTAATAGGCCTATGGTATTGGTGAGTTGTCATGGAACTTCGTATCAGGAGTCATTATAACGTTTTCTTATCTCCAGTCAGACAAGTCGATGGGATACAAGAATGACGGACGGTTAGGTTTAGATATTATCATGTTGGCTGTTTGACCTAAATAATTCAGCTACCATTGGATGAATGTTTGCCACATCAACATGAGAGATATACAATTTAAATTTTAAGGAAAGGACTCGCATATCATTTAGTCGCCATAGTGCCATCTAAGAGGTACGAAAGTTTTTGATTACAATGTTTAAACTGAAATTAATATTTCGGAAGTTAGGATAGGAATAGATAAATAAAAAAAAAACTCAAAGTTTCGAGAACTCGTTTTATATACCGCTAAAAGTCGATCGATCCACACTAGCAAAAAGGATCTTAGCAAAACCGTCGTATTTTTATTCACCCTTCAACAGCGCGATTTTAACTATAATTAGCGTAGAGGACGGCATAGCCCATTAAATAGTGAGCAAAATGGCCTCGTCATTGAATTGACCTGACCAAGAGATTGAATGCTACTGGCGAAATCCTGGATCGTGAGCTGATCTGACCTTACCGTCCATTGATCTCTAGTGTGAATCAGCCTCAAAGAACCATCGAACGTGTTATGATATTTATCGCACACACGCATTAGCCTGCCGGTGCAGAACAGTCGTTAGCGAGACCTCTAGCACTACAATTTAACGACCACCATTTTTTAAATTTAAAAAAAAAATCGGACTAACACCAAGATCACTCATCAACTATATAATAAAAAACTTTTTTTTGTTTTAGGATTGCAACCGCTGCCGATACCAAGACGTGCATTTAAGTCCCCGCCGAGAGTAAACAGGCTCCGTCGGAAATCTTCACTCAAAGGAAAAACGTTTTGCCGCAGACTCCTGACGGTGTACGGTCCGTTGGTTTCCCTCTCCGACCTTGCAGAACTAATAGGCAAAGAAAGAAAGGACGGCGAACGCTTTCCCCGTACCGGAGTACAATTGGTTGGCAACTGTACTGTTAGGCGACAATCGCTACAGAAAAAATAATTTAAGGGTGATGCACCACACAATCGGCGGTTTCGTTAAAGTTGTAAATTTACATTTTATCAAAAGAAATATTAAAATTTTAAATAATATATTTATTATTTAGAAATAAATAATTAGCGTGGAAGGCTATTGTGAAGTACCCAGAGGTTTACCTAGACCGCACAATAAATGCACAGCCGGAAAATCAGCAACACCTGTCCTTTTCCCATTTTTCAATAGGAATTATATGCTTAATACCCAGACTAAAATCTCATTTACAAATTGGTTAGTAAAGCCCATATTAGCTTAGGCAGGACCTAGTTATAGGTTAGCTCCAGCAAACTAGAAATAGTCCAAAATAAGTTTTTAAGAACATTTGACTAATCAAGGTAAACTACAACAGCTACCTTTTACGAAATATCCAAAGCTGATTATATTCTAGATACTGTATAAGGATCGAACCATTGCAGGAAACGATGACGGGAAAAATCCCTCAGGATACTGGTTGCTTAACAGGTTCACAGGCTTGATGACTCATTTGAACAGCTTTATTATGTCTTTGTAGATACTCTTCCTTATTATTTTTTATATTATGTAGAGGATAAGGTGGATATGCGGCGGAGCTAGGAGGTCAAGAGTGCCGTATCCGGGTCAGGGGGTTCCCGGGCACACTGTTGCCAACTCTCCCACCAGCCCGGCAACACCCAACCTGTCTCTAGCGGGCATTAAATTTACAAGTACAATTTTTGGGATTTATTTTTTAACATAGCATCGACCATTTGTATTCCACAACACGTCACATTTTTGGTTTTGGGGAAGAAAGAATTTAAAAAAATGTTGTCGACTAGCAATTTTGTTAATTGTAATTGTTTCTCTGAAAGAAATCGGCACTATATCTTCAGTAACAACTGAATGATCTGAAGATTCGTTCTGCGAGAGTCGAATTATCAACATCCAGACATTATCCAGCATTGGCTTCACACAAGTTTGACAATTGTAGTACAAGATTATTAAAAATAAAATACTCCTGGTAAATAGGAACGGCAGAAATTTTACGTTTAGTAACCGGTGGATTTTTTTTATAATTTACGGGTGCAATTTTATTTAAACATTGAACGTTAAGAACTATTAGTTAAGAATAAAATGGTGGCCCAAAACTCTAAGTATTGAAAGAAAAAAGTTTTAGATCCCTACCCACAATTTGGCACCCAAACCCCTTCGGCAGGGCAGTCCAAACTACCATTTTATAGGGGTAAAAAAGTCATAAAAATCCCTATATAACCCCAAAAATATAAGATAAAAGGTGTATAAATAATATTGTAAAAAAAGGTAATTTTTTGGAAAATCGATCAATTGATCCATCATAAGTTTCTAATTCTGCCCCTGTAAATTTTTCGTTTCTTTTCAGGACATGGAAATCATAAGGGCCAATGCTGCCTGTGTATTATATATATGATCATTTCCTTGTTTTTGTTTTTTTTAATTATTTGACAGTGCTTGGAAAGAGTTTTTAAGGTTTGTATACTACTAAACAGAAAAACTATAAATAAATCTTATAGTTGAGCACAAAGCCCTAGACACCCTCGAGGCCGAAAACATTTTTTAACGTCTTATTTTTTTTTAACTTTCTATAACATATATTTTTATTTCCTTTACTGTTTTATGCATTATTTGTACTCTGAACATATATAATTTTAACCTCGTTTGAATATTTCGGCAATTGTAGATTTCCTTTTTTTGGCTGTGTGTTCAATTTGTATAGGAAGCAAATTATATGATAAATAATAAATAACTTGTTAGTAATTAACAACTGTAACCGATCTAGAAAGATGTTAATGTATTACTAATTGCGTAAGACACTCACGTGAAATCTCACCGGCTAGTTTCAATCCAACGTATTACGATAATTACTCAATTACACAAATAGAGTGAAAGTTTTAGCGGCGTGTATGAATAATTAAATAACCGTGATTGGTGTGAATTCGAAATGAGACAAGAAAAGAGGGCAGGATATCCTGTCATCTCTCTCAGGTGTAAAGGGCATAGGAGATTGTAGTATTCGGTCAACACCGAATCCGGAATGCATAGGGTACCTTCTCATGAGTAGAGCCGAATTTGCGAACTGTTTACAGAAATGTTAGCGATCGGTCTGACTAATTAACCGGAATCCCACCACAAGTCCGAATCCAGGACAGTACATTCGATATTTTTTTCTCCAGATAATAGTTTAAAGTATACTCACGAGGTTTATATCTTCATTGTAATATTTACAAACCATCAGTATTTTAAGCAGTACTTAGAACTTCAGCTTTAACGTCTAGTTCATTTTTGTGGATAAAAGGGCTTTTATTTATTAATTTTTTTTTTTATGTTATTTATTTTTCAATAAGGCTTATATAAACTTATTGCTATTTACAAAGGGGCTCCAATCCATCTTGATGATCACCCCCGTGAGCACCGATATTACGGCTGCTCAGCCTTCATCCCTCCTCTGGAGATGGTCGGGGCTAGGGTCTCCAGCTCATTCCACTTTCTGCAGATGAGGAAGGCCCTGTAATTCTCTACGATGTCTGCCATTGGCCAAGGGTAAGTACTTCCTTAGTGTACTCCCTTTCGTGGTATTGGTCCGCCTGTCATTCCACGCCTCGTTGGTCCAGTCGCTAAGATGGTTCTTCCACTAGATTCTTCTTCAATTACCTTGCGAAGCTGAGGGGGAAAGCTCTTCTCGATGTCCTCTCTTCACTTTAGTTTGGAGGCGTTGTTCCTGGAGGTCCACGTCTATTGGGACAACCGTTTTTGGTATTTGGACCACCTCGAAAGAAACCGTCCATTAGTTAAAATTTTTTTTTTATAGTACAAAACGTAAAACGTTTTGTGTGCATAATAACGAGCACATGCCTTTGGTTGAGGTCACATGCCTAATATAGCTCCCCAGTCACACATTTAGCACCTTTAGAAATTTTTAGTGAAAACCGATTTATGAACAAAAAAGTAAAGTGTAGACAGAACAGAACCACTCAAGGTCGATTTAAACCAAAAATGCATTGCACAGAGTCTAAAAGTGGCAAATAATTAGTTTTTGAGGTCACAGGTCATGACCACTCCACCTGTTCTGAATGAAATACGAACTTGACCTGTATTTGACCACAAGGTTTCACCAAGCAAAATTGAAGGTGGAATTGAGTTTGAAGGGGGGGGGGGGCCTTAAGGGTATTTAAGAGGAAAATACAGAATTTATGTCACTAAATGTTCAGATATCTTGGCTACGATTATGATTATAATGTTTATGTAGCTGTTAGGAAGTCGCACAGTTGTAAATGGTGATTGATCTTTCGGAACGGTTCGGCGCAATTCGTGCGTGTTCGCAGATAGAAGAAAGTTCCCACCATCAGGGAATCGGTAGTCGAATCAAGATAATTCATCGAGCCAAATTATTTTATGATGCTTGCGGATACGCGATTGACGCAAATTATGAGAGGAGGATCAGAGCGCCCGTGTAAATAAACGTAATCTTCCTGAATCCTTTTTACACGTGGAAAGCTGTACCGTTAACTGCCATTGTGACATGGTGCCGAAGGCAAACAAAAGATAACGCTATGTAAGTTACGCAACGGGCGTATGAGCTGTATCGTACCGATAACGTAGCGAGGAAGCGATCAAAATCTTAGTCGTCAATAACCTCACTTCATACCTGCTCCGTTATATTATACAATTATATTGACAAACTCACAGGCAGATACCTAGAGGGTTTCGTTGGCCTTTCAAAACCACAATCTCACATACTATACACAGTAAGACATGTGTACAAGTGTAAAGAAACAAATTTACATAAAAATTACTATCGATAAAATTTTACAATCGAGGAACATTGTACAACACGGGATAAACGCATTTTACAATTATTTTACAGCTATGCAAATTAATTCTCGAGTCTTCGACGGCATTTTATAAAAAACAAGTCATAAAACTGAGGGGATTTCTTGTGACGGCTGAATTTACAATTTGTATGATCCACCATAATATTAATCTATATTAAACTAATTATTATTCTCTTATTTGGTAATTCATAGTCTTGCACCTTTATTAAACGTTAAACAATTAAAACAAAGTTTCTTAGAATAATATTTGACAAACTGCAATAGTTAAGTTGCACAAATTATCCAAAGCTGATTATATTCTAGATATTTTAAAGGTATTAAGAACAAAATTTGTAGATAAATGTAAACACAATCAATTACTTAAAAATATTGTCGACGCCAATATATTACCCAAACATAAGAGCTTAGGGCATAAAATCTAGGTTACCTTTTTAACCTAAATTATTCTTAAATTAAATTTAGTATTTACGTACGAAATACTTTATACATGATTAAGAGCGATTCTTTTTCTACTAGACGGGTTCATTAATATATAAGGTTATTTTGTATTATGTAAATAAATTGATATTTGTGGTTCATATTTTTAATTTGTACATTTTTGATTCCACCTATTAAACAATATGTCGTAAAACTTCCAAAAATCTGAATTATATTCTATATAAATAAGTAAAATTATTAGTATTAAGCCAAAGATCAAGGATTCATTGAAAACTATGTAATTATATTAGTAGCATTTGTTACTAAATAAAATTATTCTCAATCATTGATTTTATTTATGATAGTATAATAAACTGATATATTTCATATTTTATTTAATATTATTATATTAAATAATAATATTTTGTTTATAGAAATAGATTTATTTCAGACGTAAAACTTAAAACTTTCAGTAAACGCCTTGTTCGGATAGAGTTGTTGTCCACATATTGTGTTCAATGTTTCTTATTAACATGATTTTAAAGTGTATCACATTAATTATAATTGTAGGACCTATAACACAACAAAAATTGATAATGTATTCCATTATTTTCCTCGAAACGGCTATTATAAATACAATGTAAGATATCATTCTATTACTCTTCCTTTATTAGTCATATTGTTGTTCAAAACTTTGATCATTGTTAGAGGTTATGCACTAACAACATTTAAATCAATGGAAGAAATGCGAAAAAAGAGTTTCTCTTACTTTTAGGATCGAGATAATTCAAAAAGAATTAAAAAAAAATATTCTTAAGTTAGAGAGCTAACAATATAAATCGGATGTAGTTCAAGCCGATATTGATATACATATATATATATGTAATGAAAATGATCTCTCTTTCATTTGAATTTGCCGTGCTGCTTCCACTGGCCCCCACCAGATGGAGCATCAGTTATCAGATAGAGAAGGTTATGTGAGATAACAGAACATGTAAATAGTGTAAATAGAGAATTGCTAGTTAGAAACTGTAATTGTCGTTTCTTTGTTTACAGAGAAACTGATTTCAGTTTATTCACCCCACCTTCAATAATTGTCTTACAAAACGACAATTACGGAGTTACAATGGCGAAAAGACTGCAATTCACCATTAACTTTGTGGGATCACCGAAGGATAAGAAGACAAATGTTCTCTCAATTACCACAATTAAGACAGAGGAAAATGAAGAATATGTGTTGCCCCTAGAGAAAAGCTTTATGAGTGATCATGAAGAATTGACTAAGACACTTATTTATAAAAGATTGAGGAACAGTTTTACTCAAAGAGGTCAACAGAAGAGTGTGTGGATTACATTAACCGAGAAAATGAAAACAATATATTTTGATGAAGAAGGTAATGTAATGTTTGATAATTTATATTTAGAACAAGTAGTGAATAAAGATAAGATGGTTGAATCCACACAAAATAAAGAGAATGAGCTAAATTTAAAACATATAGCAGAGAAGTTCATGGTTGAGAAGTTTACATGTAAACACTCAAATGCTAAACAGTGGCTAGAGATGTTTGAGAAAGAATGTAGAAGATGTGGAATCAATGCAGACAGTAATATGATTGAGATATTAAGGTTGTTTTTGGAAAAGTCATGCTTAGACTGGTACTCAGCAACCCTAACAATATTAACAATGGACTCTGTGTGGTCTGAGTGGAAAGAAAAATTTTTGGAAACTTTTGAAGACCAAGGATGGAGTACAGGAATGCATGCTATATCATATAGGTTTAAAGAAGGTCTACTGATGGAATACGCCATGAAAAAAGAGAAATTATTGTTAGATATAGATGAGAATATTAGTTCACAGACTTTAGTGATGCTTATAGCTGCAGGCTTACCTGAGTTCATTAGAAATAAGTTAGATAAGGAAAAATGTCAGAATTCAACCAAATTACTTCATGAAATTAGAAAATGTGAGGGTCTAGCGAACAAAAATAATTTTATGAAAAAGAAAGATGAAAAACTTTTTAGTAAAAATAAATTTCAAGAAAAAAGGCCATGCAATAATTGTGAACAATTAAACAAAAGAACATCAGACAATTTTTAGGAAAAATTAATTTTTATCACGAGTATATACCAAAAAGCTCGATATTGCTAGATCCACTGCATAAATTATTAAGGAAAAATGAAAAATTCTTATGGACGGAAGAGTGTGAAAAATCCTTTGCAGAAGTAAAGAAATTGCTATGTTCCCAACCAGTGTTAGAAATATTTGATAATGATTTACCAATAAGAATTTATACAGATGCATCTCTAGAAGGTATTGGTGCAGTTTTGAAACAAGTACAAAACAATGGAAAAGAAAAGCCAGTAGCATACTTTTCAAAAAAATTAAGCGAACCGCAAAAAAGGAAAAAAGCAATTTATTTAGAGTGTTTGGCAATCAAAGAGGCATTAAAATATTGGCAATACTGGTTAATTGGAAGAAAATTCACTGTATTTTCAGATCACAAACCATTAGAAAATTTAAACATAAGAGCAAGAACGGATGAAGAACTTGGTGAATTAACTTACTATTTGTCACAATACAATTTTGAAATTAAATACATTCCGGGAAAGGATAATACCGAAGCTGATAGTTTGAGCAGAAACCCGGTATTAGAACCAATTGAAAATAAAGAAGAAATCCTAAAAATAGTTAATTTGATAAAAATACAAGAAATTAAAAAAGATCAAGAGGAAAATAGAATATTACAAAACACCAAAACAAAATTAATAGAAAAAGATGGAGTGTTCTATAAAAAAGTAAGAAATAAAGAAAAGATAATTTTATCTGAAAACTTAAGTTTAGAATTCATTAAAGAAATACATTCTGAATGGTGCCATATAGGAATTAAACAAATGATGAATAGGGTATGCCCTTATTACACAGCAAAAAATATAACTGCAAATATAAAAAAAGTATGTAAAACCTGTGAAATATGTATTAAAAACAAATCCAGAGGGCAAGAAAAATATGGGCTAATGTCACAACTAGGGCCAGCAACAAAACCATTCGAAATAATGTCAATCGACACTATTGGAGGTTTTGGAGGACAACGATCAACAAAAAGATACCTCCACCTGCTTATTGACCACTTCACAAGATATGCATTCATTTCAACATCAAAAACTCAGAGTGCCACTGACTTCATCAAGTTAGTAAATAATGTGCTGGAAACAGAGAAAATAGGTATAATACTTACAGATCAATACCCAGGAATCAACTCAAGAGAAATCAAAGATTTCCTAAGGGAAAAGGAGGTTCGATTGATATTTACAGCAGTTAATGCACCCTTTTCCAATGGTTTAAATGAGAGACTAAATCAAACTCTAGTCAATAAAATCAGATGTAAAATGAACGAAAAAGGGAAGAAAAGAGCCTGGACAACAGTCGCTAAAGAATGTGTGGATAAATATAATGAAACAGAACATACAGTAACCGGTTTTCCACCCAAGTATTTATTGGATGGCACAGATACTAGCATTTTACCTGAAGAATTAAAAAAAAGAAACAATAAAGAAAACTGGATGAATGACAGTAAATTAGCCTTAGAAAGAACAAAAAAGTCTCATGAATACAACAAGAAAATATTTGATAAATCAAGAAAACATTGGGAATTTAACACAGGAGATACAGTATATATAGAAAATGGCAACAAATTGAACAGGAATAAACTAGATGAATTAAAAATTGGTCCCTTTGAAATAACAGAAAAGATATCAAATTCAATATATAAAATAAATACCGGAAGAGGAAAGCAAGAAACTGGATTCTTTCACATAACAAAATTACTTCCGATATTACCAGACTGAAAATTTTCAAAGAATTTTCACCTCAGAGAGGGGAGATGTAATGAAAGTGATCTCTCTTTCATTTGAATTTGCCGTGCTGCTTCCACTGGCCCCCACCAGATGGAGCAGCAGTTATCAGATAGAGAAGGTTATGTGAGATAACAGAACATGTAAATAGTGTAAATAGAGAATTGATAGTTAGAAACTGTAATTGTCGTTTCTTTGTTTACAGAGAAACTGATTTCAGTTTATTCACCCCACCTTCAATAATTGTCTTACATATATATATATATATATATATATATATATATATATATATTTTCTATATTAATATTGTATATATATTGTTTTTATGTACATAGAACATCATTTATTCTCTCCGTACATTATGCAGAAATGTAATTTAGTTCATAATTGATGTAAATAAATTTTGGCCGGTAAAAATAAACGAAAAAATAGTGAGGCTATTTCCTTACAACTACTTATTTATTTTAACTACCGCGATTGGCTAATTATCTCGATTATTTTTTATGGGCTCCACGGACACAAAAATAAATTTCTTCGGCTAACACATAGTGAGTCTGTTAAAACAAAAATGTGAGCTTCCTCTTTGACAGATAAGAATAATTGTGAGAATTTATATAAGGGACCATTCCTAATTATATAAACTTTATTACTGCTCATTTTACGGCTAGTCTATAAACGCGTATCAGTTAAATTACGAACTCTTGTAATGCTGTGTGTGATATGGGGGCACTAAAGGGAGAAAACAAAGGGAAGAGTTGTCTTACGAGTTACCGAGAGGGGTAGTTCTATCTTGAGGATGAGTATTTATAAAACTCCCCAGCGCGAAGAAGAAATTCGAAACGTTTCGTATTTCAATAAATTTTTTTTAAGCGTGGATCCGAAATACGACCAAAACCCGTTCGTCTCAAGACAGGATCTGCATTCAAATCCACTCGACTCCAGGGTTCTTCAAACCGCCCTTGCCAAACCTGGATGGAGTACTACGAGTGCAGTACAGAAAAAATATTAAGTCAGGAGCAATATCACACAATTAATGTTTTCAAGATCTTGCTAATTACTCCCTATTGATTACTTTCCTACGTTTATTCAGTTGGATATTTAGTTATAATGCGTTGTAAATAATATTACCAAACCACAAGTTATATCAGTGTAAATATGGTAAACAATAAATGACGTAGCTGCAGACGAGTTCAGAGGTTACCTACTCAGACCTACCAGAGGTATCCACTAGCCTTATTCCTCGGTCCTGTTTGGAACCGTCCAGCCTCATCCAGGCTGGCAATGGGATTGGCTGCTTTGGGCTATATATATATATTTTTGTCCGACAATTCATCCAAGCTACGGTTCGCCTCTAGACTGGTACTTGCAGCTGCACCGATGTTTCAAGATTTGGCCTTCTCACTTATGTAAACCTGTACACCTCTATCCTAGCCTTGCTATGTTTTAGTCCGGCCTTGTCAATCCCCCATGGGATTCTCTGCCATTGTCTCGTCAAAACTAGCACCTCCTTGGAAGGGATCTCTTCCATGCGGACGACGGTCTCAGGGGCTCTACAACCTTTAGCTAGCGCCTCCCGCAGCGTCCATTCTACCTCTCTCAGGTTTACACTCGCCTTTGGGAATCGGACGGTTTTCGCCTACTGTTAGATACTGAGTGTGAATTCGTGGTCATTCCAAGACCACATAAACTACCCACGATACCTGTCCTGTACCTCTTCTCCTGAACATAGTGCACTGTCGGGGTACATACCTATCAGTCGATCATCGAATAGAGTCAGATAGCTCAGTAATAAGACCCGTCATCAAGCAATCGTCCAGGTAGGTCTTGGCCATTCAACTCTCACTCCGTCACCAGGGCTGGGGTAACTAGGCAAAGAGGGGGCAACCCTCGTGACCACCCGACAATGACATTGACATTAATATTCATATATCATTAATATCACTTAATTATGTTTTATGGAGTTGAAAATAATGTCCATATCGTCAGGTAATCAAATCATTATCAAATTTCATGTTTATAGGCCGAACAGTGAACTGGCAGACGTATGGTTAAAAACAGTAGTCATTTTGGGGAAAAAAAAAAAAAAAAAAAAAACAAAACAAAAAAAAACACGAAATCCCCAAAAGTGATCAACTCAACATGCAAAGGAAAACAAAACAAACAGCGATCTCAAATTGTCCTTGGGACTTGCTCGTAATGTATGTAAATAATATAAGGAAATATTCGTTTTGTAGCTTTTATGTTTGTCCAAGCGCTGATTTAATGCACAGATAACAACTAGCGGAGGTTTCAGGTTGTGATATAAGAAGTGTAGTATTTTATAAGTTTTGTTTAAAACCGCCAACAATTTTGTGCAAAAATATGCTCAATCTACGAAGTTATGAACAGTGAAGAAGTTGGGTAATTCGATGGGATAACAATAATTTCAAATTTGATAAAAAAAACAATTTAAAATGATTACCAATGTTTAGGCTCTGGTTGATTTATTGGTAACGTATGGGTCGGGGTTCACCGTATGCGTTAGTGATTTACATAAGTAGTAGAAATCTAATAATAAAGCGGACCTTAAACGACCAGTGTTAATCATTATCATTATCTGTAATGTCATTACTTCATAAGAGTTTCACCATGACTCCTTTATTACTTTAAAACCTACTGATGAAAAGTAATGTCATTCCAAATGATAGAGTAAGGTGGAAAAGTAATGAAGGAATAATTATAAAAGACTTATGAAGGTAATGACATTAACACTGATCTTGTAAGGTCCATGTAAGATATTTCGCATTAGCAGTTCACTTAACGCGACTGAAGAAGGTAGGTAAGTGGTCAGGTGTATTTTACACGAGGTTACAGAAGATTATACTTGAGCGTGCTTGAAAATTAGATTTTCACACGCAGTATAGTATGTTATAAATATATGTAAGTAGTTAAGGGCTCCGTGGGAACCAACTGTTGAGAACCGAGTGTACCCAACCCAACAAAACGTTTGCACACCTGTTCCATTTGTGTTGCGTTGAATCGCTCGAATGCAAACTACAGGCACGACAAAACCTTTGATGGAGAAAATCGGAGAAAGTTCCGTAACAAATGTAGTAGTGGCATTTAGATATATTCCACAATGGTCTTTCCTCAGGGTGTCTTCTACTAATTACAATTATAAACAAATTACAATACATTTCAAATGCGAAATGACAAATATATATATAGAACGTGTATCTATTTATTAACTTTAAATGATTCTTTTCAAATTTTTGCCAGAAATAGTTAGGTAAGTGCTCAAATCACACATGTAGTGACCCTAACTACATATGTGTTAAATCACCCGTATATAAAATATTGTAATTAGATGTAAAACATGTTTTTTTAGTAATAAATCATGGAGAGGCCGGTAGTCGTAAAACAAGTAACAGAGGGTCGAAGGTCCAGCAAATAAACCTGAGAGGCTAAGCCACCTGACTGTCATAAATAGACCCCGTTAGACCTAGGGTCACCTTCCGGCGGTCATAAAATCTAAAAGCCATGCCATAAACAGTCCTTTAGGGGACGAGGGATCACGTACCTCGGCGCAGGTGTGACATCATAAACATACCCCTTTCAAGCCAGGCTCCGCCTTCCGGTAGGAAGGGGAAATAATATTTAAAACCAAGGGGTTTCGCCCTGAAAACCCACTCTTTCTCAGTCTCCTCATCTAGACAGCCGCTATCACTCGGTCGCGATACGTCAGGGCCCCGGGGCCCTGGAAGTAAGTCCACTCAGTCTTCTACTAGTCTACACTCTCTCTGCCACACCTCTCCGCCGTCACCCGGTCTCACAGCCTCTAGCAGACCCTCTGACGACTTGTACCTATTACGCTGCCGATCTCCCGCCCGAACTCTGAAAACTGGTCTTATTCTTTATGAACCTCTGAACCTCTTCTCCTGAACACAGTGTATTGTCGGGACACATCCCTATCAATAAAATGGAGTCAGATATTAACGCCGACATGGAACATGGTCCATGTTATAAACTACAACAATCCGCACTTGTCACCAGGGCTAGAGTGATCAGGCACTCCCCTAGTGGCAACCCGACAACACATATTCAGTGAAGGTCCCAAGACCATATAACCGTATGTATGTTACGATGTAAGATGGTAGTTGTTGCAGATCTTCGAATGTTCCAAATGAAAAGACAATTATAGGAACCTAGCCACGAATTTCGTATATTCAAGGCACAAGCCTTTCAACAACCCTCGGTCCGTCATCCTCAGGCGCGATACAGCGATGACTCCACCACTACAACTTAAGGATAACTCTCCTATAGGATAATGTAAATCGATGATAGTATCCTATCTCCTTGTTATAGAAAATATAATCTTTAGACTGCAACAGAAAATACAATTCTATATTTTAGAATGAAAATGCTGGTTTTGGGCCGATCTTCAAAGGATTAAATGGAAAATTCACTTTCGGCAGCGACAGCGTTAAATAAACGGCGGATAAACACCTATAAAATGAAATATCCCTTTGAATGAGTTATTAGAAAAAAACCATGCAACCTAAAAGCCCATCTAAAAGTAAAAATGTCCACAACTCATTTGAAAATCGCATGAAAGGAGAAGTCGGTCGTGGCGAAGTAACTTTCCAACGAAAGCGACTCGAGAAGAGAACGTGCTTCTGACAAGTCCTTGCTCTAATTATAGATCAACCGCGCAGATTCTGAGCCGTCGCTTCTACCGACCACACACGTGAGATTGGACGCCTGCGCTTGCGGCGTCGGGGGAACGATTCATAGGACTGAGATTCCAGGAAGTGGGCAGGTATTCCAGGCAGGCTACAGATCGTCCCCACAGAACAATCCTGTAGATGTTCGACTCCGATTGCCGGCTGTTTGAATGGAGTCGAGGGACGGAGGTGTACAACTCAAGGCGATCGACTCCCGAAGGTCCGCATTATAAAATACACAACGCTATTAAGCCACGACCGGACGACCTTCCCTTCACGTAATACCTATCCGACTGGTGCCTAAGACTCCACAGCTCTCTCGGCTTACTCAACATCTCCGCGGCTAGAGCTTAGCCTGTTTTAACATCGTTTGGAGCATGAACGGGGAATGTGACCAGTCCTTGCGAAACGCCCGAATCAATATATTCATCGGTCATGACTATACTGAAATAATTTAGACAACTGGCCTGGTAGATTGACTTCGTTCCATTGACAGACAGAAACAAACCTTACCCAGCAAACAAAGCGAGCCCCCTTACACCGAGTCCCCGAAAGGAAAGATTCCTACTTTCAAAAAAGGGTACGATGTGATCGTCTGTGTAATATAGATCTCAAAATCCTTTAGCTTATAGACAAGGTCTTGTGGAGAAACAATGTAAGATCCACTAACAGTGGAGGACCTAGAACTTCTGCCAACTGGGGCGGTCCCCGCTTTGCCGCCCTGTCAAAGTCAATTAAAATCAAGAATGATTATCATCAATTACCAAACATAAATTAAAAAAAAATATTTTGTTTAAACAGATAACGATAAAATGTAAGCGTGTTCATAAAGGTCCTTTTAGAAGGTTTTAATTTTCCAATGTGGCGACTTATCTTTGTGAGGCCACTACCAATTTTAAATTCACGGCGTAATTTGCTTTTTTCACTGCTTAAGCATGAAATCGTCAATGTCGAATAAGGGAACCGGCGTCAAATTTCATACTCATTATAACCATTAAATCTGTTGATTACATTATTGTACTAGTTATTTATAATTTAGACAAAGATATAAAATAATGCTGCATTAGCATCATCACAAAACTACCAAGTGTTCATGGTAAAATAGAGAATGTTACCAAACAAGATAGCTTTTGTACTGATCTATCAAGTGCACAAAACTCATGAATTAAAACAGTTAGGAAGGTCATAATATAAGTAAAAAAAATGTCATTTCGTAAAAAAAAAAAATAAATGAAACGAAAACATATAGCTAAGGTGTTTTGGTGTTGGCTGATGAAGCTTTATCTGCCCGTTATCAGCTAGACTGACGGAATATTAAGTTTGTTATCAGTGTTCCGTATACAAAAAAAAAAAAAAAAAAAAAACTAAACGAAAGGGCCACAATAATATTTTTGAGCTGATTACGAAAAATCATGCGTTACGAAAATGGATTGAACAGACAAGACATGAGATAAACTTCAGCAATATATTTATATAAATTACATCAACAGTCGACGTTCCGCCTATTCAGGCTTTACGCATGTAAATAGACAATTTTCATACACCGAAGGCATTTTTATACAAAACACTTCAAATGATAAATAATAAGATTGGCAACAATCAGGAGAATAAAACAACACATAAGACAAGCGAATTATAGTATCTTTATATTCACATTAATTAATTAATTGGTACAGAACTCACTATATATTCAACAATATATAGTACACACGGTCAAAAATATGACGTATGCGCATATCTCATCCAACTTTAGAACCGTCGACCAGTGGGAGACTCAGATTGCGTAGAGCGAGAACTCCTTACCTCCTTTCAATTAGAAAGCTAACTAACAAATTAATATGAGGTAATTTCAATGTAATCATTTACTCTCAGCGAATTTCGTATAATTTCATTCTTTTAACAATTCAACAATAAACAGTGGTTTACATTTACTCCCGGTGAAATAGTTATAAATTATTTCACGTTGAATTCATCTGATAAGGCTGTATGAATTATTAAAAAAAAAAAAACATGTTCAGAGGCTCTTGAAGACACGGACAATCTCGTATCTAGGAGACGGGCAGAAGAAGTTGAAATTCCAAGTTGGTCTTGGAAACGCGAGGGAGGACGTGCTTGGAAACCTCAAGGATCCCGGAAAAAAAACTGTCTTTGTCCTTCCAAGGGATGAGAAAACGATGAACTTTACACTGAATGCAATAAGGTTAAGGCTGAGGAGAACCGGGGCAGAACGGAGTGCAAGCTTAAAACAACGGACATATTTTACAATCGCTAAATGTTCAATGGAGATTTTACGACGAGCCATTTCCCATGGTATTGGATGACGTTTGTTGACATTGAGAAAGAACAATTCACTACAATCAATTTCTGTAACGGTCTGCACAAATAAAACATAATGTGTTTCTTTTATGAAAATTATTTCCACACCCTGAGAACATTTCGTCAGGCCTAAAACATATCCAGTGTCAGTCGAGCTTGGCTCGACGACGTTATCGAATTACGATTTTTCCCATTTGCACATAATGGTTCAATTTCAAGGACCGTAATAATAAATACTTCAGAAAACTATGGTTACGTCGGGCCAGAATAGATCACATTACAATGTAGGTCAACGATTTCATAACTTTCTTGACCGCGAAAATTGAATAGCTCCGATTTCAGTAAAGATTATACCTATTGTTTGTACATATAAATAATTTTTTTTTTTCAAATAATTTATGAGCTAAATTTTTAAATGGATATACAAACGAAGTAAAGGACATTAACTGAGATACCACTGATACCATATGACTGAGGTATAACTTCGGTAACTGAGAATCGAACCACTGCGAAAAACAAAGAGATAATATTTGTATGGACTTTAAGTAAAAAAGATAGTGCTTTGTGGGTATTTTTTCATTGCGATCGGAGTTCAATTATAGCCTAACGTCAAAAATAAGCACTTGGAATTTTCTATTTTTCAATCTTTTTGTAACCCTTCAAAAAAGCCATGTCCTGAGGTCTGCTTTTAATCGTTTGGGGGGTAGTGTTAGCTTTAATTTCTCCAAATTTCAGCTGCAGAACGATAGTTGTATTGAAATTTAAACGAAACAGTCGCCTGGTCAATTGTTGTACTTTTTATTACATATCGTTCTAATCCCTAATTAGAAGTTTGATTTAATAAAAAGATTAGGTTCGGTGTTAAGAGGTAATTCGCTTTCCCAATCAATAATAATTTTATAAATAGCTAAAATTTGAAATCGATATGAAATGCACAATTTATATTGGTAATAAGAAAAATTAATAACTCACTTTTTTTAATATCTTCTGAACTGATATTTGAGAAACCTTAAAAGTTAACGAAACGGGACCTAGTTGTCTCACCTTAATATTTTTCTTCCTTAATTCAATGCCATTATCGTTATAAGAAGAAGCACAAGAATGCAGAGGACTAGAGAACAAAAGTTAAAAGCGCTACTGGACTCACAATAGTAGAAAAACATTTCGCACTGCCACGCTCGAAGATGTCTTTCAGATGATGTTGATGTCTTCAGATGCTTAAGAGACCGGATCTAAGAGTTAAGCATATTGAACTCATTTAATTTTACGATCTTTTATTTTTATTTTCTAAGAAAAAGATTTATTGAGCTGAAAACTATAACATGTAATTATTATCATTGATGAATATAAACAACCTTTAACATAAACTATTTTGCAAATATGAGAAAAGATATGGTAGGTACAATTATAAATATCTAAATATAATTAAAGACTTAACTTAGATCTGGCCTGCCTGTTTCCGTCCAAAGATTAATTTAATTTAGGTTTTATCGGTGTTGTAAGTTAGAATTTCAAATGTCATGAATGATTTTTATAGTTTTTCACATTTAGCTCTTAACGGCGAGAACATTGTTAAATATAAAACAATACAAAGAATTCTAATAAGAAGAAAATGTTTAGGGAGATACTCAATTTAAACAATCTCTTCAATGGTTAGCCGAACAAGAAGGCTGGAAGCAGAAAATGCGATGGGAGGAGAATAACAGGAGTTCTCGCCTTAGAATAATCCGAGGTGTACAGTAACTTTCTACAATTTTTTCACACGACATAGCAGTTACTTTCCCCGCGGGTCAACGTGCCTCCACCGAGGCAATCGGGGGGGGGGGGGAGTCCGTTCCATCGAGTAACACCCGTAACTGTATCCTGGTAACTGGGAGGTTTTCTCTTCAATCTTCGGTTCTCATTGGGCCGGTAGGATGGGCCGAGAGGATCCGAGACCAGGTAGGCGGGCAAGATTTATGCCGGAGAGAGGGAGCAGGTGTGCTCGTTATGTAACCTCCGGCGACCGGCCACAATGGCTCTTCTGCCCTGAGAAAAATCCAGGAAACCATAAAGGGAAAAATATCTTCGCTGTTAGGGTCTGTCTGTGGGCGGTGGGTCCATGAATCATCTTTATGGGCTCAGTTTCGACTGCAACTGTATACAGCGCTCAGAATTTAAGCTGAATCTATCCTAAATATATATTATTAATCTTAAGGTATCACTTGTATATAAGGTAGATATTTAGACCGCATGAAAATTAGTTTAGGTTTCTCCCAAAATATCTTTTATTATTGATATTACATCAGCATTCGACGTTTGGCCTCAGGAATAAAATTAAGGAAAAAAACCCATAATTTACGTACATTGAAAACTATTGTATACAAAACACTTAAAATAACAAACATAACATATTTAGGGGCTAAAATGGACAGATTGTATACACGTACTGTCATGGTCAACAATAATCTAATTAATATTTTATACAAAATACGACTAGCCTACAACCTGCATTAAGGAAATTATTTATGTACTACAAGTTATTCAACAGAAATTTTTGTTTTTAATAATTGAAGTAAAGAGAGTCACGGTAGATTAAGGATTTAAACTGCAGGATATTGTAAGTATAAAGATATTATCTGGATTATATCAACGGAATAAGGACATTATGTAGAAATATCGAGAGATGTCAGAGCGTAACACCTTCCATAGATAAATCGGAAAGATTTTACATAATAGCCATATTTCACAATAGCATAATAGTGTTTGTAACGTACAATAGTCAGCTGATATTAATTCAGTTTACACGTGAATTCAAGTTATACAATGTTATGACAACTACTACTACTACTACTAACGATTAGTTTTGACTATCAGCGCAGACCAAAAGTGTCAATATGGCAGCCATGAGTGGCGGTTTGCAATTAACTCCGGGTGCGCCCTGTTGCATCTTCGAGCTGCAGTGAAGTAGGTCATGGACCCCACCTGTTGGCCGGATAGCCAATACTCCTCTCTACAACTAATGTGCGGGTGTAGCACACATGTTCCCAGGTTTTAATTTTATCACCGCTAATAAACTGATCTCCATAATTACATATACGGTAGTAGTTTATCAACGTTCGGGACGGTTTAGTACATATGTAAAATGTAATAGGTTGATTAAAGTAAAACGACGGTCGACACAAATCAATTTCTTGGAGCTTTGAAAAACGTTCGTCCGTTGGACAATTTATCATCGATGGCGTTGCCCCGATGTGGAGTGTGTATACTAAGAAATAAGAGGTTTGATAGTGACCACGTTTGATAGCTCAGCCCGCAAGTGCTATAATTAGTATCAGCTCGAACCGTTGAAAATGACGGCATTTAACCCGTCGAAAACGTTCGGGTAGAAATCAATAAAGCTATGAAGTGACAGAAAGTATTTTATTTCTGAAGGTACCTAGTTAAGTAAATTTGTAACTACGGTAAGAATTAGATCATTTGTTACTATTATCTATTGTTATTTTCTTCAAATAAGGGTTTATAAGATGAAAATTTATTAGCCAGATAAAACAAGACAACAGAACCTATTTTACGATAGGTAATTTTACGATAAGGTGATTTATGCTATTTTTCTTTATTTAATTGATCCAAATTCATTCGATATTTATTAATTATATAGAATCGATGTAATATTAATACGAACGAAATATAGTTTTAAAATATTTATAATTATAAAAATACAAACGATTGGGTTAAAAATGAGAAAAAAACAAACAAATTGTATAGCAATTATACGCAAGGTAATTTGGTATGACTATGTTACTTTGGCTAATTGTTGTAAACATTCTAAGATATAAAATTTTACAGGCGCAAAATACCAAGTGGAATCCGGAGTTACCGTGCTTTTTGTGAAAACAATTTCCCATTGGAATTTTTCTCTTACCTACAACGCGAAATCATCACAAATAGTTAAAAGAAAAATGTAATGTAATTTCATAAATATAGCTCTGATTTTAAGAGTTAGGACTTATGACATACAAAGCACCAGGCATGGTGTTCGGGATGACCCGGGCGTTGAGAGGGTTAATTAATATTATACAAATATTCGAATACATGATTACGTAACCACAATAATCCCAACGGCTTCGCTCACCATGGCATTCCATGTTTCTTCTCTTTTTCACGGAAATTTGATTTTGCTACGATAAGGGTAATTTTCTACATCGTATTAACCCGTGAACGTTCGAATTTCCTAACGTTAAAAATAGTACATAAGTCTCTTCAAACACAACAGGAAACTCAAAACTGCTATAACTTTTTAGAAGTCTTTAAAACAGCCGAGAAAAGTGCTTTTCGATTATAATTGGCAAGAAGCCGAAGAATCCATTTCCCTGCCTGCTTGTAAGCTCTATGGTAGCGCTCGTCCAAACGATATTAAATTTAAAGGTACATTCCTTTTTGAGTAAGTTAATATAACGGAATGTTATTAGACAAAAAATTATAAAGGGCCATTTTTGTTAAATTTCGCTGCGGAGTTAGTAGCTATGATATTTTTCTTACGGTCAAGTACACATTAAAGACGGTAGCCTAACAATAATTTCGAATGTACACAGTTTTGATATACAACAGTAGAATTGGCGTACTAGGTTTTAAAAGTAGTTTTCAGCGACGGTTAGCAAATAAAATTAAGAAAGCTTTTATAATTCTAACAGTAAAACTGGCATCTCTCGAAATTGGGCCTTTCAATGGCTAAATCGTGTTCTTATTTCGTGTAATACAGTTTCAAACCCTTGGTCTACACTCCCGGGACACGAAATCCCGTATTTCTGTCTTTATATTAGTTTCCACAAAACTTCAGCATTGACCACTCCTTTCTTTGTTGGTCAACCACTCTCTGAATTATCCTCCCTCCTAATAACCGGCATGTTTGCAAACCTTCGAAAACCTCCTATTCCAACACCTCACCATCTAGACGGGCGCTAGCTTTCTTCTGGACTATTTAATTACATTTATTTCAAATATTATTTTTATTTTATCTTATATATTCAGGTGTTTGCTGGAACTTTAATTATTTTTTTTGTTATTGTGTATCTGTGGTTAGTATTCTTTTCGAGGTATTTCTTTGATTGAATGTTGTACTTAACTGACTTTTTCTTGTTTTTTTTCTCTATTTATGATATGATTTTCTCTGTCTATGAATTTAATGGAATGCTTTCAAATTTTGTATTTCTTAATTGAGGTTTACACATTATTTTACATGGTCATGTGATGTTTCGTTTTTGTTGGTCGAAACTGAATATGGTGGCGCTTTACTGTTATTCGTGATTTGGCACCAGAATTCATCCCTCCCCCCATACATCTATCCATGATATATTGCAATCGATTTTTTTTTTTTTTTTTTATCATCTGGGTAAATTATGCCGGCAGAACCTCGTAGCAATTAGTGTACGGATACGTAGGGATAAATAAAGGAGTGGTTCCATTAATTGAAAGATATAGAGAGCGAATCCGAACGTGAGGTCTACAGAAGGGAGGGGGCACCAAGGTGGGCTTGGCCTAGATCTGTGCTGTGGAATGGGGTCAACTGTCAGCTCTTCGTCGTCGTGTTGGTAGAGCTATTTGGGAATATCACTAATAAATATTTATACAAAAAAGAGTTCATGAAAAAAAATATTACATTTAATAATACCGTTTACGAAAAATGTGGGGAGTTTCGTTATATATGATAAATGACGATCACGATCAGTCTACTTCTAACACAAATACTGAAGACCTACACTTTAGGCATATAGAGCACAGGCGACCCATATGATAAAACTTAGCGAAAATAGCAAATTTTCGATCAAAACTACTTTAGCTTATCACTGGAGCACCTCAGTTGTCATAAACACGACCCTAGAAACATATTTGCGAATTCATCACGCACATAACTACATTCAGATTCACTGTTCAGCATCTCATTCACTGTTCGCAACATTTATTTTTTGAACACAGTTGTGAATAAATCAATACATATTCTCCCCCCCCCCCAAAAAAAAAATATACGATAGAACAAAAAGTATAAACTATACACACAAAAAAACATTTTTGTCATATCATTTTCCCTGAAGAGAGAAAGCCTACGTTCATTCATTGAAATCAAATCTTAGAGCTAAGCACCACAAAACCTGGTTTAAATGAAGTGACGAGAGCAAGGAAAAAAATTAAACCCGAAAAAAGTCCCACTTGGCTAACATTAATAAAGCTTTATCAAGTCATATCAGGGGAAACCCATGGTCAAGGACACATTTAAAATATGTTTTTTGTTTCACTTCCGTCGATTTAGTTTTATGAAAAACTCAAAAAGCATATTTGAAGGTGTTGTGGCATATACCTTTCAAATTTGAAGATAGACTGAATAAATTTGAACACTAAGACAGATGTCTTAGTAGAACATAAAGGTATTTACAAGTGATAAAACATGACACAAAAAGTAATAAATCATAATACAAAACACTTATAGTAATAGTAGATCCTATTCGTGAACTATATTACAGATGAGATAGAGGTCACAAAATTTCCAAAAGAATAAAAGTGCCAAAAAGGCTACATAATTTATATGTAGACACCTACAACTATTTTTTCTTTCCAGCTTTTGAAGTGCGGCAAGCCATTGAGGATAATTTACCAGGACTATGAAGTCGGTAATACATATTACCTTCCAAAACAAAATATCAGTGTAAAATGGACTTCCATCTAAAGGGAGGCCATTATCATTATGATTTTCAAACTTCGGAAATGTTTTAAACGGAATACTCCGGGAATGTTCACATCGCCGAACCATTAGTCAAGGATAATGCCCGGGTTATTTTATCTTGCTAAATTTTCAAACTATGCCCATAAGGCTTGCTTGCTGAACCTTGTCAAGTATTTTTTTCGACAGCATTCTTTCAGATAGATTCCAGCGTGTCCGTCGCGATCAAACCATTGCAAGGAATGATGATGGGCAAGATACTACAACTCTGAGATCTATGGAGTTGCCTTAATTCTTGAACTAAATCCTGGCATTTATTATTCTTATTTTTCTCACTACTTTTACTAAATTGTCATCTGAAGGCACTCCTTGATCATTTGCGCCATTTTGATTTTTCCTATCTATCACTGAGATGTCTGGCCTACAACAGTGTAGTCAGTACTGGTATGATTACAGTAAACCAATATTGATATTATTCTCTGAGACAATTAGTGCTGGATGGTATAATATTATATATACGTGTATTAGTATATCATGTTTATTATTATTACTAGTCGTACTTATTATTTACCTAAATATTAAAATATATAGACAGGTCTCGCACAGTAGGCAGGCACTTGAAACATTAGGTTGAATGCCAAATGTGATTTCAGTCAGATAGTCACTCAGGTACTGCCTTTAGGTGATTCCGATTTTACACGCAGATCACTCGGCCACTCTCTCCCTCATAAGAATACAATAATACAATGAAATAATGTTTAGAAGGTAAAATTCCCCATCACAGAAAACTATCGCAAGTACGGCTTGTTTTCAACCAAGGTTACACTGTTATAAACATCGTGTAACACGCACAGGGGAAAAATCGTAATCATTCCAACTATTACAGGACACGCCGAATAAACGACGGTTACAGAAACCAGTCGATTATTAATTTAAAAAAAAAAAAATTATTAAAAATTGGCTCACCTGTATTTTTCTTTGTTGTGGCTCCATGAAAACAATTTTTTTGCCAAAAAGGACAATAAAAGTGATAAGAGTAATCTTGATCAAGAATATTTAATGTCCGTTAGGACTCTAGCACACAGTCATTAAAACTCAATAATAAGAAATTTGTTTGCCACTTCTTGTTGATGTCACAACGGCAATGCAAATGATCCAAATCCCCAAAAAATCACTTAAGGGTCAATTACTTTGAAAATATATTATTACGGCCATGTTGGGTAACCCCTACACAAGTCCGTTGACATAACAACTTACCTTTGATTCTTGGAGTTAATTTTTACTTTTCTGTTTTTCATCTAAATTGAGCTTAAGTAAAAGTAAGTCCATTGGATTATTCAATTTATCGTATTTAGAGTACTTATCACATTATATTATCTATAAACTATTCGCGGGTTCATTTTGCATATATATAAGTTTTATTCGATGATGTTTCGTCTACCATAAATTTTAATATTATTATGGTATATTTTAACAATTTATTTATATTTTTTTTAAATAAACCATCCATAGCTAGAACATATTATTATTTGTACTTGTTGCTAATGCTTATCACATAATTGTTAATTGTTAGACTGAGGATGACAGTGACTGAGGTTTTGCACTTGAAAAATCTTTACCGAAATATAAAACTTTGTGGAGAGAAGGCTTTTTATCTCTTGAATTACCTTGAAGTTCAAACACCCTTTAATGGCATGTTTTTTTTTTGGGTACTATTATACAATTACAATTAACTAATTGCTTAGGGTGTATTTAATAGTCAAAGAACAGCCTCAATATATAGCCACAAGAAAACTAAAATAGAGTCTCTTAAGGTTTTTCATTTTTGGCAGGATATTGATTGTGATTCGGATACTATTACTTGCCTGGTATGGACTATCGTAAGTTTTATAATGCTAAGAACAAGTTGAAGGTACCTCTGTATACCTGAGTATTATAACTGTATACCTACCTGCCTCGTGACTTCATGGAAGTCACTGATGGTTCCCTGTTATTTTTAAGTAAGCAACCGCATCCCTCCAAGACCTCCCTACTTCCCAGAATCTTATCCTTTTCTTCTACATATACGTCTCAACTTTAGCCCCAGACCCCACATGTGCCTAGACATTCCACCCAGCATGCTCTAGCTGATCTCCTAATATTTGTATATACCAGTGTTTTGATTGTACTTTATAATAAATTCTCTTTCTTTTCTTTTAAAAGACTCTTCACTCCAAAGATTATTTAACTGTAGATTAAATGAAAGTTCAAAGCACTGAGGGGATTCGACAGAAATTAACAAGGAAAGAAAATAACCCAACAAAACCAAAGAATGCCTGAATAAGTTGATAAGGCGGGAGATACAATTTAACTTATCTTGAGGGATGGTTACATCACATCACTTTGATGGTCGGAATCTTTATTATCCCCGCTATCTTATCGACAACAATTACAACAATATGCCCGCTGGCTGCTAAGATAGATCCGAAACAAAGGCTTCTAACAGAATATTTTCAGCCGAGTTCATGTTGACGGTTCGAAATAAAATTCTATTTTAGTGAGCGCTCCCGTAGTGCCAAAACCCAGTTTGTTCTGGAGTACACACGTTTCTCTACTAGCCACATGCCCTTGGTATTGTAACATATAGCCTTATATAAGCTATCATCAATATTTATAATATATTTTTTCTGAAATAACAATTTAAAAAAAAATGATTAGCCACCATGAATTGACCGAGAATTATTCAAATTAAACCCTACCTACAATGCCATCCGATGATATTACCTATTCGGTGACCTTTGAATAACTGTTACGCAGAAATCATGAATGCTATAAAAATTAATTAATATTACATTTTGTCCCGATTATACAAAAGGAAAGAAAGAGAATTAATCAAAGCTAAGCATTTGAATTTTATTTTTTGATTATTACCGTTATATATACTAAACGAAAATTAAAATTATTATTATAATTAAAAAATATTATTATTATTGGCTCATTAATTATGCAATGCAAATTTCACTGGATGAAAGGCGTGAAGTAACGGCGACTAATTACAAAAAGTGTAGAATGAAATTTACTTTAAAGACCGGTGAATAAAGGGTAGTTCGTTGGACGACATTTATTCATTTCTTAATTGTAAAAGTCTTCTTTATCTAGTTGATGTTAGTTTTCTTTTCTTTTTTTCATCTGAACCCATTCAGACCTTTCTTATACTTTTATTTATATATATATTACTTTCTTATATACCTTTCTTTCGTTGCTAAGAACTAACGCCGATTAAACACTGATAGGTTTCGGTGTTTGACTAAAATTTTGAATTAGGGTCTTGAATTGAATCAGCACTTTTTTGGTGAGCTGAGACGCTCAGCTTATTTGGTCATTGTGGGCCTCTCTGAAATGAATGAGTGATGAATGAACAGGATTCTCATTTAAAACGAGAAAAAAACTTTTTTCGAGTTGGAATAGCATTTTTACGATTTGGACTTTCTATTGATCGTTGCCTATTGAAGATATACTAGGTATTCCAGACTTACACAAATTTTAAATTTGCTAAATTTAGCAACGAAATGTACCAGGGTTTCGATTTTTATAGACAGGTTTTGATAGATAGATTGTTTGCTTAGAGAGAATTTTAATTGTTTTTTAAAGAATTTTAATTTCTTCTATAGTCAAGGGCTGTATCCAGTTTTAGGGTTTGTTTTATTTGGCAAGTAGATATTTTATTGTACACTTAATTATCCTATCTCCTACTCAACAATGTGTTATTTTTATACATATTTTGCTCTCTTGTTAATTTATTGTTATTATTATATATTTTTGTTATTCAATCAAGCCGGATATAATCGATTATTATCACACTGATACCTGTACCATATTAAGCAGTTATTCACACTTTGACATCAGGAAAGCACCTGACGGAGGTCGGCGATGACGGTCGAAGCAATGACTAAGCCTTTATTACTAACTGCGAAGCATTAGTACAGTCATATTTCTGAGTACTCCGTCTCGTGAGCGCCATAAAGAAGATTCACAACACTCGTCCAAAGTGTGGCTTCTCACGCAAAAGTCTCGTAAAAATGACATCTCCTCTTCGTGTAACAAACGCAGCTCATTATCGCTTACATTCTTCTTAGAGAACCGATCCGCGGTATTTTACCGGCTAGACTACTCGGCCTCGTCAAGGAAAATGATGTTTTTGAACAGTCTATATCATTACTGTCAGGTCTCTGAAGAGTAAGGCTATGCTTTCAAGCGGGTACTTGTAAAATCACTATTCGCCTGTCAAAACGATTTTTTGAAATAATAATGGGGAACGTATCCCAGAGTGGGGCGTCTAGATGACCTATTTATGTGGCAGAATTTTTTTTTTATATTTAGGTGAAAATCATATAACAATATTATATTGAATAGAATGCATTACAATAAGTATGTAGTTTTAAAAAAATGCGACTCTTAATCAACTTCGACATTTCTACGTTTTATCAGTAAATAAAGAAAACAAGCAATTGGCAATGACCACAAAAATATCACATGGTGTTAAAAATCAAAACTAAAGAAAGTACTTTTTAAAGGGCAATTATAGTCACGCTTATATTTTATCGTTATGTCTACATTCTGCTAAACAAAATAAATATATTGACTTTTTTTTTTTTTTTTTTTTTTTTTTTTTTTTTTTTTTTTTTTTTTTTTTTTTTTTCTTCATAGCCCCTTTAAATTTACAGATAATTATATATAATTATAGATCCTCAGGCGAATCTATTTACAAATTATTTTGTATTTCCTGTAGCATCACTACATTATATACAGGTTTTGTTATTTTATAGAAATTATATAATGTATAAACAAGTATAATGACATAAATTATACGTGACTTGACGAAACTGACTAATAAGGTGATGGGGCTCACCTTTTTGATCAACCTTAAAACTAACTTACATACTAATTCTTATCATAATTTTTCCCCGACAGTCTGTTGCCATCGATGCGGGAGGGGTGGCGGGGTCATAGTGTTAAACACTGGATTTGTCAGGTGCTGCAACGAGTCAAAAAACTTAATGTGTCTCCGGCGGATGAACTCACCCACCGACGGCACACCAAGCAACGGGTGCAGGTCAGCGTTCTTCAACCTCTCGAAAGAGGTGTGTCGGACCACTTTTCGCATGATTCCATTCTGGAAGTGTTGGAGACATTTGGCTGTATTGTCAGTCAAGTGGGTAAATAGTGGGGCACCGTACAGCAGAGCTGGCCGGAGGACACATTTATATATCATCAATTTAAGACGAAGCGACAGGTTAGGTGAAGTTAGCAAGTGCGATAGCCGGTAAGACCTTTGTCGTACTTTTTCTATTTTATTACTAAAATGAGTAGAGAAATGGAGATGCCTATCCATTTTTATACCCAAATAGTGCATTGAGAAAGCTGGTGAGCTCTCTTGCCCTCCCACGCTATACGATTTTGGCAAGGATTTTTTCCCCTTTTGGAGGGAGAAGATTACGCAGTCGGTCTTCCCGGCGTTTACGCTGATGTTTAACATGCCCAGTCTGTCACTGATAACGTTACAAACTGACTCGGCGCGTGTAAGAGCTCTTTGTGCACTCATGCTGCTGCTGTAAACCGCAATGTCGTCGGCGAAAGCGATTACAGTAGCTTTCTGATAGTTTGTCCCAACAATTTCAGATGTGTACATACTGAAAAGAACCGGAGATAGAACCGCTCCTTGAGGAACTCCACAAGTCAGAGGGAATGGGTTAGAGAGGCAATCACCCACCCGTACCCTCACCGATCTGTTCTTCAAGAACGAAACCAACATGGTATATAGCTGCTCTGGGCATTCCCAGTCACAAAGCTGTCGGCACAGCATCCCGTGGGACACTGAGTCGAAAGCCTGTGTGCAGTCCAACGAGATCATAGCAGTTGCTGTATTCTTGTTGATACCAAGGGTGGCTTCCGTTTGTACCTTCACGAGCGGATGTTCTGTACTCAGATGAGCCTGAAAACCTGTCTGCTCATACGGAATGATAGCATTTTCCGAACAGAACCCTTTCAGGTAGTTTAGTATTATCTTTTCGAGAATCTTCCCCATGTGAGGGAGAAGACTGATCGGGCGATAGTGGGCTGGGTGGTCGCCTCTCTTTGTGGGCTTGCGCAGCGGGAACAAGATAGCTTGTTTCCACGCTGTCGGGAAGTATCGCAACCTGATACAAGAATTGTACAGGTTAACAAGTTGGGCAATCCCTCTCCTCGGCAGCTGTTTCAGCAATACCGTTTGTATCCCGTCGCCCCCTGGTGCTCGGTTTCCCTGACACCGGCGAAGAATCGCCTTAAGCTGCTTCGGGGAGACAAACATATAGTTCTGACCTGTCCTCAGCTGCTGAGGTTCGTGGTAGTTACCTGTCCTAGCGGTGTTGTCTGCGGTATAGTGGTCGGCCAATATTTTAGCCTGTTCTTCCGATGTGTACAGGGTGTCTCCGTCATGAAGACGGACACCTGAGTCCTTCTTGGTAGTAGTCTTTAGGAGCTTCCAAAACTTACGGAAATCGCCATGTAAGCCATGTAGCCGTTCGTGCCACGTTGCCGTCTTCCAATTCCTCATCAAGCCACGAATTTGTGTTGTAAGAGAGTTTACAACTTTCTTGGCCTGACGATTCCTTGTTCTATACCAGTTATTTTTCCAATTATTGCGTAATGCAATAAGTCGAAGAATATGGTCTGGTGGTTTTTGTAGCATGGGTGGCTTCGGGCTAAACTTTGGGACAGCTGTGTTAGCTGCATCGACGATAACCTCGGTCAGGAAAACTACCTGTCGATCCACTTCCTCTGTACTGCGGAGAACAGGAACCGTATGCAATTGGTGGTAAAGTTGTGATCGATATAGGTCCCAGTCAGCCCGACGATAGTCGTACTTCGTGGGACGCGGGATCACAACTCTACCGTCAATGGAATACAATACTGGTAGGTGGTCGGTCGTTACTAGGTCCAGGGTCTCACAATTGTTTATCCTGTGTGGCTGTTTTGTGAGTAAAAGATCTAGGGTGGAGGTTTGTGCGCTGTTACCTCTATGGCGAAAGGTGTGGTTCTGAGGGTGAACGACAGTAAAGGGCGCCTTTACCAAGGCTCTCCCCGCTGGGTTGGCGGTGGCATTATTCCACAAGGTATGCCGCGCATTTAAGTCTCCGACAACCCAGTGGTTATTTCTCTTGGCACACTCTTTAATAAGAGCTGAGAACTCTTGGAGAGACGCCCTCGGTCTCTTATACATGGCGGTGAGATAAATGGGTGTCCCTAAATTTATTTTCACCGTCAAGTGGTGGAGCCTGACATCAAATGTATTCAGTGGCGGATCCACTTTCATCCATGTGATGCCGTGCCGTATAGCCACCAGAACTCCACCGTAGCCATCGGTCCGTTCGATGACAACAGAGTAGCCCTGTAGCCTTACGTTCTGGTTCACAATTCTCGTATCCGTTAGCACGACGATATCCGGTGTGGAGATCGCTATTAGCGCCTCCACTTCTTCAAGTATAGTCATCAGACCGTCAACGTTGAAGTTAAGTATCTTGTACTTACCCATGGCGTGCCAATTGAGCAAATACGGTCTGTAGTCCGGACATAAATTCCCTGATCATGGTCTCAAGAATCGAGAACCAGGGCGGAAGGCCAGGGGTGTCACGTCTTGATGACGTTGCAGAGGCGACTTCTGCGTACGTCGCTCCTGCTGTGAAGTTCGGTGTGGTGGTGGGCGGCTGTTGGTTACTGCTCCTAGGCTGCTGGCGTTGGTGGACTGGCGGCGCTTTCCCCGTCTGCTTCTGCTTCTTCTTCTGGTCCGCGGCGTCTTGTAGCTTTACACGGTAGGGGCACGCTCTGTACGAGGCTACGTGAGGTCCCCCACAGTTGGAGCACTTTGCTTCTTGTGCCTTGTCACATTGAGCTGATGCGTGTTCTTGCGAGCAACGTACACAGACGACTTTTTGGCCACAGTGGTTTTTAGTGTGACCAAACTCCTGGCACCTGTGGCATTGTGGCATGCCCTTTTGTTGTATATAGGGTACTACCCTAAAAAGGACATAATTTATACTTCGAATTTTCCGAAGGTCCTCTATTTTTGTAGTCGGCGCCACCGTTACTAAGATCGGTGAGATCTCGGTTTTCATGCCATGGGAGTCCGTCTTTCGGAGGCGCCAGACATCCAATACCCCCGGGGCAGTTTTTAAAGTTTCTGTTATTATTGTGATATCCTCACTTACATCGATGCCCATAATTAAGAACTTTTTTAACCTTTGGCCACCTCTTGGGGCATAGGTGTGGTGTGGAGTGTTCTCTTTTTTCAGGGCAGATATTGTTTTTTGTCGATCAGTCTCGCTATCGAAAAACAGCCTGACCCCCTTATGAAAGGGCCGAAAAGAGTACGCAGAAACACCAATATGCGCCAACCTCGCTCTGGTGGTAGAGGGTGGCTCTGGCACAGTTATGACGACCGGTGGAGGTTTTTTCACAGGGTGGTTGTCTTGCGTGCTAGGACCCGATGTAGGTTTAGGTTTGGGAAGTAGGTCGTACCTATTGCTTACGACCACTCCCTGGGTAGGTTTCGGCCGCACCACCCTAGCGGCTTTTTTCTTGGGGACAGGCACAAATCCGGTGGATTCTGATTCCACTGGTGTAGGGGAAGCCTGGCGGGTGCGTTTGCGAACCGCTGTATGCACTTCCATGTTCAGCGGTGTAGCGTGCCTATGCCCGTGCATACGACTGTACCCCTCGGTAAGCCCTGCTGGTCTGTTTATTCCAGTGCAGTGATCGGAATGGGGCACCGACCCCCTTCCCGGTGAAACTGCACTGGTATGTGGCCCTGTGGAATAGAATTGATTAGTTGTTACCTGGCCCGTGCTGTCCAGCGACGGGGTTTGTTGTTCCGCAGTTTTTAGTACTGGCAGCAACTTATCTGTTGTTTCTTTTGCCGGTGCTAGGCCTGCTTCGTCCTACTTCTGCGATGCAGTTTTCAGGGTCAGCAGTTCACTAACTCACGAAACTTTAATAAATTATAAGACGATGAAAAGTAAATATTTTTAATTTTTCATCAATCATATATTGACTTAGATAGGGCGGAAAATTTGGAAGTGGCGAAAGCTCTAGGTATCACGGGAAGTACGTTCCCGTAATTAAAATTAAAACAAGTCGACCAAATATCAATGAACTAACTCTCTTTTCTCTGACTTTAAGTCACGATTCAGAAGCAAACAATGATTTTAAAGTTCTGGGTTTAAAGTTTTTAACGATTCAAAGTTCTGTGTCTTAACTGTATGGTCGAGAGCACACTAGAGAGGAAATCGTTCTTCCTTGCCTACGGTAGAAATGGGGACTTCAATGAAGTTCAAACATCATTGCACCAACCTGTACAGCTATTCCTGGGCATTCCGCTAGTCTAGTCAATGAGATCTTTCTAATTGTTTCTAGCCAATGACTGAGCCACATATAAATATATATATATATATATATATATAGCCAATGCTAGATCAACAACCGTATCCTTCACCCTGACCTCAACATCCGCCACCATGGCCATCCTAAACCTTGCCCTGATTCTATAACCATCTAGCACTTTTTGATTAAAGTGAGCTTCATAAAGTGGTGATTATTAATTTTTTATTTTTTCACCACTAGAACTAAAACGGAAGTCCTAAGCACTTCTTAAAATACTACGTACTGATTGGACGTAAACA
This sequence comes from Acanthosoma haemorrhoidale, assembly GCA_930367205.1. Classification (NCBI taxonomy): domain Eukaryota; kingdom Metazoa; phylum Arthropoda; class Insecta; order Hemiptera; family Acanthosomatidae; genus Acanthosoma; species Acanthosoma haemorrhoidale. Next base: position 39,177,386 of record OV884013.1, read on the forward strand.
TTTCAATAAATGTATATGTATTTGTAGATAGATAGTTAGCCCAATCTCGGTCTAGTTACTTCCTAATGGCAGGGGGGCGAAAAGGTCTGGGATGGTTGGAGAGATAAAGAGGCGCTCGGTCGAGTCAGGAGCACTGGAGAGGAACATTCCATCTCAAAGGCTGGCCATCTCTGCGTTAGCAGACTACAACATGTTTGAATAGCTATATGAATCATCAGGTTCCAAAATTTACTCGAGAAACACAAAACTGAAGATAGTAGTCCTAAAGTAAAATATAAATGTACCTGCTCTCATTTCATGGGATATTTTTGGAATATGAGGTTGGATATTTTCGATTTTAAGATGTGATATTTTCCCCCGGTAATAAACAGAACATGAATATGGTAATGCTGAAAGGAATTCAAATATTTTCCTGTAAATAAAGATTAGGGAGTAAACGTTTATTGAGTAATAAATAGGTAATCGTTTATTATTTGAATTTATTCGAGACAATTTCAAAAGGTTTTTGGGGGGTCATATTTAGCTAATTACAACTTGCATTAAAGGCGATTTATTTTTTTTGAAAAAGTCCAAAAAATAAATTTCAGTACTTTAATAAGTATTTATTTGATAGTCGGCGTTTCCACATCTGCATCTATACTTTGATTTTATATATTTTCGTAATATTATAGAATTAATATATACTTGTTTTTATTTTATATTGTATGCAATGTTATGTAATAGTCGTGGTAATCATGGTAATCTGATCTAATGAAACCTATGCCAGAGAAGTTGTCTCACATGGCACCAAACTAAATAAATATGTATGTATTTAATAAATATAATATATATCATTTATGTTGAAAAATCCAAAGAGATGACATCTACTTTTGAGCCGATCCTATCGAGCTGACGAGTAAGTAGCAAATAACTTTGATAATAAATTTCAAAAGATATGAAATAACAAAAAAAAAATCTTCATTCTGGCACTCCGTCTCCTTTTCTTTACTAAACTCTTGTTTCTCCTTCCAGTAGTTTTTTTTTTAGAGTTGAGTTTTCAAATCGACTTCAATTTCTCTCCTTCAGTATCACATTTTTATGTACTGCGGGCCTGCTCACCCATAGCCCTATAGCATGAGGGTATTAGGGCAAAATGGCCAAAAACAAACAAAGGAACCGTAATGAACAGGTTTCATTGCTACTGCAGATATTCATCCAGCTAACCTAGAAAATATCAAATAAATCCATAGTTTTAAGACACGGCCATAGGCATTTCATAGTCTAGCTGTAAAGATGTCATTCCTCATATCACAAGTTTGGTATCGATCAGAGAGACTTATGGATGATTGTATCACATATTGTAGCAGTATCAGCAGATATTTGACTTTTAATACACTAAGGATGTGGTTTACACATTGGTTGTAGACAATAAATTGACCTTTCAGCCCGCTTGAAACAAAATTGACGAGTATTTACGTAGGTGCGTTAAAAACGTGAGAGTGCGTCAAGTAATTCACATCATTGTAAACATTGATTAATCATTTATTTTATTATGTATCACAGTTGTACAGTTAGAATGCCCGAAGAAAATATTTTGATTCGTGACAGTTAATGGGACAATACTGAATGAAAAGAGTTCAGTGCAAAGGAGGCAGCGGTAGAAATTTGGTCTTCGGAATGTGAAGCTGCAGCTCAATACGCTTCAAATGCTTCAATGCTGGGAATACCAGTTTTCAAAGCTCAATCAGCTCCCCACGCCAGGGACTACGAAAGTCACGGCAAGTATATTTTTATTTTTTTTCAAATAAACTAGTTTGGTTTACACAGGAGAACTGTTACGACAGCGAGTGTTATCAAGCGCGGGCATTGACAAAAGAGAATAACATTAAATACAGAAGATACGCTGCTACAAGATACAGAGCGAGAAGCGGCCGGGATCGGTTCGATGACCGCCTCCCCACCCGCCGAATTCCTTCCCTCTAACGGACGACCCACCTATAGCAGCATCCAGGATCCCCGTTCTCCCAGGGGTACATCCGTTCCAGCTCCTATTTTAATCTATTTTTGATTTGCTAGAGTGTCTTCGATGTGAAATAACAAAAAAAAAAAATCTTCATTCTGACACTCCGTCTCCTTTTATAGCTGTCATAAATTTTACAATAAAAGGTCATGGATATATGTGAATGACTTCCATCATAATTATGCCAAAGTAGCATAGAATAACATAAAGGATGCTATGGTTGTTAGATGAGAAATATTGGGACTGAAGGGGAGAGACGACTATTGACGGGAATTTCCAAAGGATTTCAGCACGGATTAGAAAATAATTATCAAAGGAGGCAGATGTATGGAAAAGATTTGGTGGCTGATTTGAATTGGAGAAGGCTTTTAAAAAGCGTCAGTATTATCCCAGGACTAACTTCCCCAAAAGCAACTTTTAACAAGAGTCGTTCACGAAACTAAGATCATTTCGGAATAGCATGAAGTGAGGTAAGTCTCATCAATAATAATAAATTATTTTACAGATGGAAATTAAAAATGAATGTTGAAAAAAACAAAAAATAGGAATCAATTCTATTCAAAACTTAGTAGCGATAAAAATTAAGAGTAATTTTTTATAAAGGGTTAGCATTTATGCCTTCCATTCCACTGGCTCAAAGGCTGCCATCTCATTGATGTTCCCATTCCTGTGGAAAAAAATCTTAACTCCCGATAAAATATAAAACAATAGTTTCTGAACTGCTTGTCAGACTCTCTATTACTCCATGCATCGTCATCCTGGCGTATGCCCTTTACTAGTAACTTCCTTGAACTGCAGAATAAAATTCTAAGAATAATAACAAAGTCACCTTTGTACTACCAACCTCCCGACTACATGATGACATTGGGTTTATTTATCGCACAGTAAAATAAGACACTCAAATGATTCTTGTAATTAATAATTCAGTGTAATGCTTAATGCATGGACTAGAAAGAACTGGCCATATTATAACGAAGAGGGTAATTCAATTTTCGTTTTAAGTATTAATTTATAATTTGGGTTAAAAATGGCTCTGGGTTCTGGCAACTATTCGTAACGGGCCCACTTAACATAAAACAAAATAAAGAATTCTAATCACAAAAACTTGTTTCGGCCTGAAGATTAATTTAAGTTTTGACAGTGTTGTAAGGTAGAAATTCGAATATCGCGTGAACTATCTACTCACTTCCTCATGAGTTCGTCAACTATAATGCAACATGCAAGAGATCGCTAATTGAAACATGAATATTTTTTTCAATGACTACCCTTATCGACTTTGACTTACATTTGGAGATAAGACATAACTATGCTGTGCTAGTGTAACTTTGGTCTTCAGTAAGAACTGCGAAATTGGTATCATTTAAACGCTAAAAAAACTATGCTTTATTAATTATTGGCCAACGGCCACCAAAAAAGGAGTTTTTCACATTTAGTGATTTTAAGTTTAAAGTTGTTGAAAATTTCAATTTTTTAAACTTTCCCGAAATATCAAATGAAAGTTTACCATGTACCTCTCCCAGGGCAGAAAGTGTGGGCTAACATATCGGAATTCGTTGACTACTAAGTTAAAGAAATTATATTGTAACAAAAGTTCTGAACACTTGAACATTTCCACAAAACTTACCGCTGTCATAATCCCTTCCACGAACGCCAACAAAAATATGGATTAATCTCTGCTGATTCGTCCATTTATTTAATGGAAGAAAACAGTTTTAACCGTTGTTGTCCCCCCCCCCCAGAAAAAAGCTGAGAACTCGCCAAAGGTCATTGTCTATCACGTGTCATAGTTCAAAGGCAACGATGGCCCATGCATCCTGATAATCTAAAACATTCGCGCAAGAAGTGTCTCATTTCGCAATGGCGATCGAAAGATAAGATGCAGATATTTTTTCCAATAATGCTGTTTTAACAGTTAGCTAACTAAACACTTTTTGTTTAATGTCATAGGTTTTTTTTAGATTTATTTATTTGTATGTATTATTTTTTTTTCCAAACCCTTTCTTTAATGTATACATGTAGATTTAAAGATTCCATAATATAGAATCTTTACATAAATGCACATCGTGCTTACTCTGTCATCGTTACAAAAATCAATAACAAAATGACGTAACCAGTTTTCTTCAATTTGACAAAAGGCAGACTAATAAAATATACTTATTTCTGTTGAAGCAGATGAACTGTAGGGAGATACAATTGTATTTATCGATGGTATGATGCCGGTGTGAAGTAGATAAATTAATAAATAAAACTGCTTTTCTCTCTCCAGAGTTTTTCAACTGACTAGTCCGTCATCCTCAATAAAACGCCAGGGTATAAATTAGTAAAGCTGTGGAGAGACAAAGTTGTTTAATTCCATAAAACTAACCAAAAATGAAACCACAAATAGCGACTAAAAATGAAACTGCGTCGGCCATATTTTTTTCCCACAAGAGAAGATTTTATGTTTACGATTTCCCAACGGGTTTTCCGGCATGAAGTTAGAAAACAATTTCGAAAAGAAAACTTCCAGAAAAATAAATTAACAAAAAAGTATAGTATCGAAGAAAAACAATTTAAAAAAAATACACATTCCCTATTCCTTATTGGTTTTTAATGACTATTAAATAGGGCACATTTTTGATTTTACAGGTTCGTCACCTTTAAATTTCAAAATTCTAGCTTTACATAAATTAAGCCAGTTGTATAACTTCACATACCGAATATGATTTAGGATAACTAAAGAAAATATTGACGCCCCAGATAAAAATTTAGTTTATTTAGTTCCTTACAGATTTTAAATATTGTAAATCAAAATATGTCATAATGAAGTGGTTTTGAAACAAAAAAAAATATCATAGGTAGAATTCTAATAGTTTAAAACTTACAATCGAATTTCCTTAAGCACTTCGCCACAAAAGCCGAAAAAAATGTCTACTTATCTGCAAATGTCTACTTAAACTGCACTTAACTGACATGTTTGCTGTCATACTGTATCTTACACTATTTTATACGTTAGTGATAAGTAAATAACTACTTAGTCGAGAAATGTATATTATATTACTTATCTATAATAAAACATAAAATGATTTAATGCAGAGCTATAGTTTTATTTTTTACGTTTTGAGAGAAAGAGTGGCATTTCGGCTAGTGGAGGAAAGTGGGGCACTGAAATCTGGGTTAGGCTGATTCAGACAACGGGCCGTTTCACCTTGAGCACCTCACCTCGGCAGTTCTCATCCTATAGGATAAGATATAGGATGGAGGCACAGGATGCAAGAAAGCGTAAATACACTAGACAGCGGTAAATACATGAGATTATTGAAGAGACGCAATTGGTGAGTCATTTGAACCTAAACTTTAAAGAAATAAGCTCTTCCATTGACAATCCATTCTCCAAAACAGGCTTCATTACATGGAAATAACTTACAATAATCAATAAATTTACTATATATATTTGATTCTCAGAACTAACCCAGAAGAAAACATTACAAGAAGGTTTGAAATCAAATTCAAATCAATTTATTTCCAATATTTACATAATAAAATTAATCTTGCGCTAATATACAATGCATCTAGATTAAAAACAAAAGGCTTACAAGAAGGTTTAATTGTTTACAAGAAGCAAAATTGAGAAATAGTAAAAGTTTTTCTACCATTTGTGATAGAATGACTGGCGTCCCCCCCCCCCATGACGTATCGATCAGGGAAAAAACAGAGACTTCAACGCAAACAATAAAAACTATATTACCTTTAAATGTAATAATATTGATTTACAAAAAAAAAAAAATGTCAAAAAATACGGCTACAAAAGCGAGTAAAAAGATAAAATGGAAAAATTCTTAGGAGATGTATGAAGGAACGGAATGAGAATAATGTGGCGGGGAACATAGCACACGTGCAGCAAACAGGTCACGAACGAACCTTCACAGACTCCTCTTGGCTCTGTTCAGCGTCTGCTTCTGATAAGCGTGTAATAAATGTGAGTAATATTATTTTTCTGTGAATTTAGCCTGAGATTTTAAAGTCGGCGGGAAAGATCGGGCGTGATCAAAACGTAACTAAATATTTCACACCATACCTTACACTTCACATTACATTACCACTACTTTGTAAATGGAGCAGACCCAAGTAGGAGCTTAATCAGCCCACTTTAAATAATCCAAAATATGTTTCTAAGAATAACGTTTGACCAATAATGAAGTTGCACAGTTGAAAGTATACATAAGTGATTATATTCTAGACATTTCAAAAGCAATAACCACACAAACGTATAGCTAAATGTAAACATAACGTGAATCCATTACTTTCAAATATTTCTAAGATAGATAAATTACCCTAACAATTATATATTATGAAGTTTTCTTTTCTATTACCGTATATTTTTCTAAACAATTATTTTTGGGTTTTTTTTTTTTTTCGGCATACATCTTTTTATGTACACTTCAATGCTTTAGTCATAACCAGTGGTGATAAGAGCGATGATGTTAGTTTATGTTTTGTTCTAGACTTGCTGCATCGGAGATCAGCAAATAATTATTATTCTGTATGTATTGGAAATAAATTGATTTGATTTTGAATCATAAGTACTTAAAGCAAACAATAAATCAATGTTTTTTATATACCGACAAAAATGTGTTCACATCAATTATAGACACATTGTATTTTTGTAAATCTACACATTTAGTAGAAATCGCGGACGGAGAGATGCCATTCAGCACCAAAATCCACGCGTCAGTTTTAGAAAAACTTGCGTGGTATTTTTTGGTCTGAAATTACTTCATTATATTTTATTAACCATCTCATTCACAGCAAAACCGGCTTCCAAGGTATTGCGAATGTTATAAATCCTTCACTTTCTTTTAAAATTATTTATCCGTTTGTCATTAATGTGTCCTTAATGATTCCCAATCAGACAATTTAATCTTGAAATATGCGGAGCTGAATTTAAAAATCTTAGACGAAGAAACGACCTTTTCTACTTTTAATTTATTTTTTCGTACTTTACATTTCAACCTAATCAGGATAATCGGAGGTGTTGGTGAATGTATTTTTAAAATTTAATATCGAATGGATGAGCGCTAATATTGAACAAACAGGCAGTCAGGCGAATAGATTCTTCAACTTCGGGCCAACTAGAATCGAAAAGCACTTTACTCGGCAGTCTAAATTACTAAAACGTTCGGCACCTGTTGTGTTTCAAGAGTCTTATGGACTAATCTAAACGTTAGGAAATTCGAAAGTTCGTGGCTTAATATGAAGGTGATGTGGAATATACCTTTAAAATTTCGGATGTATTGAATCGTTTGTACCACCGGTTTATTATTAACGTGTAGCACACTCTTACACCAGCAACAGGTAAAACAGCTTGCTATCCAAAACGGTCTTAGCGCTGTCGAAACTCAAAACTTTGTCACAGAAGACCATTTGATTTCAAACCGAGTTTTTTTTTTTTTGTATAAACCTTTATTTGAAGTAAATAGTGATATCAATTAGTTACAAGTTTAGTCAACTATTCATACATACTGTATGAAGCATGTCTTCGTCTTACAATTCCGCCATCCTCGAAGGATTAATGATAGTGAGTACAACACTTGGCGGCTTGGCTATCAAACGACGCATGGCCTGTAAACAATCTGAGTAGGGACAGAAGATTTTTTGCGTCTTTATATAGACAACCCACCCCGGATTAGTTCACTTTAGTAAAATACTTTCACACAATATATAAACATAGCCCAAGGATCACATCAAATTTTTGTCGCCGCCTTCCCAGCCAAGGAGATGGCTGCAAGGATTAGGGAGATCCTCCAGACTGCTTACTACTGCAACTAACTCGTCATATTAATTATACCTATCGGCGTAACAATAAATTAACGGATAAAACAATTGGTTATGTTTCCTAGGATTGAGCGCCAAGTGTCACGGGTGTCCCAATACGGTCGGATCTGCGCAGCGGTGCTGTGACCTCGACCCTAATTCCCATTCGTTAGCTCACCGGGAGGCCGTAAACAGCCCGGCAGTTCTGTTACGTAACAGCCGAGGAAAAATGTCCCCCCCCCCCAAATAATTTCCTAAGGTAACATTCGTACAGCCGCAGAACAACATGGCACGTCTCTCACCGAACGTTAAGCAATGACCCACCGCTGAACTCAGCCTTGACACACCAAGGTCGGGGATCTGAAATCCCCAACAAAACAATTTTTGTAGATCATTATACGGTTCTAATCACAATTTTGGATCTCGTAGTCTTTTGTCAGATACGTTCGTGAGATAATGATAGAATGAAATCACAAACTCAATTTTCATGTCGAGAATCTTTGCAGTGCCAATCTCTAACTAAAAGAGTTGGCATTTTACCTGAGGTTCTTGTGATACGATAGATACGGGATGTATATAGTTACGTAGATATAAACTTATTCACAACTTTCACCAGTACATCTGAAAATGGTTCAGGCAAGAATTAAAGAGAATACATCTGTGCGAAAAAAAATCAACTTAACCAGTAACTGTATCTCTGGAGAGATACAGAGGAGAGAGCGTACATTCTATCGTGCGAAGGACCACCCACGTTTGATTTACGTAAATAAATAATACATGATTAATTCGCCGGGCGTCAAAGATTGATCCCAGAACCTTTAAATCTAGTGTTTCACTAAAAACATACAAATCTAACTTCACACAAGTAACTCATAACTACGGATTTCGTTGGATTTTCGTAAACCGTCTATTTAGGTAATCCAGTTTGACCTAGAGACATAACAAGAGCATGGATACAGTCATTTGACAAAAATTTCAGTAAGCCAACCGGGTGTCATGACACCGCATAGTTTGCCCGGTGATTGGGACAATATAATATATTCTATTCATGAAAAAGCAGCATTGTTACTAGATTTCCATAATCATGAAAAAAATATAAATAACCCTCCCTGGAGTAATTCAAACGATACTAATGCAACCATACTGACAAATGACTTATCTGCTTCAGATCTTGTACTTGTACTTATCGTATAAATGAGTGATCTGTTAAGTAGAACTGTAAATATAGCGTGAAATAGATCATTGGTCACAATTGATTACTGCTCACTAGAGCATATTGTAATTTTATGCAATAAAACTATTTTGTAACAAGGTTTAACATGCGGACATGTATTATGCTTCTATATATGAAGTATTTTTATGACCATTACTGGACTGACTTGGGCCAAACCACTTCAAAGAAACTGCTACATCTGACTAAAAGCTTTTCAAAATTATTCATTACCAATGCTCCCGACTTTTTATTTTAGGGCATGTCAGCTACAAGGGTCACTGATACTTTCAAGTGTCTTTGCTGCCCACTTTGCGAGAAACAACAAAATTCACCAAGGACTCAAAGGGGTTCTGGCTTGCATGAGTATCATGTAGAACTTGTACAAAGAACGAGGCTAAGCACTGATCTGAAGCAGCATTGGATCATGCTGGAGAAATCACTACCAAAACTTTAAACTTACTACTTACATTGTCACTCGAAGCACACGATCCCAAAAACAACAACATACCATTCCTGTAAAGTGAATTTTTTAACACATATGTATGTACCCCACAGTGACCAGAACTAAAATGACTTAGAAACTTGAACCACAAGGATCGGCGAACAAACGTCCAGTTTCCAAGCCATGCAATCTAAAAGCCTTCTAATAAAACAAGTCAACGGACCATTTTATAATATAACCCATATTATTGTACAAATATTTAAATGTTCCATTTCTTTCCAAATTTAATTCAAATTAGGTTGATTTCTGGATACGAGAATTCACCTTCCTGTTTCTAATGTCTTCTAGTATCTCCGACAACATTAAGGGTAGCCTCAAAATGAGACCCCCCCCCCCCGCGAATCGCTTAACTCTAATAATACTTTTTTCTATACCTATCCAAATTTTCCATTTTATTTTTTCTTCATTCTTTTAAACGTTATTTACTTTCATTTCGCCCTTTGACAAGAAGCTAAAGGGTCGTTACTATGCATTGTCCGTTATTCTCATCAATAAAAAAACCTTCGGTTTCAAAAGTTTTATTTTTAATTGCTAAATCAACGCAAATAATGCCAATTTACAATTCACAGTCGATCCAATTTTCTAGAGCATTCCAGTCAAAGTTACTACCGGCGGGCACGAATCCAAGACTATGTATGGAAATGGTATGTAAATTCAGAGCGAGTTACATCACCGCCTTCTGAAGGTTGCAATACATCGCTTTACTACGGTTTCTGCATCTGGCTTTACTTAGATCCAAAAATAATGAAAAGGTATTTACTAGCTAGGCGAAGATTTAGATAAGTAGGCATACATCGATTAAAAATAAACTGATTAATGTAGATCGGCTTAGGTTGATAAAAAGAGAGTTGTTATGTTTTCATCAAATTTATTTATTAATGAACAAGGATTCGGCATAACAGTGCGTCGACTGTTAAATACATTATTCAGTTCTCCTGAATGTCTTAAGCTACACCTCCTTCTCACCTGATACAGTGATTGTAGTATGTGGAAACGTAGTACATTAACTAGATGAAAACCTAAGCACTCCTTTTCATCAACCTAAGCCGATCCACCAGCAAACGCTTCTACAACAATGAACTCACAGTATAAAGTTATTAATTACTACCCTTCATGTCTGTAGGTAATAAAGGTCTTAATACACGTCTATGGAAGAATACCTAGCAGAATACACAATGAGAAATTGAGAGCAATTCGAAAGCGATTACCTGACTGAATCGATTTGTATCTTTTTACAGGGCACAGAAAGGTTTTTCCTCCCAGTGAACAACGAGAAAATTGCTATAAAATATCAATTATTTTCAAAAACCTCGTTTTCATAGGACGATGGTTTTTTTTGTAATTGTTCCAGCATAAAACGGTATTTTCATTTCGAGTTAAGCCTTTCTATCACTAATGCGAAGAACCAAGACGGGTTTAATCATCATAACTCAATTATATAAATGCACGAGGAGCAATTAAAAATTGAAAATTTTTTTTGAATACGAAACTAACTGAGAAAAAACACTGAACTGAGAAGAGCAATTATGTCTATCCCACGGTTCTCTGGGAGTCGGAGAGAAAATGATTAATAACTTTTTTCTTATACTAATGATCTATTGCTCTCTAAATATTAAATATTAGATATGCTGTACAAGACAAGATGTTAGCTTATTTAAGAGGTTGATAATATGACATTAATGGCTTACACATAGTTACCTGATGCTCCCATCTCTGTAACCCGTCCAAATAGTACACGGCGTTTTTCTCTGTTCCGAGCGCAATTTTTAGATGAGGGAACAAAAAGAAGTCGCTTGAGGCTAGATCTGGTGAGTAAGGCGGATGGTCAAGCAGTTCAAACCGTAATTCATGGATTTTCGCCATGGCAACCGCTGAGGTGTGAGACGGTGCGTTGTCTTGGTGAGACAGGATTTTCTTTTTCTGGAAATGTGGCCGTTTTTCCGCAAGTTCTGCCTTCAGCTTGTCAAGTAATGATGCGTAGTATACTCCTGTAATGGTTTTTCCTTTTCGAAGATAATCGATTAAAATAACTCCATGACTATCCCAAAAAACAGACGCCATCATTTTCCCAGCCGAAAAAAGAGTTTTTGCTTTTTTTGGAGCCAGTTCCCCCTTTGCAGTCCACTGTTTAGACTGTATTTTGTCTCGGGCGTATAATGGTGTATCCAAGTTTCATCCACAGTAATTAATCGGCACCAAAACTCGGATTTATTGCGCCTAAACTGCGCCAACAGAGCGTTGGAAATGTTCATTCGAAAACTTTTTGGCCTAACCTGAGCAAACGCGGCACCCAGCAAGCGGACAGCTTTCTCATCTCTAAATGTTGATTTAATATGTGACGAACACGTTCTTTTGACATGTTCATAACCTCTGCTATCTCTCTCACTTTAATTCGGCGGTCGTCTAGCACCATTTGGTGAACTTTGGCGATGTTTTCGTCGGTAGTTGCAGTTTTTGGACTTCCCGAACGTTCATCGTCTCCCAAGCTCTCACGACCAAGTTTAAATTCAGCTGCCAAAAATTTCACTGTGGTAAATGATGGTGCAGAGTCCCCATACACAGAATCCAACTCATATTTGATTTGCGTAGGCGTATTGCCTTTCAAAAACAAATATTTAATGACAGCTCGATACTCGATTTTGTCCATTTTCATAAAAACACTCAAACGACTGTTACACACCAACTGCGCGTCCAAAATGGCTGAAACTTTGGTGAGTAACTGTCAACAGATGAAATTCACTAGCTTTTATTTACGACTGCTGCTATCTTCATGTTGAGGTCGGATACTTTTCAGACCACCCTCGTATATATAGATTTTCTTTGAGATATTCTTATATACACATAAATAAATATATTTATATATACATATATTCCCAGAAAGACTCGATTGTGTGGTATTTCACGTTTACGTTATTCTGAATCATCGTTCCGGCATACCCTAGCAATACTATATATACACACATATATATATAAGAATATCTCAAAGAAAATCTTTGAAAACAGGGGGAAGGAATATGATGAACGTATGAGAGTTCTTGGTTTTGATAACTACATTTATTTATATATATGCCATCATTTCATCTTAACTTACTTATAAAAGCATGCCATGCTGATCTTCCTTCCGTTTTATCACTGGTCGTAGATGTTGAATTTTCCTGAAAATTGAAGACCCTTTCCATCCGGAGGAATGAATAGAAGTATTGAAATCTCCTCCCAAAAGGAGGTACCAGGCATTATGGAACCCAGGGGCCTTTAGTAACAGCAGGCAGGTCGGATACGAAGATGACATTTAGCAAAGAAGGAGTTAATGTCCTTTAAACGGCTACCAAGTTAAAAGCCTTTAAAGGCGACTAAAGAGGGAGAGAGGGAGATAGAAGGGCAGAGGGACCTGTGGGAAGGAGCGAGGCGGGCTTGGCAAGGCCATGACGTCACCAAGGCCACCAGACCCTCTCTTCCCGCTATCTCGGCAGCTGATAACGGCCGTCTTATCACAGCTCTCTGGGGTTTATCCCATCAGTCTAGCGGATCAGTTAAACCAAGCAATCACAAGTCCTATAAGGGCGTAATCAAACCAATACTGAATAGCTAGCCGAGAAATTAGTCACAGCAGGCGTTTTTGTTGGAGATGAAAGCATATATTATTTATATTAATAGTCAACAGCCAATGAAAATAAATAGTCTGGCAAGATTGGAACTAGAAGACTGGTCCTGGGTCCATGTCCCGATCCTGGCAGTTTACTTTTTATTCGGCTGTTAATAGTTGATAACTATTACAACAAAAGTATTATATTTTCATGATATCTATCAAGGGATGACGCCTACAAAAGTATGTTCACATGAAGCCATTACGTCATATGTCCTTATGATATAAAGGAATGAGAACACTCCCAGAGTAATAGACTAATAAGTAATATTTGATAAAAATATTAATTTTTTTCATTTTCATCAACCCAAAACTGATCCCCTTCCCCCCAAAGAACTCTAATCGATTCAAATTAAATTTATGGTTTGATAAATGTAGCAAAAAAAAAATAATAGAAGCTTAGACAACAATCACACAAACGATGTAAAATAGTGTAGAATGCATAGGATTCAAACACAAGTTTTAAAGAATCTTTATTATTCCCGGACCATCAAAAATAAAGAAATGTGAAATTTATGTAGTAATTAAGAAATCCTAGATGCTTAAGGGCAATATCACTAAGTCGTGGTTTTTATTTATGGATGTCTCCTCCGTTGGAGAGATAGTAATTTCTTAATATAAAATAATAGGTAATAAAAAACATATATAAATTGGAGGTTTATAATGCATATCTTACCGTATAATCTTTAAAATAACATTTCAACCCCACCTTTAGCGAAACTACGAGCTGGATTGTGAGGTTTACAGATCTGTATTTGACATTCATATCTCAAAAACGATACACTAAAAATATATGACAAACTAACCTTTGAGTGAACTAGTTGTGTTTTTATTAATTGTTGAATATTATTAGTCTCTGCTATATGTTTGTCATAGGTAACAGAAACTCGAAAGTATAACCTACAGTTTTGGAAAGACCCTTACACAATTGACCTAGAAGAGGGCCTATATTGATTGTCGAGAAATCTATTAATTATTGACAGATGGATTGATAGAATTACTAAAGAAGTGGCGGTGTTGGTTGGCTACGTGTATTCTGGCGGGAGTTAGATGGCGCCCACACTTTCACCGCGCTCAACCCACAACCATCTGCTTTTAGATTATAGATGAATAGTATGTAATATGTTGTGTATCTAACATGTTTGATGCGAGCGAATCCGAGCAGTCCTATTTCCGAAATTCGATGTAAGCTAAAAGTTCGGGTAATGATGACCTACCTGGAGATTTAACCGCCTAGGGCGGTCCCTGATTTGCCCCCTTCTCTAAGTCAATCGAATTCAAGAGAAATTTTTAACAATTACTCAACATTGTACACATAATGATAAAATATAAGCGTGTTTATTTATTTATTTTTATCGTTTTTTCTATTAGATAAGCCTTGAATGGCATTGTAAAAGTGTGTATTATCTCTCAATTGTTTTTGTGTGGTAACCACCGCCAGGTCTCGATTTTAACACAAGGCGACTAGCACCCAATTTATTTTTTGCACTGATTAAGCGTAAAAATATCGATAGTTTAGGAAATATTTCACAAAGTGGTATATTATCTCTGTTTACCAGAAACCTATGAACCTGCCGAACGTGTTTTTTTTCCTTGAACAATTTCTTGTCCAGTGCTAAAAATCAATTACGTGGCTTATCCTTGAAATGCATCCTAATTACTAATTATAATTTTAACCAAACTTGTTTATTTTATTTTCTACCTAGATGCCTAGGCTTAACTATCGTTGATCAGCTATGACAATTGTTAAGAACTAAATCCTGATAATATTTAACCAATTCTAAAATCAAATTAGTTGATAAAACTTTTTTTTTAGAATTATGAATTGTGTTGTTAAATTTTGGTTAAATTACTGTTTTGTTATTTATTTAAGATGTGATTGTATTGATTATTATGTTTGATTGCATCCCACTGGATTATGGATAACATGCGATTGTGAGCATAACATGTACTATGTAGTTAGATGGGATCATAACATTTTAAGGATTAAAGTGGTTGGTTCTGGATTGACGGTCTTATAGACCATAGTTCTTGGTTTAATGATGAAAATAAAAAATATTTATCTTCGCATATTTACCAATTAAAAATGATTCGTTTTATTCTTCCCTTGAATTTAAACTGGGCTAGGAACTTTATTAATGTAATTATTGTTATTATAAAAACGTTATTTCTCGCAGAAATATTGCATAATGCATTACTCAAACAAGCCATTAGTTGATGTAGATAAGAAAACCGCTTGCTGTGACCTTTTTTTCTCTCGAAGCAGATAAAATGAATTTTAATGTCGCGGAGTGATTAATTATAGCAAAACTAATTAATTCTTGGTTCTAAAACATTTCCGTAGACCGAATCATATTACGTAAACCTTCGAGTTCAGTTCCATAAAATAAAAAATCTAAAATGATCACAATGAAAGATGATCTCAAAATCAGACCAATTTTTAATTTTTCCGTAGTTTTCACTTTTGGAGTTTCAGTAATAGGTTTTATACCGTTAAGGAGTCATATAAAGACATTACGCAACCGACCTTACATCACACCCACCCAACATTCTTCGTCTGGAATTGGTCTTTCTCAAGAGAACTTCTTTCAAGCTGGTGAGAAACGACGATTTCGAAGGGCGCGTCTTCTCAGCAGAAGTCTTCACACAAGTATACCTGATGCACAAGGATTTTTTTCAGAAAGTGATCGTAAAAGACAAAAGCTGTAAAAGAGACAGTGGCGATTTTCAGGAAGATGGGAGCGGAGTGGAGAAAGGGCGGAGCAAACGGCCCAGAGAAAGTGCACAAGTTTTCAGTCCTCCAAGCTTTCTACACAGCCATTTTCCACCAACGCCTTATTACACCCACTTCGGACCAACACTTTCTACATGGCATCACTAGCTTAACATTGGAAGTCACCAAGCACCAAAAACACTAAAAAGTAAATACTACAGTTATATATCATGGCACTGAAGCTGCTCCCAATGTGGATTATATCGGCTTGGAGCACATGAAAAGTCAGTTCCTAGGGTATGAGGCAAATGAAAGAAATGTCAGTTCCTAGGGTATGCGGCAAATGAAAGAAATGTCAGTTCTTAGGGTATGAGGCAAATGAAAGAAATGTCAGTTCCTAGGGTATGAGGCAAATTAAAGAAATGCCAGTTCCTAGGGTATGAGGCAAATGAAAGCAATGTCAGTTCCTAGGGCATGAGGCAAATGAAAGAAATGTCAGTTCTTAGGGTATGAGGCAAATGAAAGAAATGTCAGTTCTTAGGGTATGAGGCAAATGAAAGAAATGTCAGTTCCTAGGGTATGAGGCAAATTAAAGAAATGTCAGTTCCTAGGGTTTGAGGCAAATTAAAGAAATGCCAGTTCCTAGGGTATGAGGCAAATGAAAGCAATGTCAGTTCCTAGGGCATGAGGCAAATGAAAGAAATGTCAGTTCCTAGGGTATGAGGCAAATGAAAGAAATGTCAGTTCTTAGGGTATGAGGCAAATGAAAGAAATGTCAGTTCCTAGGGTATGAGGCAAATTAAAGAAATGCCAGTTCCTAGGGTATGAGGCAAATTAAAGCAATGTCAGTTCCTAGGGCATGAGGCAAATGAAAGAAAAATTAAACTTTAACGATATTATTTTTCTTCAAAATAACTTCCGTTGGCTTTAACACATTTCTCACAACGTCCAACAAGGTTTTTTAATCTCTTGCTCAAACAAACCTTTTGGCTTTGAATCAATAAAATGCCAACTTTACCTCGTTAACATTTTGCAATATTTTGTTTTTTGAAGATGTGTCAAACGGACAGAAAAATGATTCAAAATGATATCAGTAGGCGATAGATCAGGCGAATAAGGCTGATGTGGTACAACTTCAATTTTCATATCGCGCAATTTTTTCCAAGCTAACTGACAAACATTTCAACTAAGTTCCTAGGGATCAGTTGCCCCATGGGGTACCCACTGGTCTTTTTTTGTTTGTTTCTCAATAGCATGAATATGTGTAATAGAAGTATAGCTGACGTTTAAGTGTTTTGAAAGTTCTAGTCTGATGCGGATTGGCCTCAACTAAAGCCTTTAATTCATCATCACCGAGCTTTGTTTCTGGCCTTCCACGAGATTCATTCTCGAGATTTGTAATGCCGGATTGAAACCTAGATAACCATCGACATACAGTTATTTCATTCACTGTACCATCGCCAAAAGCCGTATTGATGTTTCGAAATTCTTAGGAAGCATTATGTCCAAGTTTAAATTCATATAAGAACTCGTGATTGCTCAAATTCCATTGATAGTAAAAAAATACACAAACACCTGAATACTTCACAATAAACTGAAAGATATATCATGAAAATGAAAGAGAAATGTCTACAGGTTAATTTAATGTCTATTGTGCAAGTGTTTGTAAATTAGAGTTTAATGATTTCATCGAAATAAATAAATCCAAGATTTCATCATTTTAAAACTAATAAATAGTTTTAAAAGTACGCCAGTATAATCTAGCCTTGATATACATTTCCAAAAAAACAAAACAACGATTGTCTTCAATCGCAACGCTTTTCAAGAGCCATCATAAAAACTATCGGGTTGCGAAAATACCATTCAAGATATTAAGGAAGTTTATAATATTATTATTTATATTCACAGGTGTGTTGTTTGATTCTTTTTATTATTTCCAATCTGATAATTTATTAAATTAAGTTTTTTTTATGTAATTGTCTTCTATGTGTTCGTAAATTTATGTTTCTTGCCTGAATTGTAGACCAACACTCTGCCCCTCACGAGTGGCATATGATGACCAGACGTAGGGCTGCCATCCGTCCGGGTTTCCCCGGATTTGTCGTAGTTTTGAAGACGTCCGGGGAGCGTCCGGGCGGGGTTTAAATTGTAGTCCGGGTGCAACCCGGACTATAATAAAAGTCCGGGTTTTCGATCAGATCCGTTCCCATAATTTATGTAAATAAAAACTATGGATTAGGTATTTCACCGCACGCGCTGCCGACGCTATTTTACTACGCGAGCGGCGAGCGGGGGTGGGGCGCGCTTGACCGACGCATGGCGTGATCTGGCGAATGGCGAGCGCGAGCGATCTATTTAGCTGCGTAGCAAAATATTAGATGTGTAGACGTGTGTGGCGATTCTTAGTATATAGGAAATCACCCTATACGCTATTGCAGATATATTATAGACAAGGTAAATAACATGAACAAAAGTAAATTATTATAAATCTTTTAGCAATAAAGAAAACGCAATAAAGAATTACCAAAACATTAAAAGCATCATTATTTGACATAAATAAACACAAATTAAAGACTGATTTAATTTAGTTCAATAGAGAACTACAGTATTTGTTTCAGTGTTTATTTATTTGGGTACATTAAGTGTTACCAAAAAGTTCAAATTAATAATGTAGTAATTTAAGTTTAAAATTTGAAGACATTTTAATGTTATTACTTTAAAAGTTGCCAAATAATTAAGAAGTATAGTTTTATTTGATTTAAATATTGATTTAATTTAGTTACATAGATCTATGGATGAAAACGACAAATTGTGTTTTCTTTCTTGAAATATAAAGCAAAATGTAAGGCTGTTAAAATTGTTCCTTAGTATAAGTTATTATAAATTTCTGAATTTGATTTAAGATTTAAGTTGTTTTAAAACTAAATATTGTAAATTGTATGGAAAAATAAAAAGTTAAACAAGTTTTCATTTAATTTTATTAACTGAGTAACTAATATTGGGTTTGTTTATTTTTTATTTAATACCTAAGCTAAGAAGGTTAAAAAATAAAGCAAAATTAATAACTTGTCGTCACAAGAACGATTAAACACACTATTTCATGCAACAAAAGAGGCTTCAAATCAAAGTTTTCTTCTATCCAGTACGGAGTAAAATATATTTTAATCAAGATGTAAGTGAATGAAAAAAAGTTTTGAAATGTCCGGGGTGATAGCTCCAAAATCCGGGGAACTTACGCTTCCGGTCCGGGGAGCAGGTTTTAGAGATGGCAGCCCTAACCAGACGAAGACAATTCCAACGAGTCCTCGGGGAAACCAGTCGTCAAACATGTTTCTAATACATATTACAACAGGACGAAATTGTCAGCTATAAACGGCTTGAAGCATAAAAAAAAAAATTACATGAAAATTGAACACTATGGAGTTGGAAGTGTTGAAATCTACCTTTTTCCTTCTGAAGAGCAGGTCTAAAAAGAGGACAGTGATGTAACCGGGCATGCGCAAAAGTTTTAGCCCTGACAGACGCTCCAAGGACAACCTTGTTTATATGGCTATCTACGGAATGGCTTTCTAGCTGACAAAACACCATCGCTTCAAGACGGCACCTAATGAGCATCC
The DNA here is from genome assembly GCA_930367205.1 of Acanthosoma haemorrhoidale. Classification (NCBI taxonomy): domain Eukaryota; kingdom Metazoa; phylum Arthropoda; class Insecta; order Hemiptera; family Acanthosomatidae; genus Acanthosoma; species Acanthosoma haemorrhoidale. Next base: position 39,196,866 of record OV884013.1, read on the forward strand.
GCCTAATGTTTGTACAGATCCGTACAAAATATCAAACAGAATTAGTGTAAAGAAACCCGAATAAAATGCGTGACCTACATACAAAAGGATCCGGTAGCGGAGAAACTTTCTAATCTTAAGAAAGAAAAACTACACTAATTCTAGTGCACAACGCACACACATGCAATTGATCCAATCAAAGTACAAATATTTCGAAAACAGAACCGTAAAACTAATACTAAACATTACTATATTATCTTCTTATCAATCACTGATCCTAAAGTTAAGAATGTCAACATGTATTTAGGAAGACTTGGAAATAGCAACATAAGTTCGAAGAATTAATATGTGAGAAATACCCTGAATGTTACAAACATTAGCTGATAAATCTTAGCTTCTCGTTATAATTAAACGATCCATTTTTTTTAAATGTTTTATTAGATAAAGTCTAAATCGTGTTTCCTTCCGGAACACCAGGTTTTTTTGTTGGGGATATTGGTACATGTACCAATATTCCTGGGGATATTGGTACACGTACCAATATTCCTGTTTTTTTGAGAGCTCCGGCCGGGCTAATAACTCTTGAAATAATAAAAATAATAACTCTCTCTCTCTCTCTCTCTCTCTCTCTCTCTCTCTCTCTCTCTCTCTCTCTCTCTCTCTCTCTCTCTCTCTCTCTCTCTCTCTATCTCTCTCTCTAACCTTGCAAAGGCTCCCCCCCCCCGAACTTGGTATTCTTGCACACAATAATTAAATTAATGTGTGAGAAATACCCTGAATGTTACAGGTAAGTTGCAGGTAAGGCGAGCTATAACGCCAAGATCCGTACACATTTGTACCTTCCGTTTTTCAGATTTTGAACTCAAAGCACTCTACGTCATAGACAATATACATATATAAATATATATTTATAACATTCCATAAGATAAGGCTTGAAGTGAAGGATTGTAGACGACACAATAGCAAGACACTCCAGGCAATTAGCATATCTGCCATCTCCATGCCCAAACCGTTCCGTTTCTGTCAATCTTTCTGTGACAGAATGATACTCCCAATTATTCTTCAAGGGAGATTATTTTATTTGCCAAGATACTGATATTTCCACTTTGCAGTTCAGTATGACTTTTATAATATAAAAATGAAAAATAAGGCGGGAAATCTTTCATACTAAGTAAATCTGTGAAATGGTTATTACGGTGGTGGTCCCATGGTAAGGAAGGATGCTGTGCCCCATACGTAAATGAAGCATACAAGGAGTACAGAACGGAATTTCGTCAATTTTCTTTATCATTAAGACTATGTATATTATGTTTTTATAATAAGGTAACTGATGATCCCTTGGAATCAGTAGACGGACAGTTCTTACATGACATTATTTTCAACGGCCACTACTTTCTAATCTTGACTAGCTTGCCCTAATAACAAGGTTGCTACAAAAGTCCTTGTGCATGGAAAGATTGTTGACTTTAAAGTAATGACATTAGTCTCGATATATTGAGATTCAGGTTACATTTCATTTAAACCTTTTCTGTATATACAGTTTTCGATATTGAATTACTCGAGAATGTAATCCAGGATTCGTTTTTCTCCAACCTTGCATTTAAGGTTACAATGGGGGGCTTCAAAAGGCACCGTAAGTAAATTCATTTTTGAAATATTAATAAAATTAACATTAAGACTTACGTAACAAGATCTAGAATAGGCCAGTGCCGGGGGAGGGAGTGGCCCTTGAGAATTGAAGCATCCGAGTTCACCTCTCTATGAATTAGGCTAGCTAATCAAAATCAAAAGGTTTCTTCATAAACTATTTCTTTGAGGTTTTTCATCCATATATATGAAGAAATAAAGAAAATGTTCTCTTTTGAAGATCTGTTAGCCAACCATTCAAATACAGTCGATACATCATATTTTAAAGATGTAATATTTAGCAACACTCCAGATCACATTATTACTTGTAAGCTCTCTCGTTAGCCTGTAGTTCCAAAACCAATAAATGATTCAAGTTATGATCTAAATAACGGTGATAAAAAACCTTCTGTTCAAAGGTGAAGTAATGAGAACCGACCATCTGTCTGTTTGCACTCTATTCTATAAATATTCATGAAATTTTACTTGAACGTCCCACTCAATAATATAAACACATAAAATAAAGCAATATCTATATAACAAGATTAAGTGTCGTTTAATATTAAATACATATTTGATTTTGGTGTCAAATTAATGACCTCCGTGTCCTAATTAACCCACGTATAATGTGTGTTGGGATTTTAATGGACAATAATTACAAAAAGTCATAAAACTGTAATTACAACTGGCTTGAATTTCTTTTAGTCGATACTTAAACTGTTGACATTTTATTATTAGTTTTTTTGTTTTTTTTCCCCCAAGGTTCAACTATAGTTATTTAGTTTATAAAATGCACAGAGGTCATACAACTTGGCCCCGGTAAGTGAGCCCCTCACGTGGGACCCGACTTTGGTGGGGAGCAAGGAGAGGGGGGAGACACGTGCGGAGGTCGACGACCTCTGAGCAACTAGGCCACATACACCTGCCCCTCCTGGTGCCCCCACTATTGTAGCGGGAATGTATCTATGTAATATAACTATCACTATTGTAATATTGTAGTATCTATGTATTATTATTGTGTATATTACATCTGAGGAACCGCATTATTTAGTAGAGACATGGAGGGGAGCGACTGACCCAAGTGGAATGAAGAAATACTTGTTCAACCGAAGCATGCCTCGACGCCTCAAAAACTCTTTAAGAGGTGGCACTCACAGCTATAAAAATAGAGAACACTTCCCCAAATTATCCCCTTAAATTACAATTTTATCAAACCGATTATGAGCTAAATTTAATTTTCCAAAATGCATATATATAAAAACGAAGAAAATTACGCGGTGAAGACAAAGAAGCATGGGTCATTATTTTGAGTAATTATTTTTGGTCAAAAATGTTGCAAATGCGTTAGAATCTTTAATGTCTTCTTAACAGTGTGGAAAAAATCAGATTCATAAGTATCTAATAAGTTCGTTAAGCGAATCGTATTTTAACTAAAGCCCGATCAGTACATTTCGACACAATGTCGTATATAGCTTTAAAATTTCAGATTTATTGAATTTAAATTTTAAAGACCCCTACAACTTCATTAATTTTAATAATAATAATAATTTTAACACACAGACCTGAATAAATTTTCTCGAATCGGGCTCCGTAGTAAAGAGTATCTGATGTTTGGAACATTACCTAACAGAAATGAACAGGAACTGGCCGAAGGTTAAAACATCTGACCATTTCTTGATACTGAAAACCTCCTTCCTTTGGTCTTTCATTATAAGGCAAGAGAAATGTAAGTAAGGTTTTTCGTATACCGAACGGACCTGTAATTGGCTTGATAAAACATGACACGAAATTGTCAGTTTCTGTGAAGATTCGCAGTTCAAATCCTCGCACGTTTTTTTAACACTAACATGTCAGAAACTTAGAAGTTACTAAGCAGAGAGTACGCGGTGAGCTTATAATAAAACCAAAAGGTATAACCAATTCCTGGCTACATGTTACATCTGAGAAGTTCGATAAATATTAAACGGGTAATGGTGCACTTCCTGAAGTTCATAAAGTTGTAACTCTTCAGAAAAGTCAAAAGCGTGCCGATAAGATGAGAATAAGCAAAAAATAAAATATTTGGATGGAGTTATTTTGACTAGTTTTTGAAGTCAATTAGTCCCTTTTGTATAAAACGAGAAGATAACATGGATTAGCCAAGCTGAAAATTGAGATTGAAATAGAATTCGGTTGAACAATAAAACACAACAAAGATTTTTAACAAACCCCCCCCCCCTTAGCTCTCTAATTTTTAAGATTATGGAAAAGGGAAAAATAAAGGAATTTATTTGGGGTGAGCGGATCCTTTTTCTAGGAGTACCTGTTTGAAGGTGAAAACAAATGGGCACCAGATGACTCTCGCCTTCGTCTAAATTTATCATATTTTCACTTCATCTTTTAATTTTCTTACCTAAGTTTTCTTGCATTCAGAAACATTGTTTCCCTTTATATTGAATTAATTAATGTAACTAAGAAGTGAACTTAAACCCAAAAATTATCCCTGGCAAAAGTTAACTAACAATTAAAAGCAAGAGAGATAAAATGTTCAATAACGCAATCGTGGCATTTTTGTTGCTAATATTGTTTAATTTAATGCAATTATTTCTAAAATGCGAGAGACCGTTGATAACATGTCAATCGGACCCTGACCTTATTTACATAGTACATTTAATATGTCCTGTACCGTCGGTACACTTTATACAAGGTCTGAATCGGCAAAGAAGTTATATAATCAATGAATGTATCTTCAGTAATAACAGCGATGTGTTAAAATAAATCCTAGTAAAATAAACATTTAGGATAACATTACATTAATATTGAAAATCATAAACTGTATAAAAAATGAATCCATGTTTGGAATTAATCGATTCGATATGATAAGGCGATAAGGTCAGGGTCCGATTGACATGTTATCAACGGTCTCTCGCATTTTAGAAATTATTGCATTAAATTAAACAATATTAGCAACAAAAATGCCACGATTGCGTTATTGAACATTTTATCTGTCTTGCTTTTAATTGTTCGTTAACTTTTGCCAGGGATAATTTTCGGGTTTAAGTTCACTTCTTAGTTACATAAATTAATTCAATATAAAGGGAAACAATGTTTTTGAATACATGAAAACTTAGGTAAGAAAATTAAAAGATGAAGTGAAAATATGATAAATTTAGACGAAGGCGAGAGTCATCTGGTGCCCAACTTAAGAATGTTCGTGCGGCCTCATCACAATAGATCGCTCTAAATTTATCAAATTAAAATCGTCTTCTGGTCAAAACCTTTATCAAACATTTCTCCTCTACAGACCCCATAAGAAGACAATATATTTACGGCTATAAGTAAATTCTTCGAAACCAAAACTACATGCATGAACCACCAGAAATCTTTTAATAACATGCTCAAAGCATAAGGCGCCTAAAACAACTTTTATTTCAAGGGTCATAATGACTAAAATTGTTGTAATAAAACAACGAAGAAGCAAGTAATAAGGCAAATATTGTTGACCACTTAAAATGCCAAGCAAAATTCCAGTCACTTGGGGGACAACAAAGGAAAATAAGAAAACTATTTCATCATATTATGGAAGTATAATTTTTTTTTAAATGTTTTACTCCACTAATGAGCCAGTCGAGAAGCGGTATATGAAAATAAATACATTTTGGACAATGAATAAAAGTGAACTAAATACCAAAATATGACTGTGTTCCACTTTTAAGTGCCTAGCGGTTTATAAATAATCCACCGGGCTAAATTTAGAGCTAAGAGGTTGTTTAGTTAGAAGGAAGAATTGCATCAGCGCTTACTTAATTTTGATAAATACTACAATTTACAAGTTACACTATTTTTAAAAACACCATTTCAGATTCAGATTCAGCAAGTTGCAATTGCAATTGCACTGAACAAATCAGTTTGACAAAAATGTAACCAATCAATAAAGATGAGCGTAGATAGAGAATAATATTCAAGTTATTATTTGCTTATAATACATGTTCATACCCCGTACATCATATTGTAAAATATTAAACCTCAAAACTCAAGAAAATAATAGAATTTTGAAGTATTTTTTTTATCTATTACTTGACTTATTTCCAGTGCATTTGTCATAATTATATCGCCCTTTCAATTTAGTAACAATATAGCTTAAAACTAAGGGCTGAATTAATTATTGAAAAATACTTTATAAGAACCTATCCTTAAATGCCAACGCTAATTAAAACAATTACTTGTTGTATATATAAAAACTCTTTCTAATAGCCTAGAACTGCAATAAAAGCTTTTATTTTTGTTAAAATACAAAACGACTTAAGATTATATAAGTCGGGTCCAAAGTACTTAACACACAGCATTACCTTAATTCCAAAAGGTATTTAATAGTAAATACCATTACTATTATTACAATTTAGGTTAGAAACCCCTAAAAGAAATTTATTTTAATTTTACTAGAATAAAATTGAATAGGATGAAAATAATAATACGTATGTAGATCCGAAATTAGAATACAGGTCAAGTATTACATATATCAATGTTATACATTAGTATAACAATTAGATTACGTGTATTACAAAAAAAAAATGTATACCGACAATTATCAAGCTATTACTATTTCTAAAAAAATCTGTTCATGATTAATACGTGATATGCCTACTTTTTTAATTTTACTTCTTGCTTAACTATTGAAAAAATAAATACTGACCTTATGAGAACCATTAAAAATACAAATAACCCATAAATTTCGAAGTTTATGGCTAGTTACAAAGCAAAAATAATAACGAAGGAACACGTGCTGAGGTGCTAACTTCAAGGACTTTCTTACCAGATGACCTTCCCACCAATATCTGACATCATCTTCTAAAACCCTTTCTTAACTCAGTAGTTAAGTTTAGAATTATAATTAAAAAATAAATAAATAATAAATAAAAATAAATCCCCTCGGATTCCCCCTGAAACTTAAAGGACTTAGCTACCTTTTGGTATAAATTAATTATGATTGGACATAGTGAAGCGTAGGGTTCATGTTTTGCCTGTCTGACAGCATGTGCGGTAGCTTCTGTAGTAGTCTTAATAAATATTCCAGCAATTTGAAATATTAAAGGTATGTGATGGTCAGAATAGATAGCTGGAAAATAAAAAAAGAACAAAAAGGAATAAAACATAAATTAAAAGTGAAAAAAAAGGAAGAAAAAACTGTCAAGCTAAATTTTAAGGTTTCTCAAGTCGCACCTTGGAAGTTATTTCAGATTCGAACTGTTTTTCCTCGCGGTTAAGGGCACAGTAGAGGAGAACCATCTCAGTAATTTTTTACCGAGTTAGTTTAACAAATCAAAGTATTTTTGATCATAAATGGCCATTTAGTCTTTTCGCAATAACTTAATCACTATTTATTTGTTAACATCGAGTCTCTGTATTGTTTCTACGTTCTCTCGTTTGATTAAAAAGCAAACAAATAAAAAAGGATTAAGCTAAATGATCCATGGATCGACTAATAATATTTTGAACATTTGTTTTTAATTGTCAGTTACAATAAATTGAAAACCATCTATATAATAAATAACAAGCCAAATTAAGATTGTCCTTATCGAGGTTGTTATCAGATACTTGAATTATATAACACCGGCTCAATAGTACACCACGATTACTCCTATAGATTTGTTATTATATTCAAAGGAAACATTGATGGAATTCAACGAGACAGAACCTAAAGCAATTCTACAGTGAATATTAGAGAAAACAAAAAAGTAATTCCTAGACTAAGAAGATAAATTTATGATTTAATTATAAAAAATATTAAGAGCTGGACGGGTGGGTATGTCAGTCAGCATAGGAATTCTATGAATGTTTAATATTTAAAGTCATTGCCGGTTATATGTGTACTTAAGCGTAAAAACATATTATAAGTGCTGCACAATTATAGACCATGGAAAGATCAAAGGTTCCGGTGTACCGCTAAATTATTTTTTCTTCTACTTTCAGATGTTGCCCTCCCTATCTACATTCTCTACCTTTCGATAAAACGGAGAAATAACCAGAAAAATAAATAAACGTTTAATAGAATCGTTTCAACATTTTGTCTTCTACTTGTTGAAGTATTCCATCAGTGAATAAGGATCGAAATGATATCATCAAACGCGAAATATAGTCGACATGTCTTCTCAAAACGTCCTAAACGCAGACTTTTATATGGCGATAATCAAAAAATGAATCAGCTAGACCAAAAGAAATGAAGACGTGAAAGAAAGGAGAATTTTCCAATGTATAGACTTTAACACTAGTTCAGACAAGACTTTTCATAGAATATGTGAATTCTTAAGTTACAAGTTTACATCCAATTGTTAATAATTTTTGATGGAGGGCTACTGAAAGGAATAGATAGAATTATGTAAATATTATTGAAATCATTATTAAATTTGTAAGGGGTCCCTAAGTTTTCATTGTATTAAAGGTTCACAATTAAATTTTGTGACTCCGTGGTTAGGAAATATTTGAAAATGCATTAAAATAAAATTATCACATGACAGTGACGTTCATGTTGCAACACTGTTCTGTTGCATAAACAGATAAAGTTTTTTTTTTTTTAATATCCAACACCTGTTTTAACACGGTTTAACTAATAATTACATCAAATACTAAGTACAAAATTTCAACCTGGTTAAATTCTTGGACCTTACAAAAAAATATATATCAAAAAACTACCTGAAGATCTTTGTGAGTGTTATCCTTGTGAGTCGAAGCTCGCACCACTCCTGCCCTCCAACACCACTCACTTATTTTTGACAATTTTAATTTACTATAACCACTCACTGACAGGAATCTCTTGCCGACTATCTCTTCGCGGATTTTAAACGACATATTGGTTCGAAGATCACACTGTGTGCCTATTATAATTTTTTTTAAGGGTCGCAGTAACCCGTAGTCCACAGTAGTGGTCGGTCGATCACCATCCCTCGAAAATTTTTGGGCGGCACAGAGAAGACAAAATTTGACACTACTACACTCCTCCGAGGACGCACAACGGTTGCTTTGTGAGAGACCTAGATTCCGCCTTGTGCGCGCGCTCCTCCCACCCCCTCCCCTCCCGCCAGTCACGTGACCAAAACAAAACACGTCACTAGTCATTTCAAGATGGTTCCTCGCAGGACTCTTGTGTAGTCTCGCAGCGCGGACAATATAGGATTAATCAGGCTCTCCTCGTCGATATCAGCGTAGAACTCAACTGGAATAATGATAACCGCATTGATCTCTCGTCTAGTAATGTGAGTATTGAAATATTTTCATTATTTTTTCTTACTCAAACCCTAGGTATTAGTATTTGTCCCGAGTATTGTCTGGTATCAGTTAGAATCCCGTCCATAATCTACTTAATGCTACAATAAGCCTTTTATTTTTTGTTTACATTGCATAAGCACTTATTCCCTTCTATCGTATCAATAATTTACAATTATTCATGGATATCTCGAATTTTATTTGTGGAATACATAACGTCAGACCCAGTGTGATAAAGATTTTTTTTCCTTACTTTGATTGTAAACAGAACCAATTCTATTTAAAACCCCGTTAAAAACTTCAAGAGGGGAAGAAAATATATTTTTTTTACACATGTGTACCTTAATTTACCTATTCTTCTACTTAAAGTCTTATGTTAACATTTATATTTTTTTATCAGTATCTCCACTTTTCAAGACTTCATACCAAGAAGTTCAATGATACCAAAAATATTGACCATTATTTGATCTTTCAGAACCTTCATGGCTGTTTTATTCTCTTTGTGGGGGTTGAAAATCAATTTGTTAGGGGTCTAGCTTTTGAAATGTCCTAAGAGAACCTATGGTCTGAGTTGCAACAGAACTCTTGCCTTGAAAGTTATCACCTCACACTTGCCTTATATGTCCTATGTTTTCTTAATTAGGCTAACCTGCTCACACCTGGAAGCTCATTTCGAACCACACATGCGTGTTAGGTATCTTCATATGTTGCAATATTACATTTCACAGAATCATATAAAAACTTCCTTATGGTACACTTTTTGGCTCTTGGAAGAAATATGTTTTGGTGTATTTATTGGCTATTGAGGTTACAGCTGATGTCTGCACTTCAAATCTTATTAGTTTGATAAAAATAGAATTTACCAACAGAAATATTTATGCTCAGGATTAGTTGCTTAATGTATTATTTTTTTGTTCCCACCGATTATATTTTAATTTTCATTGTATTTAAATCGTTCATTCATTCAGTTTGATGTACATTAACTGACATTGCACTGTGAGCTAGATGTTCATTCACCTTTCGTGCTCCGTTTCCTTTCCTTACATGCCAATTAGCAAGCCATGATCTTGCTTTTAATTGGATTTACAGTTGGCAATTGGGAGAAAACATTTCATCACTGAGTTTTCCCCATGACAAAATTTTTTTATTTGAAGAATAGTACGGACAATGATATTTAGAACAAAGGATCTTCAGGGTGGGGTCAGATCCATGATATTTGGCTCCGGTTGTTGTTATAAATTTAGACAGGGGGGCTGTGCACGCCTCTTGCCAGTGTCCCACAGCATAGACTTATTACTCCAAGATGTCTCAAAGTGTTAAAATGGAAGTACGCTTCACAGTTTTCTTTGAAAATGATGTAATTGTCATTTATGTTTGATGTACTAATGATTGAAGTAATGGAAGAATGAACATTCTGCGATAAGGGATTTGTTATAACTCACTACTATGAAGCTGAATGACAGGATTTACAGTTTTGTATTTAATGCTGACAAATAATAGCTATTCAATTAGCAAAAACAAAATAAATGTATTGCCTGTAGTTATCAATATATGTCAATGAAATTAAAATTAATTATACTATATATGGTATTTTTTTCATTCCTTATTAGTTGATACTTTAAATGTTCATTTTATGCATAACTGCTTAGGGAAATTTATTGAAAATTCTATTTCAAAGAAATTTAATGTGAAGAAGACTATTGGAATACATATATTCCTAAAGAATCACGAACTCTATTTTTAAAGCCATTTGGTCTGGTGCATAGATTATGTGTTTACTCAACTGTATTATTTTGGCCTTGGTGGGTTCATCTATTTGCTCGTTACCAGCGATTGTGTTAGCGGCTATTTCTGTTGTTCTCCTTTCAATTACTTAATAGTGGCCACATTGTTAACAGGCAGTAGAGCCATTTGTTTATTTTAACTTTCCTATAATTTTACAGTTTTTAAAGATGCATTTGACTCCAGATTTTTATTAAGAATGGGAATAGTTTTAAAATCATGAGTTCATTTTTTTTTTACCATGGTTTAACTATTTCCTCCTCACAAAAATATATGATTCATGGATAAAGTTAACTGTTATGATAGCGATATAGTTATCAACAGTAGCATTAGTCACTTGAAAAACATAAGAATGTCCCTTCTACGTTTAGTTGTGTATGTATATTTTTTAATGTTAATGTCTCATAGGTAAAAAAATAGGCTACTCAGACTTAGTTATATTCTAATAATATTAAGTACAATTTTTAGGTTTTATAATGTGTGGTAATGATTCCATTTCGACCATGAAAACATAAGTGTATGGATAAAATTATATTTTTTTCATGTTGTCTATGTTGTTAATTTTTTTTTTTTATCCCTGTGTGCACTCAGGCAAAGATTGCATTCAGACCTTCTAGGCTCGAACCCTACAGCAAGGGGTCTGATTATCAACAGTTGGTGTGGTGTTTCTGACTTTCTTGTCTGGCTGTGCTGGGGTAGGGTGAGGGTTGATTCTGTAACCATCCTCCTGGAATTTATTTCTGGATCCAGCTGCCTCCAGCCACTTATAGTTCTAAGCTTGATCTATTTCTCTACTGTCTAGTCTCATTTTTTTCATGGCATATTATGTTGAATAGAATGAAACATAAACTTTATTCTGGGACCATGTCTCATATGGTACAATAAATAAAATTACCTCTAGCCATTGAAAAGAAGTGATAAATCATAAATAACTAACTCAACTAGAAAATATTTAAAATCGTTTCATTTAATAAGTATATACTTTGAAATTAAATAATCCTTTATTCTGGGGGCATTGTCCCTTAAGGATAACAAAAATGATTAGAAGTAAATGATTTTCATTAGCTACTGTAACTAGGAACAAAAGAAAAATATAGGAATTATTATCGAAGGGAAAATGGGCATGAAAGGTTGCAGGGATATATTAAATGTATAAAATTAATGAAAAAAAATAATAATGATGGTGAATTATGGAGATGAAGATTGGGAAAGCTGGTGAATAATAGATATTGATGGGAATAGTGTCCCAAGTTTGCGGCACAGATAAGAAAAGAACAGCCAAAGGAAGCAAATTAGTGGAAAGGGAGACACGGTTCGAATGGGCAAGATCTATTATTATGAGATTAGATAGCTGATTTGAATTAGACGAGTTAGGTAAAGACAGAGGTTTTTTAGTCATGATAGGACTGAAGAGGAGGGGTCCAAGGTAGTATTGGCGACAGGTAGTAACGTACAGCGATCTCGGCTCGGAGTAGTGCTGGGAAATGTGGTAGTCTCTGAAGATCCCAGATATAAATGTTAGGAAAGAATTATCTACTTTATGTACTATAATTCATAATTTAAGTAAAAGAAAAAAAAATTGATAGAAGATGGTAAAAGATTAAATATTTCTTAATAAGGCATTTTAACATCTTTACAGGGGAAAAGCCAAATTAATTGTTAAAATAAATGATAATAAAATACCAAGGTTCCAGGATACCAAAATTCAGATATTAATAATATTTAGACAGTTTCTAAATTATTAAGCATCTATCTATATTGTTAAGAGTCGTTAGTGTAAGAGATTTGTGAATGACGGCAGATGTTTGAGAAGGGAGGAAAGCATTTTAAAAAAATAATTTTTACAAATAAATGTTGCTGTTTTATAGATTGCTGGCAACACGGAATATTTATTTGTCTCAATATAATACATAAAATAACATTAAAATATATGAATTGACTAATGTCAGAAAGATGCAATATTTTGTTCAGGGAGTAGATTGCATTCTTAAGGAAGGAATTTTCTATCACTGACAGTTGGAAGCTCACTTGATTGATTAAACTACTAGACAAGTACGTTCCTCTAACTAATGGGGGAATGGCAAGGTTTAATTTGGAGTAATTTTCTACTTATCTACTGTTCTGGCAGTTGTTTTAAAATAATGGTCAACTATGTGATCTGAACCTTATTGTCCACTATATAGACTCTAACTAAAGTTTGTTTTACTATTTAATCTATATTGATTACACACTAATTGTTTTAATATTTAAATTTATATATATTGATATTAAGTTGAGAGTGTTTACTTATGTTGCAGTCTAGCTTTAGGAACACTTTATCCTGCATACGCTTCATACAAAGCCGTCAGAACAAAAGATGTAAAGGAATATGTAAGTACAGTTAATTTTTGCCTCCTATCGCCGAACCAATGGTTATCATTTATATTTAGCATAATTAGCTATAACTTTATTTATTTTTTAGTTACAGTTCAGTTTTTTACAGTAAACAGTTATTACTAAATAAAAAATAAACTCGCATGGATTTCATTTAGCTATCCAAATAAGGGTTCAATACCCGCCTCCACTTACAAAGTTGTTGGAAGGGGATATTTCACTAGCTTTGCTAGATTTTTACACTTGTTGCAATTATGGTGGTAACCATTTCAACCTGCCTACCCTTTCACCAGGATGTTAGACCACAGATTTAATTCAATTAAGTGTATACAAATGTAACAGGTAGATTTAATTTTATGAATCTTCTACCCTGAATACTTATTATTAAAATATGTATGTATTTAATTACAGTTTGGGCTTGTGTTATAATTTTATTATTTCTGTGGGTCAAACAACTTTCTATTGGTTGAGTTTATTTACTTAATTGCTTTTCTGTAACATGTATTGTCAATTGGGCGTTACTTACTTTGGGGTTTCAGAAAATTGGTAAGCATATGCTGAAAAATTAGTTATATAATATTGGCGTCTATATGAAGCCAGTTTTAAGTTTTAGTTTTACAAGCTCAAGGCGTTTGAGGGCATAGATCTTACTGAGTGTTGGGAGAAGCATTTTCTGATAGATATGACATTGAGAAGTAACTGGCCTAAAGTGATCTTAAATGTGCAATCATCCTAATCGCGCAGAATATGTTCTTCGTTTATGTTCATGTTTGTTTTTTCATTTAGATTTGGTACATAGTTTTTGTGTTTCTAGTTGTTATTCATTGATACAGATTAGCTTATTTATGTGTTTGCACATGATTTGACTTATTAGTAAGTAGTTTGTAGGAAAAGAAAATAATATTCATACTTTATTAATGGAAATGCACTGATTTAAATTTATACAAACAGGCCTATATTTCACTAATTGATATTAGAGAATGCGAAATTATTCTATTTATTTCTAACAAATAAGAGAATATATATTTATAATGTGTTTTGACTATTGTCTACACATTATATAGACTATAGTTAAAACACATTCTTATATAACTTTTATTATTTGTAATATATTTTGTTTATAAAGACATGCCATTGTTGGTGGCTTGCTTATTAACTGGAAAATGTTTCAGGTGAAGTGGATGATGTACTGGATTGTGTTTGCTTTATTTACATGTGCAGAAACGTTCACTGATGTTTTGTTTAGTTTCTGGTGAGCATTAGTGTTTATTTGCTTATAAAAACCATTCAACTGTATTGTTTTTTTTAATTGTGCCATCTAGTGTTTGTTTGCTTTGTGTGCCGTTGCATATTAAAAACATGTCGAGTAACATAGATGAAAACATGCAACACTTACAAAACATGCTCGTTCCTTCCCGTTCCTTTTGTACACCACTGATATGCCTATTGGTCCTTCAACCTCCCTTCATGAATTCACTGATGGCTCAGCCCTCCTCTCTTCCAATCCTGACCCTACCCACGCTTTAGTGTTACAGGAAAGACTTGCTCTTTTGGAACTAACATATTGAAACTAATCCCCAAATAAACTACTATGTTTATAAATGAGCTCTGTGTTGACTACTATAGTGACAAGTGACGTGGCTTTGGCTAATGTGAGCCCTTTCCCCAAAAAAAGTAATGCGATCTTATAAAACAGAAGTTCTTAGCACTGCTTAAAATACTACAATTATGTATGGGATTTATCAAGTTTGTGTTATATGAAGGGTCAGTATTTTTTCTTTCTTCTAACATATTTCAGGTCAGTTTCATATATTCATTTTCTTTATTTCTACCTCATGAATATCATATAGGTGTTCAGGAGGTGTCTCTAAACATTTGGAGATAAGTGAAGCACCCGTATTTGTTTTAGCATTAGTGATATTAGTGAAGCAACTCTATTTTGAGCTCTATTTTTAAGAATCATTAACTTGCCAAACTTCAAAATTATTAGTTTTTCTTAAACTTTTAATCTGCTTGCTGGCTGCTAAATTCTCTTTTCATATTAAGATGTATGTGCTGGTCAATATTCTCTTAAATGAATACCAGTCTGCCAACATAAGGGGAACTCGGACATACCTTAACATCAGGTGAACACGTTTCACTGGAGGAGATGAGCTTCATGTAGGGGAATTGTTGGAATATTTAAAGGAGGCGGGGTACTAACCTGTCTATATTTTCCATGTCCACTTTTTGTCTTACTGCAGAGGAGAGAAAAAGGACTTTGTTTGCTTTTGACTTGGTTGTTTAATGGAGGAAAATATCCCAGGACAAGCACTTCTGACCCTGTTTTCATATTGTACATCATCCCAACCATTTCTATTTTGTTGCTAATACTCATTCGTGGATTGCCAGTGGTCTGCTTGCTTTCCTAATGAAATTACCCATGTTATCCACTGTTCTACTTACTTATCTATCCTAATCTACTAGTCCCTCTACTTTTATTTCCTCATCAAATAGAAATAAGAGAAATATTTATCACACAGAAGACCAAATAAGTACTGTTTTGTGTCGTGGTAGGACATCTGTTAATAGTAGTTTTGGTATATATTTTTGTGTTTAAAAGATTATGCGGTTTTGTTTTAGTAATGTGTCTTTCCATTTCTTTTTAATGAGATAAACACTTATGTGAAAAGAGCCTAACAATTTAAATTAAGTCTAAAAATACTTTTTTATAAGATTTTTTTTTTTATATATAGGTATGTTATTTTTTTGTCAAGTTTTCAGATCTCAATATTTTGGGCACTTGACTACATGTTTGTGAAGCAAAATTTAAGAAGTTTTGGTTTTTTTTTTTTTTTTTAATTACAAGGCTTTAAATCATCATTGGATGAAGTCATATCATTAAGTTTAATTAAACAAGCTAAGACAAGATTTAACAAATAAAATTTAATTTTTCTCAAATGGCCACTTGCTTATTTAAAAATAAACAAAATATATTTTAAAGTTTTTTAAAAATTAGCTATAGATTGAATTCTCAATTTAATATTTCTAGCCTGGGTAGGAATGGTGAGTTTGTTCAGTGGATCTACCATGTAAATCTCTCTTTGATAAGAGTCAAATTCTTACCGTTCTGGGCTTTAGTATGAGTATGTGTAAATTAACACTTATTTTCAACAAAGAAATCAAATTAATAGTATCATTCAAGGATGTATGTTTTGCATGTATGTATTTTTTAGAAGTCTGTACTTAAGTTAAGCATAATAGTGGTATTCTAGAAATTTGTTTGTGTGTGTGGGTGTGTGTTTTTTAGTTAATTATAGAGCCTACACGGGCTATTGGCCCATTTCACCCTCTTAATACTTACTTTACATATTAATGGACTCGCCCAAATGAAATGTCTGATCCTGGAAAGCAGAAAATGAAAATATTTAGTTTAGAGTATTTTTTACGTAGGTTTGCCAAAGATTAAAATGTTGAGATAAGACGACATAAGAAAAGTGTTTTGTTCCAAGGATGGCTTCATTAATTATGGATAATTGAATGGATTCCTTACAGTAAGAGAAAATCTCAAATCAAAGTGTTGTAGAAGTGCGTTCATTACGGTAGGCTAGGTATGAACAGCTTTTGTCGAGATCTCAACTTACAATTTTCACATTGAGCTTGATTACTTTTATTGATTAAGGCAGAAACCCTGCTTTATACTAATATAAATACTGTAAATAATTATTCGTTTAAATGAAGATGTAGATATATGTAATCCGTATAAATATAATATAATCTGTTAAAGGTTTCCTTTTTATTACGAGATCAAAGTCGCTCTCGTGCTTTGGCTCCTGTCACCAGCTACAAAAGGATCATCATTTCTATATAGAAACTTTGTTCATCCCGCATTCTTGAAACGAGAAAGTGTAAGTTTAGTTTGTATTAAGTTTATTTGTTGTTAAACTTTTTTTTTTAAACAAAGTATATGAATATTAACACAATTACTATTTGTCCAAGAATCAGGCTCCTTTTTTCATTATTCAATTTATTTTTACTTACTTACAGTTTAAACTTCTTTTATATCGATCATGAAGTAAATAGTTTATTTGAAATATTGCAACCAAAATAAAGGTGAGGAACTCTGGTACTTATTAATTATAGGAGCCCCCCCCCCCCACATCAGATCAACCTCAGGGTAACCTGGTTCTTGTTATTATTTTTCAATGGGGACTAATATGACGGTGATTCAAATATAAACGGTAATTTAGCTATTATTATATACTTAGGTACCAGTCCCGAAATCATTACTTATTGATTTTCTTCATGATCAACTTACGGTGAATGCGGTTTACTATTGCCAGTTGTTATAGACAACAAAATACGAGGTATGCCCATCAGAAATGTCATCTTTCTCCAAGACAATGCTCGCTGGGCTCATGCCGGCATTTTGACAAAGGAGAAATTGGAGGAAATGCACTGAGAAACCCTCAACCATACTCCCTACATTCCAGATTTGTTCCCCCTGGGACTATTTTTGTTTGGCCATGAAAGAATTGTTTGGAGAGGACAAATTCAAGAATAAAAAAGACGTCGAAGAGCATGTGGGCAATTGTTTTATTAAACTGATTGATCTCTTAAACTTTTTTCGAACAAGGAATGTCCAATCTTCCGAATGTTTCATTTATGTTTATTATTAATCTATAAATGAAGAAAAAAAAAAACGTTTATTTTTTTATCACCCTCATAACTATCTATTCATAAACTACCGATAACCAACAAATTGATAGGCTATTTTTCTCATAATTTTCTAATTTAAAAGGATTGCATGAAAAGTATGAAGAAAGAAATGCATCATTATTACATTACACAATATCAAGGTCACGCCTTTGAAGATATTACACGGGGGCCCTTATAATTAACAAGTACCGAAACTATGCCTCAAGACACTTATGGGACTCCGTGAGGATTTCTTAAGTAGTTAGTAAATACACAAAATTTTTGATCAAGAGTATTTCATTTTATGTGTTAAACCATTTGGTTGAAATCGACTAGCAAGACATAAATACCCGAGATCTATTTTTAACTCCCGAAACTTTAATGTTTGTAATTCTTTTTTGAGTTACCATCTTTGTCCTCGATCACAAGTGAAAAATCAGAATTTTCTGAGATGTTAGTTATGGAATCTAAAAATTTTGTGGGGGGATACTAGTTAATAGGTAGAAGACTGTATACAACCGAAAACATTTTGCTTGACAATAAATGTTGATGTTAAGCTCATTGCATGAGTCCTAAGTTAATTAAAATGTTTGCCAACATCAGCAATAAAGCTCTTTTTTTATTGCTCACCTTAACAATATTTTGATGATAGTGAATGCATCTAGGTTCCCCTTTTTGGTTTCTGGTTTGATTTTATATTTATAATAAGCTATTTTTATAAATCTAAACGTCTATTTACAAACTACAAGTATATAAGAGAAAACGTTTTGTGTTTTTATTTTAGGAGATAGATGAAATGCTTGCCAAAGCAAAGGAGAGAGGCTATAGCACCGTTGTCAGTCTTGGAAGCAAGGGTGTAACATATGCCACAAACGTTATTCTACAAACAGCAATGAAAGTGAGTCATTACGCATCTAGGCCCTGACCTATAACCACTCTTGGATAAAAAAAATTAACATTTAATTTAAATGATAACAGTAAACTGTATTTGTTCAAATTTTCTGTTCACTTTAATTGTATTCCTAATATAATATTGTGTCGTAAAAATGTAAATCTCTTTTTATTTATTACATAATAATTATGCTTCAAAAGTTACTTTTCTAGTTTGTTATGTCTAATTATAGAAAAGGTAGCAGTACTTATATGTTATCTGGATGCAAAATTTTTTTTATAATATTAAATATTCCGAAAAATTATGATTTTCTATACTTTTGGAGGCCAAAACATTAACAAAAATTAAAGATAAACGTAGCTAAAAACTAACAGTTTATTGGATTAAAGCTAAATATTTCTTAATGATGAAGATTGATTCAGTGTATAAGAAACATACAAATTTTCTAGCTAAGTTTTATTGAAAAAAAGTGTACAACGATAAATACAGTAAGTACACTGCTCCCTTATATAATGGTGGATATGGGCTCCTCAAAAGTACTAAGCACTATGAACCTGAGCTTTATGATGTCCTGGGTATGTACTTACAGGGTTAGCTACTAAACAAAGCATTATTATTAACATTAACTTACAACGCATGTTTAGGTGTTTATTTTAAAGCTGAGGAACGTATATTTTTGTTCCGATTCTCGAATTTTCTACTTCTTTCCTGAAATTCCAGTACATTGGTCTCATGTTCAAAATTTTGAGATAGTGTACGCAAAAGTAATGTTAATGTAAATTTCTTTTCTATTAACGCATTTTTAAAAATTGGAAGGAATGTGTCATATGTACTTTTCAGTGTTCTGTCCAGTCTTTAACTATAGCTGCGGTCACTAACTATACTCAAAGTAACCTATGGCAAATGATTGATGTTAGATGGAGAGTTGGGTAACAGGGGAATAGTCATTCATTAAGCATGAACTGGAATTGCCTCCTTACAGCTTTGGAGGAACGTGGGTTATAGAAATCCTGTGTGTAGCTAACAAATCTTGCTTATAAACCAATCCACATTATAGGAGGGAGCAGTTTATACTAATGGTCAGGTTAAGGGATTGAGGTTTATCCATTACTTAAACTTAAATTATCACAGTACAGCAACATTTAATTTAGTCAAATATAATTATTAGTAAAAAAAAATGGTTTAAATTAAATCAAGTAGTAATTTATATGGTGATTAATGGTTATCCATCCCTAACCTTTCTGTGAACTTTTAACTAGTCATATTTTAGTTGTAAGATAGTAATAGTTATATTAGAAGTAGAATTGCATGTTATTTTTTTTAGCGGTTTTGCCATTTTTTAAATAACTGTGTGTTTTGTGCTTTTTATTAATTTTTTTATTAAAAAATTATGAATTTTTTTCATAGTAATATTTAGCATTTTCCATTACTAATTAGATATTTTTTTGTATATTTTCACCTTGCTTATGATATAATTTACTGGTTGCTACTAGAATATGAACGGTCTGTCTGAACTGGGAGCTGCCGGAGGTGATGGAGAAGAGATACAAGCAGTAGAAAAACTGCCCGTAGAGGAGCCAGTCAAGAAAAAACGAACCCGAAAACCTAAAACATAATTGCTTAAAATCTTTAGAAAAAAAAGTTTCTAAATTAAGACATTTAATGTATGAAAGATATGAATTTTTTTATAATTGACTAAATGTTAAGTATTGTTGATTGTTGGTGTTTTCTGTTATAACTAGCTGCTTTCACATCCCAGAAAAGCTCGAACTGCTCAAAAATATAGTCCTATGTTTTAAGACTTATGAATTTTTTAATTGTATTACTGTTAGTGTATGTTTGAAATAGTGTTACTTAGTATAATTGTGATTTAGCACTGTGAGGCCTTAAAAGTCTAGCTTTAAGACTGAAGTTGTGATAACAATGATGAAAGGGGCTCGTGGTATCTATCAAGAAGCATGTGATATTCATTAATGGAATTAATTTTTTACCTATTAGGATGATATTAATGCTTTCTTATTTTTAATTCACCACTTGATTTGTTACTAATTACTTTTTTTTATTGAAATAAAGATTTGCTTATTTTTATTTTATTTTTTTTATTTAACTAATCTCCACCATGCACTTCAAAGCTTATAATTTACTCATATCACTTAATAACAAACTCACATTTTTTTTTTTTTCTGCTCGTTTTGACATGGTAGATGGTAGAAGCACATTTTTCGTTTTCAATTTTAGTAAATTTTACATGATCTAGGTATTAAATACCTGCAAATTTTGTTTGAAGAAGAGATAATAAACTGTTCTGTGTCACATAGTCACGAGCTGTACATATTTCAGGGTGGCGGAGGTTTGGTTGACCATATTAGAAAGAGCTACAGTTTGACAGATCTTGGTCCGAGGATAAACGACAGATTCATTCGCCCAGATGAAACTGACACAGGACTAGGTAATTTTTTAAAAAAAGCTAATGTTTCAGATTAATTTTTGTTTTTGTATAGGAAACCATCATGATTATTTTAAAAATTTTGTATCATTACAACCAGTCAGCATCCGCTGAAATGTACTACGTCCACTTATACCGCCTTTAATATTAATAAAGTTAAAGTATCTTTATAGAATTTCTGATCCTTAATTATTGTATCACATGGAGTACCAAAGTTTAGGATTACAGAGTTGATATGGGGATTATAAAGCTCCAATTGCCCATATTCTCATGTCGGTAAAGGCCCTTTGTATTGAAGCTGAGAAGGACTATTCCTGAGATTTGTTAAAAAAATTTTTTAAACAGAAAATGAAATTTCTTTCCATAGCCAGAAAATGTTTGTGAAACCTTGGGTTCTTTTTTACTGTTAACTGGAAAATTATTTCTTTATTGAATGAAAATTGAACGAGACATTCAAAACGATGTTTAACTTAAATCGAATACTATCAATGTCATCAAAAAACACAACAAATTATTTATTTTACGATTACATGACTACACATCTGGTACTAAAATCCACATCCTATTGCAATCAGTTATGAATCCATTAGTAATGGTTCTAATGATTTATTTTTCTTTGCCCTTAAGTCAATTGGAAGGGTAAAATTGATGTACTAAGAACTTATGCCAACTCCTTGAATTGATCAACATGAGTTAATAATCTATAACTCTTTACAAAAAGTTGAAGACCGAGTTTAAATAGACTCCTAAAAAGAACGGAAGGCGAATGATGACTCAATAATATCAAAACATGTTCAAGTATAAATAAGGGTCTCTAGAAAGTGATCCAGTGAGAGGGCCAATATAAGAGGAATTTGCTAACACTGAAAGATGGAAAGATCTACTTTGAGAAACGTAACTTTGGTACAATGTAGGGGAGCGTGAGCTGCACTGGTGGGTTAGAGAGCCTGTAGATAAGGCAATTTAAGCAGAGTTGAGCACGGCCAATACTGGGATGGGTGAATGCTCTCTTGGTGATTTCAGTGGTGGGAGTCATCAGAGCCTATTATTGGCCAACCATCAAGGCTGCGTGATGCACCTTTCTAATGGGAGGCCAAACTAAAAATGGGTCACATCTTTATTTAATCCATTTCACTGGCGGAATGTCAAAAATAGTGGGGTTTTTTTTAATATAAAAACAGCATAATTTTGATGATCCGGCAGTTTAACAGTGTGTCATGTTCTATAATCCGATGCTTTCTGAAAACACTATGGAACTAGCAAGTAGGAGAAAAGACAGTTCTAATATTAAAATATTTTCTTATTACACAGTAATTTACTGACAAATTGTAATTTGTTATTATTAGTAGATCTTTCAGTGTTAGCAAATTCCTCTTATATTGGCCCCCTCACTGGATCACTTTCTAGAGAGCCTTATTTATTTATCTATGCTTGAACATGCTTTGATATTATTGAGTCATCGTTCACCTTCCATTCTTTGTTTAAGTCGCTTATTATTTTCACAGAACTAATTTTATTTTTAGCTCCATTAAATGAAACTTATATGCAAAATATCAGTTCTCTTAGTAAAACACGGGTTTAGTGAAAATTGTTAACAGAATTCTACTAAATTTGTGTAATTACAGTTAAAACATAAAAAACAAAAATTAGATATTATTAATCAGGGTGCCAAGATCTTCAATTTGATATCCTACTAAATACGGTAGGAAAATATTTTCTTATTACTAAGTCATTAATACCCTTAATTATGTTTTATGGACATGAAAATGTTTTCATGTCATCAGGTAATCAAATCTAATCTGATTATAAAATTTAAAGTTCATAGGTCAAACATGGGATTCACAAGCACCAGGACAGACAGAGAGACACACAAGTGAAAACAAAATGTTTTTATGATTTTAAAAAAAAATAATGAAACCATAAAAACAAGCCTTAACTAATAATAAATTAACTTAATCAATTTTGCTTTAATTATACCTAATAGTTGAAAGTTCATTCTTCAACTAAATTTGCTTAAGGAAAAATTTTTGTGTTTCTAAATTAATGTTTAAAATTTGTAGGATAAATTTCTAAACTAAGAGTATTCTTTGTCATTTTTGGTATAAAGTGTTTAAAATGGCTAATGATACTCAGTAGAACTTTTGTCCAGCTTGGAGGTTGCTCATAGAACCATTAGTCAGCTGTTATGTCGAATAGTATACTGTTTGACATTATGCAGACTTTTCACTCACCCTAGTATTTAAAATGAATTGTGTATCGAGTACAATTTAAGGGGTCATAATTTAAATAAATATATATCCATTAAAGCTGAACTGAACTGTTTTTTTCAGAAGAAGAAGAACTGATTTAAATTACTTTAACCTCCTGTGGAAGTGTGATTTAAAGAAATCTCTACAATGAAATATATGATTTCTAGATTAAAACCTTAACTATTTATTTTAAGAACCAGTTTATGTTTTTTATTCAAGTTAATTAGATTCCTTACTTTTTTTTTATTAGCTTCACGTTCATTGTGCTATTTTCAACAATAAATAAATACTTTGATATAAGCTAAAGCTTCATTGAGGATTGTAATGGCTCATCAAAAAACTTAAGTATATTATTAATTAAAGATGATATGCCATTATCTAAGGTTAGGTTAATTCAGTAATTTAATTTTTTTTTTAAATCTTGTAAAGTAAATAATTATTAGTCATAATAATAATTTTGGCACTGGTATCAATCCCAATGAGATGTCGTGGAAGGATGCGAGAGGAAAACGATTGATTGACAAAGATTTGATATTGACAAAGCCAATGTTCATGCAGAGTAGCTCAGAGGTAGGGCATCCGACCAGAAATTAAGGTTCTGGGTTCGAACCCTGGTCCAGTGTAATACAAATTAGTGGGTTCAATTCCACAATTAATAATTTATAACCCTCAAAGCAAGATTTTAATTAATTGTAGAACTTGATTAAAAAAAGTAACAAAAACTTAAAAAAATCTTATGTTTAAAAGTTATATGTATAAAAAGTCTGCTAATTGTTTTACTTTTACTCTTGGCTGCTTTTTATTGCTTTAGGAACTTATTATTTCTAGAAAAATAATTTATCTCAACTGAGAAAAGATTTTTTGATTCACAAAAATTAATATTTTTGCACTAAAATATGATTATGAATTTTTTTTAACCATATATGATAGTATTTATCAAATAATGTCTTAAGTCCTAAGATATTAAACTAACCCTATTAACTAACTCCTGAAGTAGTTCACAAAGGCTACCAATTTTGATATAAATAATGTTGACCTAAAATTTAGATGTCCATAATTTATTCAAGTAGAGAAATTTATTCTGGATCTAATCTATTGATGGATTTAAATTTTCAATTGACTTGTGATTCATAAAAAAAATTGTACACAGATTAATCTGAGAGATTTTTAATATTTGCTTGCTTTAATTGTACCAAAAATCACCCAGAAGGAAATAAATAAAAAAAAAAATTGCAAATTTCAGAAACCCAATTCCTGTCAGAGAAAGATTGGCAGGATGCTATTTTTTGCAAAACAAAATGTTCTGAAGAAGTTATGTAATACGCGCACATCCAGACTTGTTAAGACACAATTGTGTATCATCCCTTTGTTGTGACAGCAAAAGAAGGCTATTTGAGCAAACAGGTCTCCCATGTTATAAATATTGACGTGTGGTGAAGCAACAGAGTGCCTTCTATACTGGAAAATAATAATGACACAATCTGATATGCTATTATAAGAATTATTTATTCAACAATTATTAAATTATTTCTTATCTATACAGGAAAAAATCGGGAATAATATTTTAATATGTCATATCATAATATTCATAGATTTACCTTATTATAGTCAGGGAAGAAGATGATGAAGTTCCGGATAGACCAGCTCTCCGACGGAGGCCTATTGGATCTCCTGGTATTGACATGAGATTCAAAGAGGTCGATGTTAGTATGAGACAAATACAGCCTTCTTCTGGCCCTCTCGGGTAAGTTTACTTGCTTTCCTATCGGTTCTAATAGAGCTATGCAAATAAATCATGTAATACTTTTTATAGTAACCATAAAGTAATTTATTTTAGGGGAGTGAGAGCCTGATAGTTAATAAACATAAAGCCTGCTTGAACTTGCTAATCCCTGTTGGGTGACTGCCGTCTTTGTGCCCACAGCTTACTGGGTTAAGGGGGAGACCAATCAGGTTGGCATTCAGTGGGTGTTTTTAACCCCCCTTGGAGAGGCCAAAGGTGTCTCAAAAAGGGTGTAGTTATATTTAAAGAATAAAAAAGCTTTTCCCCTCCCCTTTCTGTCAAATCCTAGTTCAAATTTCTAGAATGACAGTTACTTTTTCTTCCATTTGTAATCCAGTAATTTTGATGTAGGCATATAAGGATAAAATTCCTAAAGAAAAAAATACACTGTTTTTTAAAAATCCTACCTTTTTATTTATGCAGTCAACAAGCCATAACATTGCATAATCTTTGATCATATCAGTGATATGATTTTTATTCTATTGAATGATGAGGCATGTATATTCACCGTTATTGTTTCTTGTAAGACAGGTGTAAATGTATTTTTAATTTTATAAATATGGTATGCTAATTTATTGTCATTGTAATGGTGGATACTGCTCTTACAAAATAACTAGAAACTAAATAATTTCAGTAAATAAGTCTAATAAAATTGTAGTTAGCAATCAGAGGCGTAACTACAGGGTGGCAGGGCTGGCAAAATGCCACGGGCCCCCGACCTAAGAGGGCCCCGGCCCAAGTGGCCGCGAGCTCAGAAATATTGTTTTAATATTGTACCTATTTATAAAAATATTAAAATATATACACCATAATACAAATTATTGGTTGTGGGTAACTAAACTACTCTTAAGTATAATAAAGCTTAATGATAGGGCCCCCATTAAAGGAATTTGCCACGGGCCCCAGATGATATAGTTACGCCACTGTTAGCAATATATATTTCCATTGTTTTTTACCCCTAAAAGGTATTTGTAGATGGTTAATTAATGAGTTATTGTTTGGTGATTATTGCATTGTTTTCAATAACTTTTGACTTTAGTTCTAACTTCCTGTTTAAACTAGATGGACTTTTGATCTATCGTTCATTGTTATTGAATGGGTTTTTTTTTCCATAACTTTTCTTTAGATAAGTTAAATACACTTATTTTAACTTTCCTGTTAACTAAACGACCCTTGATTTTCATTATCTTTTATATGTTATGCAAAAAGTATACATTTTATGATGTCAAATATTTATGCCCATAATTTTTTTTATGTTATCAAATAATCTTGAATTTTAATGCTAACACTTTGTACCGAATTCGAAAAGAAGCTAGCCTTTGGTTATCTATTATTTAAGGTTTCTTAAATTCATAAATAAATATAATATAGTTAAATAAACAAAGATAAATGAGGGTAGGCAACATATGAAAATTAAAGAATTAAGTACAAGTCAATTTTTACAAAATCAATCCCTTATCAAAGACTAAATAGCACAGTAAATCATTCACCCAGTTTCGGGAATGTAAAAACACGAATTGGTTGGTTTACAAATGATAAGCGTTTTCAAGTGAAATACTAGTGTTTGTCCAGAGGTATCGGGGGACATCAGTAATGAAATTAAATTGTATTTTGGCAATATGTTTTGGAAAGTGATGAAAATGATTAAAATCAGGCAATTTTTTCAAGATATCCTATTCCTAAATTACTTTTGTGAAAAGTCAAGTTTAGTTAACAGAAAAGCACCTATGTATTCAATGCATGTTAGTTGTGTTATAGGATATCTTATCGGTTTGGCTTTCCATTTCACAGTGACATTCAGTCAACAGAGGATATCAGTTCAGGATATTCGAGCACAGATCAGTTGTATATTAGTCCATCTGAATTAATGCTTTCTAGATCATCATCTGTTGTTACAAGAGGACGAGGGCGAACTTCTAGAACTACTCAACCAAAGAAAGCTCCTTTAACTGAAGTAATTCATTATTTACTTATACTAATATATTTTATGAAATATTGTAGCTATTAAAAAAAAGTTAGTTTTATTAAAATATTAAGAGTATTGATGATTTATAAAAATTATTATCATTTAAAAACTGTTATTAGTTATTAATTCAGAATTCAATCATTTTTTTTCATCGCATTGACAACCTTTATTTTTTCTTGATCCTTTAATCACAGGTATTACATCTCTGCATCTTCAACTTCCAGTGGTCTTTGATGGTAGACAACTAACACTGTGTGAAATAGCCTCTGATCTGTTTTTAATAGATGGAGGATAGTTGTTTTTTTTTCACTGCTCTCTTACATAGATGCTGTATACTTGACGAAAAAATTGTTATAACGTAGATTATAACAAATATTCTATAATGTTATCATAACTGTCCCCTTAGCCATGTGGGGCAGCTGACTTCTAACTGCGGAAAACAAGGTTTGATTCCTAGCTTCTCCCATAAAGATCTTTTCTTTCAGGGATGGATCTGGTCAGGTATCACTTAGCCTTGTAAGAGAAAATGATTCGCTACTTAAATAAAGAAAGAACTAGTGAATTCATTTTAGAAATCCTAAATTAGGGGTGAGAGGTAACTGGGCAACACCAGCCATGTTAAAGTCCTCAGTGCCACTTAACAACTACGGTGACAACCTCGGTCAGCCTTACTTCTCCATGAGATGTGTAACTAACTATCTTTGGCGCCTAAATAGGTATTTAGTAAGGGTTATCTGGCTCTCATATGGTGTAGTGATTGGCATAATTATTACATCAATACAAATAGTATTATAACCAGTAATTAAGACTCTGTATTATGTTTAGCTCTAAAATATCTTGTTAAGGTTATGTCTGTTAGTTTTAATTACTTAAAGAAACCAGAGTAATACTAATATGGTTTGTTAATATGGATTTTTGGCATTAAAAACTTTACTCCAAGTTAAGAAAATGCATTGCATAAATATAGGTCTCTTATTGTTATTATTTATAATGTTTTAACATTTCTCACATTTATTTTCATTAAAAGGAAAACGAAGATGATGAAGGAAGTGAAGGTTCCACTGAACATTGTCCTTTTCCTCCAGAATCCTATAATGTCTCCTCTATCATTAGAAAAATCTCGAGTCACTCACCAGGTGAAGATTTACCACTTAAATTTAGACAATCAATGTCACATTATGAAATACAGGGATCTTCTTTCACTGATACTGCCTGCTCAGTGTTGTGCTATGACTCTCAGAGTTCGCTCGCTTCTGACTCTAGTGGTAGGTCCGAAAGGAAAGGGAGGTATGGGAAATTTCAAGCCCCGAAACCTCCTGTTCGAGATTCCTTACGTACTAGAAATCATAAGCCTCAAGATAACTTTGAAAATCCCAATGTTGAGAGCATTGATATCGAAAACAAATTTAAATTAAATATATCTGAAACTCAATTAAATTTAAATAATGAAAGTCCACCTGATCTTACTAGCTTGGAAAAAATCCTTGTTCCCAGCAACAATGAAATGCATAGTGATGAAAATGAAGGATTATTAAATTTTGTTTCCCAGAGTGAAAATCCATTTGAAACGATGGTATGAAATCTAATTTAAACGAGGAAAGTCAAGCTCTTGTTTACAAACATGTTGACATTTTAATAATGTAATAGTTGTAGAAATAATCTAAAGTCATTTAGTTACAGGCAAGGGGGAACAATTAAGACTTTTTTTCAAAGACTAATATCTTTTTACGGTATTTAAAGTTGTCATTCAGAGTTTTATATTGAATATTTTTGTGTAGGTATTTAGTAATTTTTCTATTTAAGTTTAGTTTTATTTATCTATTTTTATGCTATTTGAACATTTTATTACTAAGAAAATTAATAAAACAAAAAAAAGAAACCAATCGATTTCAAGTCGATATTTTTTTTTAATTTTAAAATATTTTCTGAAATCAATTTGCCGTTGAATAAGCATTTTAGTAAGAAAACAAACACTTATATTCACATTGGCAGTATATTCGTGTAAATAACATTAGCATAGTCACACAGAAGTATGGTTTAAAACTTCTTTCTATCAAGGTAATTATAAATTAGATAATAATTGCATTCCTTTCTCTAATAAATCAGTGCATTAATTTTATTAATAGTATTCTAAAAAAAATTTGAATAATGTTTACCATATTATTGATTATTGCATTTATAGTAAAAATTCTGACATCCAATTATGATCGCATTTGTCTTATTCACATTTTGATAATCTTCTTTTCCTAAAAAAAAAAAAAAAACCCTAAAAAAACCTTTTCCCAATCCTACTTCTTTTCCTCAATTATTTTGCTCCTATCTGCCTTCTAATCAGTTGAAATGAGTTCTCAACAGAAAAAAAGGTACAATTATAATTGAGCTTTACGCTATTTCTTTGGCTGAAAGTGTTTATTAATGATTTGTGCTTGGAAACATTACAGCACTAACATTCAAAAACAACCTTGATTGTCACTAATGTTTGTTTTGAAATTGATTTGATCTAATATAAGATGAATTTGATGATTTTTCTTAGTGATTTGTTTCTGGTTCATTTTGGTTAGATTAGTTGTCAAATCGTAATATTTCCTTATTCTTACTTATACCTATTTTCTTTTGAATTGGCCTTCTTATAATGTTTAGATTCGTTTACTTAGTTATAAATACCCATGAGAAAAAATAACTATAAAACAAACTTGAATTACTTATAATTCATATTTAAATGTTATTGTTGAAAGTATCTCTGAATTTATAACTTTTCTTGACAGTTGTTTCAATTTTAAAATCATATTCTTTCTGGACATTTTTTTTGCTTAAATTAGTTTTGGTTGGAATTAAAATTTTTTACTTGTAAAATTGTGTTATTTGATACATCCCACATAAAAATATTGTACTAAGATTATTTAAATTAATGTAAAAACAATGTAGATTTTTCAGAAGCATAGATTTTAAATGTTACAGGTTGTTTTTAATTTTAATTTTCCATCTAAATTGTATTTCAATTCAGTTCAATATTCAATTACAGTTATTATTACTTCATTATTTGGATTGGTGGTATGAAGGTTTAACTACCTGCACTAATATTTAATTAAATTATACTTTAAAGTCTGTAATTAATGAGATAATTTTATGGAGGACCTTTCTGCTCTAGTTAGAGTGTATTAGGAATTAGGGTTTTAATCCTCCCCCAAAAATAAATGCCGTGTTAAAAAGTAACTTTGCAATTTGAAAAGGTAAGTACTCCTAAGTAGTGTACCATTCAGTAAAATCCACAAGTGGTCTGAAAAGTTTCCGACCTCAACATGAAGATGATAGTAAAATAAATAAAAGCTAGTGAAATAAAAGCTTTGTTAGGTCGGAAACTTTTCAGACCACCCTCGTAAATCTTACTTTCAACAATGAAGCATAACTTCTCATTTATGAAGCATAAATGATCAAAATGAAACTGTAAGGTATCTGGGAGTACATCTAGATCGCCGTTTGACATGGAAATGTCATATCAATAATAAACTTACCAAGGTATATTTTAGGCTAGCAGTGTCTGCAGCAGTTTCCTATGCCCCATTATGAATAGGAAATCACACCTGAAACCGGATGTTGCCATTTTAATCTTCAGTACCATTATTAAGTATGGTGCTCTGCCTAGAGTTCCAAGCTTAAAAGGCTGCAACTTTCCCAAAATAAAAGTCTAAAGATAGCTGTGAATGCTCCCTGGTTCGCCAGAAACTTAAATACTTACAAATTGAGACACTTTAAGATTTTATCAAAATTAATGATAACATTGAAACCAAGACTCTTTCAAGACATCCGCTATAAAAAAAATTATAATTCACTTTGACAGGAAATTTCGTTTTTTTTATTTGTTTTTTCTATCTGTTATATAATTAGTCAATTATCATTATCATCATCTTAATATATTATTTAAATTATTTTTATATTCTAAAAATTATCATTTTATATCCTAATAATGTATCAATCAATCAAATCAATATGAATGTCTTAATGGGACCATTCCTAATTCTGTTAAGGGAAATTATTATGTTATCTATTGTTTCTATATTTCTCTGTCAAGTGTAGCTGGAAATAAAGATATATTAAAAAATAGATAAAACTTTGAGAAAGAATATGGAGCAAATAAAGTTTAAATTTTGAAATTGGAAAATGTACCTTGTTAATTTATTGGTTGTATATGGATACAAAAATATTTGTACTATCAATTTTTTAAATAAGAGAAAGGAGATTACAATTATTTGAGTTTGTTGATTAATAATTTTGGTGGTAACTTTTTGGCTATACCTGCATGTAAATAGGCAAAAGCTGCACTCTTAACTGCTATACTTTTAAAAATAGTTAGTATGCAACTAATCATAATTGGGTTAGTCAAAAGTCGTGTTTATAATTAATAAATAAAATATTTATTTTCTATCTGCCTCGTAATATTATTAATGGAGCTTTAAATCTTATTATTAACTTTATCTGGTTAAAATGTCAATATCACTCCTCAAATATGTGAACTTAAGGGAAATATTTTAAAATAGGACTAAAATATTGTTTAAAATTTTTGTTAAGTGGTGAAGCAAGACTAGGATTTACAAGTAACTTACTTAAACCGTGTTCTAGAAGATTTTGTTCTTCTGGTCTGGAAGTTTTGAGGGAAGGTGTAGAGGCAGATCTCATCAAACTTTAAAGATTTTCAGAGTGCTAATAATTGGCATTTGAAATTCAAAAACTGGGCAGACCTTTCACTCGCCTTACTAATTTTTATTGTTCAGATCAATAATTGGAAATGTGCCATAGTTGTGTTTGCCATTAGCATTGGATATGAACTAGTGATTCATAAAAGATAAAGCTATATGTCTCGATGATTCTTTTATCTTTTGAAACCTTATCAAATTCTAAACCCATCTTAATGAATTGATGAAACATTTTAAATTAAATGCTTTAGCTTGTGTATGTACCAGCTCTGAATCATTAACGCACTAGGGCATAAAGCAGTCAACCACTTATATTATATATTTGTTGCAAGTAATATTTGTGCAAATGATTTACACTGTTATAGTTATAATGGATTCAATAATACCATTAGATTTATAATCAAACTATCAGGTTGGCCAAAACGTCTGTTCGGATTTTTAAGCGAAAATAAGACACAACTTTTAAACATAAAGCGATTTATTCAATCAATGATATAATTGCCGTTTTGTTTCAGTATCTTCTCCCGTCTCATGGGCAGATTCATAATTCCATGCTCAAAGAATTTCCTGTCTTTACTGGCAAAAATATTTTCCAAATGGATTTTTACATCTTCTTCAGAGTTGAAGGTCTATCCATTCAATGAATTTTAAAGAGACCGAAACAGGTGGAAATCTGAAGGTGCAAGGTCAAGCTTATATGGAGGGTGCGGCAAAACTTCCCAGTCAAGCTCCAGTAACTTCTGCCGCGTCTGGAAAGAAGTGTGCGGTCTGGCATTGTCATGATGGAAGACAATCCCCTTACGGTTGGCTAGTTCTGGACGCTTCTGGTGGATCGCTGCATTTAATTTGTCCAGCTGATCACAGTACACATCCGAGTTGATGGTCCTGTTCGTGGGAAGAAGTTCGTAAAAGACAACACCCCTCCAATCCCACCAAATTGAGAGCATAACCTTCTTTGGGTGAAGTCTTGCTTCGGGGGTTGTTTGTGGTAATTCGCCGCGCTTCCCCCATGAGCGTTTGCGCTCTACATTTTTATAGACGATCCACTTTTCTTCCCCTGTCATCATTTTCTTCAAAAAAGGATTGTTTCCGCTACGAATTGCAGATGGAAATCCATTGGGCGAGGTTAGCCTCACTAAGTTAATGGGGAACTGAAACATCGAGCCTGCTCACGTAGCCAAGTTGATGCAGATGGTTTTCAACACTCGATTTGGATATTTTGAACATAACTGCGATCTCCCTAGTTGTATAACGGGGATTGGTGTCGACTAATTCCTTCACTTTGTTGCTGTTAATCTCAGTTGGCCGGCCAGAGCGAGGTGCATCTTGAACCGAAAAATTTCCCGATCTAAATCTTGAAAACCACTTCTGGCACACACGTTCTGTAACAGCATCCTCTCCGTATACTGCGCATATCTTCCTGCAAGTTTCCACTGCTTTCTTGCCTTTTTTAAAATAAAAAAGCATGAGGTGTCGATAATGTTCGTTTTGGTTTTCCATTTTCTGGATGATCCTAAACACACAAAATACAATTAGTCTCGTAGGAATTTCGCGTCAAACTATGTTGAAGTGTCTAGTATCTGATGAGAGCGCATTCACAAGGGACGGACTGAAGTTAGCTACATATTAGACTGCTTGAAGTTTCGTGACGACAAAAACCGAACAGAATTTTTGACCAACCTAGTAGTTATTGCTTATTGACAGGGATATCACAAAGTGGAATTTGTGGAGGGAGGTGCCTCTCTCTAAGGAAAATAAGAAATGTTGTGACTTTGAAAAAAAACTTAACTGAATAGACAAATATTCTTATTTATTAGTTTACTTACTTATTATATTCTAAGTATAACTTATTATGTATAAAATAGAGGTTTTGTTAGTTCCATAATGGAATGGATTTTACTTTTAACAATATGCTTTATTAAAATATGTATGTACTTCAATTGTGTCAATCTGTTATTATTACTAACCTGAATAGCAGAATTACCGTATGTCCAAAATGATTTTGTTTTATTTATTTCCTTTTAAACTGGAGCTTGGTACTAACAAAAAAAAGTTAAATCTGTTCATATTAATTGTTTACTAATATATAAATAGGACTATTTCATCTTTTTGGGCGAGTAAAAAGCAGTACAAAAAAGCACCAGTTAAAAAGAGATTACTATTTATTAGTAATCAATATTTATTAGCAGTCAGAGCACTTTTGCTCTGAATTACAGAAATTATTTTGAATTCTTGTGTTTTGTTAACCGAACTGAAATTTTCTACTATACCACTAAACATATTCTATATCTTATATTTATCAGGTGACTACTTTTTCGACACTTCCAAGAACCAGGGCGAGGTCAGCGCGGAAGAAGACTCAGTAACTGCCCTCATTCAAAGCTGAAGTAGATGCTTTTTCTTTTATGACCCTCATCCTAAATTTTCTATAATAATTTATTATTATCATTATTGGACATAATGGCAAGTTTAAAGTTTTAAATGAAAAAGTTCCTTATTATGTAATAAACCTTAAATTTGTTTGCCGTCCCTTTGTTTTATAATTGACTTCCTAAATTAACAGTTATAATATAATTTTTAATTATTGAGATTATTATGAGTATTAACCATTTTCTCAAAAGTGCTAATAACTTATTTTTATACTAATTTCCTTATGAGGCCATTCGATTGCCTAGAACTAATTATAAATTATTACTTAGACTCTATCCTAATATTATGTATTAACAATTTAAATTGTAGATTGGTTCCTTTTCTTTTTTTTATTATGTGTGTATTTATTGCTCAAACAATTGATATTTATATTTGAATGATAATCTGATTAATTTTAAATTAGAAAATTAAATGTGATTCTAGATTTAAAATTGTAATCAGACATTTATTTAATCTTCAGTACTTTTCTGTTTCACCCTTTTTTTCTTGATGACAATAACATCTATGCATGTTATTTTTAGACTTTTCCTTAATATATATCAAAATAAAATAAAGAGGCATATTTGAGCTTCGTTATTAATTGAATGTTTATTGAATGTACATAACTATTAATGGAATGGATTTCAATTCATGTAGTTGGCACAAAATATGACCACTAGTCAATATTGTTTGTTACCAATTTTGAAAATGTTTTTGTTATTGATTGTTATATCGTTTACTGGATGTGCTTTGGACATATCTGTGAAAGTTATGATCAACAGTCTTATGGATTATTATAAAGTTTATTAAAATATGAAATCTTTGCACTTAATGAAAGTTATGATGATAATGTTAACTATTTTCTATTGTTAGATAATCTTGAATGCACATGCACATTAGGCGAGGTGGGTGATAAACTGATACTGATTGTGAAAGTGAATGTGTCATACATTTTTTGCATATAGAGGCCAATTTTATATGCCTTATTGTAGTATATAAATAAGTGGAAGCTGATTAAAAAAAAAAATAGAATATAAATATATATTGAAAATATATTTTTAAGAAATTCTTGTTTAATCTCTGATATATTTTTACATAGCTTTTCAAGTTTGATTTGAACAATTACAAACCATGAAATTTGCTTCCTAACAAGAAGTTTTTGTTAAAAGATAAGGTTTATTTATTATTATTGAGTGTATTTTTTTTTTTGTAATGAATGAAGTTTGACTCCTATTTAGTAGGTGATTTGTATGTTTTTGATTGAAATGAAAAGATACGAAGAATCTTTAAGCTGATATTCTAGAGACTGTAGTTTAGTTATGTATTTAAGCAAAGCAGAACTTGTCAGTTTTGTGAGCGAGGAAATTTTAATTTATTCTTTCTTTAATCGATAGTTAAAATTGTACTGATTATTAATTCTATGTTCACATTTTTCCATAAAAATAAATTTTTTTTTAAATTTTTTAAAAATATGATTATTTTGTAAAATTAAAATTCCTATAATTTTGATTTGTTTAACAGTGTTAATTTATCTGCTATATGTTCCTTTTATTCTGTTAATTATATAGTATATGTTATAACCATATTTATCAAGTCATTTTTATTAACAGAGCCAAATTTTATCATTCAAGTTTAAAATCAATTTTGTGGCATTATTTCAAAGAGAATTTACAATCAGCAAACATTAAGAAACAGCGGAATTCCCGATTGTTTTCTCTACCCCGAGATGAAAGAAAAGACACACCAAGGCATGTTACCCTACACCGGTAAACCGGGAGGGCAAAAGGTGGGTTTCTATGGACATGGAGGTAGACCATGTAAATGTCTTCATCATGTTCTGAACTACTTGATATTTGGTATGCTTATGTTTTTAAGGACGAGGGGCATAAATATGAAGTCAGAATGGAGAAATTTTCACAAAAAATAGAGAAAATCAAG
The DNA here is from genome assembly GCA_930367205.1 of Acanthosoma haemorrhoidale. Taxonomy (NCBI): domain Eukaryota; kingdom Metazoa; phylum Arthropoda; class Insecta; order Hemiptera; family Acanthosomatidae; genus Acanthosoma; species Acanthosoma haemorrhoidale. The sequence goes on from OV884013.1 coordinate 39,232,916, forward strand.
ACTATTATGCTTTAACCTGGAATTTTTGAAATGTGACAATAAAATTAACTTCGAACATGATAACAATATCTTGTAACTGCTAGAAACACATAATTATAATAGTATCTACATTTATACACATACACTTCTAACTACCTACTACTATTTTTTTTTTTTAAGTAGGTAAAACTTGTAAGAACTAGTTATTTTATCGAGAATTTTTGTTGTTCTTTAATTTAAATAACAATGGATTTTCTTTGCTAATTTTGGCTGAAAGTCTGGTGCTTGCTAAAAGTGGCTGAAAAGTAGGTGGAAAAGTTAAAAAATATCCAATTGAATCTCTGCAATACACAATAAAATGTTAGCATTGCCCCTAAAAAGGGAGCAATTGTAGGCCACAGAATATAATTATAAGGAATCATAATGTAACAAATTACTCAGATTACACATCTAAAAAAACAAAACATTATCTACATCAACTGATTATCCAGATAGATAAAATCATATTATATACATATATATCATTGCAAAGCGAAAAGTGAGAAGCTCTACTTCAATCTGGAACGACGATAATAGTTAGTAAAATTTGAATTATGAAATCATCGGAAATTTTGAGTTATATTGATAAAAAGGTATACCCCTGAACACCTCAAAAATATTTTTTGATAAAATACAACAGGGAGAACAATGGGAAGGCGAAGGTTCTCCCATTCCAGCTCAGAAAATATTTATGATTTAAAGTTTTGATTTATCCCTATCTGTAATAATCAATTTAATTTAGTTTAGGTAAAAAAAAAATAAAATTCCAGTTAAATTTGATGCAGCCCTCAATTGCGGGTACCGGTTGAGAAAAGGATTTTATTGTAACTTTTAATGGCTTTACGACCACTGCCATAGAACACACAAACTTATAGTGGATTGCCTTTTACCTGTTGGAAAGTAAAGTTGGTTGGCTTATAGAGATAATCGATTTATTTGTCTTATTATATTTTATTGTTGGTATAAAAATTATAAAATGTTACAAAAAATGATGATTAGGTATTTTTGAAAAAAGATACTTATTTGTTAAACCACCTCTGCCAAATAGATGAAAATGATCACCCTTTACCCCTTTCATCGGGCTTGATAATGAGTAATAACCACGAGGTTCAAAAACGTTTAAATATTCGCTGTTCCTAGTTTCACCACCCAATACAAAATATCAAAACTATTCAGTTAATATGTTTTATAAAACTATAAAAGTTTCTAGTTGTTTTGGGTCTTGTGGAGAAATTAAAGAGACAGCCATGAGAACATATTCCTAACGAAGTTACTAAGGGAGATGCTTCCTGATTCAATTATAAGAAGCAAGTTCTGAAGCCTTCTCTAGGATTTCAGTCTGTCGCGAGTGTCGGCTGTACATATCCTGTCGCTATGAACTGCTCTCAATTTTAAAACCTTTACTTTGGGAAATTATTTTGTGTTCAGTATTATCAAGAACGAAGGCGGAGGTTATACTTTCAAAAACAACAATCGTCTCATCTATTGTCTTCGTGTATGAATGTTGTTTTTTTTAAATTTATAACTGAAATTATTTCAAGAGTGTATAAGTTTTATAAACAATTGAAGTTGACCCTCTGAGCCTTTAAATTGTCCTTTGTTAATGTCTATATCCCGTTAGCTGTCATTAGGATTTCATTCTTATCTGACTTCATCTCTCATCTGGACAATACTCAGTTGGAGATAGTTTGCGGAGGTAATAATTATTGTTGTGTCTTTTTTTTTCTGTATAGCTTCTAAACTTAAATGATGTATGTTAATAGCTAACTTATTTGAAGTGAATCCCACTCTTTTTACAATTTCAGAACATGAAGGACAAAAAATTTGGAATTGGCGATGGCCACTTAAAGATACGTCAACTGTTGGTAAATATTAGAACTGCTAAAGAAAGTAATTTTTAAAGGGATGTTTGTTTCTAGTGAATTTATGCTATGTCGAAGGTAGCACCTTATACAAATCGCCATATTTTTGGTTGCTATTTAAAAGTAGGATTGGAAAGTAAAAAAAAAACAAGAAAATAAGCACGTAAACAGGCTTTTCATCAATATGTGTACAATCTGTAAGAACAAAGGAAATCAATTTATTTATGTCCAGTAATTGTTAATAACAACTTTTGACTTAGAAATGTGGCAATATGGGAGGCAAGCCCAGGTGGCAAAAGCTCTTGGGACGCCACTGAAGTTGGGCACTAGACACCATAATGATAACAATGTTACCGATTTTAAAACAATAGCAGAAGTTTTGCTATTGACGTATCAGTCTCAAGATTATGAAAAATGTTGCGGAAAAAATTCACTGCATCAATCTCAAATGTATGTAACAAGTCATTTGTAATAAATTACTAGCTAAAATTAATATTTGCATTTTTCGGCTTTCCTAACATGTGGGGGTAAGTACTTGATGTAACATTGTTGTAAACAAATATTTCTAATTTGTTACTCTAGTCTGAACAGAGATTTGCATTGTTAAGCCAGGTGTGAGAGCACCTTTGTACTAGGAATCCACCATTATAAAGACAATGGACTATACAATTTACCTGTATGATATTACATATATTGATACCACCAATAGCCAGAAAAAAATTCAATTATTCTCACGTGGCTGTTGTTTAGCAACTGAACATTGGTTAATTAAACAAAATCGAATCTGCGCTACCTAATTCAAATAAAAAATGAGAACTCAATCTTTTTGTAAAAAAAAAAAAAAATTGTGTGTATTGTCGGTGATGTGTATCCTTAGGACTTTTCTGTTTTCTAAACGTTTCACTTTTGTTATGGAAACATCGTGACAGTGTTTTGTCGATTTAGCGTCGACACTCCCTCCCGCGATTTTCGGTCAAGCGAATATAACCCCGGAAAAAGGGACAGATGGCTTTGAGATTTTGGGTAGGTGTTCAAGCCGCCCGGTGACTCACTAATGAGTGTCAGACAGATAAGACTCAGATAAAGGATATTATATGTAAATTCGGTTAATGAGGGTGAATCACTGTACCTTTTCCCCCCTCTGTTGTTTATTTTTTGTCTTTTTGTAGCTATCAAATTCAATTAAAAGACGCCTTCGGCTGGTTCATCACCAAAGTACTAACGGAGCCAATACTGTTACTGTTACCTCCGGCCCTGGTGCCCTACGCTGTTGCTGCAATGAGATTAAGAAGTCATTAGGCCTCATTATACCATCTAGCATTCGATTTTGAAAAATTAATACTTTTATTTTTGACAGTGAGTGGTTTTATCTGGAGATCCTTAGCTTTTTCTGGAACCCACTGACCAGGGTTTTTTGAGGGTACAATGTTCAACATTATCTGTATCAGTTCACTAGCGATTGATTGTACGCTGTTTTTGTTGAACGAACAAAACACGATTTCCAAAATAATAACCTTGTGGCCTAATCGATTACAAACAAGTAAGGAAGAATGTATTACTCATAAAAGAAATTACAATACCTACTAGAGTAAGAATAGAATAAATTAAAAGAGAAAAAAAAAGAAAGAGATATGTAAAAATATACTTCATACAAAGGTTTTTTTTTGCTTTTATAACTAATGTCCAAACCAGAGTATGTATAATACTTATTTATTTAAATTTTTCATCCACGTTCTTTCTCGTGAATAAGCGTAACATTGTGGAGGCTGACCAAGGGTACGAGAGCCACTCAGAAGCCACTCATGCTTTAACTTTTGAGGATTAAAATAGAGAATGGTTTCCTTTTGGTAATTTTGTAAAGCAATAGTTTTTTTTTTCATAAATCCTAATATTTACAATTGAAAAGCCAAGTAAATATAAATTTAGTCACTATATAACTTAAAGGAGGTTTAGAATAGTTTTGTATACTACTAAATATTAAAAAAATACGAAATAATTGAGGTGGTCTTCTGTCTTCCACGTCATTATCATACTTCACATACCTTAATGAGCTCAACCCTCATTAAGTATAAAATAGAAAATACATGAAGTTAAACAGTCTGTAGAGATATGAAGGACAACACACGAGATTATGGAACTCACGAAGTACATACGTATATTTAAGATACTTAACTTTGGAGCTATGTCCAACATAAATTAATAATGATAACGATTCTTAACATTCTAATAACTAATTGGTGCCACATAGAAATTTCTTCCTCAGAACTTATCGAGTTAAATTAAAATTTATAAAACACTATTTGAAGCCTGAAAAATTCTTTATATGGGAGAATGCCAAGCCTTCCGGTATTCTACGCGCAATGCTCCCTCCTACGAGTATATCAACAACTTCACTCTTCAAGCTGATCTCAACATTTCATTAATTCAAGCCTATTATATATATATAGCAATCTCCTGCTTCCAGAACTTTCATTTCCGTCACCCTGGTCATCCTAATCCGAGTGCTAATGCTGTACGTAATCTTCTCATCTCCGGCAGCCCAAAGCGAAACCTGCGGTGGAGGTGGTGCCGTGACCTCCTCCAAACCAACCAGCACAACTGTGTGATAAGGTGGCAAGTTAAGTGATTTTTTTTTGCCAATGAGCCCTTTTCCTCCAAAGTAGCAAGACGTGTTGAAAACCATCACTAAGCACTGCTTAAAATACTTGGTGTATCGAACGCATGTAATCATTTCAATAAAGATATTTCTAAGAATCCTTCATAGTCGAAAGTTGTTAAAGTCACTTTAATTTGGTTTTAAAAATGTCTTGCTTTGATTAATGCCATAAAGACACGAATGCAAGAAGGAAATGTACAACACTAGGTTGACTCAGGAGGAGGGTTGTCTTAAGTACTCTTGATGAAATCCCTTGGGGCAAACGTACAGTGAGGGGGAGTATGGTGTTTGCGTTTCGTTGTTAGTCTGTGTTCTGGCACCTCATCACATCTTTGAAATACCCCAAGGACTATAATACTCATGAATAATCTACTTGGGAGCTTCTCCCCAAACTGCTGCATCAATGTCCATTTAGATTCTCATCGTTTGTTAGTCCTGCGTTACCCCTGGATACACCCGCCCTCTCTCCGAGGGGGATTTTCTTCTACCTTATTGCCAGGATATTTGTTGTTGTACTCCAGCCTGAAAGCAGAATCATTTGTGAATTACCAATATTTTTTTATCCGCACATATAACTGAGCTATTAAATTGGAAGAGAGAGTTTTAGATGCCATCAATTGTTCGCTTCTGCCCAATCATTTTCTTTATTTACTGATAACGCTTTCGACACAGAAACCCACAGCGGTCATTATAAGGCTATGACAATAACATAAAAATGATAATAAAACAGTAAACATTTAAAAGATTAAAATGCTAATAAATAACTATTAAGAAATTAAAATGAAAGGTGGTTAAAATCATATAAATAGGAGTGCACTTTCATATGCGTTCACACAACAATCAGTCTTGTTGTTCTATAACCTATGAAGGAGCCGCTAGTAGAAGGATCACACTAGTACCATACACCCTGGAAATGATCAGTCGTGGTATTAACATTTTTACTAGCGGTAATTCTGTCCTCAGGCTCTTAAGTATCAGTCTTTCGAAGTTTTTCCACCTTTTTTTTTGTAAAATTTTCTTTTCATACTGGCTTTACTGTCATGATTTTTCAAAACAATCAAAGCTTTAACTGTGATACTTGCCTTTAAGGAAGAAAGTGCACAATCAACGTACTGTATAATATGAACATAAGTTCATATCAGTTTATTATGCACTTTCTTCCTTAAAGGCAAGTATCGCAGTAAAAGCTTAAATAAAAAAATACTTGGTAATATTATATTATATATAGCATTACGTGGTAGTATATGTATATGAGCTTGAGTCCATAGAAGAGACGAAAAAACACATTAAATGAGTAGTCATATAATGCTATAAAAATTTTCAATTTGAAAGGAACAAGCGCACCTCAATCTTCTTTTCAGCGTCGCGATTCTCACCTGGTAAATACGGTTGACACGTGCTAGTAATGCTATTATCCCGATTGTGATCGTATACTCTAACCCCGAGAACGACGGCCTCGAAAACGATTTGATTTAATAAGAACTGTCGTTAGAAAAAGCGAGTTATAATTCATACCCCCCCCCCTGCTGCCACGGAAACCAACAATTATGGTTCCTTCTGAACCATCGTTCTTTGACTGTCGCTTAGCAACCAAATTGTGGGAAGATGTCCCTTGAGCTATAGGACCCTTTCTCGCCACAAACGACGAAAACTCCTCTGCCGAAGGACAGATCCTGGTTCGCCGTCCCATCCCCTCCATCCCTCACATTCCTCCAAGAGATATTTCTATTACTAGGGCCATCTGTTATATAAAACTATATTCAGGGGCAGGTTATAAGGACTGGTTGGCGGCTCATTACTCTTAGTCGACCCCGTTATTCGCCGGCTCCATAAAGCCTGTGAGATGAGAGAACTTTTTAATTGAAAATAATACCAGTTATAAAAAGTGGCTCGTAATAAGAATAATTCTGTTGTTAACACGGGTACAACATGAGGTCGGGCCCTTTGTGCCGTCGTTATTACAGCATGCTGTAATTTAGAGATATATCACTTTTATCATAATTAATGCTTGTTAAATGTTGGGATAACATGTTACATCTTATGAGTAATAAAATGTACTTAATAACGCCCATTTGTCAGAGGTTTCAGAAAATAACATCAGTATACAATCGATAAATGTATATATGAATCAAACATTAGTAATTCACGAAATTTTTAAACAACGAAAAATAATTAATAATATTAAAAAAAAGTTTAAAGCTCTTCATATATTCTTGGCCCTTTTACAGGCTCATTCCCAAAGCTAAATGAATTTGGGTATTCCTGATGAACTAGGGTGGTCCCAGCGCTAGCCAGAGTATTTTCCAGACTTTTCCTGATCAGTCCAGTCAAATGGTACATTTTACTTTGTATCAAATAAAGTAGTTCTCATTTTTTGATATGTTTAATGTGATAGATGACTAATGATAAATCTCGACAGACCTCCGGGTCATTTCGAAATACTTGAAAAACCGCAATGTTTTCGGATATTTTTCAGTTTTTGTGAACTTTGACTCATAAGGGGAAATTTGACGGTAAAAGGGATCTTATACTCTTTTAAAGTAAACTAAATTTTCAACAAAATGAGACCAAATTAATTTCTGTATACTCAATATTTTCTGAAATATAGCTGTTCAGTGTTTAAAAAATACACATGTTACATCTTATGAGTAATAAAATTACATCTTTGTTACCGATTTTCACAACGAAGAATCTATTTCTCGGCAAAAGAAGCTATATAAGGTTTTTAAAGTAGGCTAAATTTTCAAAAAAGCAAGACCAAATTGGTATCTGTAGACCCCCCCCCATACTCTCACACTGTCTGTTCTCAGCAGTCGAGTAAGACACGTATAAAATTTTAGAAGTAGGGTTTGTAAAACGAAAACACCTCATTAGTAATATATACATTATATTTATCATAACAGTTTGTAAATAATTGTGGGTATTTTAGGATTTTTTTTTTCGTATTCTTTATATCTCTTAAATGTACCAAGTTGTTCCTCGGAGTCGCTGTTGCTGTTGGTGCAGGTTCTCTTCTCATTAACTACTTCTTAATTTCAATAGTTTTCTTTATCGTGCAGGTGAACTCGTCGAAAGATAGAGGGTTATCAATGCATGGGGAGTTTATGTCATCATACTTCAAGTCTGGCAAGTTTTCGCACGACTGACCGCTGCAATGCGCGCAAACAGTTGAGCATTTCAACCCAACTTTCCTGCACCAACAACTGTTGGTACCCTTTTTACAGCTGGAAGAAATCGTCTTCAATGGGGGTTGAGGGGCTGGTTCTTTCATCATGAGCTTGGGCCATGAGGCCACGAGGGCTGCGTATAAAGATCCAGTCCTAATCGAGGGGATTCTTCTCCACTCCGAACCACTTCTGCACCTGAAACGACCCAAATAACAAATTTTTGGACCAAATTATGATATAGTGTGGACAACTCATCTGAAATAAGTAATATGGTGTAGAATAAGTAGAATAAAAATTAATAAATGAAATGACAATTACCTGGTTATGAGTCCACTGAGAGTGGAATCGTGCAGCATCCTGACTTGGAGGCAATCTAACTAAGTTGTAATTACTTTTTGTTGCCGCCCTCCCAACTCCCTGCTACGGTGACTGTTCAGGGTGGTTTGATGGTTCTCTGTTCATTGAGGTGGAGGAAAACAGCAGCGTTCTCGATCTGGTCGATTTTTCACTGTCGAAAGAAATATCATCATTCAGAGCTCTTTGTGTTTTTAGAGCATCTGGCCGATAACCATAAAACACTATGGCTGCATTTGACGCATTGTGATTTTTCAAATATTGTGTGTATTTGGCGACCATCGTCCTAAAAGAAGCACTCGGAAGCCATACAACTTTGTGAAGAAGATTCACCGTCAGCAATCACATATGTATCCTTCCCCTGGATCTTAGCCATGCTTACAGGAGAGAAGGAAGACTTTGCGCTCTTCCTCATTCCTGTGAAAAGGGACACAGGAAAAGTTGCAAAATTCTTTCAACTGTTCATCACACAGTTTCAGTCTGTGGAACAGTGTAATGACGATTTAGGGGATTTCCAGACACTTTTACAGTCTCACCAACTGAAACATAGCAATCAGATGAAAGCGTCTTTACTCCATTACTACGTGTGTGTCTCGACCAGGTGGAAGTTATCACCAATCAACTTTGACATAATTTTTTTTCACAATGTGGAGAGCGTTATGACAGTTCACAGCTTCAACCCCTAACAAGCCAACTACTTAATGACATAATGAAATCTGCCTTTGGAAATGGAGATTGATGAGAAAACCAGTTACGCGGTGTTTCCGTATTTGCTTCAGCTCTAGTGAGACGGGAGGGTCATGTATCTATGTGTTGCTCAGAAGTTTCAGTCGTAACGTCACTACAGCTTTCCACATCAGTACATATGTTCTAGAGGTTCACCATTTTCTAAAGTCCAGAACAACTTTCTAAAGGGTTAGAACAATTTCAGTAACCCCACAATCCTGGATCAGTCCTCAAAAAATTTTCATCAGCACCTGTTCTATCTTCATATCCGACCATATACCTGACCAGACCTTATTGGTGCGGCGGATGGTGAAGTACTCTCTGCTTGTGAATAATTTGTATACCGAAGGATCCATTTTTCTTACCAACATATCTTGAAGGCACATTCCATAAAAAAAAAAGTGGCGAACTACATGAGTAAATGGTAATAAATCAGTTTTTGGATGACGTCGAGATGAAAATACCAGTTTCCCATCCGCTTGAATGAAATGTTTAACCAAAGTAAACACCCAGAACTTTGCTGTTGTACCGTTACGTTCTAGATTATGAAGTGAATCAGTGAACTTTGTTTGATCAGCTTTAAATCGTCCATTTTCTTGTAACGTCGTAATAATGAATAGGTTGAAGCTGCAGATCACGTCATCAATTACATCTACATCTTAGGTCAAATAGTGTTCACAACCTCTGTTAATGTAAATATTATATTAGAATAAAATATATGAAATGGTTTGCTAATTTGGTAAAGCCTGTTTTTTCTGTAATTAATATATGAAATCGATAAATCTTTACCAACCCTACTTCTAAAATTTGATACTTATTTACCTCGCCTATTTTGAACAGAAACTATTAGGTTTACAGAGCCCAATTTGGTCTTACTTTGTTTCAAATTTAGTCTACTTTAAAAACGTATTTAATTACTTTTGCCGAAAGATAGGTTGTTCATTGTCAAAATTGTTGAAAACCTAAAAAAACGAAAAGATATTCAGAATGCTCGTGTACCTTATTTTCTTTTGAATCCATGTCTATCTCATGCAATGGATACAACTGTTTTCTTAATTTTAAGGATATTCTGAGAGTTGAAATAAGACACTTTTTTACTTGCCTAAATGAAAAAACATATTGTTTTATATCTAATGCTTTCAGCAGTAAATTGGCATCTTCAGAGCTTCAGAAAATTAGCATCACATTACAGCAGATAAATTGTATAATGACATTTTTAATGATAATGATAAAATAAAATACAACATAACAGGTTTAAATTATAAAAAAAGTTATCAATTAGAAACAAGTTGATTTTAGCTTTTGAAAATTTATGGAAAGCCATCATTATATTTACATGAAAGTGTTTCTGTTCGCTATGAAAGCATGGTGGCCGGCGACTGTTTCTGTGGAGGATTTGTGGATCGGTGTTTGGACTCTCTTTGGATTCATTTTGCACTTGATCAAGTCCTGGGGAAGAGCTCTTCACAATTTGAAGTATTAGTAATTTAGCTTCTAACCTAATTAGTAGCTGTAATTCCCACACAGTGAGCAATTAGAATTTGGTCCTTCGTCGCTGATGACGAGGTGACTGATTGGTTCATTTTTGGTTGGATCGCGGTTGTGTTGAATATACTTGAAATGTATTTAGAAAACTCTTCGGTTGTCAAGAACATTTCAACAACGAGTTTTCCATTGAGTAAAAGAACGTTGCTTTGATAAATATAAATAATTGAAAATAAAATAAGACATTTTCTCCGTAATAAAAATATGGATTCCTAATTTTTTTTTTTTTCCCTAAATCCCTTTAAATTTTAATACAATGTGTAAAAATATGAACAAAATAATTGACAATTTTCTCCTCATTCTGCTATGCGAAGATGCATTTGAAGGAGGTTGGGTTACTCAACGATACAGGTTGTGGTTAAAAATGAAATGAATATAATGCTAGGTGATGGGGCTCACCTTCAGTTTGAAAATGTGGGAGAAAAACTTACAAACTAAAACCTAAACCTAGAACCTAAGACTAAAGCATTCCAGCCGCGACAGCGTCCTGCCATCGATGGGGGAACGGAGCGGGGGTTATCGTGTTCCCCAGTTAATTGTGAATTAACGGTGTTAATTCCCAGATATACTAGATTGTTTGCTGGTGAATTGATTCCTAATTTTCTTCCCGTCAGTTTTTCTGAGCCCACCGTTGCCAAACGGACACCAGACGGTGCGATATGGAGTTATTTTTTTGTCCCTGAGGACTAAGGACTAAAGTCACCGGGTTTGTCAAGTATTGCAGGGAGTCGAAAAATTTGATATGTCTACGTTGGATGAATTCATCCACCGTAGGCAGTTCAAAGATCTCGTGAAGCTCACTGTTGCTCCGCAGCTCGAATGAAGTACCTCTGACCACTTTTATCAGTGTACCGTTGTGGAATTGTTGGAGTTTCCGAGCTGTCGTATACGTCAGATAACGAAAAAGCGGTGCACCATACAGCAGAGTAGGCCTGAGTATGCTCTTGTAGATCAGTAGCTTGAGACGCAGTGATAGATTGTGGGAAGTCAATAAATGCGTAAGCCGGTAAGACTTCGTGCGAGTATGCTTCAACTTCTTCGTAAAATGGTTACTAAAATGGAGGTTTCTGTCCATTTTAATTCCCAGATATACTAGGTTGTTGGCTGGTGAATTAATTCCTAATTTTCTTCCCGTCCGTTCTTCTGAGCCCACCGTTGCCAAACGGACACCAGACGGTGCGATAAGGAGTTCTTTTTTTGTCCCTGAGGACTAAGGACTAAAGAATAGTGGGAATAAAAGATTTAATAAAGAGCTGAGGGTGGCCGCGGTACATAAAATCCGAAAGGGTAGTGGTTTAATTTGCCCAATCTGGAGGCAGGATCTAGATGCTGGCCAGAGATGGAGGGCTCCTTACCATGTAGCAGGAGGAGGCACGTAGCGAGCGCCCGTCGTGGGAACTTGTGTAACTTGCCGCCGCTCTTGCAACCGCCTCACGCGGAAAAGTTTATCTCTAGTCTGCTAATCGATTTAGTTTTGAGTAGTTAATTGCCGAGGTCGAAGGCGAATATTTTTACTCTTAAGCAGAGACTATGACTTCGGTTCTAAAAATCATTCGATCTATACGGAATGACTAATTCTCAATAAGGGCTATGACACAGGTGTCGGTTTAACCCGAAGGATTCAGTAAGTATTTTGTGACTGAAGAGACCCCAACAATTTCAAAACGGGATACTCATGAAAGGGGTAGACATACTACATTACAGCAGCGGCGAAACAGAGATTTCCCCATCGATGGCAGCATGCAGCCCAGTAACGCTCTAGTTTTTAAGTTAGTATGCAAGATTAGTTGTAATATACTTTGAAAGTCCCCATTGTAATCCGAAGGTAAGCCCTATCACCTGGTTCCGTTTTTATTGTATAAAATGTTAACAATAATCAGAAAACAGTATTTGCTACAGAAACCTGCTTCGAATGCATCTAATGCAGTACAAGGAGCCCCCCCCCCCCCCACAGTTCAAATTATATGTCATTATACACGAGATTTTAAAAATAAAACATTTTATGGGTTATTTTGCAAGTATTTTGTCAAAGCCTCATAATTTTGTAAGAACAAGAGATCGGACTCTGTTGCTGTCATGTCTGTTGGAAAACGGTCGGAAATTTCTTGCCAGCACTGTTTTCGAGCACTCGGGAGGTGGTCTGAACCTCTAACCAAATGGGTTTCAAAACCCCCAGGCGGTTCAGATCGCTCGGTCTTTCATCCACCGTTTGCTAAAACTAAACGACCCTTTGAGTAGATTTTCTTCTCGGGAAACGCTTCGGTCAAAACCGACACGTGTGTCATTGCCCTATTTCGCTATCACTACTTGACTCACATAACTACATTTTTTTTATTTACGTCATTTGCAAAGATTCTTCATATACCTGTTCTAAAGAATGGTTTATTTTTATTTATTAACATTTATTTTGTGTTTGAGTAGGTTTTCATTTATTTTTCCTGTTATTAGAATTTATTTTTATATATATCTATTTCAAAACTATACAAATATAAAATGAGTAGGAATACCAAAACATGTATATATATTTTTAATTCTCCAAAGAATATTTGAGAAAATGTAAGCAGAGTTTTTATCTATCTACCTGTATGGTTTAATTTCATGATTTCTTACAATCTGTTATATATTAAATTCCCAGTCTGCTTCCAGAAGACGAAATCTCGTTTTTCTGACTTTTTGTCGAATCCATTTATATCTTATATTTACACAATAAAAATAATCTTTCACTATTATGAAATGCATCTAGTCTAAATCAAAACAAAAACTAACATCTCCACTCTTGATTATGAATAAAATGTACATTGAAGTACATATACATTTTAATTTAGGAAAAAGTGTAAAAATAAAAATAAATAAACTATTAGAAATGGTAATTAAAAAAACTGCCCCAAGCCACATTATCTATATTAGCGGTATTTTTATTTGTATACTATCTCTCACATTTACTTATTGCTCAATGAGGCAGATTGTAATAAAGTTGTTTTAATAACCTTTTTAGCTACTTCCCACAGAATTACAGCATTCAAACGTTTCTCTCTTGCTTACTCCACCCATCTCCGGAATTTTACTCAACTTAATATTCGCCATGCTTGGTCCTCACTAACCTTCGATACCTTATTATAGAATTCTTTATTAATTTCTATGACAACACGTTTTTATACTGTAGCGACCGCTAACTATATAAAATAAATCACCCTATACTCTATTGTATATATATTGTAAACAAATGTAAATAACATTACCAAAATATAAATCATTGTAAATGTGGTAAACAATAAACATGCAGCCAGGAGCCAATTAGTTATATGAGCTGGGGCACCAGCTGTCAGGGCAGGTACTAGACCCAACCGCCGGGAGACCTTCCCGGCTCACGTATCGGTGACACATCTCTTTGTCAGAGGACTAACAAAACCACATACTCAACTGGCATTGGGTACTATAAAAACAGAGCTGATTGGCTACTGACGAAGCCAGCTGGGTATTTAAGACCGGTGGTTTGTGGCCTGTATATCATTCTCCTGGGAACTGGTTGACTGGCTGCTCTGATGTAAACTCTGAAACTTGGCTTCTTCAATATGAAAATCTCTGCATCTCTCTCTCCTCACCTCGCTACGTTTTAGTCCGGCGTTGTCAGACCCCACACCTTCCTAGTGGGAATCTCTGCCTTCGTCTCGCTAAATCTAGCACCTCCTTGCGACCTCTCCCTAGTGGACAAGGGTTGTCGTGGCCCTGCAAGCTTACCAAGCAGTGTTCCCCACGGCGATTCAGTCTGCCTCTCTCCGGTTCACACTCGCCTTTGGGATCCGGACGGGTTTCGCCTACCCTCAGATACCGAGTGTGAATTCGTGGTCATTCCAAGACCACACAAACTACCTACCCTATACCTCTTCTCCTGAGCATAGTGCATTGTCGGGGCACATATCTATCAAATATGGAGTCAGATAGTAAGACCTTCATGAAACGATTGTCCAGGTTATAAACTTAATCAACCCTCACTTCGTCACCAGGGCTAAGATAACTAGGCACCCCCCTCGAGACGACCCTACATATACATAAGTACATATATATTTATTCATTTTGTATTCTAGTTTTGTCATGGTTTAATGACTTTGTAATTTAATATTGTATTTCGCAGATTTTTAATGTTCTTTATTTATTTGTTACGAATCATGTATTTGCTGGAAGGTTTCTTTCATGGAAGGAACTGCGGTAATACACTTTATTTGACATTTACTTTCTGTTAGTGAGAATTGAATGAATTTATACCTATGATATTGTTCTTCATAGACGTGGTCCCAGAATAAAGTTTTTTTTTATGTTCTGTTCTAATTTATACAATATATCTTTTTTTTACATGATGAATTTTCTGATTCTATGTTACATAATTATAACAAGTTTCAAGTAATAGAAGCTGCTTATGATAAACATTTCTAATTTTCATTGTGTAGAATGAGAAAGATTAAAAGGGAGTTTTTTTGTAGGTTTTATTTAGGCTGTAAGAACCAAAAAAAAAAAATTAATAGCAAAATAATAAACATAACAATAAATGTAAGGTAATAAACAATAAATTATAATGGCTTGCTACATCCTTGGCCTTAGTCCCTGCTGTATAGGTTGGCTTGATTGATAGAAGTTTGCCCTTGAAGAACGGTGCTGACGATCGTAGAATCTATAGAGGTTCCATTGTGATATTGGTGGCATTGTCAATTCTAAATGGCTTTCGGAATTCCTGATGAGCACGAGTAGCCTGATCGCTGGCCGGAGTAGTTTTGTTTGCAGTTTTGTCCTGAGGGGCTTGCTAGTGCAATAGCATACAGGAATGTCTTGTAAAGTAATGTGAGTTTGTTATGTCTGTCGATGAATGGGTACCGAACCATAATTAGGTGAATAATAATTGTATTGATAAGAAAAAAAAACTTTTTGCACTCACTACGAATTGTGGAATTTTCAAATTGCCTAGCTGAGAACTAACGGTAATGGTTCTTGACAGTTTACCTGCTAAAGCCCAATTTCGGTAAAACACAAACACTCAGAAATTGACGTCGAAGAATTGATCCCAAACAATTTCCTGTTTTTTTTTTAAAAAAAAAAAGTTGTGGACTATATGCGGTCAGGTTTTGTGAATTATTGAGGCTACGAGGCCGCCTCGATTGATCTAATGATCCCTTGTTTGGCTTCTCTGCTGTTCTTAATTCTCTTTACCACTCACCAATTCCAATCTCATCCAGCCGAAATCCTATTTTTAAAACCACTGATATTTCAGCTTTCCTATTTCATAAGAGAAATGTTGGATTGTTGTCAAAACTGATTCATGGAAACAAAGATTTTTCTTTTTAATTTTAAAAATAATTAAATATTTAATTAGTTTACGCGGTACCAACTAAATATTCAGTAATTAAGCATTTAATTATGTATTAATTGATGCAAATGTCCTCGAGCCAACTTAAACTAATGGGAAACAAATATTTAACTTTTACTCACAAAAGTTTTATATCTCTATAAATAAATTAATACCTATATTGTAAACTCATAATAATATAACAGCTAATGGCAAATGGTTTTTAAAATACCAATGATATTTGCGGGGAAAAAACGGTTCGGATTTTAAAAATATTTGGTTTCAATTTGTAAATAATGGTCAGTTGCTATTATTTTTTTATTCAACGAAAAAAAAATATAGATTTTTTGGATCAATTAGCCACACGGGGCAATATCATTCATACCTGATTTACAATATCACATTGTCTATCGCATAGAAGTATTTACAGCATGTGTATATATAATATAAAAATATAAATATAAATAAACTAAGGGATCCCCCAATTCTCCAGGAGGATTGTCATATGAAGGAGATGAGGATGGGGAATAACCTCCCGTTACTCATCAGCCACATCATACGCTGTGTGTGTTATAGGAAATCTCCGAAGCCGCTTCTATCACTGAGGAAGATTACATGGATAGGTGATGATGGAATTTTTTCCCCCCAACTCTCCAACTTCAAAAATGTAGGATGAGGGAAAAATAAAGTACAATTTATTTAGGGTGAACGGATCCTTTTACTAGGAGGGCCTATTTGAAGGTTGGGTGAAGGAATTAAGGAGTGTGGTAAATGTAGAGGTGTAAATGTCACGGTGCAGTGGTGAGAGTCCACTGATGGTTGAGCCTAGAGTCTGTCTAGGCATGTAGTGCATGCTCATTCAGTTGGATAGCAGTGGTGGGTGCCCGTTGGGGGCTTGTTGGTTGGCCAAGGGCTGTAATGTCCACCGTTTTCTCTGCTTTCCCAGACCTAGTGAGTTGCCATCTTGAAGCTTTGGGGGTTGCATGTCAGGGAATAGGGGGTTTTGGCAGTGTTTCATCGAGTAGAAGAACTTGATGTGTCTTCTTCTGATGGCTTCGGTGCTGGTGGGTACCTCGAACTTTTCGTGGATGTCGGGAGCCTTCATTTCACGGAAAGGGGTGTGCCATATTGCCGAACGCAGGGTGTTGTTCTGGAAAGTGATCTCGCTAAGGGATTTGATTTATTGTAAAAAGTTTGATTTTGAGGGAATGTGTTCTTCAATAGTTAGTATTTTCCAGTTGACTATAATTCTATTAGGGAGATAAAATATGCGTTTACTGATGTTCTTAGATCTTCGAAAGTTTTGAATGAGCCTAAGGCTCGAGGTTTTTGCTGTCTCGTTTAGTCCATCAGTCCATATTTTTAGTATGGTTTTATACAGAGGGGTCCAAAAAAATGTATCCACTGTTTAAAAGTCCATAACTTGCAAACTAATTGACGGAGTTGTCTCATTTTTGGTAGTGTAATAGTTTGTAGTCCCGGCAATCGCCATACAAGCGTTGTTTTGTTTTGTCAGATGACAGTCACCAGATAGTTAGTGTTTTATTGTTAGTTGTACCATGTTACTCAAGTAAACATGGCTGGCGTAAGGCTTACATTTGATGAAAGGAAGTCTGTTTTAAAGTGGTATTTTAAGTACGAAAACATTAATGAGGTTCAATGAAATGTGTATCAAACAGAGCCACCGACACGTTTAACGATTCGTCGCATTCGGGACAAATTTGAAGCCGAAGGCTGTGTTAAAGATGTACACAAACAACGATCTGGACGACCTGTAACAGTAACAAGTCCATTTAACTCCCATCTTGTGTTACAACAATTTACTCGCTCACCACAGAAGTCTGTGAGACAGTGTGCCCGTGAAACTGGAGTGAGTCGCTCAAGTGTTCGGCGAATTTTGATATCTTTAAGTTGGACTTTAAGCTACACTTTCACAAAAAATGAGACAACTCCGTCAATTAGTTTGCAAGTTATGGACTGTTGACCAGTAGATACATTTTTTTGGACCCCTCTGTATACGATTATTTTGAGTTTGGCCGAACCGTCTTTAACTAGGAGGTTGCACTGTGTCTGCCTATAGGGAAAGGAGAAGCACTGAAGAGGACTGGTGGACAGGATATGTATCAACATTCAAATTTCTTTGTTTCGTTCTTATAAAAAGTCAAATTTAGTTCATTATTAACGCAAAACAGATCAGTAAAAAAACTAAGGCAACTGATCTATGGATCAAATAATCTTTTCACATTTCTTCTTATCGTCTGTTATACGTTGGTCTGCTATCCTGATTACAATAATCGATTAGTGATCCGTTATGGACTCCCGATAGTTCTGCTAATATATTACTTCTTTGTACTCTTTAAATATATTACTTCTCCCATGAATATGTTATAATCACATTGCTATAGTCGCCACGTTCAAATTATTATTAAATAAAAATCGCTACTTCGATAAAACGTGTATGATTACCAAGTGAAAATACTTGTACTTAAATTTTTGAGCTGCAACTAAGCTTTTACTCAAGAAAGTAAAAGGGTTTGTACAGGGAGGTAGAGAGTTTGAAACGTTCAAAAAAGGGCAACATTCGCTAGGGAAATAGAATAAAAGTATAAGGCACAAATAAGTTTAGCTTGACGTTTTCGTTAAACCATCCTAAAGCATAGAGTTTCACGGATTGAATTCTTTGGTGGAAAAAACATGCCCCGAACGTCGAAAACTGGCAAAGTCTGGAAAATAGTGTTTGTTCCATAGATTCTAAATTTGACGGTTACTCATTTATATAATGTCTTATTGGTGAAGGGGAAGAAATATAATGAAATTAATAATATCTAATCTAAGATTTATTATAACGGGTTTATTTTTTTGCCAAACGTCAAGTTATCAATGAAAATAAAATATTATATTCCATTAGTCTGTTCAGATAGTCAAGTTTATTTTATTAGGCACTATAAATGGCGATAAAATTTGTTTTCCTTCAGAGAAACAATAAATAATAGTCTTGGTTCACTTGCTGTCTGGAACAGTAACATCCTATAAATACTTTATGTCTTGTATTATTAAAAAAAATAATGACCGATCTGATATTTTATTCGTATAGACCACAATGCATCGGAAAATGGAGAGTATTTTTTTTTCATTAAAACATGCCGGTAACGTTTTTAGAATAGAGCGTTAACTTGAGATTTACCATGTCCGAGCTCCAATTTTTCTAATTAATTTTTTTTCTACAACTAATTACACTAAAAAAGAATAACACGTACCATCTTATTTCAATAGTTTTTTTTACATGTAAGTTTTAATAAATTACATTTTTTTTATTTGCCAAAAAGGCCATTTTTAATAACAGTAGTTTTAGCAATTTAACAGAATAAATAAAAACTAAAATAGCGAATAAATTAATAACAAATTTACATAGACAATGGTATTAATAAAATATAAATTTACATAGACGTGGAAAATAATTTTATTATGGCTATGTTGATTTTTCTCCCATGTGCCTCCCTGCCTATTCTGGTCTTAGTGAGTCTCCTGTTCATGCTGGAGACATGAAGTTACGCATAAAAATCCTTATTTAATATAAAAAAATACATGAAAAACATGGCCATCTTCATATAACATAAGGAATGTTGAGTATCTTTCAGAATGGTTTAGTTTAAGAAACTCTTGGCGAGTGTCTCTGTCTTTAGTTCACGTTATACTGAAACACAATATTCGGTTCATTCATTAATTCATAATTATTCATGAATATGACCTTATATCATCCCCCCCAAGCTCCATGTTCGCCTGGTGACAAGATTGCAATTAACGATTGGCAAGAATTGAATACAATCCACTACTGACTACTGTATAGCTCTGCTAATTCATCGCTTCATTGTATACTCTCCACAAATGAATTCACTCATGAATATGTCATAACCACCGTGCTATAGTTGTCATCACGTTCAAATTATTATTATAAAACAAAAAGGAGCAATTTCCTTCATTCTCATAATGCCATCGAAATAAACCGATAACCGAGTTCAATACATGGACTCAATCATTACGTTGTCCTTGTTAAATTTTTACCATTCGTTTAGGCCTTTTCTGAAGTAATCAGGCTTGAGAGTTCGGAGTATGAGATTTCTCATAAAACTCCCAAGGGTACAAAAATACTATAAAACAAATGGGCCACATTTATGCCTTATGCTGATCTATAAATGCTGTGAAAAGAAATCCAAATGTTCTGCATGATGTTTCAACTAGGAAGAAGGTACATGAAGAATACATACGCGAAACATTAAAGAAATTAGTTTAATTTTCCCACAAATAAATTAGTGGATATTTTAGTATTAGTATTACATAGTAATTTCATTTTAGTTATAGCCTAGAGGTGAATTGGTGTCTGGAAAATATATGCAAAGGCCAAATAAAATAATAAAACGAGATTCTCCCTCACTCTCTCTCTTTAAAAAAGAAATGTTTTTTATTGTTATGTTTTATATTATATTAATTTGTTTGAAGTCGAAGCTATCTCTTGATCCATTGAATTACATCTAACACTGTTGCCTCTTGCAGTGGCTCCACTCCTCTTAAATCTCTTTCTGGCCCCACCCCCTTTCAACGCATTTGAATTTGGTTCCTCGAAGGCATTGACTCGGACGGTGGGATTATTAAAAGCTGCCTCCAGCAGAGCGAGATAACATCCAAGATTTATTCTATATGCGGTAATGGATATCTTTATCTTGGCTATCAATCTATAAACTCCGTTTTGATAGTCCTTCTAGATGAGGCTGGCTTCTTCTTTTCAACACTCATCTCTTGGTGCGAGGCATTGCGTTTGATATCATTTTATACTGCTTGTGTTATCACTTGTGACGAGTTGTACTACAATAAGTTCACATCTAAAATTTCGTGAATTCTATAATGGACGGTGAATGAATTGCCCATCTAACAACAATTGACAAGTTGACCTAGAGCCACTAGGTTCAATCCCCCGCTTTTTCAAGAAGATTTTTTCTTTTTGGTTATGTCCGGTCGGGGTCGACTCAGCCTCATGAGGAGCTACTTGAATATTCAATAAAACAGCAATGAATCCGATTTATGAAATGGATTGATGTAAGGATGAGAGGTAACGCCTAGTGCCGACCACAGTAGCACCTCAGCCCCTCCTCAATCAACTACCGTGAAATATTTTCGAATTTGTTATTTTACCTGAAAATTGACGATAATTCTATAATATTTACACAAGAATAAAGTACTTAGTTATCTCGTTGGCGTTTTTGTTTTTTTGTTGAGTTCTCCATCCATAGCGTAGTTATGTGAGAACAATCGCGATACTTTTTATGAGTAAAATTATATAATTCACTGAAATCTGGTACAAGCTCTCTAAGACTTTGCCAGACGTTCATATTAACGGTTCGTTCTATGGCTGTGGTTGATCGTTCATCGTCAACTCACATTCCATTCTTAATAACTTAATTTTGATTTAATGGGTAAGTTTTCGGGGATCTTCGGTAATTTTTCGGGGATTTTCACCCAAAAAAGTTCCAATTTTGAAGATTAAGATGAGGTACATCTTGAACATGTATAAAATACTCCATTGTATCTATTTTTTTTTTTACAAACTGGTGTCAAGGATACGTTTGCTTAGTTCGATATATTTAATCTAGATTATATTAAAAAATAAGATCTGTTATGTGTATGTTATACACATACACCCCCCCACACATAAATGTAATAGGAGTGTAATCGAGAGTTATATCAACACCGTTATTTACTTAATTAAAAACGATGAAAGGAAAAGCCGAAAGTGTTTCCTAATGACATAAATTCCGATACAGTGTAACCACAGAACCAGTGACTGAGTTATTCCCGGTGGGTCGCCTTCCGCCAGGTCGCTTAAGGAAAGGTAGTAATAGATAATAAATACGGTCTAAATCCAGCTAGTTTACTTTCTAAAACGTGAGCAGATAAAGAAGCTTTGGACAAAGAGGTATAATAAAGATGGAAAGGGTAGCTGATTTAAATCCGGGTAGTGCGGAGTAGGAATAGTAACAAGACGCCCCGCTGGGAGGCGTCGTGTGTCCGACGACTCAGTTAGAACCAGGCGGGCTATCTCATGTCGGCCTGATTTACCGTGCCGTCTGTCCGAATTACTGATTCTATCTCCGCCTCTTCTCATCCCATTGCAGCTTTATCAACTTATTCCAAGCGACGGGCGCTTATTAAGTCAACATCTGGGATTACCCGAGGGATGGTAGCTAGTGGGAACACAAACCTTTATTTCGCCAAAGGCTATTGAATACTGTCTGACGTTGATAGGCTGCCCTCCTGATGGTCCAATCTGCCAAACTACCGTCGACAACGACACTCGGAAACAGACAGAAGTTCAACAACGCTTAAGAATGTACTAGTCGTCCTCTGACGAATCACGCTTCTTGTTCACGTAGAGTTTAAACACAGGGGCTCTACATCCCAATCATGGTCGGCGTGGCATAAAGCAAAGAATCAAACATTGAATAATTGACTCCTCAGCAGCAATACTTTTCTTTTTTAAACCCTACCACAGGATCTGTGTCCCAGACGGGGTTCCCTCATGGGTCTCGCTCGTGTTTACGGGACCATGGGGCATTTCGTTTCCTGTGGTTGCGCTTATTCCAGTGCAATTGGTTGTGGAAAGCCCCGTAATCCTCCTAGTTGTCTCTCAATCAGTAGCAATACCAGAACGCCTTGTGCTGTACCAATTTGTGTACATTAAATTAGCCGCAGGTGGCAATGCCGACTCGAGCATTTACTCAGGTACATACCTAAGAACCTCCCATCTAGGTAGTTTTTAACAAAATAAGGGACACTATCATTGAATTTATTTGAGGTTTTTAGCCGATAGATAATTATTGAAGAAAGGACAGATAGGCCTACATCCTCTGCCTAGGGCAGTGGCCACCAAATGACGTACTATGGTGATCCTCAAGCAATTTTTTCAAGGAGCCCGACAAAATTGTCAATAACACAAAATAATAACCTTTCAGTGAACAACGCTTACTATACAGGCAGTAATCGTGGACTCTGTGGAATGTATCTTCTCCCCCTAATAATACTTTAACTAACACAGCTCTTCTTGTATTCACTTCATTCATTGTGTTTTGCACGTAAGGTAACAACTGATTTAAAAGAAAAGTTTTACTACGCAAAGAAGGTAGCCTAGGATAGTAGAGTAGGGATAGCAGTTGGTAGCTTGGCGAAGGGAGTAGAGGTGGGGAGGTTCAAGTTTTATGAATCGTGAAAGTTTGTCAATGTTTTGAGTAGTTAAAATACTGACAAAAAAAAAAAGTTAAAATCAACACAGGCCACATTAAACACTCGACATAGTTGGACTTATTAATAGCTTTAAATTTATTTTGTTTTACTGTCTTAAATGTGTCATTAGGCTTGGGGGTGGGAAATCAGAATATTAAATCTTTAGTAGCTTTTACCAGTTCTTTGAGAAAGCTTAAAATTTTGAGTAAAGTGCGTTGGTGAATATGTATCAAAACTTATGTTTTTTTTTTTTCAAAATCAGTTTTTATGTTTTCACCTGTGTGTCTGACTGCCTGCCTGTCTCTCATAAAATTTAATATCGAGTTAATATTTCATGATATGACAAATATGAAAAACTCCCTAAAACATTTACAGTTATTGGTTAATTGATTACTAATGTGAAGGGAACAAAAAATAACTATTTAGCAATCATATTAAGTAGGTATTTAATACATATTAAGATAATATGTATTTTTTTTTAAACAATAATTACACATCGTCAATGAAAATGTCATTGAAAACGGTTCGCAATATTAACTCATTCCGTATTTTACAAAAAGAGATATTTAGTGTAATAGTTTTATTTAATTTCTCGATGGTGGTAAAAATATAATAAAAACTCCCTCCTCGACTGGCCAGATTCCGTTCTTGGTTATTTAGCTTTTGCGGATGACATATGGTTCGGTGATTATTTCTTCCTGCTCCTGCCCACTTGCCAAAGGTATATTAGTTGTTTAATTAACACTTCTTGTCGTCTGCCGCCGCGTATTAGGACTCGATTAGTTCTCAAGCGACAGGTCGACATTCTGACGATGATGTTGCTGATTCGAGTTTACAGAAACCATCCCACCAGCCAACCATGATTGATGCCTTCGGCCATCATAATAAACGAAAATAAATCTACTAATATCCCTCCCTCCTCTTCCGGGCATCTTAGCATTCTAGCTAGATAAGACAGTGACCTAATCCTACCTAATTCCACTCATCTGTGTCATTGGTCGAGAGAGCAAAGGTATATTGGATAGATGTGTATAAAAAAAAAAAATCTTGGATTAAGTTCTAAAGAATAGTAATAAAGTAGAAAACAAGAATTAAATTCTGGTTCAAAAAAAGAATTAACACTATTCGCATGCTAAGAGTGCGTAGATAAATTATGAATATTGGGGGTTCAGGTAGAAATGTATGACAGCATTTTTTGGTACACTCGAAAACATTTATCACAGCTGAAAATGTCTGTATAATGTAATAAAACAAATATATTCAAGTCAAGTGTTAACTACCTATCTGTAAGGGTTTCGTTACGGTAGAATGTTTATTGACTTTTTGCAATAACAGTTCACTCTAGCACGTACTATATAATAAATTATTAATTATTAATCAGTAAGTAGGGGCCTTTAATTTGATATCCTACTTAATATTATGAGAAATGTTTTTTAAATTACGCATAATTTACCCTTCATTCATTTTAATATGGGTCTTTTTACTTTTGGCATCTCTGGGGTATGTAGCAAAGTAAACATTTCATATAAAATATCATACCACTATATGAAACACTTTTAATGCCTTTAATATTTTTTAATATAAACTTTTGTTTTTCTATAACTGATTAATTTATTGATGAGCCTTCGGCTTACAGTTTTGCGTTATGGGTCATCCATTTCCGGGTAAGGTCACTCAAATCAAAAGTCATTTCATGTTACTCAAATCAACCAATGGTTTGGAACTTGAAGTTTCAGAAATCAAGGACTTTTCGTGCGTATGTAGGACTATCTCTTGGGATTTTTCCCATTTTTAGTTTTTGAGTTACAAATTAAAAAATAAAAATCGATTGTTTTTTTGTCACGTTTTGAAACTTTCAAAAGCTTATAGTTCCATTTGTTTCAGAATTTCATTGGCTTTAATTTGCCACATTACTTTGCCATGGCTTTACCAATCTTAAAAAACTTTCAAAATAATTTTTTTTCAAAAACACTAAAACAAAATTATAATTAATAAAAAAAAAAATATATCTGTTGCATTTAGAGGTCATTAAAATGTATGGACCAAATTTTATGATGGTATTCCTGAGGGTTCTATAAAGCAATAAGTTAATGCCTGAACTTTAGTTTACATAAGTTACCACATTTGTGGTTCTACGACACCCTTGAGTCATTATACTCGTAATTAGCTGGTTATGGATGCTCTATGAATATAAAATAGATTATGTTCTATTTAAATAATTTCTCGAAATTGAGATACGATCATAAAATTTGTTATGTGCATTCTTATATTATGGACATTAAACATATCTTTTTTATCAAACAAAATCAAAATTTCAATTTCACGTTAAAAAAAAACTTTTTTTTACAATTTTTTTAATAAATATACTATATAGAAAAAGCCCTAGTAATTCTGGTGTAAGGTTTAGCTTTATAGGGCAAATAGTTTTTGAGTTATTGGTTTTTGAAGATGTAAAAACAAAACGAAAAACTTTTTTTTGGGGGAAAAAAAATTGAAAATTTGTATTTTTGACTGTATTTATGCTTTAAACATACATACCAAGGCTCACTCATTTTGAAAACCTCGAGACTAAAATTATTTTTTTATTGATGATTTTGGAATTGGTGATTCGGATTTATTGTAATGTCCCGCAAGTCCTTGTTTAAACTATGTTCCCTTGAATGACACATGCGTCCATTGTTGGTACGCTCGTTGAACGGAAAGTTGTAGAATTGTGGACATTTCTTCAATGAGTCCACTGTACAAACTGAATTCCAATCATTATTAGAAAAAGATCAATGGTACTGATCTCACCACAAATGACTTGGCGATGATACATAAATAAGTGTAATAAATAATTTAAATATCACTTTAAAATGGAATCTAATAGATCGTATTTGTAATCAATTTATTTTGATCGTATTTATCGTATTTATTTTCAATTTGAGGGGGTTAACTATATAGTAATATCAACATTGCAGTTTATCATATTATAATTTCACCATTTTTATTTTTCATATCAACTAGCCTTAGGGAATTATTTAACCTGATAGAATACAATGTGAGGCAATATTCTCTCAATCTTCGTTAGCCTTTTGCTCGAAGGTGGATTTAAAATTTCTCCATCCAACTGTACAGACTACTTCACAGGACATCCCATCTCTCAATAGAAAATAAACTACTAATCTACAAAGTTATACTTAAACCAATCTGGACATACGGAATAGAGCTATGGGGGACAGCAAAAAAGTCGAACATCAAGCGTATCCAATCCTTTCAATCAAAAGTTCTGAGAACAATAGTAAATGCCCCTTATTATGTCAGCAACAAAACCCTTATTAACGACCTTAACAAACCCTACATTCTAGAACTCATCCCTTCCAAGTTTATGAAATTCTACAGTAGCCTTCCCAACCACCCTAATCCTGTAGCACAGTCATTGCACTGCGCCACTCATCCCTATAATCCTCCTCGGAGACTGAAACGGCAGTGGCCTCGTGACCTGCTATAAACGCGTGAAAGTGGGGGTCCTGGCAATGGCCAGTTACTCCAATCATGTCCTGAGCGTCTGTGGCTCTCGCGCTCTTCGTCAGCCTCCACTGGCTAGTATTCGGTGACGCGGCTGACGGAGGAGCGTGGGGGACTTCCCAAGACTCCGCTTTCTCTTCGCATGTGGATTTGGGAGGTCTCTGGGCTGTCTGTAAATATTGTATGAATGAGCGAGTGAATGATGAATTGTAAATATGGTATGAATGAGAGCGTTTATCTTAATTATTTATTGCCTTATAAAAGGCAGATTGTAATTATAGCCCAATAAAGAGTATATGAAAAATTTCTCCATCAATGCGAAAGAAAAGGTCCCGCGCACTATAAAATGTCTGAATTCCAAAGTTAATCATCTTGCATTTACGTTTCTTTACATTTTATAATAAGAAAAAAAAAAGAAGAAAATGAGAAAATTTTCCGCACTCCTTTTTTAATGTGTCGGAGTAATTTATGTAGAAAACTCAATTGAGGATTATGTCCTTATCTTTTAAACGATGCCTCAAACTCAAAACGTTACTTCCAACCTGCCGTTTTCAAGTGGGATTCGCATACTTTTAATGATCTTCACATTAATCCCTGATCTTGAAGACATTTCGTTCTTATCTAGTAGGTTTCCTTAAACATGCTTTTTTTCTTCGTTTTATACGAGTCGATAAAGATCCCGTGACGGGGAATATTGTAGGTGATTGCGGAGTTAATTGGTAATTCAATGTTCACCTACGTACACAGGCCCATAACCGCACTTACGTATTTATCACGCTGATAAATAAAAAATAACAACAATTAAACATTAGGATAACCTAGCTCTTTCGAAGATTTTTTGTAACGTGTTTAGAAACGAATGTTTTTTTAAAGGACACAATAATTGTATATTGTAAATATTAACGCGAAATGATGCGGTAAAAAAATAAGCTTATTATTCAAACATTGTTTTCGGTTTTGAATAGGAAGTATGGTTTAAACTTTATAAATGATAATAAATAAGAAGTTAGTTTATTTCCTGTTGGTAAGACCTATCCTACTTCATGCTGCAAATATAAATTTTGTATATATTCTAAAAAAGATTCATTTCATTATTTCCTAGAAGGGCTCGGTTGCGCATTGCAATAAGTTTTAGATATTTCAAAAATCTAAACATTTTTACTAACACTTTCAATATATTTTTTATAGCTTGGAGATTTTTAAAATCTATAGCGCTTTAACTACTTATTATTGTCTTATTTAAATATTATGCTTGTAAACAGATATGAAAATAAAGAGTTTTTCTTGTCAATTCTCTTTTGAATACTATTTTATGGATGATGATTTATTTACAATAATAACAAAAATATGAATATATATATGTAAATTTATTTGATATTATCATATTTGATTTAAAAAATGTGTTAAATTTTTTCAAAAATATTTTCGTGAACTTGATATTACGAAAAAAAAATATAGGCCAACCAGTTCATTCTGGAATTATTTATGTCGTTAGTATTTCGTTAGTTTGATCTTTGTACGTTTTCCGTTGTAATTCAAAGAGCAGTTTTAATTAGGTACTTGGTATTGCATGAGCAGTGATAATTAGGTACTAAAAACTTCCAATATGTAGTTTTCATTTGTTTAGAGTTGAACCGAATCCAGTATTCTTTCTTTCTTTGATCTTTGAATCGAATATTCAAGCTAAATAAACTAAAGAGAGTTAATCTATGTCTTTGAGTCCAATATTCTCATGTGGCATAGCTTGTTAGTTATTTCTAATTTTTTTCAGTACCGTCCCTGCTGGTAGGTTTCAAGGCCGTTGTCTGTGACTATACTTTTCTCCCAACAAAAGAAGACAGCCAAGATATACGCTCATTTGTGAAGTACAGTATTTCTCTATTCTATTAACGATTTATAATGATGTAGCTTTCATCAAACCTACTGTGGAGCATCCAAGAAAACTAGAACCATAAATGATTTTCAAATTTTTTGGGGGCCCTACTCGGACCGATTACGTTGACGTTGGAGCGACAAAAAGTTGATCGTGGAATAATAACTCCACAGTGGGAGTCCTGGCAATGGCCAGTTTTTCCAATCATGTCCTGAGCGTCTGTGGCTCTCGAGCTCCTAGTCAGCCTGCCTTGAATCCGGTGACGAGGCTGGCGGAGGAGCGTGTTGGACTTCTTAAGACTCCGCTTCCTCTTTCGCATGCGGAGAACCATATGGATTTGGTAGGTCTCTGGGCTGTTTGTAAATACTGTTTAAATGAGCGAGTAAATGAAAATTGTAATTATGGTATGAATGAGAACATTGAACACAGTTACGTAATGTCCAATAAGGCAGATTGTAATTTTATGACAACAATGATTGGAGTACCCTAGAATAATAAGAAATGTTCTAAAATATATATATCTTGCGTGGAACTGTCGGGTTAAGGCCAGATAAAAGGTCATAATATATCATTGTCATTGTATATTCAAGCTGAAGCCAAACTTCAAGTGAACTTCGAATCTTATGTTGCTATTTCCATGTCTTCCTAAATACATGCTGACATTCTTAACTTTAGGATCAGTGATTGATAAAAAGATAATATAGTAATGTTTAGTATTAGTTTTACGGTTCTGTTTTCGAAATATTTGTACTTTGATTTCGTCGATTGTTTAAATTGGATCAATACCATAAATAAAGTGCAGTGTGTAAAATGAAGTGCAAAAATAATGCCAACATATGTTATATCCCAAGTTTCCTAAATCTACTGTATTAGATGGAATATGAGAAACATAAGCTAAAATCCTTAGATACAGGAAATAAGAAATTACAAAAAAAACTGAAAAGATACACTCATAAGACGAAGAACATACACACGCAATTTTTCACTGAAATTCACAAAGCATGTTCGCATAAATAACAACAACTAATATTATTGTAACTGGCAATTCGTTTGAATTTGTTTATCAAACATATTCGAACTTTAATTTTCCGTAATTGACTTGGTTTTTACTTTTCCTACTGAAAAAGCTTTGATAAAGCCAAAAAAAAAAAATAGCATAAAAATAAAAAATAAATCATGTTAATAAATTATTTATCTATCTACCCAACCCTCTAAAAAAAAATTAAATGTACGTGTAAAAACTATCTATTAATTTTCAGGTCATAGCCACCTGAAAAAAATTTAAACATATTTTCAGATGTTATTTGGATATCGCACGTTTCTGCCCCTCACATGAACTGCAATAAAATTACAATACTAACATTTCTCAATCTACAAATGCAATTTAATATGAAGGAGTAACTCAGAAAGTCCTACTAGTGCTCCTGGTTGTACGAGGGCGGGCTGAAAAGTTTCCGACCTAACAAAGCTTTTATTTATTTTATTATCATCTTCTTGTTGAGGTCGGAAACTTTTCAGTCCACTTGTGTAAAAGTGCTCCTGCTGACGACTTATATTTATAAATAAAGTATCTGCCGGCATTGATGGGGACTAACTAGCTTTAGAGGACCATTAGAAAGACTGCTCATGTATAAGACCCAATTACAGGAGAGGCTTGTAATAAATCTAGATGACATGTGTCAGGGAGGCCACAATGGCAGTCAAACGGTGAAGTAGTCCCTTCAATGAAGATTATCCACTCCTCCTTTTCTTCTTCTCTCTGATGGACAGTTGATAAGAATCTTATCATTAGTTTATCATCATTCACTGTCAGGTGGGCCCCGTTCTCATGATCTCTTATCAAATTTAAACTTACCCGGCAACCCTGTTATTACCCTCCTTTCTCATGCAGGCTTTTGAGTATCTTTCTGCGGCTAAGCGGACTATAGGCTGATGATATCTGAACTCAACAGGAGAGACGGGGCTATTCTAACTCTGGCTGGATAATAGCCTCATCAGAAGATACCTGCCTTTTCTACCTTAAGTTGGATGATATCTAAAATTTAAATAAACACGGACACATACCAAAGGGGGAACGAAATGCAATTTAAACATTTTTTATCTACAGTTATACGCCCTAAGTACTCCAACTGGAGCTGTAAAACTATTGCTCTAAATTCTAATTTACAGATCTTCATAATCAAAGATCGTTTTTATATTGAAGAATTTCTTCTGACCACTACACTGAACGAAAGTGTTCAATTAAAGACCCTTTGAAGCTAGACCCCAACTACGTCTGTTGCACAATTACTTCCTCTGATTGTTGGAATGTACTTAATATTCTCTATTGTGCAAAAATTACAATCTGCCTTATAAGGCAATAACTAATTCAGATAAATCTCATTCATGCCACATTTACAATTCATCATTAACTCGCTCATTCATTTTGGTTTGGCACGGAGGTTTGCTCTACAAGCTCAAAACACATTTACCACAGACCCTTTTACTAATCCTACAGTCCTACCTTTCAAACCGCTTCTTCCAAGTCCGCTGTGGTTTAGAATACTCTAACTACTATCCCATAAATGCAGGAGTTCCACAGGGCAGTGTCCTAGGCCCTATCCTCTATAACCTATACACCGCTGATGTACCCTCTACTCCCAATACCTTCTTGGCCACATTTGCAGATGACACTGCAATCTTGTCATCCCACCCAGACCCCGACATAGCATCCCATAACCTTCAAAAACACCTTGACGAGATCGAGTATTGGTGCAATCAATGGCGGATCAAAGTTAATGAAGCAAAATGCTCCCACATTACCTTCACCCTTTGTCGCAAGACTTGTCCACTAGTTTATTTTAATTCTACTCCTCTCCCTGTAACCGAGACAGTACGGTACTTAGGCTTACATCTCGACAAACGACTGACCTGGAACCCACATACGAGACTAAAAAGACAAGAACTAAACAGACGCTTTGGACAACTGTACAGACTACTTCAAAGAACATCCTATCTCTCAATAGAAAATAAACTACTAATCTACAAAGTTATACTTAAACCAATCTGGACATACGGAATAGAACTATGGGGGACAGCAAAAAAGTCGAACATCAAGCGTATCCAATCCTTTCAATCCAAAGTCCTGAGAACAATAGTAAATGCCCCTTATTATGTCAGCAACAAAACCCTTCATAACGACCTTAATATACCCTACATTCTAGAACTCATCCTTTCCAAGTTTATGAAATTCCACAGTAGCCTTTCCAACCACCCTAATCCTGTAGCACAGTCTTTGCACTGTGCCACTCATCCCTATAATCCTCCTCGGAGACTGAAACAGCAGTGGCCTCGTGACCTGCTATAATCGCGTGACAGTGGGAGTCCTGGCAATGGCCAGTTTCTCCAATCATGTCCTATTGTATGAATGAGCGAGTGAATGATGACTGTAAATATGGTATGAATGAGATCATTTATCTGTATTATTATTGCCTTATAAAAGGCAGATTGTAATTATTGCACAATAATTGTTGTTGATTGTAAAAAAAACAAAAAAAAACTCGCTCATTCATACAATATTTACAAACAGCCCAGAGGCCTCCCAAGTCAACATGTTTGTCACCTCCCTCGTATGCGAAAGAGGAAGCGGAGTCTTGGGAAGTCCCCCACGCTCCTCCATCAGCCGCGTCACTGGATACGAGCCAGTGGAGGCTGACGAAGAGCGTGAGAGCCACAGACGCTCAGGACATGATGGAGAAACTGGCCATTGCCAGGGCTCCCACTGTGACGCAATTATAGCAGGTCACGAGGCCACTGTCGTTTCTGTCTCCGCGGAGGATTATAGGGATGAGTGGCGCAGTGATGTGAGTATGGTTTTGAGGAGTAAGGTGAGGAGGAGTGAAAGTACGGGACAGATACAGTGCGAATTCTTCCGACATTTCGCCATCCGAAGCTGCCCAGGACCCATCATCTGAGTGGGTGTGAAACAGGATGATACCTTAGGATTTTATTGGTTACATTCCACAGGGAGATATCCCTGTTAGACATACAGGAGAGGTGGGAACTGAAGGAACCGGAACGGAAGGATGCCAATAGCCACTTTACCAATCTGCAGTACTGATTGTACGAGAGGCGATCAGCAGGATGCCGGGATCTTTGCCACAATGTTCTGGAGCGGCGTTTGGATTGGATTAGATTTTGAGATACTGAGGTAAACGATCATCATGATTGTGAATTTTTGGGTGACGATGCCTCCAAAGCCAACCCTTTGACCAGAGTAGTGAAATAATTCACTGCATCGTCTAGGTCTTGGGATGTTTTCAGGGACACTTTAAGGTCTACGGAGTCTGTAAGAATCTGGCGAAAGTGGTCCCAGTCAATTGAGCCCCTAATAAATGAAGGAGGAGGCAGTTTGTGAATTGGTTTTAGGGAAATTGTTAATAATAAAGGACTATGATGAGGAGGATCGGTCATCGAGGTGCGTGAGTGAATATTTTAGTGTTCCTAAACTATTGTAGAAGAAAAAGTCAAGGAGATCAGGATTTCGGTTGGGATCTGATGGCCAGTAAGTAGGTGGCTGTGTCAGGAGAGATAGTGGAGCAATGTTTCCGTCATTTGAGTGCAGACATCAAAGCACGTCCTCGTTTATTTGTGGATCTTGACCACCAGTGTTGGTGCTTCGCATTAAAGTGCCCACCCACAAGGAAACAATGTCCTATGGAGTCTAGGAAAGAGATGCATTGGGAATCGGAAATGGATTTATTGTAAGGGCAGTACACTGATGATAGAGTGAGGGGGGAAGTGAAGGTGCTGATTGACACTGCAGTGGACTGAAGGAAATCATGTGCTACCAAAGGAACTATTTGATGGGAAATGGAGTTATGGACAATGACAGCGGTACCTGCATGAGCTCTTCCATCTGGGTGATCAGTTCGATAAGTCTGGTACTGTCGAACGGTAAATGGTCGTTTGCTCGTAAGTCTTGTTGCAGTAATAAAAGCTACGTCGATGTTCTTGTCATGGAGTAATGCTGTCAGTTCGTTAGTGTGGGTGCGAACACCATTACTATTCCAGAGGAGAATGGATAAGGAGTTGGAAGGATCCACTTATGGGTTTTGTTTAACGGGAATAAGGTAGGAGAAAAAAATTGTAAGAAGGAAAGAACGAAATGCTGAGGAAGATGAACGGAATGCTGAGGAAGATGAACCTGCGGACATGGAGTGGGCGGTGCCTGTGACTGCTCTCGTTTTCGAACGGCATCGGAAAAAGTGACTGAAGGCCTCAAATTTCTCACTGTGACACTTCTTGAGCTACCTGTGGCTGGCTTCTCTTCTTCTGGCCGAAGACGTTGTTCGCTCCTGGACTTGAGGATTTTGTAAGCGTCGCAGCTCTTGTAGCTGCCCTCTGATGGTAGGCTTTGAGCAATGTTTCAATCTTTCTACAGCCATAGCCTAAGAATGTTTAACAACTCCTTTTCTTCCTCTTGCTCTAAGTAATGAATCTTAGTTTTAAATTGGATTATCGGTCCACTTTCACCACTCATCCCTGTTTGGGGAATTTGTAAGCAAGTACTTTCATCTGCGCAACTTTTTCGAGACTGTCTGGTGTTCGACTGCATGTAGTAGTACGCAAAAGAGCTTGTCCTGCAGTTGTGGGCAATGTTCTTAACACGAGTTTTCTTTATCTAAGCTCTCGCACTAACTGCAAGCCCCGTGCTGAATGTTTTGCAGTTAGTGCACAACTGCAAAACAGTCAACACGGGGCTTGCAGTTGTGGGATCTATGCCACAACAAATATTGCTAATTGCGTTTAAATAAATTAGATGACTGGTCAATGCGTCCGACGTTTCCGTTTCACAAGGGCACGAAGTATCGGATGGAAGCTTTTGTTATTCAATTCTGCTTTCTTAAATTTGAAAAACCTAAAAATAAATTAATTTTTCAAATTCATAAAATATATTTTATGAGTACTAAGGGGCCTCTGCCTCTGCTTGCTTCACTCGCCAACCCTCGTGCTATACCCAGTCGCCTGTTTTTATAGAGGTCCTTCCCAGTTTGGCTCCAGAGAAATAGTTGCCTTAATTGAAGCTTCCCTGATAATTCGCATGGATTATGGGCATTACCTCGAATATCTCCGTGGTGAACATCGAATGAGGGAAAGACAAAGGCGTATTGAATATTCAATATTTTCACGAAAGTGTCGATTCATCTCACCATTGCCATCGTCACCATATTAGCTTTTTCTTTTATATAAGGATTGGTCATCTGGTGGTAAGGATATTTTCCTCGGTGACAACAACTTTGCTTCGAACGCCCGAGGCTAAGTTTTGAAAAATCAAAGGATCACAATGTTCACGTTCTTTTTTTAAAGCAGCAGTTTCTAAATAATTCCATTCACCAATTCAGGTATTTTTACGGCTTTTGTTTTATTACATTCCCTTTTTCGTTTTCTTTCATTTTCAACTTATTTTTGTTGTGTTAAATTCAAAAATTTACGATCTTCATTTTTTATGAAGATTTTGTATTGCTTTTACTTTTTTATATAATTTTCTCTTTCGTTTTTGATTGATTCTTTTATCATCTAACAAATTCAACTTTGGTCCACCTATATATCTTATTTGATAAAACGTATAAACTAAATTACCTGCATTCTTACGGTATAAATCATAATCATTACCTAACTGATTTATGCACGAATAATATGTTTTCAATATGAGTTGCATAATAAAACGTAAGGCAGAAAAAAATATTTAAATATATATAAACCCGCTAGTTCCCCGCCGTTTTACCACGACTAGTTGATTTGAGGTGGAAACACCAGTTTTTTATACACTTTTGAATATTCCTTTGAATAGTGACAGCTTTGTAGTCAGAAAAAAAATCATCATTATGTCCTGAGCGTCTGTGGCTCTCACTCTCGGCCAGCGCCTACTGGCTCGTATCTAGTGACCTAGCTGATGCAGGAGCGCATCTAGTTTTAGGGGTCTCTGGGCTGTTTGTAAATACTGTATGAATGAGCGAATGAATGAAGAATTGTAAATATGTTATGAATGAGAACATTGATCACTATTACTTATTGCTCAACAAGGTATATTCTTATTTGATCACAATAAAGATTTGAATTAATAACATGGAATGAAAATAAGTCATGTTAGTCATGTTTTTATAGAATAGGGCTCTACCACTCTTTAAATTCCTTCTAATACCTCTTTTAAAAATTCTTCTTAGTCCTCAATACCAGCTGTTATTCTCCATTTGATTTCTCGATCGACATCATTTCTGGTCGAAGGTATTCACTACGAAAGCTTTGGTTACTACTTAGGTTTTGATCTACCATTGAAAAAAACATTTCAGGCGTGTACCATGAATTTTATGAAATTTCTTGATGCTGATGATTTTGGACACGACGAAGAACAATAAATTATTATTTTACAGGTAGCTCCATAAATTATAAGTCTATTAGTCCACGATCTTGTTTTTAATTAAAGTTCATAAGTTCTTAAAACTCTAGATCCTCCGCTTGTTGCCTCATGTAGTATTAAGTGGAGGGGGGTGAAGAGCCTATTATGCACAATGAGCGACCCTGAAGGTCCAATGAAAGCACTCAGGGGACAATGAAGGTAAACACGGGCTGGATCGAGGTTGTCCTGTCTAGTCAGCAAACACTTGGACCGAGGGGTGGCCGGCTTATTAAACAGGAATTACCATTTCAAACTAGTCTTCCGACGAGCATTCATGAATATGAGTCTACAAAAACTTGATGATTCCCTCTAAACCGCTTCAGGACCAAGTAAGCGAAGGAGGCGAGGGAGAAAATAAGGACCTAGGATGGGTTTGCTACCAGACCTCGCTCGATTAGGGCGATCTGCCACCCCGCATATTTTTAATTAGCAGAATACAAAGGAAACAATTAGATTTAAAGGAAGGTTTTTGTACAAATTAAATTAAAGAATTATACAGAAATATTATAGACAAGAAATACAAATTTTCCGTGGATGTTCGGCACACATTGGATTTCTGCACTTTGCACAGACTTTTTTTACCGGTCCTTTTCTCTAGAACATAAAACGTAACTATCCTTTAATAGTTCGGACGGTGGTTTTGGGAATTCTTCTGGCTATAGAAGGGCGAGGATTGGATATTTTTTCTCAGTTGACGATGTAGATTTCCCTGGAATTGTCAGTTAAATAATCTTTGTAGAGGAGAGTATTTTAAAAGAAAAGAAAGAAAATCTTTATTATGAAGTACAAGCAAAACGCTGGTATATACAAATATTAAGCTGTTATGATACTAAATACTACTGGGTCGGGTGTTTATGGACTAGTGGTGACTGGAAGTAAAGCTGAGACATATGTGAATATGAGAAGAGTTGTTTCAGGAATTGGGAGGGATGCGGTCGCCTACTTAAAAATAACATCACCAGTGACTTCCATGAAGTCCCGAGGCAGGTATACACTAGAAGGGGCTTTTAGGAGCTTATATATAATATTAGGATTATGATATTCTTAGCATTATATAACTGTAGATCGACATGAGGTTTGACAAGCTGTATCCCAAAACTTTTCAAAACTTAACTAGTTATATTCAAATAAATCACTAATGCAATAATGCATGCTTGGTCTAGCATACAAAAAAAAAAATCTCAGAGCACATCGGAGAGTTCCCCTTATTGTCGTATAATTATGGTCCATTTTATCGAATGTATCAACTTCACCTTTAGTGGAGTTATAGAAATAACAACATATAACTCATCAAACGGTATTGATCCATATCTCTATAAAAACACTATCAGATAACAAAAGATAAGAAACAGAAAAAGTTAACTTAATAAGGTAACTGGGGTGATCCCAGGAGACGGGTAAACAGGTAAACCAACTTGCACAAGAGCTGTGAGTATACTAGCAATAGGAAGACCTCATGATGGAAGAAGACTATACAGAACATAAAATTTATATTTAACATTTTGTTTTAGCCACTCACGCGGAAATAATACCGTTCTATACGGTACATATCCCTTGAAATGGCTGATGTTAGATCAAGATCAAAAAGAAGCTGTTCCTGGATATTTTGTGCATAAAACCCAACATTCATTGAAATCCCGAACAAGCTTATTAAAGGACCGTATTACTTTTCAATTCTTTAATATTTTTTCTGCTCATCACCAGAAATCCGCATAAGTATGAAGCTCGCTTAAAGGTAATTTTAATGGTCATTAAATTCAATGAAATATATTGTCTTATGATTATTTTCCCAGAAACAAGTATTTTTTTCTCGGACAATCCTTTAGTGGGCGAATTCTGCTCCAAACCGATTAAAGCTAATTATTCCTATATTATCGTGTGCGAGTGTAGTCTTCTGGATTTCAATCGCTTTTGGTATTCATGTGAGCTCTGCGTGGTCTTAAGACAACTCATCACCTATTTGTTTATTGTCTCTTATCTAGCCATCTATGAGCTCGAGAGAGTTTTGGTTACGTGAGGATCTTCTCCAAAATGTTTTTTCCCAAAGCAGTCTCTATCATCATTAGTCCAGTGAATTAATTAAACCTGGTGATTAAGCCACTCTTTACGGCCTCCGTGCGTACTTAAGTTGCTCGATGAAGAGGCATGTTTCCATTATTAACGATCCATTAGATCGTTAAGTGAGTAAGCTGGGTCATAAAATGGAGGGGCTTACAGGGTAGGTACCCGACCGCAATTACTTTAATCACTCATAACTGAAATGCGAGTGCGTGGAGACCCTGTTGTGGGAGCTGAGGAGCCGTAAACCTCACTATAGGTTTTAGCCGGAGATGTTTATGGACGGCAATCGGGAGGGAACACCCAGGTGTTCGAGTCCCGTCTTAACGAGTTCATTTCACGGATGGGCGCCGAGTGCACTGCCTGGTGTCACACCGCCCTGGCGGCAGGCCTTCCCCGAGTTATGGTTATTGAAACCAGTTTTAGAGCAGCTACTTCTGGGAAAATTTGGTTTTTTTTTTTCTCTTCCCCCGAGCTGTTTTCTTCCCGCCTGCTAATTAAGCCGGAGTTGCTACAAAATATCTCACTTTTTTGTCAGAGGACTATGATGGTGATGACGGTGGTTAGGTGCTCTATAGCTCAATGAAGGTGCTTTCTTCCTACGTAGAGATCATAGAAAAATTTTTTTTTAATATTAGTAAAATTATTGGGTAATTTGTGACAAGGCTTTTGATGTAGCTTTTTTTTTTTTTTTTTGCTTCTACCTATTATAAATAATGATTAATGATTTAAGCTACCCTTTTAGATCGAGTAAGCGGAGACATTGGAGCATCGCCCAGTCTGATAATTAGTGCTATACTAGTAGATCCAAGAATTTTTTTTTTTGATTCAAGAAGCGAAGGTTAATGTTTAGAATATATTAAACCTCGTTAACAGTATTTAAGGGAGTACGTAGTAGTTCAGCCCTTAAAGTAAATGCAACCCGAGATTCGATTATCTTGACTCTCAAGAAAACATACTGCACATAAATATTATTTGTACATTGTGAGTTTGTACCTTATTATACATGTAATTGCCAGGGACATCCCCCGCGTGGATTGGCAGTTTGCTAAATTTTTGACTTCGATATGAATGGGGATGTTTTTCTTTGAATATAAGTTAATAAAAAGAAAGATTTTAATCAAATTTAGTAATGGACGTAGTTTCGGCCTGTTATTAATTTCTGCCTAGTGATAGTGAGAGTCAGAGGATGGAAGTTCAATGTGTACAGCTCAACTGCCTTTCCGCTAATATATTGTTATACACGGACCCCCCAAATATTCATATCGTTTAATCGATTTAATAAATATACGAGAGTGTCCACCTTTTTAAGATAAAATACACCTTAAAGCCAATTACCATTTGGATTAAAATAATCGTAGTGTATTTTATTAATTAAGATATGTGATACATCGCATTTAATTCAACCAGAACATAGAATAATGTAATAAATCAAAGCACAGATATTTTCCCAAATAATAATATGTTGAGCTCATACAATTATTAATCAGTACTACAGATTCTTCATTAACTAAAGTAATTTATTAATTATCAATTATACATGTGTATTTAACGTTCATTTTTGAGAGTAATAATGCTCATCATTGCATCGCATTTATAGTTAATTCTTGCTATTCAATATACAGATAACCTTCAATTAGTCAACACAAATTCCTCGAGAGAAGAATTTGGGGGGAAATATTGTTAAATTGGTAATTTAATTCCTAATTCCAACCACCCTAATTCCTTAGCGCAGTCATTGCACTGCACCACTCATCCCTATAATCCTCCTTGGAGACTAAAAGGGCAGTGGCCTCGTGACCTGCTTTAAATACGTGACAGTGGGAGTCCTGGCAATGGCCAGTTTCTCCGATCATCCTCCAGACCACATTCTTAGAATTATTGCCTTGCGCAATAATTGGAAGAATATATTGTACAGGACGAGAGATCCGGGAGAACGCAAATCCGGGGCTTGATGAAACTCTGGAAAACAGCGCAGTGGCATGAGAGACTTTGTAGCACTCACGGAGATCACAGAAAGTTTTGGAAGCTGTTGAAGACTACAAAAGGTAAGACATCCACTGTCCGTGTTCATGAAGGCGACAATGTTCTGACTGCTTAACAACAGGCAACAAAACTGGCCGACCATTACGCTAGGGATATTACGGCTAGGACGGGATACTACCACATACCTCCTCCGGTAGATGCTGAACAGAACAACATGTTTGTATCACCGAAGCAGCTCAAGGCGATTCTTCGCCGGTGTCAGGGAAACCGAGCACCAGGGCACGATGGGATACAAACAGTGCTGCTCAAACAAATGCCAAGGAGAGGGATAGTACAGCTAGCAAACTTATACAACTCTTGTATAAGATTGCGGTACTTTCCTGACACATGGAAACAAGCCATCTTGTTCCCATTACTAAAGCCAGCCAAGAGCGGGGATCACCCAGCCCACTACCGCCCGATCAGTCTGCTACCATAGATGGGGAAAATCTTTGAGAAAATTCTTTTGAATTATCTCAAAGATTACTGCTCGGAAAACGAAATCATTCCGCCAGTACAGACTGTATTCCAATCCAGTATGAGCGCAGAGCATCCCCTTCTGAAGGTGCAGTCAGAAGTTAGCCATAACATGAATAGAAACATAGCCACAGCTATGATTTCCATTGATTGCACTCAATCAGTCGACTCGGTGTCTCACGGGACACTGTGTCAAATGCTCTGCGACCGGGAATGGCCGGAGCAACTCTATTCAATTCTGGCTAGCTTCCTGAACAACTGATCGTTGCGGGTGAGGGTGGGTGATAGCTTCTCTGAAGCTGTGCCATGGACCTGTGGAGTACCCCAAGGAGCCGTCTTATCCCCTGTACTATTCAACGTATACACGTCTGAGATTGTCGGAGCCCGGTACAAAAATACCACAGTTACTGCTTTCGCAGATGACATAGCGGTTTACAGTAGCAGCATGAGTGCCAAGGTAGCTCTAAGACAGGCTAAAGTAGCCTGTAACCAGATCAGTGAGAGATTGGGGAGACTCAATATCTCTGTAAACGCGGGTAAGACTGACTGCGTAATTTTCTCTTTTCAAAAGGGAAAAAGTCCGCTACCTACTAGTTACATAGTAGGAACGGAGGAAAATTCAACAGCCAACAACCTAGTATATCCGGGAATTAAAATGGACAGACACCTCCATTTTAGTAACCATTTTACGAAGAAGTTGAAGCAAAACGGAAAATCTTACCGGCTTACGCATTTATTGACTTCCCCCAATCTATCACTGGGTCTGAAGCTACTGATTTACAAGAGCATACTCAGGCCTACTCTGCTGTATGGTGCACCGCTTTTTCGTTATCTGACGTATACGACAGCTCGGCGACTCAAACAATTCCAAAACGGTATACTGACTCCCTGCAATACTTGACAAACCCGGTGTTTAACACGATAACCCCCGCTCCGTTCCCCCATCGATGGCAGGACGTTGTCGCGGCTGGAACGCTTTAGTCTTAGGTTCTAGGTTTAGGTTTTAGTTTGTAAGTTTTTCTCCCACTTTTTTAATCTGAAGGTGAGCCCCATCACCTTGTAATGTATTTATGACTTTTCCGTTTAACTTCAATCTTATATATGTAACCCAACCTCCTTCAAATGCATCTGCGCATAGCAGAATGAGGAGAAAAATTTGTTAATTCTTGTTCATTGATTGTTCATATTGTCACATTGTAAAATTTAAAGGGGTTAAGAAAAAAACCGAAGGAGCGTGGGGGACTTCCCAAGACTCCGCTTCCTCCTTCGCACGCGAGGGAGGTGACAACCATGTAGACTTGGGGGGCCTCCGGGCTGTTTGTATATATAGTATGAATGAGCGAGTGAGTAACAAATTACGGTTTCAATTTTCGAAGAATTGCTACTTGATGCCGTTTCAATTACACTCATTATTACTTAGTGATAGTTTTTTATCTAATCGATCAAAAATTTCCTCGAATGTGGGTTTTAGATAAAGTAGAAAAAAAAAACTCAGCCTTGAATATCAAGTGCCCATAACAAACGTATTTGCATCAATTTAATGCAATGCCCTGTATAAAAACAATTTGTTCAATTTATTTTAAAAAGTACGTTGGTTGTAGGTTTAGGTTTCTGGTTGATTGTTTCCTTTGCAATTATTTCTTTGAGACAATAATAACGGATTTTCATTTAACGTAAAATATGAATTTGTTATTTAAATATTTATTATTCACAATGCCATATATTTCATATACTTGTGATGTATATTACAAATTATCGAATTGACAGTAAAAAAAACATACAAATTCATAGACAAGAAAGCAATAAATAAATAAAATAAAATTAATCAAGTTGTTACTAAATCTATTGTTATTAAAGCAATATAAGTTTTATGCATTAGTGGATGTATCGTTCGAGAGTATGCTTATTTTAATTGCACATTTATCTTACGAATAGATTATTGAAAGAGTAAGTTTAAAAAAAATACTTGCTAACATGGTCGTGATCTTGGTGCGTTATGGATAAATCTTAATTATCCTCTTATTTAGTTCTCGATAATTTACTATTCCTGTAATTTAAAGCAAGTTTGTGTACACCATGTGAGTAATCATAAATTTTTTTTACAGTTTATCACTTGCATAATTTACAATTTTGCGCAGAAGAACATTTAAACTAATACATAATTTGGTCACTGAGAAAAAAAACCT
Source organism: Acanthosoma haemorrhoidale (assembly GCA_930367205.1). NCBI lineage: Eukaryota > Metazoa > Arthropoda > Insecta > Hemiptera > Acanthosomatidae > Acanthosoma > Acanthosoma haemorrhoidale. The sequence continues at coordinate 39,275,415 of OV884013.1, forward strand.
ACATAATAAAACGAAGACAAATAATCCTAAATAGAATATAAAAGTGATAAGCTAATTAATAAAGTAGATACTAATTTAATTTGGTTACTGTTATTCCAAAAATATATATCTTGTGCGGTTGTAGATGTTTCTTTTGAGGATATGTTTACTGTTATTGCCCATTTCTGTTATTAATTGGTATTCGGACACGAAAGTTGGAAAAAAAAAATGCTGCATTTTGGGTATATAATGCTATATTGCTGGATTGTGGGTAATTGTAGGCCTGTTAGCATGGTGGTTACCTTGGCGTATCGAGGGTAGTTGTTAATTATGCGCATTCTGTTTTGTACGACTTATAATTTCCTGTAATTAGAAGTACAATTGTACCCCCCCCCCAGATTGGTACAGCATATGTCATTATATTTATTAGTCCATTTGTTATAAATATGTTATTGCACTTGAGGAAGTGCTTTCTAGTCGGAAGACAACGACAAGGAAAACATGCAAACACAAATATATGCACAGAAGTTATTAATTATACTTTGTGGAGATAATCTTGCAGCTTCTATCTAGGTTATTATGTAAGGGGGTAATAAACTTGTGTTCCGGTCGTTTGATGACTTCACCTTCATCTTTTGTTAGCGCTAATTAGTTTGGTATTTGGTATAACTAATGAAATAAACATTCAACCATACCCATAAAACATGTATATTTACAAATCAAATATTTATTGTGACAAAATTACAACCTGCCTTATTGGGCAATAATTAATTGTGTGTCAATATTCTCATTTATACCATATTTACAATTTTTCATTCACTCGCTCGTTCATACAGTATTTACAAGCAGCCCAGAGACCTGCTAAATCCGCAGATTGTCACCTCCCACCTCCCCCCCTCGCTAAAACATGTATGTATATATGTCTTGAATTTTCTAATCTAATTGTCTTTGTAATGAAACTCCGTTAAGTTAAAAAAAAAAGTATATTTATATTGTAATGATGGAGGCTGGGAGCTTTCTGAAAAAATTATTCGTAAGCCACCGATCTCTTTTATGGATACTTTCCCGCTAATAACGAGAAACTCAAGGAGAAAGAGTACAGAGAAAGAGATGTCCAGCCATGAAGACTCCATGATATCTGCCCTTGCATAGTACCTAAGCTAAATCATCCTTTTGCTCTAATAGACGCTTCACAAGGAGGCCACAGATACACAAGTTGATGGTCAAAGAGTTTCTTCAAAGGTTTGGTGGCAGTTTAGATTACATACCTATTTTATATTCAGTCAAATATTTGCTGATAAGTAAGTTAGTTAAGTAATATTTTTAAAGTGGAATCATCTAAGCTCGGATCATAATGCGCTGTGTTGATGATCATACAATGCCTTATTCTTATTGTAAATTAAATTTTATTTTAAATTAAGCTTTTCCTAGTGAACCTGAAATTAAGTATTGTTCTGGCTAATCAGTCGAAAATTGAACCTACTTATTAGTAAAATTGGCATTAATGTCCCTCCGTTCCTAACATCTATCTCACTAAACATAAATTAAAAATATATGAACTAATTATTCCTCCATCACAGTGCATCGACCATGTAAGGATGTGTATACATCATAGCGTATAATTCTTGCGGGAGATCAAAGCTGTTGATAATAACCTTCTTAAAATCTTTACTTGTAATTGAAAAAGCCTTTTCCGGCGTTTTTCACCAGTGTTTGTACATTTTGACTACGCCCAAGTAAGTCTCCAATTGTTTCCTCGTTAAACCCTTGTGGGTTTGATTGAAAAATATATTTAAATCTAATATTTTGTGGTTGAGATGATTTGACTGTTTTCTACGAACCATGGATTTGCTCTGCTTGTTATCACAGTGTAACTAGTTCCATTCAGGTAAATATAAGTATTGACCTCAGCATCGCTTTCTACAGTAACATCGTACAGGTGGCATGAAGTTTACTTTTGCTTGCTATTGCTCTTGATGGATGGAATCCATGGTGTTTGATACTTCTCTCTTGTGTCGTTCATGGGATTTGTGTTGTTAAATGTAAGCTTAAGAGCGCATCTTGAAAGTTCCTGAGGCCTTTGCCTCATTTATCCGGAACAGTTCAAGCATATAGACACATAATGTCTCCTAGCGGGGTTATAGACACGTTTCATCCTTGCTTGCTTACAGGGCATGTCTGGAGAATGTTTTTTAAGGAGAGTCCTACAACGGGAAACGTGATTCATGGGTGTGGGACTGAAGATAGCATCTTGTGCCACCCCATAAAGTATCATTCTTCTGGCCTTATCTGCGCTATCTACTTCGACATGGTAGAACTTTTACTAAGCAATGACTTAATTATGTAATAAGAAGTCGCGAATTAAACGACTTCCGAAGTAAATTGCAAAAGCTGGGAAAGTACCTTCTCTACTATCTTCTAGCAGCTCGTGTTTGGTTCCGGAAATGATTAGCTTTTCCCGTGGAGTAGCAAAGGCTGCACAGTCAATGGTGACACATTAGCTCGTGGTCAATCTAGAAGGAATTTGAATAGATGCCTCCACCTTACAATCGGACCTGGCTTCCATGCGAATATCTTTATAAGAATTCATACTTTGGAACAACATGAAAGTATCCGCATATAACGATTATATTTCTTGAAATAATAAACTTTATTCATTTTAACTCGTTTCCCATAACGCCACGATTTAAAATAGAGAAAAGGAGTCACAATCTTCAAAACTAATAAGACAAATATAATCTTATCTCATTCGGCTTACATAAAACTGTTCACAGCATGAATTGGCAAACAGGAAAAACAAATCCGCTTTTGTTATTGGATTGATGACAGCTGTTAGAAGCTCTCTTATTCATGACAATCGCAATCGAGCGTGATCTGATGTAGTGGGCAAAAATAGCGACCAAAACAAATGATATCTTTATTGAGATGATTATAATTTATTATTTAGATTATGTGATTTCCAGATGTTTAATAATTCCGAGGTTTAACCGATCATACTACAGGATAAGTAGGATTTTGCAGGAAATATCTTTCAAATATGAATAGCTTAATCCCAGGGATGTTATTACACAAATTCAAAAATGTGCGCATTATGCAATTCTTGTATGTTATTTACATCGTTGTTGTCCCGTATCCAGAGGAAATCGTCCAGTCGATGAATCTAAGGAGAAACGGGAAAGTCCCTAAAGGCCTGATGATCTGTTAAGGCTCTACTTAAAATATATATATATATATATATATATATATATATATATATATATATATATATATATATATATATACAAGGTTGTTTAGTAATAAAAATATTCGTGTGGATCAAAAAATAATCTGATAGGTACTAAAGTTACCTTTAGGTCAACCAAGTTCGATTTGTTTTTGTTTTTTTTATTAAAATTGATTTTAGGGTTCTCGTTCTACAGACAGCTTTACGCTCAAATCCCACTAATGTAACCGTTATTTCTAAAATGGTTAAGAAACAGTTTTACTCAAAACGGTCTGAACCCTAACCACCACAATCAGATGCATTACTAAGCTAATGAAAATATCATTTAGATATAAATTAGTCTAATTAAATTATCAATACCGTCGAATGGGGTGGCTGGGGTGAGAATCTTAACGATAGTTTCCTGACAATTCTTACTCCATGAGCAATGTTCACCCCGTTTGAATGTACCCAAATATCAGATCCTAAGTTATGCCTGTAACCGATTAGATTTTTGTTATTGCGTTCCAACATCTTAAAGTACAACTCAAACTTATATTTTAACCGTTATTTTCTATCTTAAAATTTCTTAAATTGGCTAAAAAAAACAAAACTTTATAATAAAGTGATTAACTCATTGGATCTTGTAGTGTTTCTGACATAAGGTTATAAATAAATATAGCCTAATCAATAAATTGCCGCTATCTAGGATTGAGCTTATAGCTGTTTTGTCAAAGCCCCTTAATGTGAAACGTTAAAATACTTTTTAATATCCTGTTGAAATGGATTTAAAGGGTCTATGTAGTTGTGGCCCCAAGCAGGCTACAGATTCCGCTGGAATGTCAAGAATGTCGATTTCAACATCTGTCAGTGTACACAAACATTGACAACTGACGTAACCTAACAATTTTATGTTGACATTCTGGCGTAGGTATTCTTTCCATTGCCTGTTGTTACACTTGGCTACGAGATAACCGTCTGTCCTATCGCCGATAACCTGTATCACATGTCTCATGATATCAAGGTCCTGGGGTTCAAATCCTCATATGGGAAGTCAATTTTTCCTTCCCTTCGGGATAAATGAATAGAAATTGTTTCCAAAATGATAGTCTCCCTTACTTCTTTATTCTAACAACACATACATAAGCCTCGTAGCAATATAAGCAATTTTTCCTCGTTGCTTGATTAACGTTTTAAGTTTCGGCACATTTACCCCAAGATAACATCAGACACACTATTTTTTGCTACAGTAACTCCGATTTGTGGAACTTTTAGATCTGAAATCCAGTTTTTTTTTCTATCACGCATAGATTTTCTGCCACACTCCATTTCTCTGCGCAACAAAGAGATATGGACCTTGCATTATTTCATTGTTATATTTTTATTCATTATGATATTTTTAACGTTGAATCTAAAGCCTATTTTTTTCTATGACTTTCTGGTTTATTATCAAATCATTTTAAACAGTTACACTTACTTCTGGGAATTGGGGGAAAAATATTCAACCGATCAATTGAAAAGGACAGTGTTTACCTAGCTGGATACCTAATGCACAAACCTTATTTAATTCCAAGGAGCTATGTTATAGGTATGAGAGAAACCAGACACGATCGGATGGATAATGTTAAACAGTTGCACATTTTTTGTTATGTATATCAAGGTTTGAAATGATATGTTGAACCATTTTCCACTTAAAATTATTTCAATCACATTAATATATATTACAGTATTATCATATAATACAAATTATATAATCACATTTGGCTAAAAAAATTAATTACATTACAATTGAAATGAGTGAAAAATTCAGTGTGGGTCCACTTCAGAGGTTTTCATAATGTTAATGTCAATAAGACTCAATCCTTTGGGAGCCATCCGTTTTTATTTACGTTAGTAAATAAATTAAATGTTCTGTACTCCAGGGGATTTGAACCCAGAACTTTCGAATCTTGGAGCAGATGAGAATTCATGGCCATGCCAAAAGATTCTTAATAACTTGCATTCTCAAGACCGCTTCCTCTTTCGCATGCGAGGGAGGTGACAACCATGTAGATTTGGGAGGTCACTGGGCAGTTTATAAATACTGTATGAACGAGCGAGTGAATGAAGAATTGTAAATATGGTATGAATGAGAAAATTTATTACAATTACTACAAATAAGGCAGATTGCAGTTTTATCACCATATAGAAGTTTTTATCTAAGTAAAAAAAAATAACTTATATAGAGTTTTCAACAAAAATTGCCGAAAATATTGACAATCTTTCATTTGTCTATAACGAAATTTCTATTTTGCGCAATGAACGAGCTACGTCAACGCTAATACAATTAATCTTGATTTATAACCCTATTGATAATACCTAATCATTAAACGAATTATTTGAATAGGATTGATAATCCTACCCTTGAAGTAGGACTCGACTTGATGGTATCGACTAAATAAATTATATAGTGTGGCTAGCCGTTTGATTACAGCCATGGCTATATCTTCGGGTCATTAATTTTTAAACAATCGTCGTTGGATAGAGAAAATAACATAGGAATGTTTTTCAAAGTCGGCACACGGAGTATTTTATACTCCCTTTTAACGGCGGCATTAAAACAATAAAATTTTTACAGCTCCCAGTCGATTGAGAAGTAGGTCAAACTGGAAAAACAACATACGGGAAAACAGAGATGAATCTTTATTTTCCGATGGGTTTTCCATTGTTCGAGTTAAAGGGGCTTATAATTTTTATACGGCATTCAGATGAATAAAAGAATCAGCTATGGTAATGGTTTACTATCATATCCCTAATAGAAACTTATATTTTTCTGAAATATTTTTGTTTGTTTGTTGGACGTTGCCGACAAAAAGAACATCCGATTACGCTATAGATTGCTTCATATGTAAAACGGGTTCGTGCTTATTAGGGACTAGAAACTTTAGCTGGCTGAAAAACCTCATGGGTACGTATCCAAAGCTATGCAACACACAGAACTATAATCAACCGAGAAATTACCATTTGAATTTTGAAATCATTTCATTGTTTGTTGTAGGAATCTTTCTTAAACCAGAGAGGCACGAATAACGGGCAGGTGGCCTGAAAGGTTGTCTAATACTATGGCACTCATGTAAGAATCAATGTAACAGGTTAATGCTTGGTGCAGTTTGTTTTATGCTAGTACCATTTGGGCCTAAATGGGCCGTTTTAAAAATAACTTTTACTATTCTAACAAGTAAACACTCTAATATAAGACACTTGAATAAAAAAAACCTTTTAAAATAACTTAACAACCCCTTCCCAACATGTCCGTAATTACTATATATCAAATTAAGAGGAAAGGTTTTTTTTTATTTTCAGCGACTTCTGTAATATGAAAATGTTGACACACATTTAGAAAATACCGATTCAATTTTTGTTATAGTACGGATTTTTAAATTTTCTTCATAATTAAATTTACAGATAATTAATTATATACAATTATAGATCCTCAGGTGAATCTATTTACAAATTATTTTTGTATTTCCTGTAGCATTGCTACATTATATACAGGTTTTTTTTTTTGGTTTTTTTCCACTGTCCATTGCAACTTTTTTTTTTTTCCTTAGCTCCCAAACTTATAAAAATAGGATGTGGGAAAAATAAAAGGAAAATTATTTTGGATTGATGGGTGCCTTTCACTAAGGGTAGTCCCGTTTGAAGGAAGTATGAGAAGGGTATAGGGTGTAGGATGCCTAAAGGAGGCGGGTGGATTCGGGAAGGTAGTGAGAGTCTACCTATGGTGGAGCCTAGGGGTACTAGGCATTGTTTTGAAGTCGGCCAGGTCATACCTGGCCCCGTGTGATATATTTGGTGTTGTTTTATAAAAAATACATAATGGAATAAACAAGTATAACGATACACATTATACGTGACTGGACTGAACTGACTAATAAAGGTGATGGGGCTCACCTTTTTTATCAAACTTAAAACTAACTCAGATACTAATTCTTAACCTAATTTTCCCCAGATAGTATGTTGCCATCGATGCGGGAGGGGTGAATGGGTCATAGTGTTAAACCCTGGGTTGGTTAGGTGCTGCAACGAGTCAAAAAACTTGATGTGTTTCCGGCGGATGAACTCACCCACCGGGGGCACACCAAGCAGCCTGCACCGTTGCGTTGAGTGGCAGGTCAGCGTTGTTTAACCTCTCGTGAGAGGTATGTTGGACCACTTTTCACATGATCCTAGTCTGAAAATGTTGGAGACATTTGGCTGTATTCTCAGTCAAGTGAGTAAATAGCGGGGCACCGTACAGCAGAACTGGAGTTTGAGACGGAGCGACAGGTTGGGTGAAGTTAGCAAGTGCGAAAGCAGGTAAGACCTGCGTCTTACTTATTCTATTTTTATGAATGAACATTTTTACGTCATACACAGTCCTGAATAATTAGGTGAACCGTTCGCATTTTATGAAAATAAAAAAAAATCGAGATAACCATCGTTTGAAAAAATTTTGTTTTTTACATGCAACTGCTATTTAAATATTTCTATTGTGATAATCTCGCTTAAGGTTCGTGATGATGTATAAAACTTCACATGTAAGTGTCTAACCACCCTCGAGGAAGACGCACTAACAGCTTAAGATCAGATTTCAGAACCATCTCATACGGAAAGGTTGTAAATTTTCAATCCAGAAATATTCAAATCGATAGATTATATTAGCTGCCGAAAACGTTACCTCGTGAAGATGTAATATAATAATATAGACTAAATTGACTATAGTTCAACTTACATTTTGTTCGATCAAACATAAATTTAAATGTATTTAAGAATTCTAGACATATCCACTATTTAAATGAAGGCTAATATTTCAAAGTAAAAGTTTAACCGTGCTGGAATACAGTTCCTAAAATTCGCTTTTAAAAATGAAGTTTTATTTTTAACTTCGAACAGCTTCTTAGGATCAAGGGATTGTAAAATATTTTTCAACCCACACTACCCTTTATTCAACCCTTAATCAACAAATACCTCAGCGTAACAGGTTTTTTTTTTGTTTTTAAAATTTTTTTTATGAAATAAACCTTTCTTTGTTTTAAGGGTCATTGGTGCAACAATAAATCTTTAAGTGGATTGGATAGTTTTAGTTGGATAGTGTAGCACATTGAGTCTCCTGTTTGAAAGTAAAGCTTCGCACTCCGGGTACAACAAATACTAATGCAATGATTTATTCCGTTATGTCAATATCATTGGAATGTTGAGTCCGGAGAGATGCACCAAACTTATTTCCACCACACAAACATTATCGAGCGAATGATAAAAACTGTTCAAACGGCTAATGTTTATTCGTTTGGATGGTGTTTACTCTGTTTAATATTTGTTCGTGTTTAATTGGGACGAATTAGCAAATGTTCGGGCGGGATGATATATTCGCGCCAAACGTGGAATTCCTTGTCGCTTGGAAATAGACTGTTTGTGTATGCAAGGACCTAAGTTTACGACGGCGATCCCAGGACAAGTGCAAACAGGAAATATGAGTAAAATATGTGTTTCACACAAGGGCAAATACTGAAGCATGTTAGCTGTTTACTTTTTGATAGTTATATATAAGTGTGTTTTTATATGTACTCGCTCTGATGGGTTATTAATTAAATATGTCATGGAATAATTATACCAGTCGGTCTTAGATTCATTCTAGCTTTTCGTTGGTTTCTAAACGTTTAATTATAGTATTTTGTTATTATATAAAACCGGGCATGACAAGCAGCCTAGGTAACTATTTAAGAGCAAACTGTTTCAAATTTCAGGCTTGAATCGAACCCATGCTGATTTAAAACACGCAAACAGCACCATGGGCTAAGGATGACGACGTTTTTCAAAATTGTTTCAGTAATAGTTCTTCGAGAAAAAAAAAATAATAGAAACAAAACCCTTTTTCTATTAAATGAACATGCATATATGTCAAATATTTTCAAAGGAGAACACACTTTGGTTGTTTCTGTAAGTTACTCAGCTGGAGTAATATGCATATAGACGTATTTAAAGGTGCTAGTGTCTAGAGATTGAGAAGTCTTTACCCTCCGGTTCAGGAAATTATCCTTAGTATAGCTATAACCAAAAAGCTGATTGCATTTATAAACATAGTACGAATTTGGAATTGTATAGCTAATTAAAATTGCTATCACATAATAAACAAACTATTATACACAATATAAAATATAAACAAAACAAATTGTCCTGTAAGCCATATACCCATGAGGCGATACTATTAGTATAGTGTATCTGGCATTAAAACAAAAAAACAATCTGTTACTTTGCCATGTACAGAATATTTTTTGTAGGTTGGCGTGAATCAGCAGATTCTGAACTACTACGAAAAGTTGTACAGTGTTTTTAAAACATAAACGAAGTAAATAATATGCGATGTAAGACAAATTATCACTATAATAGAAAAATATGTACGCTGTTATCGAAGAAATATTCCATAAGCTGTTTATTATTGTTTTTCGATGGTTTGATTGATAGGCTTTATTTAATAATATTTACAATACACAAATAAACTCACTTCAAAAAAAAAAAAATATATCTTTCTAGGAAAATGAAAAATAAAAACATCATGTTTATTTAGAGATAAGTCATTGTTGTCATGGCTTTTGCAGACTGCCATGAGTCTTCCGACCCCTTCAACATAAATATTTGAATATGATAACGTATTTATCAATTAATAAATATAAATTATTACAAATATACAATTTACTTACAATATTTATTGGTCATAAAAAAAGTGGTATGCCCTCCTTAACTACAATAACTTAATAATCTACTCGGCATGTAGTATCAACTAATTTTTGAAATTCAATAATCTTTAACTTCACAATAAGAAATACAAAATCTTGATTGTGATAAAATTACAATCTGGCTTAATGGGCAATAATTAATTGTGTGCAATTTGTTCTCATCTATACCATATTCACAATTCTTCATTCAATCGCTCATTCATGGAGTATTTAGAAACAGCCAAGAGACCTCTCATATCCACATGGTTGTCACCTCCCTTTTATTAGAAAAGCGGAGTCTTGAGAAGTCCCTTGCCCTCCTCCATCAGCCGCGTCACCGGCTACGAGTCAATGGAGGCTGACCAAGAGTACGAGAGCCACAGACACACAGAACATGCTTTAACTTTAGAGAATGGTTTGCCTTTGGTAATTTTGTAAAACAATAAGTTGCTTTTTTATTTCATAAATCCTAATACATATTTACAATTGAAAAGCCAAGTAAATATAGATTTAGTCACTATATTACTTAAAGGAGGTTTAGTTTTTATGCTACTAAATATTAAAAAAATACGAAATAATTGAGGCGGTCTTCTGCCTTCCACCTCATGATCGTGCTTCACATACCTTAATGAGGAGCTCAACCCCACCGCTCTAAATGACTGCCTCATAATCCCCTTCAGCAATTGGTACAATCACACACATTCAATTCTTTCGAAAACAGTTTCAATTCATCTCAATCAGGCGTCTCTACCCTTACCGAAATCACCAGCTACCTACAATCCACCATAGTTCACCACGAAATCACTATCATTATTCTTCTAAATTTTACTGAAGCCTTCGATACCTACTGCCCGATATCGACACATACATGACATACGATACATGACATCGACAAACTTATTTTACAAAGAAACTTCCATTAGAAATTCCTAATTGTCCTATCATTATTGAAAAAAATTCAAAATCTTAACACAGCTACGTATACATGTACATTCATTTCCATATAAATGTATCTACATTCATTTACATACACATGTATATATACTTAATATAATTATAAGTTTCTAGTAGAAACACTATAATTTGTAGCTCTGATTATCTTGGACAAAATGAAATTACAGCAGCAAGTCCATATAATTTGTCGTCACCTCCAATTGGAAGAGGAATTGATTTGGTCAGTTTTCCACTTCCTTTTTTTGAACTTTCTACCTTTTCTCTGCAATGAAGTAATAATAAATTGGTAAATTCATTTTAATTATATATTTTTTCATATAATTTAAAACTTTATATTTAACTTGGAACCGGAAAATAGGAAGATAGGCCCTTCTCCAATATTACTCTACAATGATTCCAGTCATTTATTGCTGACCGATACCCATTTTATTTTTTTTTAATTTCATAACCTCTCTTTATTAATAGCATACAATGAACAAAAAATAAATAATTTTTATTTTACATATTTCTCCTTGTTCTGCATACACAGATGGATTCGAAGGAGGGCATAGCATAGATATAATACGTTTCAGTATGATGTTAAAAGTCAATAACACATACACTACACTCGGTGATGAGGCTCACCTTCAACTTACAACCGGGAAACTAAAAACTAGAACCTAAACCTAGAACCTAAGACTAAAGCGTCCCACGACAGCGTCCTGCCATCGATGGGGGAACGAAGCGGGGGCTATCGTGTTAAACACCGGGTTTGTCAAGTATTGCAGGGAGTCAAAAAATTTGATATGTCTACGTTGGATGAATTCATCCACCGTAGCAGCTCAAAGATCTCGTGAAGCTCACTGTTGCTCCGCTGCTCGAATGAAGTACCTCTGACCACTTTCATTAGTATACCGTTTTGGAACTGTTGGAGTCGCCGAGCTGTTGTATACGTCAGATAACGAAATAGCGGTGCACCATACAGCAGAGTAGGCCTGAGTATGCTCTTGTAGATCAGTAGCTTGTTGTTGACCGATCCACAAGTCGCCCTAGTCCCTAATAAACCCTTTTCTTCCCCTCTCCCCACACCCAAAGGAATTGTTCAGGGTTCTTCCATCTCCCCTTTCTAGTCTGACTATCCGGCGATGTGCTTCACATCTCAGTTCTCCTTATGCTTTCCTTTAAATCAAGGGAGACTTAGACCACCTTACTTCTTCGGGCAAGAGGAATAAAATTAACGTAAACCATGAACATTCCAAATTATCATAGCCTTGAAACCCCTTATCCACAATCCAAATAGTATTACATATTTCTGTTATTAATTTCCTTCTTGACAATTCGGTGCCATGCATTGAATGTCAGTAGAAATATCGTTTAAAAATTGGGTTCCACGGTCTAAATATTTCTGTTCTACACTGTTTTGGTTATTATACATCCTCGCATTTCTATGGGCCATTCTTTTTGAGCGCCATGGCATGAGGCAAATGATGGGGCAAGGGAAGAAAAGAGTTTGAAAATTGTGGCATGATCATCTATCTACTGTACGAGATATGCTGCTACGAAATTAATGAATAATGTTTAACTTTTTATCTCTCCGTCATACTTTTAGTATAGAATTATGGAATTTCACATCATTCTCTGTTGTAACGATGCGTTTAATGTAAACCTCTATTGTTAAGTTAGGACTGTGCTATTGTGAATATAATGATGGTATAATTAATTGAGGGCATTTAACAATGAAGTGGCATCATATTGGCAGAATGTACCTTCAAGAGTATAAAAATAACCCAAAGCATCCTTCAGAAAATGAGATTCACCCTATGCCTGACATGTTAAGAAACATAGAAGAAAAACTATTACTAATGCTTGTCATGCATATTCAAAAAGAAAAAGAATAAATAAAAATTGCAAATATTACCTGTCTCAGGCATTCAGGGGAAATTAAAATGGCAAACATTTATATAATCTATTTGAGTTGCAAAATCAATCTTTTCGGAATGCGATGACGCGTTTCCAGCGCGTTCTCAGGGTTGTTTCGAATTCCACATCTTCATCTGTACAAACAGGGCAGTATGACGTCCAAGTCAGTAAACCTTAATAGTAAATCTAGTACTTGAAATATACCTTTGAAAATGAATAAAATCCAATGAATACATTTTTTTAGTATAAATTGAAATTTTAGTATTCTCAACAAAGGAAGCATCCAAATCGTTTTGATGATGGGGCAAGTGCTGGATCAAGTCAAGGAGAAAGTAAGTGCCACAAAGGTCCTAAATTGTCCACAACGAATCACACTCCAGAATTTCATTCGACTTTTACTTTGCCTCCTGAATCTAAAACTCAATTTCTTATTCGATATTCTTTAATTTAAATACTGCATCTATTCCCGCAAAGCTCTTCTTCCTTTGTCCGTTCACCGGAGCGTCTATCCTCAGGAAAGATATTCCGCCTGATATTTATATTCCTTGCTTTCCAGCATTTATTTTTTTCCTGACACCACCCCACGTTCTTAGGTAGAAGATTTTACTAATAACATTTCTTGAAATAAATGTTACGAATTCAGAGCTGTTTTCTGCTACATTTAATTAAATGTTACACTCTAACGCCATTAAGAGGACTTTACTCCTTCCTCTTATTTGTCATGATAACATGATTTTATTTAATTTCTACACATTTTTAATAAGTTAGTAAATCAATTTATTTATAATGATCTCCTCATTTATATATATATAGGGAAAAATAAATTAACTGTGATATTACTTGTTCACTTCTTCTAGGATATGCACCTCACTTGTAATCAATCATTCTTAGGGAAACTGAATCAAGGAGATCACAAGAAAACTTTGGAAAATTGCTTTCGTGTGCATTTCACTCCAGGGAGATGTTCCTAGTGGAATGAACTCGTAGTAAAAACAAAACAATGGATCTAGTCTCAACAACAGAAAACAAGGAACTCCCAGCCCCCATCTTACAAAGGTACAATATCTTTCTGTCAATTTAGCTAGATAATTATTTATGTATTTATTGCACCGGTACGTTATGAAATATTCCATACGATGTGAGTGGCATGCTGTTCTGTATTAATCGATTCGTTGAATATGCTGTGGAATTCCGCGTACCAATTTTAAATCATGCTTCTCTAAATAAAAGGATTCTTAGCCCGGAGTACGTAGGTGACTAGGATTAATTGTACGGCTATGTTGGGCCTCACGCTTCAGAATAAACCGTTTCGGAAGAGTAGTGCAAACCTGGATTCTGAACATCAGAGGGATTTCAGGATAGATCCGGAGCTACTGTAAGTTTACTGGAGGAATGATGGCTACTTACAGAATTCTTAAGGTTTACCCTAGTACCTACAAAGCTGCAAATTATTCAAGGAGGTATTGTATTGTTTCTTGTTCTTTTGAAAGTTTGCCTCAATGTACAGGGCTGGGAGGCACATAACACGTCTTTGTTTTGTGGAAGCCATACTTTGTCATTTTATCATTATAAGTGAGATGCTTGCAATCCCCTTTGGCAAATAAGAATGAGGAGATCAAGAAAATAACCAAAATCACCCAAAAGTATTCAGGTTTCGACTTTCTAGATGAAATGCTTACATTCCATCCATAACTTTTTGAAATTTTTTTTGAGAAAAATGTAATTTGGAGAGGAATATGATATTTTCAGTTAGTATAATCTTCCACCGGTATCGCACTTAACAAATTAATAACTTGATAAATTTATTTGACCGTGTCTGTACCTATTTTCTTTAGTAAAGTGCGTTGATAATTAGGCTTGATCCTTTATTTGTTGCATCAATCACGGGCTGTAGTGTCTAAAGTATCAATTGAACTCAAAACCGTACTATTCCGTAGGGCCAAGTTATGAGCTCATTCGAGTTTGCACTCTAGCGATGTTTGTTTGTGGCTAAGTAGTTTTTACTGCATGCTTAATGGTAGGTACATTGTGGAGCAATGATTTATCTGGTCAATTGAGTGCGATGTGGAACATAATAAAGGTGTTATGATTTTATTAATCCATCTACCTTGGCTTAAACAATCATTTAGCAGATCGTTCGCAGATAGTGATCAGGGAGAACGTACGAGCATTTCTGACCCCTTTTTTTCTTAATCCTTTTATCTGTAATATTTTTTCACTCTTTGTCATGTTTATATTTACTATTAATAATACTAACACGATAAAACCGTACAGTAAACAGATTGGCATTTCATTTCAAGGTTTCCAAAGTGATTTATCCGGGCGGGTATTAAAAGCGGCCTACATTACAAAAACGAAAATCCACAAAAAACGGCTTTAATACTTTATCACCAAAACCCTGAAAAACGATTATACAGATAACGGTTCGTTAAAAAAGGAACCAAAGCTCGTTTAGCTGTTGAAAAAACATAAGTACTCTGTCATGTTGCACTTCGCATCCATTATACTCGTAAATAGGGCAATGCTTCGGCTTACTTAAACTATAAACACCTTTGGGACTTCATTTTGAGTGTTTGCGAATGGAAAAAGTAGTTTTGAACAAGTTTACTACTATATTTAATCCTTTCAATCAAAAGTCCTGAGAATAATAACAAATACCTCTTATTACGTCATCAACAAAACCCTTAGTATACCCTTAGAATTGAAATAGAAATTCCATCGAAACCTATCCAACCACCCTAATACCCTAGCCTTGAGACCTGCTATAAATACGTGGTAGTGGGAGTCCTGGCAATGGCCAGTTTCTCCAATCATGTCATGAGCATCTGTGGCTCTCGCGCCCCTGGTCAGCCTCCAACTGGCTCGTATCCAGTGCTGCTGACGTAGGAGCGTGGGGGAAATTCCCAAGACTCCACTTCCTCTTTCGTATGCGAGGGGGGT
Source organism: Acanthosoma haemorrhoidale (assembly GCA_930367205.1). NCBI lineage: Eukaryota > Metazoa > Arthropoda > Insecta > Hemiptera > Acanthosomatidae > Acanthosoma > Acanthosoma haemorrhoidale. Next base: position 39,291,123 of record OV884013.1, read on the forward strand.
GACAATAATGCAGATTTGGGAGGTCTCTTGGCTGTTTGTAAATACTGTATGAACGAGCAAGTGAATAATTCTAAATATGGTGTGTATTAGAACATTTATCACAATTACTTATTTCCCAAAAAGGCAGATTGTAATTTTATCACGATAAAGAAGTTTCTATACTATTTACTAGCCACCAGCTTGCAAAAGTAGCAATGGAACAAGTATAAAATGTGAACCTTTGGTAGGAGTTCTGTATTGTAGATGGCTAACTTAAAGGTCTTGACTGAATAATTGGTCACAAAAAGAACCAAAGTTCGTTGAGCTGGTATTCCGATTGTGCTTTACTTTAATTTTTAATTATAATTTAAAGCTATATCAACCAAATAAAGGACTTAGAAAGAAAAAAATGACGTAATAAAAGAGTTATAATTAGTACTAATAGTTTCCGTTATTTTATTTTTGTCAACTCATAATAAGAAGATATACACCATAAACTATATTAAATCTTTTTCTCAAACATTAACATAAACCATTCCAACAGATAGACGAACTGCCTCGTTCTTGTCGCAGAGTAGGTCCTCTCCTTTCAGGCTTGACTAAAAAAATCTTTGTTTGTTAGTTGAATCCATATCCTTGCAGCCCTTTACTTGGTACATATAATATTGTACCGCAGTTCTCTTGAGTGTATCGTAGCGTTGCTCCTACAGGTGGACACTTCCTACGTCCACTAACGGTAAATAATACCGCGAAGACGACAGAAGTGGACATACATTAAGATGCAGGGGAGATGCTGTGATCGGCAAAAATGCAGCCGGTCCAGTCGCTAATTGACGCCGCTATCGGGCCCACTCTGTGAGGTCTCATTAAATACCTCTTAGCCTCCGATAAGTAGCTCATAAGTAGTCCCTATCTCAGCCTTACCTTCTCCTCCCTCTGTTTACACATGGCCGGTCCCCTCGACTCTTTAGCTCAGTAGTAATCGCGTCCTTATTTGTAATGATATCGACGCCATGTCCGAGCCAACTACTACTAAAGGAGGCTTTCCCAGTGCGTTCCTTATTTACCGATTATATAAAAAAGAAGAGGCGCAATGTTTCTTCTGCGATAAGTTATAAATCGATGTCCGTACACTTCCTTCTATATCAGGCACCCCAGGCAGTAATGGTTACCCTTTGCCATTTTCATCCCGTTAGAGTAAAGATTTCATCCCTGCTATTTGTATTTCATAAACTAATTTGCATTATATGGTGCGCCTTCAACAGTAAAATAATTGTTGACAGATTGAGGAAAGGCAATTCTCTGCCAAGACTAGAATCCTACAGGAACTGACTTACAATGTTTCTGACTATAACCGATAAGGTCAACTATGTCTGGTACTGGTCGTAATGGTGTCCCGGTATTCATCATAAAGTCTGAGGATCATATAAAGAAGTTGTCATCCATCAGTCCGATTGTTACGTAGAAGATGACACCCCTTTACCAACTGATCACTCCTTCTTCCACCCTTTTGCTTTCAGACATTGAACATTTTTCTACTTTTAGTTTTAGTAGTTTTAGTTTAATTTTTACCTTTTTTATTTTGGACGGTACCATCCTCTGTATATTCAAAAATTATCTTATATAGGATTGGACCATTCTACGTAGCGTTACGTCTTCTCTCACCATATGACTGTTTTCAAGGCCTTGCTTCCCACTTTCCATTATGTTTTCGTCCTTTCTCTTCCTCGTGAGTAGTGTCCTAATAACTTGCCGCGTTAATGCCCCACCTCTTCCTACTCATTACTGCCAATTCCGCCAATTCTTCCTTGATAACTTTCATCGCGTATGTTGCTACTAGATGTCAACATTCCGACATGTATTTCGCAACTCACAAATTAGATTTCTTTGACCGTACTTGGGAGCTTTTATCCCATCAATAATGCCCAACTCTCCCTTTGGTTAAATCTAGACTTTATCAGTTCCTTGTCTCCCTCCAGTCTAACTATTCACACTAATTAGGTATTCGTTTATTAATTGTATTCATTCTCCTTTTAACTAAGTATTACAAACATATATTATCCTTATGTTCCTAGTTACAATGGTTAGTGTACGTCATTCGTTTCTATTCATTCATGTTCTTTTGGTTCAATGAAGTCACCACGTACATAGGTCCATTATTATTTATGATTTTTTTTTTTTGTCAGCTAGACATATTTCTACTGTTTGTTATTCTCGTGTGATATATGGGCACTGTGAAATCAGCTGGAAAAATTAGATGTGTGATTTCTATCATCTTGTATCCTATTATTCCTAATACTTCAATCGTTGGAATATCTTTAAGTTTATTTGGTTACGGTCTTTAATGCATTCTTAAACATGAGTAAAATTTTGATCTGGAGCTTGAGATATCGTAATAGTTAACGAGACTACTCAGACATTTTTCATCATTTACTGATCTGACCACTGTGTTCATGTTTCAGCCTTTGAAGAGTACATTTTTCACTTGAGCTCCTTTGGATGTTAAGTTGTCAATTCGGATAACGGAGAAGAATTCGGGAATTACAAAATTGACCCCATAATAAAAGTGTAAAAATGGGTTAGACCTCCCCCCCCCCCAATCAAACTAAAGAGTTTGTACTTTTTTGCATTCGCCCTACGCAAAAACTAATCCGGATGTGTATTCATTCAAGAGAGAAAGGCAGAGAATAGAAGCTTTGCATGAAATTAAGCCATTCTATTAATCATCGAACGAGTTGAAAACTACAATAGGATCATTAATGCTTACAGTTCCCTGGTCAGCAATGCCCAACAATAGTTCTTAATTCATTTAATTTAATCCTCTTAAATTTACAGATATTGAACAGAATGAAATTATTATTTCTCATCTGGGCCAGCCCAGAGGGGCAAAGCAGGAAAATGTGAAATAAAATTTGTTTTCCTCAATTAGTGGAAATCGGATTTAATAAAATTTCAGGCGAAAAAGCAAGAGCAATTCAATAAAAACCGACAAAGCTAACAATTATACACGTGGCATATTTGGAAGCCACGTTTCTGGGAAATTAATTTTTTAATGCTTGTTGAGGATTACGCCTGAACTTTGCGAAACGATGAAAATATTATGAATAAATTTTGCCGGAGACCAAGGCTTTTATTGAATTAATCCCAAAATACTTTACTTATGGTTTTAGTCTCAATTCTCAGTATTATTGCAACTTTATCTGATCTTTTTTTCCCTAATCAGAACGCTAAATTATTATAATCAGCATTAAAAGTTCTGCAATACTAAGGAATTAAAAAATTAACTACTGTGAAATTGGCCTTTGGGTGAATTCAGCACATGAGGACATAAGCACATGGAGCGATATAAAAAATTCAAACCTATAAAACATATGTATATATTAGAATTTTGGGTAGGGTATTAAATTAGAGATTTCGATGTTTTTATTAACAATATGTAATTTGCGTTTTGTTTTTTAAACAATATTCACAAAACTCAATAAAACTGTGTGTCCTAATGAAGGACCGTTAATTAATCAATTGCTTGTAAGTAAAAATAAATAAACCCCTATCGTAAATGCTCACTGTATTACTCTACTCACAAATTTGCCTCCTTTCACCCTTCTTTTCTTATCCCTGCAGCAAACCTTAGGAACCCTATTCTCATCGATGTTCGTTGTTTGTGAACTATCCCAATCGATAAATCTGGACTTTACCAGCTCCTTATTTCCCTCCAATCTAAAAATTCATAATTCGCCTTTATTATTATTTTTATCTATTTTTCATAACCTATTGTAATACAGCACCCATTCAGCTCTTTCCACCTTTGTAATAATATCTATATAAATATTTTCTACATTTCTTTCACCTCTTTTTTCAGCTAGACGATTTTGTTTCTTATTGTTATCCTGAGAGGATAATGACCCAGAATGAAGTGTGTTTTGATTTCATTTCTTATTGTCTAGTAATTCAAATTAACGTCCTGAATAATTTGTATATAACGTCATTGAGATTTTAGTGAACTATAATAAAAGAAATTCATTGATGTGACTTGTGATACTTGACTCAAGTTCTGTAAGGTGGCATTAGGAATTGATTATTAAGTATTGTCAAATTGTCCTCTGTTTCAAGCGATAGTATTGCTGTGGCACAGCAGTTCAATGTGACACTAAGAAAATTAGGGCTTGTTGTAGTCTAGGGAGAAACTCTTTTCCAATACAAGGACACGCAACAAAAATCGAAACTGAAGTTCACTAGGAATTTGACATACGCCTACAAATAATGTGATGACTGACTGATGATGATGCAGAGGATCTTAACTACTACACCAGATGAGTACCTCCCCCAGAGGAACAGCGTATGGTATGCGGTATGGCAGGCAGCGGGGCCACCACGTCCCAGTGTTTGCTGTGTCAACAGTCTCCGCTAAACAGTCACATTATCACCGCCTGTTAGTGCCTCTTTAAATGCAGCTCATTCATGCCACAATAATGCGTGGAAACTTATTTCGACACACCCGAATCTCCAGATAGCAAACATACAAACATAACTTAGGGCTTAGGGCAGAGGCTTAGATTCGACGTGGTTTATTAAAGTTACGGAACCACTTGTGGCAGAAAATACTTCTGCCAACCATTTATAATCTTATAAAAATATCCGAATAAAAAAACCAACTAGAGGATATTTCCTTTTCTTTGTATTCTGATATTTTTTGTAAGAAGTTTAAAATCAAAAAAATAAATATTGATTTAATCGATGTTCCAGCACAAGAAGTACTTTTCATTTAAATGTTGTTGTTTTTTAAATGCAGAGTTGGTAGCAATAATATTCTCTTTAATCCTTGTCAACATGCCCTTTTCTTTTCTTTTGACTTTTCATTAAGAATTATTTATGATTTTGGGGAAAATCTTTCTAGCCTATTGGTCACATAGGCTAGCTTAAACGCAGACGGTATAAGGGTATGTTTTTTTATTTTATTTTTATTTTATTAATTATTGTTGTCGAATTGGCCTCAGAGTCAATTTATAGTCCTTTTCTGACAACTGAGATGTATGTTACGGTAAGCCAATTAAGACTTGCTAAGTACAAGGAGTTTTGAGAGTACATATAGTATTAACAGACATATTGTGACAGACTTGATTAGAAACTTTTAATCTCTTAGAAAGATCTTTGAAAATCATTAGATACCATTATAACGGACGGTATTCTTATTACTGAAAACAGAGAATCAAAACATTTTTGAGCAGACAAAATTGTCGTTCATTTCTGAAACATAAGCAGCTCTCAGAAAGTTACACCACAACATCCCTAACACCAAATAATGGTTTCGAAAAATTACCAATACATTTACGCCTCCAATTTCACCATCAATATTTTGGTAAAATCTCATTTAGCATTATATAATATTCCATACTTACAATAATGATCTTGAGAATCCCTCCACGCAGCCTATTTACCTCCGACTAAAAAGATTTTCTAATCAACCTCCTGGCGTTTACCGAGTCTTCCCATTGCGCAATTACACTCGAACCTCTCTTCGAATTCAGGTGTGGTTGTTTTCTAATAAGGTACTTTTGTTGAAATATGAAATAGTATAAGGTTAGCCTACGGCAGTAGTTGAAAACTACCGTTGCACATCAACACAAATCACGTATTAGCCCAAAAGGGTCTCTATAAATTCGTTTTTTCCTTAGTGTACTTTGATTCCCTGAGTAGCCTTTCATAATCAATCCCTAACTTGCTGATTAGCGAAGACGGAACTCTAAAGGGCATCCTGTGTTATACCAGGCGTTCCCCTCCGCTGGACAGTTATTGATGGTGAACTTTTTAAAGAAGGACCTTCCGTAGGGCATTATTCCCACCCTCGTTCGGAAAAAAATAAAACGAAATTAATAGGGCCATTAACGCCTCTCATTATGGGCTAATTTGAGGAGTATTAACATATTTTTTTATCCTTCCCCTGAGCCGCGAGGCCGTCTCTATCAGCCTGAGAAATATATGATGTATGAGATATCGGCCGAATGTTTACGAGAGCGGTGGTTCTGTAGTATAGGGCTTTGTAGGGCTTGGCTTCAAGTCGACATTGTTAGCCTCGCCCATCCATCACTGGAGGATGAGACCGTTACAGAAAATCACGGTGAAAGCACATAGGAGATTAATTACCCTATGCTTCCATTGCTCCTGCCGCTTTCCCAATCAGGGCCCAAGGGTATCTTGGCCTGGGTGTAAACGTAACTGGGCATGCAACAGATCAAATTTTACTCCAAATCCAATTCAGTAAAATAAATTTTTGTAAAATGGCCAATGTTGTATGATATATATGGCTCTTTCCGGAACGGAGACAGTAGTGTTCCTGGAATGATAGGGACGGGACGTAAATATTTGTTGGCACACAGATGTTGGCTTGAAAACTGTTCCCAACATAGTGATATTATTTATATTTTTTTTAAACAATAGTCTTCAGTTTTGATAGCTGTGAACTGAGCTTTTCTAAGTTAAAACTAATTAAAAATTAACTTCGTTCCTGAATGAGTGATAAATCACAAAATATTAATCGTAAAATATTAAAATATTGCGAAATTCAGCGATGCTTTCCAAAGAAAAATAAGTTACATGTGATATAAATTTCGACAATGTCATTCAGGACATTGCTAATGAAAACTCAAGAAAAGTAAATATATGAACAAGTCTATATATAGTATGTTTAAAGAAAAGAAACTTATATTTATTTATGTTCAGTAATTGTGAATTGTCAGTAATTGGGAACTGGCAAAAATTGTAGGGAGAAGACACTGGGAGTAGATTAGGAATATGTGCGGAGAATCGCTTGTGGCTTTTCCTTTAACAAATCAGACTTTCAATTATTATTTTTCTAATACGTCATTTAAGACATCACTGGAGTGGAACAGCAGTTTTTGTACAGTTGGTGTGTGATGAGAGTAGAAGAATTGTGAAGTGTTTGTAATGATCAGACCCCTTGGAGGATTTTGTTTCAGTTGAAAATTACAATGAAAGTTAATAAATGCATCTAATCTTTGAATCCTCAGTTAAACGCCACTCTCTGACAGGAGGGCGAATATCATAGATTAGACTTTTTAAAGTTTTAGCCTTATAAGATACATCGGACGTTAGAATTTGAGATTTTATCGCTTAAAAAAGATAGGATTGAACTTCATCAGATTCGTAATTAGAACTATTCATTATCTCAATGTTGATAAGCACATGAATAGCAATGTGTCACACCACGTTATTTTTACTGCCACTGGTCCTCAATGAAAAAACAAATCTTTGCTTGGTAATTAAGAAAGCAATACCAAATGTAAGCATTTAATATAATACTACAAAATCATCAAAGGTCGATATATCAAAAAATTGAGTTATAAATAATGAACAAAGAATAGAAAAATATAAGAGAATAAAGACATTGAAAATTATATTATTTAAAAAGATTTAAAATTAACAATCTTCCTTTTGTGGCTATCCTGGGATCCTGTTTGATAGTTGCCTATGCAAATTTTTTTTCATTCATATTTTTTTTTGTTTTAACAAAAAAATACCTTTTTACCCTTCGAGGCCTTGAAGAAGCTACGACCCAACAAAACAAACAATAAACAAAAAAAAAAAATATAAACATAGGAGCAAGTTTCTGTTTGTAGTAGGCATTCCATCTTCCTATAACATTATACGACTTTTTAGCAAAACTACGTAATGCCATCTTCTGATAAATCATTGTATATGTAACTAGGTGTTACAATTAAAGTCCTTCATTGTTAAAAAAATTCTTTGTTAGGAGTTGCTGTATTTCGGTTAATTAGAGATAATAACCAGTCCTCCTGACATGGTAGTCTTGGATATGGCTATAGGTAGTCTTATTCATGTCAGAACGATATAGTATATTTTTATTTTAAAGTTTTTTAGTGTATAAAGCCGACAGAAGCATAACGAAAAAGATAAATAATCATATTGAAAAGTATTTATTTGTAAATATCTTAACCTTAAGAATCGAAGCTGTCGTTTTTTTGTTTCTGTAAGAAAGCTACTCAACACTGCCTTTGGTAGGTTTGGAATGTTGTTTGGTAGTTGCCTATCCAAACTTGCGGTTTCCTCCTTTTCATTCATATTTTTTTTCTTCAGTAAAAAAAAAAATTCCTTACTGAGGCTAAGAGCCCTGAGGAAGCCCACCGAGGGCTACAGGACTCCGCCCAATTATGAAATGGGACAGATCTAAATAGAATAAGACGTCTGGAGAACGGTAAATAGCAGCTGTCAAATATAAATCAGACAGATCGCAACCGAAAATTGGTTAATTCACCCTAATGGGTCGGTAATTTGGTTCTGTGGAGCCGGTGAAATATATGGAGTTATAACGAGCGCTCCTAACTCAAAGCATAAATCACGAGTTCGATTGAGTGGATGCCGGCACGTCTTCGGCCCAGCATCAACCGCAGAGCCTCCGCCTATTATATATTGTATATATGTTATAATAAGGGGTCTATTGGCTCTCCTTACAGCTACCCACATTTTATGTCTCGTACCCTCCTTTATGTCTTGCCAGGATTTATAACTTTATTAGTAGTACGACAGCTCTCAATCCGACCTCTCTTTTGCCACAGTCTTGTCGGCGTCAACTAACAACTGAATAACTAACTCATCAGCCATGAAGCCCTGTATACTGAACTGTATTAAATGTGTCGTTAATGAACAAGGTAAAAAACTAACTAAGTCTTCTGCCACGACTTATCTCTGCTTGCAGCTCCTCCTTCTTCGCCATAGTTAGTTCGCCCGATCATTCTCCACCTTGAGGTCGTTCTCTCTGACTAGTGTCTGAAAGAACCATATTTACTCCCAACACCTTGAAGGCAACTCGAAATCACGAACATCTGCAAATATCGTTGACTTCACAAGCGAAAAGAATAAGGGTTTCAGAATGCGGACTTATGCATATAGACAGTAGTAGATTTCTAAAATCTGTATTGTAATAAATACATTAATAAAATTACAATCTGCCTTATTGGGCAGTAAGTAACTGTGTTCAATGTTCTCATTCACACCATATTTACATTTCTTCATTCAGTCGATCGTTCATACAGTATTTACTAACGGCCCAAAGACCTCACAAATCCCGGGGGTTGTAACCTCCATCGCGAAAGAGGAAATGGAGTCTTGGGAAGTCTCCCGCGCTCCTCCATCAGCCGCGTCACCGGATACAAGACAGTGACCCAGCGCTCAGGACACGATTGGAGAAACTTGCAACTGCCAGGACTCCCACTGTTTATAGCAGGTCACGAGGCCGCTGCAGCTTTAGTCTCCCAGGAGGATTACAGGGATGTGTGGTGCAGTGTAATGACTGTGCTAGGGGATAAGGTTGGTAGGATAGGTTTCGATGGAATTTCATGAACTTGGAAGGGATACGTTCAAGAACGTAGGGTATATTAAGATCGTTATGAAGGGTTTTGTTGCTGATGTAAAATGTATTATCTATTGAGAGATGGATTGTTCTTTGTAGTAGTCTGTAAAGTTCTCCAAAGCGTCTGTTTAGTTCATGTCTTTTTATCCTCGAGTCAGCCTTATCAGCCTTTTGTCGAGATGGAAGCCTAAGTACCGTACTGTCTCGGATACAGGGAGAGGAATAGAATTAAAATAAACTGGTGGACAGGACTTGCGGCAGAGGGTAAAAGTAATATGGGAACCTTTGGTTTCATTAACTTTGATCCGCGATTGGTTGCACCAATACTCGATCCCATTAAGGTGTATGTTGATGTCTTTTATTCGTGTCATAAAGAGTCATTTAATCCGTGACGATTCAGTAAGAATAATTAGTCTTCCCGGAGAAAGAAAATCTTCGCGTAACATCACAAATCACCATGGTTTGCATTACTCTACAGTTTCAGGGGCCATGGAAAGATACAGAGAGAACGGGACATCACTAATAACGACAAAATTCAGAACGTTCAAAAGTAATCGTTCCCATTGATAACCACTTTATCAAAATACAAGCAGTTAGGAAATGCAAATCAACAACTTCTAGCATTAGAAACTTGGTTGTTGGTATTCGGGGGATAGCAATCTCAGAGCCAACCGTTAAAAGAAGAGTGAGAGAGTCAAGTCTTAGCTCAAAAAGGGCCGTGAAAGTGCCCCTTCTCACTGCAGAACACAGTGTACAGAGACTAAGAGGGGGCCCTATCATGTTCGGGGGTGGCATTTCTTGGAAGACACTTACCGACTTGGTACGAATCCAAGGAGGGGCGTTGAATGTTTCAAGGTATGTGGAGATGATTTTACAAGATCGTGTAGTGCCTTACATGCCTTTCATTGACAATGAATCGTTGCTTATGGATGATAATGCTAGGCCACATGAGTTTGTGAGTACCTGAACACAACAGGTATCCATAACTTAGAGGGCCAAGAAAATACAGACCTTAACCCATTGATTTATATGATATATGATGATTTATATTGTAAATATTTATATTTATATTTATATGTTATATGTTTGTGCTATACAATAAGGCAGATTGTCAGTTTATCAATAAAAATTTTTGGCTGAAACAAAATGCTTATGAATAGTATTTATTATGATAATATCAAAGTTAGTACATTCTTCAGGTGCTAAGTCTGCCTGGCCCCCATCTTTGAAGAATGATCTTCTTAAGTTGTAAGTGATCATTGTTAATGCTATCAAACATAAATCTATGTTTTAAAATTAAATAATTTAATTTATATGAACTTTTTTAGGTTCATTATAGAAGAAACGTTTATTATATAACAGTAAAACAAAAAAAATTATTGATAAATGCCTTAGGGGTTCTCAAGAGATTATTTTCAATAATATATGGCATATATTTAATTAACTTAATTAGGTGAAACTTCATCTCATTATGGGTTTAAGCCCAAGCCTAGCCATTTTTCCGATGCAGTTTATAGATGATGCTTTAAGTATTCAATTTGGCTTTGTTGTTATAATTTGTTTGGTCTCTATACATGTTTACTACTAAAATGAAATTGAGGGATTGGATTAAGCAAGCTATGCCCTTGTGAACATCTAGAATCTAAAAGAGATCTTTTTGTATTTTTGAGAAACATAGAACTTGGAGAATCTCGGTATAGGAGTAAATACACTCTTTCCCGTTTCAGAGAAGTGTCGATAACTTCGACGCTATCCTTAAAATAAGCTGATTGGTCTGCAACTGCAAATGCGAAACAAAGTGTCACCTCCCAAATGTGTCTCCTGGCTGTGTGGATTCCATTCAACTGTTTGCAAGATTACCTTGTTTGTTCCTCAAGGCGTGGAGAGCCATTTGATTGAGCCGATTGGCTACTCACTTCTGGTCATGTCATCACTTCCACCCGATAGTCTTCTTCTCGAATCGCCGATTGTTATCTGTTGTGTCTTGAATAAGGGTTTGGTTAGCAAAACTATGAACAAGAAACTTTTAGAAACTTACAGTGATTTTGCGTCTCATATATTTGTTCATTTGTAAATAATATTTATACATATCATACTGTAGACTACTAATTGTAATTACATGGCTCGGTAATCCTTTTCATGTTATATTTTGCAGCTAAATAATAGTACAGAATGATATTTTAAAATAATTCTAGTAAAAGTAAATGATTCTTTAAGTTTGTAATTACTATTTTTTTTTTTTTTTTCCTTAGCTCTCAAACTTATAAAATAGGATGTGGGAAAAACAAAGGAAATTTTGGGCTAATGAGTGCCTTTCACTAAGGGGAGTCCCCCATTTGAAGGATGTATGAGAAGGGTATAGGGTGTGGAATGCCTAAAGGAGGCGGGTGGAATCAGGAAGGTAGTGAGAGTCTACCGAGGGTGGTAATTACTATATGAATATGAACTACTATATATATGAACTGATACCATATGAGAATTATGTGTTCTGAATAATCAACCTTTAAATGATCAAACGTTTTTTGGTACAAAAACTTTAAATCACAAATCGAGTAATACGTGTGACCTCACGGGTTTGAGATTTTTTTTACCTTCCTTGAATACTTATTTTATTTAAATTTTTATCGTTGTTCCATTTTTTTTTTTTTTTTTTTTTTTTTCTCCATAGCCCCTTTAAATTTTAGATAATTATATAGAAATATAGATCCTCAGGTGAATCTATTTACAATTTATTTTGTATTTCCTGTAGCATCACTACATTATGTACAGGTTTTGTTATTTTATAGAAATTATATAATGAATAAACAAGTATAATGATATACATTATACGTGACTGGACTAAACTGACTAATAAAGGTGTTGGGGCTCACCTTTTTGATCAACCTTAAAACTAACTTACATACTAATTCTTATCCTAATTTTTCCCCGACAGTCTGTTGCCATCGATGCGGAAGGGGTGGTGGGGCCATAGTCTTAAACACTGGGTTTGTCAGGTGCTGTAACGAGTCAAAAAACTTAATGCGTCTCCGGCGGATGAACTCACCCACCGACGGCACACCAAGCAACGGTATTATGGAACAACGGGCTTTCTGATCGTTGTTCCATAATTGCTGTATAGGTATTAGAGAAACATCACACCATGCACTTATAAGGGAATGTATATTTGTGAAATACGATTAATTTAATTTAATATTATCTTGTATCTCGTTACTTAAATAACATCGGTTACTGATAATCGTATTTTCAATTAACGAAAAAAAGAATAAATACTATTTACATTATTTTAGCTTTATTGTTTTCAACCATGAAATAGAACTTAAATATTTTAACAGTGTTGAAACTTGAGAAATCAAAAGTTAGCCAAACGTCCTACTTTTTCCCCGTTTATTTTATTTTAAACAACATAATTCCCGATTGTGATGAGTATACCTTTAATATTTAAGTTTTGAGTCGTTCTTACGACCAGCTCCTATACAGCGATCAAAATGGTCATACGCTCACGCCAGGGAAACGGGCGAAAGACTATTCCTCCAAAACGGTTATAAAGTACAGCCACTCCTTCGGGTTCAGCAATTAGTTGACCTAATTCCTGGTATTCCTCCGGTGGATGGTGAGGCCGTAACGAACCCTCAGGGGCACCCATGTCTCTTGCCAGCTCCTCCCCAATTCGACCTGCTCTTCGCTCCACCTTTTCAATAGTCCTTCACAATTTTTTTTTCTTCTAGCAATCCTCTTCTGCTGGATGTGTGGGAGTATTCCATTCGAGGCACTGTTTGCAAGATTGTTCCTCAAATCCTTGTTTGTTCCTCCAGGTGAGGATGGACAACCATCTCCACTTCAGTCGATTGATCACTCCCTCTCCTCTACTGTAAACTTATCAGTCATTATGCAGTGTTCGATAGGTTTCCAGCACTTGGAAGGTTCCCTATTTTGAGCAAGATGGGATAGGGCAGGATTCAACTCGCAATATTTCACATGCATAAATCAGTATATCCCTGATGTTGGTGTTACAGATCCCAAGATTATTTTTGTACATGTTTCTGTACTGCATTTATTATCCACATTTATTTACATCATACCCGATGCCGGAAATCCATCCTATGCTATCCCATGGAATTAAATACTTCACAATCCATTTCTCATAATCGCATTACCATTCTGCAACTCCTTTTCTACGTCCCTTAAATATGTAAGTATACCTTCCTTAAATATGTTCAAAATAGATTATTCACTAACAAATAAATGAGTAGTTGCATAAAGTACTAACTGATGTTAGAATGTTGATTTTTATTACATTCTTATTATTTAACGTCGGTAACTATTAGGTTATTGTATATATTGTATTAGTACCTACTTTGGGTATTTTTGTTACTTTTTTTTCCATGTTCTGTGTTTGAATACCCAATTGTAAATTTGTAGGTGTGTGCATTTGGGTAGATATTTTATTTTAGTTTTTCATGTAGATTTCTAGTTCCTTTTTGTTCATATTGTTTTTTCTAGCACATATTTCGTTTTATATCATTAATTCTTATTTCGGTTTATAAAAAAAATATTTTCTTTCTATGCACATTCTAAATTTCATCGGGGAACCCACTTTGTGTTAAATAAATGTTTGTTTTTTAGGAATATATTCCGAGGATGAAAAAGAGTTTATTATTATTACCCACACAGCCCAGCTATATTATTTCTAAAAATAATCATTCAAGAATTAAAGCACATGTAATATGAACAACCAAATAAATAAGTAATATAATAGTAATTTAATAAACATACATATTAATCAATCATATGAAATTTATTAGGAAAGATACTTGTATAAGCAAAATAGTAGAGAAAAAATAATTTAGAATAATAAGGGTATGAAAAAGAAAACATTGGTTGCGTGCCACTTGGAGTCTTTTTTGATCACTACTTTCTTGACACGAATTACGGGTCAATATCTACACCTCCGTCATATACAAGTATGGGATGCGTAACATTAGCTTTTAGAGAAATAACGTGTGGAGAGAAAATATTCATTAACCATATATTTTCATTGATTATGGATTGGTCAAAGGACCACTGTCAACCAGATCACATACTGTTCATTTATTTACATCATTTCTGTTCCGAATTATGTAGAAAAGAAATAATAACAGCTGTATAATAACTAATTACATTTAAATTTTTATTCGAAGAAAAAAATATGGAGTCATGCAGCCGGAGTTCATACTCAGACTCAAACCGTGACCTCCCAATCTCCCTAACAAGTGTTCTAATCACTGAGCTGTCCGTGGCCAACATAAACCCAGTCGATATCAACCTACGCCTAAACCTGTAAAAAACATAGCGACCATTCGGTCTCTAAAGCAAACTGGAGATAAAGCTAAGTATACAGTACGAGTGTGGAAACTTATATATAAAGTTGGTTAGTGAAACAGTTCCATTTTTATTAGTTAATGTTTTATTTACTGCGAATGAAATCATGTGTGTGGATTTGGTTTCATTGTTATTAGTATCAATGGTGCTTATAAGCGGTCATATTCTGGCAGTATAAAACTTTGGTTAATTTATTTTAAAAAAAAAATATATAATATACTTGCTTTATTTTACATGAGATACGTATTTTACATAAAGTTTGCCTCGTTTATATTTATTCAGCATCACGATCCCTTATAATCTGCATATACATGAGTGCATATAAAACGGAATTTCTATATAACAGCAATTGAAATTTGATACTGTAGATAACAGACATTAATTTATCAAAGTGACAACGCGATTCATATTTAAAACAGGTTGTTTCGAGGCGGCTGAAAGGCGGGCATAAACAGTATTTACAGACGTTCGTTAATATATCTGTGAAATGACATGTGCTTCTTTCCAGGCACCGATTATGTCAGAAGTAATACAGAATTTCATTCAACGGGACAACTGACAGAAAAAAATATTTTTTCTGTTACGACAGTTAAATAATAAATTAAACTACAGGTTATTCCCTGTAATTTATGCCCCAAGGTTTTTTTTTGTAAATTAAACAATATTGGAGCAGGAGTGTCATAAACATACCCTTCCTTACCTACA
The DNA here is from genome assembly GCA_930367205.1 of Acanthosoma haemorrhoidale. Lineage (NCBI taxonomy): Eukaryota > Metazoa > Arthropoda > Insecta > Hemiptera > Acanthosomatidae > Acanthosoma > Acanthosoma haemorrhoidale. The sequence continues at coordinate 39,306,550 of OV884013.1, forward strand.
AACCTATTCTCCTTTCCTAGAATACCAGAGGTATGTGATGCTAATGGTACTTCGGTGCCAGTTTCTTCTACTTGACAACCAAAAATTAAGGTCATATAGGAATCATAAATGAAATGTATATATTATCTAATTCAATCTTGGACTTTCCATTTTCATCATAAAATGAAGTGGATACAACGGGTTAGACAGGTTACAGCGTTACATTGCGTTATCGCCCATAAATAAATTTAATAAAATCCGATACATTGCTTGGATCGACAAAAGACGATATCCTAAGAAATTAATAGACTAAAATCTAAAATTCCTTGGTAACTATAACGTCTAAATTTGGCAGCAAGAACTTATTGTGAATTTTTGTAGCTATTAAGGAAATAAACGATATTACATTATTCATAATTACTAGCCGAATAAATATTATACTGTCAGGTTGTCGGGTTGTCCCGAAATCTTGTCGGGGGCTCTCTACCAACTGAGTTGCCTGTACGATCGTCCCATTCTTCTTTGGTTATGCTCTCGTAATGACTTGCAAGAAAGACTTACAGCAGGCACATGATCACTGCAAGCCATTATTGGTAATAGTAGGGTTCATACTATGACTCAAATTTACTATAAATAATCATATTACACTTGCACGAGAGGTGTGTCCAGTCTAAACAGAAAATGGGATTTGATTTCTCAGCCGCTATCCAAGGTAGGGCATTTGCTTTTATTTAAAAACAAAACAAAAACGGTATTGCGTGTATAGGCAGTGGCAAATGGTTATACGTCCCTCGATAACACGGGATGACTTACCGAGATCAAATTCTATTTCTTCTATAGATCATTGGAAACTTCTTAGACGTCAATAGTGACTCAATAAATACCCGTTGTTTTTTTTTTTAAATCATTACATTGAACTGTTACGCAGTTCGTGAAGCAGAAGCAACAAGGCGTATTTACTTAGATTGAATATTTTCCCTTAGGAAGTTATTGAACTCTGACGAGGTAAGCATAAATCTATATAGCCAATGATTGATTGAACAGTGGTTTAGTCCAATCCCGTTTTGAAGTAGTTTTGTTAATTCTATAAGTGTAGTTTGAAGGTGAGCCCCATCACCTAGTCTTGTTTGTTATTTGACCTTTTAACTTCAAAAAGATATTGTGTTGTAATTCTACCCTCCTTCCAATGCATCTGCGCATGCAGTAAGAGGAAAAATCTTTAAATCTTGTACATTGAATTTTGTTCATCTATTTGTAAATATGTTAATAAATAAAGGGGTTATGAAAAAAAACAAAACAAATAAACCTTTTCAACGTTACCATATTATTTAAATAAAATGTCTAGTCCACAAAAAATGTTTAGTTTTGATTTGATCCGGTCTATTATAAAAATGTTAATTTATTTTTGATTATAAATCTTTATTATTGAAGTATCAATACTGGATTGATATATTTTAAATTAAATTAAAAATAAAGCTAGAGGTGTTGTAGATGTAATTATAGTATAAGTAGACAGGCTCAGTGCTACGATTAGCCTTGCACCTTTTATTGAAGCTTTTAGACCCTGTTAGCGAAATATTTATTCACAGTTACTCGATTGATAAAACAGAAGTGAACACTACTGTGACTATTGTGATTTCAATTGTAGTTTCACTTACCTATTCGGCCTTAAAGCTCTGAGAGTGTTCAACATGAGCTTAATTGCGACTTTGAATTAGTTACTAGCCGTGGCATACACTATAAGGCTATTTTTTACAAATCCTTTAGATCTACAAAAGAAGTCATACATTTATGTGCACCTGGGCACATTATAATAAAACTGATACAGTATTTTTAAACCTTTTTATTTATATAACTGTAACATTTGCTTCCTCCAAAACCTTTAGAACAATGTACCAATGAATCGCCAAATTGTCCAACACCTTACTGATTCATGCATAATGGGCAAGTTATCTGAAGGATACCATCCTCTTCTTGCAAGATCAGACTTTGACTTACTATATGCTATTTGAATTAGGCGACCTAGTAATGATATGTAGCTCTTTCACTTTTCTGGGTTGAGGTTGGGTTTTCCAAATTTGTGAACAACTGTCTTACATCGACTCGAGCCCTGTCTTAAAGTAGTCATTTATGCTTTGTGCCCTGCTAGTAGAGAACACAAAGGTGAGAATTTGTTCAAGGTCCAAAACATGGCGCTATAATGAACCGTGGTCCATTTGTAGAGAAGGATTTCGGACCTCAGCAGCTCTCTGCATAACGCCAGCGCCTAGGAGGCAGACATTTTCTGATTAATGATCCTAATCCCGACTAAGTGATTATATAATTGAGTTACAAAACCATTAGTATCTCCATATATCATCGCTGGATCTCGGCCGCTACAGATTCCAGAACCGCCTGCCATCTCATCCAGCGGTGATTTTCTACGCGCAAATGAAACACCTAATGTTTCCGATCATAGGGTGTGCTTTTGTGATGTTGGAACCATATGTCCCTGAATCCATCCTATAATTGATTACCTTACCCCTCTTAAGGTTTCCTTGTTTTTTTTTTTCAAAAATACAGATACCAATATATTTTCATCCTCTTGTGTGTCTGTTTTGGTCATTAACAGTCAAATCTCCTACCAAGACATAGTAGAAGTTACACATTTTTTACCACCATAGGTAGACTCTCACTACCTTCCCGAATCCACCCGCCTCTTTTTGGCATCCCACACTCAATATCCTTCTCATACCTCCTTCAAATGGGACTCCCCTTAGTGAAAGGCACCCATCATCCAAAATAATTTTCCTTTATTTTTCCTACATCCTATATTTCCAAGTTTGAGAGCTAAGGGGAAAAAAGAAAAAAAAGTAGAAGTTACAATGGACAGTTCAACGGCATGAAACAGGATTGAAATTAGTTGATTACATAAAAATACCCTATTTTCGCGCAGAAGATGATATTTTGAATGGGAATTTCACAAGTGATAACCTAAAGATGTTGACTTTAAAGCAAAATAAAAAATAATTAAGTAGCAGTAATTTATCAAATAATTTTCCTATCATGTTCTACAAATCTGTAAAGGTTGTTTTTCTTGTAATTAAACAAATTAACATTCGAAACTTGCTTGCTGAATGATTTATTTTTTTATCAAAACTTTTTCCTATTTCATTTTGAAATAACGTTTAAAACTTTGATTCATCAGTTTAAAGCTAGGGAAGGTTTAATTACATTGTTTCCAAAATGGTTACAAATTATTATGCATTCGGAGTTATTAGTATTTAATACTTCAAAATAGTTTTAAAAACCATTTAACTTGCTTAGTCTGTTATATTGTACTAACTGTTAGAATACAGGTATACGTAACATCGATACTGTAGGGTTCTACCAGAAGTCTCTCTCCTTCCCTTAACCCCTAGATTATGATTTTTTAAAATATAAATTAAAGTAAAATACAATTGTACAATTGCTGTGGGTAGCTCATTTTACTGCATATATGCATTTTAGGCAGTTTCTGAAACAGACTAAATATTCTGATTACTGTTAAGAATTTATGCAAAGTTAATAGGGACAAGGTGATGGGTCCCAGCCTTCGGACTACATAATGGGACCTCAACCTGCACTAGAAACTAAACTTACATAGTGACTTAATCCTAGAGCATATCCGCCTCGACTGGCTTGTGCCATTGATGGGGAAACAGAGAGGGGGAAATCGTGTTAAACACGGCGTTGATCATATATCGCAGCGAATGAAAGAATTTGATCGAATGAATTAATCCTTCTTTTTTACCGAAACTTCCACAATTCCACACTAGACGATTCTTACTCTGTCATACACAAATCCCTTTAGTATGTCAAGCTATAGTTCCTAGCCCCTCCACCATTTGATCTAATGTAGTTTAACTATTCCTTGGAGGTGTCTGATGATACATTTGTTCTTCGAGTTGAGGAACATAAGCCACAACATAGGCCACCAGAAGTTGTATACGGCTCCACGTATGTATATTGCCACATTTAGGAGCATTTTCGGTCTGGATAGTATGAACTATTCTGAAAGCATCCAATGTAGGACAAGCTCTTTTGAATCCGTACTACTCAGAGGATATTGTTGTTTTGAGTATGACAGAGTTTAAGTGGTTGTTAACTGATGCTTAGAGTCCACTCAAAGTATGGAATGTGATCCTAAGGCATAAGAAATTTCAAGGGTTGGGCTAAATTACATTAGGGTTCAATAATAATATTACCCCTATCGCGGGCATATTGCTCCCTGGTTAATTAGTTGAATAAATGGTGCGTTAAGCTATTCAGAATAAAAAACCAGTCGGTCGGGGAGGGATGGTGCCCCCATTGATTTCTAAATAAGCTGAGAGGTGCCAGCAATTTAGCACTATCCGGTCAGGTAGAGCACAAGACTACCTGGGAAGGAGCCCTTTGAAGTACCGCCGGTCACCTGGGCTCCACAGTTAGCACCACGGCGGGATCAAACACCAGCCGCCTCGCTACCTTCACACCCTTGATTTATGCCGTTGGCGCTACGTGCTTACCTCCCTACAGCTTCCTCTCACCTCGCCTCTTAGGCAGGGTCCACCCAGATCTGTGGAATGTCGGATATGGAACCTATTGTCGTTTATTAGAGGTGAGTGTGAAGTATTTACCACCGTTCCGGGAAGAGATCCATAAAACTACAGTTGACTCAACATACTCAGATACAATGTGCAACAAGTGGTTCATTGACTAGTTCTAAAACTACCAGGCCCTTTTTTGTGAATAATTAATGGATAGACCTAAGAGGACATGACATCCGTGCCGTTGTCTACGACGAACAAAGAATATTAGCAAACTACATAACAGCCAGAAACTATTTGACTGTTCTTTAACAATTTCCCAAGGAGCCAATAGCGAAAAGGCAAATAGGGAAAATAGTTACAGCTCAGCGACAAAAATGACTAGAAGGGTTTGTTGATGGCTTTAGTTAGATTGAAGAAATTAGTTTTTAGGTTCATCAAATCTATTTATGCTAAGCAAGTCTGCCACAGCTATGACAGGGGTTGTTGACTGTTCGATGACAGCCATCAGTGTTTCCGCACTCATCAATATCACTAACCATCTCCAAATCAGCTATCAAATCAGCTATCAAATCCTACAATACTTGATCCCGCCCGTCCGACCTGTATTTCCCTTTTCACGAATCACCTGCCTATGACAGTTCTTTTCTCATGCCGAAAACCTTTGAAACTCAATTCTAATCAATATTCGTCACTCGCCAACTCATTTGATGATATCCTTTTTATTCATTGAAGCTGAACATATCCACGTATGTAATTACATAGGCCCATTATTATTTATAGGTTAATCATAGTAATTTTTTTTTTAAGCTAGAAAGACTTTTGCCTATTCTTGTTATTATTAGGGGACAATGTCGTAGAATACAGTGAAATATTTATTTTATTTACCGTCGCACAGCGCATGGACCTGATGCAGATATACATAATATTTCTAATCGTCGTTATCCCGATTAATAATGTTGATGAAAACCTAACAACCTAAACCGATCTCCCAACAAACTCCTCAACTCATCTGAATACTGACTGTTAACAATGCTTACATTGGTTACATAGTACATAAGCTTACATTATTTAAAGAGTGTCTCATTTGCGTGACTTTTTTTGTGGCTATGGGCAAGAGTTGCTTGCAAAGGTATTTCAGGTGGTTCAGTTTTTGGGTATGCCGTACAACAAATTATTCCATACGCTTTCAACCCTCAGCCTATTGCCGAGACCGAGTGAAGTGATTATAGTTTACAGCAATGAAGGAGCAATAGTATTTTGTCAACGACAGCGGCAGTAAAAATGGTACTGAAAATGGTGGAATACTCCACAACTTCTCGAAATACGATTAATTTTTTTTTAACTACAAACAGATTAATTTTGTGGGCTATTTGCAAATTTTTAAGATTAAAAGTTTTGATGTCCCATGGCTATGGAGAAGTAAAGAATTACATCTTTTTTGAATTATTTCTAACTAATAGGTCAGATTTATTGATTTTATTTTTTATCGCCTTTCCAGTTGTGAAAAAGGTTAATTTTCCAGTTTTAGTATGTTTATTTAGATAGTAAATAATTAATTTGTGAGTTAGATTAAGTTTTAAATGAGAAATTCATTTCCTTTTCTTCTAATTTTAAAATGTAAATTTAATTTCGTAATTTGTTGGAGTTATATTATATTATTGACGATGAATTATCGTCTGTTTTGCACGAACTTCGTTCGAAGCAAAGAGTATTGATAGATAATGTTGACTTTAAGAATTTTAAATGACGTAACACAGCTTGATAATTCACTCCGAACGGCAGTCAGGATCCTGATTTCTGTTCGGCAACACGAACGACAGTGTGCAGTGTGACATTGCCCTCTCCCACCGACGGTTTTGCAGCCTCGATCATAACATCGGCTCATCGCCCTATTGTTTGCGTTGAGTATGGCTGGTCAGCCTTTCGACTTGAATGAAGAATCGATATGCGATCATCAACTAACCGATTCGATTACCTCGAACCTGCCACCTGATAAACCAACCCTATTGAAAAGTAATCTCGTTGGACGTAGGTTTTACTGACCCACACCAGGGGTTTTATTGTTTCTTGTTTACGGTCTATAAGTTTATCACTGAACAAATTATACGTATAAATAAACACGGATGATTAATCTATTTCGTTCAGAAAACTTTAAGTTAATAAAACTCTCATTTTCTCCGATTAACAAACTTCAAGTTAATAAAGTTTAATATTTCTTTTTCAAATAAGGTTCATAAACAAAATAGAAGATTATAGAGAGTAATGATTATTTTTATTTAATTTGTACACAGTGGTAAGAATTTTGAAATTAATATAGTTTAAGTAATCGTAGCTGGTTCATTTTGATTTCGGTTTTTTTCGTAAATCGAATTTTCTTTCTTTTTTCATTTTTAAAGCAACTTTAGTGGAGGAACCGAAACTTCTCCCAAAGTTTTACAAAAAGAAATGATTTTGTTCAGGCCGGAATGGATAGGATATTATATGCCAATATTTTAGGTATTTAATTTTTTTTTTAATTGAAGGTTTTCAGTGATGGAGATCGTTTGAATAAAATACGGTCAAAAATACCATATAGATTTCTTTTAAACTTTTCTTTATCATTCAGCTAATTTTGTTCGTTTTTAAGAAAATCGCTCATGCAATAACTCATGCAAAAAGTAAATTTTTCCTATATCAGGCCTAAAGTATTTCACCAAAGTAATTATTTAAGAAATTTACTTGTGGGATTGGGAAACAAGTACGTAATGGGGATTACGCTCTTACTCGCATGATAATTATACCGACATCATATTCAAGGGCCTAAGCAAAAACCCTTTTATGATATAAATTTATTGGATATTAATCTAATATGACCCTTTCCTACAAGAGCTCATTGAAAATTCAATTTTCTAAACTCAGCGGGATTATGTCTAATACCGATTAAGCTCATAGATTAGAATTGTGAATTTGATAGTTGGATATTCCATTGTTTCCATCTAGGATTTCGCCAAGATTCAGCCAACAAATTTGAACTAATAGCAACGGAAATAATACAATTACTAGCTGAAGTATCTAGCAGGATTCATTTAGTTGATAACATCACATATAGGCTATAATACCAAGGTGATATTTTATTTTTACCAAAAATAAATAAATAACAATACTCTTAAGAGTAACGCTCAAAAAGAGAGTGTATTGAAAACTACTTTTTTTGAAAAACTACCTTTTTTTTAATGAAATTACATCAAAATTCTATGGATCGCCTGTTTAGGCTTAAACACCTTATAATAAAATAATTAGCAGCAACCCAAAGAATAAAACGACACACCTGGAAATGAAAGTATATTTATATTCATACTACCATCATTCAGTACTACTACTAAAATCAGTAGTTATATACTATCATTCGTTTACTTTGTTATAATCGTTAGTCATACTTTTATTCTTTGGGTTGTTGCCAATATTATCATTTATTGTTTTAAGTGTTCTGTATCTGCTTAATTTAATTGTTTTATATGTTTTTTTTATTGAATTGTAGTCCTTAAGAATAGGTGAAACGTCGACTGTAGATGCAATATCAATAATAATGGGAGGGACTTATATATAAAACATATAATGTCCAAAGAAAACATATATATCAAAGGTAGGATATTGGCTGTGGTATGTAGGAATGTTGGCCGTGTTGAGACAGGGGCTGACAGATCATCGAGTACAGCATCCAAAAGGAGTCATTTTTTTTTCATTATTTCCTCTTTGGCTATTACTCATTAAAAGAGTGAGATCATTTATCACAACTAATGATCATTAATATAAACTCGGTATATGTGCAATATTTATCTATCTATCGGTTATGGTAGTTTGCGCATTGTTTGGTTGTGCCAGGCAACGAAGGAAAAATGGTCGAAAAAAATTGGGTATTTCTAACATTTATTTCTTTCCTAAACAATATCCTAAAAGTCTCCATGAGCGGGGGCGCTGTTTTTACGTTACAATAGGTGACTTTTTCTGTTTTTTGGCATATAACTCGAAAACAACAAACAATAAGTCATGCGTAAAAAGAGAAATATAAAAAAATTATAGCACATTAAATTCTCCACAATAATAGTTGTTGTTTTTTTCGTATCTTTTTTTCCCGAGAAAATCGGCAACCTAAATCAACTTTTTTTCAGATCCGCTCAATGTCTCCAATAAAATCGTGAACATATTCTCATGGTACCAAAATAATTTTAACAGCAATGGCTGAAAAGTGTTGCGTTTGTGAAAATGTTTTAGTGAGTGATGAGTGCCTTGTCAGAGAAAAATAGATAAAAAAAGGTAATTGATGACACAAAGAGACGGAATTAATGGAAATTTTAGAGGTAAAAAAAATTTTTAGTACATATTAATTGTAGAAAACGATTTTAATAGAGCACAATCCCCTCAGCTGCCTTCGGCTTCAGCTTCCATCAGTTTAAGATCATCACAAACTCAGTTTGATTTTAAAAGTTTATTTTGCACTGAAACTATTAATGAAGATTTTTACGCAAAACAGACAAAAAAAAAAAAACCGTCGGTTAGCGTCGACATGTATTCTCAGTTCGATCAATTGAATTCGACAAGTCAGTTATGAAACATGCGAGAGAAAGAAATGACGAATTGGGGAGTAAACAGAAAGAAGTCGGAGACCTGCATGCAGCTGATGCGATTTATCACTAGGTCTCCTATTTTAATTCAATTTATAAGGATTACTTTTTATACCATGTTAAGACAGTTGGAGGATAAATAGGTCACCATGAGGATAAGTCAGTCTCTAAAGCAATGGAGGAGATTTATTACCTACCATTAAAACAAAAATGTTACAAAATTATGGTGAGAACATAGTCTTCTGCAGCATTAGCGCTCGTAAAACAGCTTGATGAAAAAATGATTAACAACAGCTGGCATTCTTCGAGATTTCATGATGAAAAAGAAGAAAATTATGAAAAAATAGATGTACAGTTGCAGGCTTATGAAATGAACTTTTACCCACCAAGCGAAAAATTCCTTAATGAGGCTGAGCAAATGATTCCTGACACCCTCAAAGTCCTCATGGAATCGCAGTTACCTGAAAAAAGGTGGGGATCAACTGAAAAACAAAGTTGCATCAGTATCTCTCGATTTATGTACAAACAGTTCGGATCTAGAAACTTAGTGAATCTACTGGTAGCTTTGGGATTTAGTGTTTCATATCATGAAACCCAACTATTGGTATTATCGACTGTCTACTAACGTGAGCATTCTGTCAATACGTATTTCTACCTTTCCACACTCGATACTTTTAACAATTTCCACAGCTTGGCATCAAATGTATCATACATAGGCTCTTCCTCCCACACAACAGATTGAAATATTGAAATCTCCTCCCTCTGCTCAACAATGATTTAAACATACCGTTGTCGAGGATATAAACGAGCCGAATCCAATTCCATCTAACATGTTTTCAGCTAGATGTATTATGGATGTGTGGCAAATGGCTCTTATCTAGTAACATTCCAAACATGCCAGGCATTCCAGAGTGGAAAGTTTTTATGCATCTTGTTGGTCAGTAACTTAGTGAATAATGTTAAAAGTGTAGTAAAACCACAATGACTATATCACCTTATACACAGCTCTGAAATATCCTGCCAAAAAGAATAAGCAGGGCTCCTACATTTTCTTTGTGACCTTCAACCAAAAACTTAAGTCCAGAAACTCAGGTATCCACTCCAGATGGCTCCTGGAGTAAGAGATGGGGGATTCCATACCCTAATGTAGTCCATGGGATGTATTGGCCACACAATGTGAGGAAGTGGCCTAAAAGACATGTTATCCACTATTTTTGCAACGCATTAAGTCGAAAAAATGTTAATATCAATTTAAAAATTTGGAGAGTTAATATACGACGAATATACTTGGGAATTGAGTTCCAAATGCACAGATAAAGAAGGAACGGTCCCTTCGTGAGAAGGGAAATACAAGTAGGAAGGGTATAGTAAATTGGATTTGATCGCTGATTTGAATTGAAGGGAGTCGAGGAACCCATTACTTCCATTACTTTTTAATCATGACAGTAATGATGAGGAGAGATTCAAAGGAAGTATTGGCGAAAGGGGGGGTGGGGGAGGTGAAGCGATCACAACTCGGAATAGTTCCCCGAAGTGCGACAGAGTTTGAGGATCCCGAGCATAAATCTGAGAAAATTATTCTTAAGCCTCTTTAATTGAGCCTCTCCCATAGTGAAGACACCACGCAACTGTAGTCAAAATGGGGGAAAACAAGACAGGAAACCAGGAGTTGGTGCGTATGCAATGGGAGGAAATGTCGGAATCGACTTTAGCAATTTAAGGGTGAAAATGAATTAGCGGGTGAGTTGAATGTGGTCTTTCAATGAACATAGCGTTTGTTCAATGACCAAACAAAGATTTTTGTCTGAAGTAGAGAACGAATTATGGGAAGAGGGATGTAAATATATTGAAAAACGCGTTGAATTTATATATTTTGCGGTAGGTGAGACTAACTGTGACTCTCCCCTGTCCGCATGGGAGGTGAGTAAGGGAAAAAATAAAATGTCCAAAATTACTGACATTTTTGTCAAACCTATAGTTTTTGCGGCCGCTATGTTGTTCGGGGACAGTCTCTTTGAGATTTAAGTGTGATTGAATAGAACACTGCAGAACCTTCTAGAAGATTTTAGATCGAATAAAACTCGGCCTTCGATGAATGAAAAGAACTCAAAATTTTTTTAGGGCAATTTTTTGGATTGGCACCAGATAATCAATCGTCTTTGACCTAAAGTGAGATTTCCAACTATTTTACAGTGGGACCTCGACTCACTACTTGGCAACGGCACAAGGCTATTTGTGCAGAAGATGGTGAGTAACGTTATTGACACTTTTAACAGGCAAATGAGAGGGCGGAACAAGTATTACCACGAATACCATCCATAATGATGGATCTTTTCGATCAATTATAACTTTAAGAAATTGCAATTTTCGTTGGATTTGAGATCGTCATGTTTCTTCAAAGGATAACTATGATCCATGCTCAATGGTAGGTTCGCCATAGAATCCTTACGGAAAATATTGTTTTTAATCAATTTTTGATCCAAACCAATGATATAGTTGATTTATAAAATACCTTACTTTATATTTTACTTATTCTATTAATTATCTGTTAATAAATCCACTAGGATTTTACAATACAAATAATGCGTAACTTAATTTTGTCAAATGAATTGTTTTTTAGACTGTCTATTAACATAAGGGCTATGTTATGTATCTTCACGCTTCAATTCTTTTAGAGGTTGCAGTGAACTCAAGGATGGGGGGAATGAAAATATTCTTATTGCGTTGATGTGTCGCGGGGACGAAGCTACTAATTCGCTAAACAAGGTTGTAGGTTCATTGCTGTATCTAATCCATTAACAAACAAAGCTTACAAGAAGATACTATGTATGTCTGCAATTATCTTATGAAGCATTCTCTTTCCAACCCGGCCGATCAGTTATTGAAATCACTTAACTTTTAATTAAATTATTTTATTTTATTTAACCTATCGTGGAAATAATGTACTTAGCCTATGGTTTTTTTTTTGTTTTTGTTTTTTCTTTCAAAACCTCTTTATTGATAATATATATACAATGACAAAAATAAATAAATAAATTTGGAATTACAGCTGTCTCCTCGTGCTGCATTCGCAGATGCATATTAAGGAGTGCATAAAATATAATACTTTCAGATTGTTGTTAATAAGTCCAACACACATACACTCACTAGGTGATGAGGCTCGCCTTCAGCTTGCGACCGTGGAAAACACTAAAACCTAAACCTAGAACCTATGACTAAAGCGTTCCAGCCGTGACAGCGTCCTGCCATCAATGGGGGAACGGAGCGGGCGTTATCGTGTTAAACACCGGGTTTGTCAAGTACTGTAGGGAGTCGAAAAATTTCATATGTCTACGTTTGATGAACTCATCCACCATAGGGAGCTCAAAGATCTCGTGAAGCTCACTGTTGTTCCGCTGCTCGAATGAAGTACCTCTGACCACTTTCATCAGTATACCGTTTTGGAATTGTTGGAGTCGCCGAGCTGTCGTATACGTCAGATAGCGAAAAAGCGGTGCACCATACAGCAGAGTAGGCCTGAGTATACTCTTGTAGATCAGTAGCTTCAGACGCAGTGATAGATTGGGGGAAGTCAATAAATGCGTAAGCCGGTAAGACTTCGTGCGAGTATGCTTCAACTTCTTCGTAAAATGGTTACTAAAATGGAGGTTTCTCTCCATTTTAATTCCCAGATATACTAGGTTGTTGGCTGTTAAATTTTCCTCCGTTCCTACTATGTAACTATTAGGGAGCGGGCTTTTTCCCTTTTGAAAAGAGAAAATTACACAGTCAGTCTTACCCGCGTTTACAGAGATATTGAGTCTCCCCAATCTCTCACTGATCTGGGTACAGGCTACTTCAGCCTGTCTTAGAGCTACCTTGGCACTTATGCTGCTACTGTACACCGCTATGTCATCTGCGAAAGCAGTAACTGTGGTATTTTTGTAACGGGCTCCGAAAATCTCAGACGTGTAAACGTTGAATAGTATAGGGGATAAAAGACGGCTCCTTGGGGTACTCCACAGGTCAGTGGCACAGCTTCGGAGAAGCTATCACCCACCCGCACCCGCAACGATCTGTTGTTCAGGAAGCTAGCCAGAATTGAATACAGTTGTTCCGGGCATTCCCGGTCGCAGAACATTTGACACAGTGTCTCGTGAGACACCGAGTCGAATGCTTGGGTGCAATCAATGGAAATCATAGCCGTGGCTATGTTTCTATTCATATTATGGCTAGCTTCTGACTGTACCTTCAGAAGGGGGTGCTCTGTGCTCATACTGGATTGGAATCCAGGAATGATATCGTTTTCCGAGCAGTAATCTTTGAGATAATTCAACAAAATCTTCATTGCCCAAAATACATTGAATATATATTTTAGTTTTAGTTTAGTGGTGCTCTGAGATTATTAAGTGAAATTGTTTATATAGTAATATATATATAATATAATTATATCTAATATAATAGATTATTTATATATTAGTGAAAATATGTGGATTAAATGGTGATGAATTACTGGATTAAAAAAAAAACAACTATATTTTTTGACGTTCACATAGAAAAGTGGGACAAGGTTTAGTGGAAATGTTAAGTGCCTTACTCTTACGCAGGCAGGCGCTTTGCGGGTTCGAGGCATCCTCTAGGATGTAATTTTATTCCTTAATGAAATTCTGCAGTCCAATCAGCTCATGCAAGGGTTATGTGTACATTGCTTTATAAAAGATTTTTTTTAATTTGTATTCTCATATGGAAAAATTATGTTAATGCTACTTTCCACTATAGTCATATTCAAGTAATTATCATTGTCCACCTTTATCGAGTTGCGATATGTGATATAATATCACTAATTTGAATTAAGAAATTACTTTTACGATGTAAGTCATGCATATATATCTTATTTAAATTTTTATTTTTAATTAAATAAATACAATTTTATTTTGTACATATGCTTTATTAATTTGATGTTGATTTGTCAATCATAAATTTTATTATTTTACTTTTTTCTGGCAAATTTTTTTTTAAATTAACAACCTGTAATTAGAAGCTGCTAATATCTGTATTTTATATGAATGCTTATCACATAGTTTATTGTAGAACTGACAATGACAGCATAGTAAGTGCTTTGCTAATATGTATACCTTTGTGGAGTGTCAATACGTTTCATTTCTTAAATTTATATCTCCATAAGAACCAGCACTAACGCATAAGATGAAATATACTAAATTCTTATATTTTGTTGATTTTCGAACGTGGAAATCTCTTTAGGGAATGGGTTAAGAATGAAGCAATAAAAGACAAATATGATAAATGTTAGGTCATAAGATCAATAACAAACTTTATTATTAGTTTATTTTTATAATACTGTTAGAATTATACAGAACAAATACATCGACACTCTATTCAGAGTAGCTTACAAAGAACTTAAAAAAAACGGGTATTAAAATTACTGTACAAAAATCATTAAATATTAATACAATAATAATATAAACCTACAACATAAGGGTTGTTAATAATTATGACATCACTGCCAGAATAATGTTTTACGTTTAATATAAATATATTTTTACAAAAAAGTGAGAGCTAGCGCATTTAACCTATACACCACAATGCATAGAGACATAGGGATTATCAGCGGCTAGCACGACTATACAATTATACTTAACATTAATTCCAGATCAGTCTATCTTTTGGTAATCATCTGTTGTATGGGGTTTCAAGTAGGGTACTTTTTCAGATTCTCTTATGCCACTACAATTACAATAACAATTACATTTTACAAATTGAAGCAGAAAGTAATTGGAATGTTAGTGCTGTTTTAACCACCTTTGGCTTTAATATTTTATTACATTTATTACGCAACATCGATAACTATGCATTGTTTGATAATTTCTGCTTTTGCACTATCGTTACAATGACAGAGCAGTGGGCGTAGCAGCAAAAAAAAAAAAAGCGACTGACAACACTTAAAGAGTATTACAGATAGGAACGCGCAATCCGTTTATTTGTTGGAGCCAAGAATAAATAAATATACTCAGATGACAAGGAATGGATAATATCTTTGATACACTGACTTCTAAATCTAATCCTATAATACAAAAATTGTACATAAAATATTTAAAGGCAACATCAATATATTTTATTAAGTTATTATTATTTTTTTAGACATTTTTCTTTTTAGCATTTAAATAAATAATAAGACTTTTGAATTAAAAAAAAAAAAAGTAACAAATACACATTATATACAATGCACGGATAGGCATTTGCTTTTTCTCCTGTTTTATTAAGCCGTTTGATTTAATTATTTCATCAGCGATAAATAGCCATTATTATTATTATTATTGAAAAAACAACTATTATTTTTAGCCCAAATTACGTTTACAGAGTGAACATTCACATCCAATCTGAACTTTTATTGTCTATGACAGCCATTATACCAGAAATGTATCCGTGAAGCAGTTGACTAAACTAATGTGTTGAGAGTCGCCGCGAGGCCCGGCGTCTGAAGCGCCCTCTATTTTGGAATGTTTACAATATCTAATACTTTCTCTTTTAAATACTAAAATTTGACAAAGGGCTCTGCATGACCAGGCCATCGCGGCGTTAAGACACATCTAACCGTACAAAACACGCAGGGACTAGTAGACAATAACATCTTATTTTTTTTTTGTTTTTATTAAATAAACGGTTCAGGTTATCAAAAAAAAAAACGATGAATGTTTTTTTTTAATTTTCTTAAATACAAAAATTATAAACAATTAAGAAACACGGACGCATACTGGGAATCAGAAAATAATAAGATTCTGCTCCTTTAATTTAAGATCTAAACTGACAAAATATTCCTCTACCTCGCAATGGAATATATCTACCAAAAGCCTTCAGAAGGATGAATATTTGAGTGATTGAAGAGCTCAGGGAAGAAACACGAAATGTCATTTTTTTCAGAAAAACTGGTTTAAAGTGTATTTAAGCCAATATAAAACCCCTGTAGCCTGAGAAACATCTGGCGATAAGAACATCAACAGAACGGAATCTTTAGTTTTAGAGCACAGCTAAAGATGTTAGATATTGGCACGCCTCCTCCTCGACATGGGATAGATCAGCAAGTCCCTGTTATAAACCATCTCAATGCCTTTTTTGGTTCGTTAATAATCATTGAGGCAGTGGGTGGATTGTAATCCATTATTACAATTATTAATCAAAATTGATTTTTCGCATTTTTGTTTTCTTCCTTGGGCTTGTGTTGCGTTTTTGTAGAGCGATGTAAAGAAAATGGGCTAGTTTACAAGTTTTTCTCCTACTTGGTTAATAATACTGAACTTTTATTGAGAAAACATGATAAATGTAACTTCAACTAAGGAAGACAAGCATGCTATTCTCGAATCGACTAAGGTGAGGAAGTCTGGGATAAGAGATTTAAAACAATGTATAAAGGATTCCTCGTACATCTCCAAAAGTGCTCTGACTTGTGCAGGGATACGCGCCCGTGCTATAATGCTAACTATAAACAAGGGATGACAAAGGCTAGTTAGACACAATGTACGCTAGATATATAGGGGGTGAGTGTGTGGGTGGGGAATCTACCCCTTGTGTAGGCGGCGTTTGCCGCTGTGCCTGTACCGCCGCTCGGCGAACATCTCCTCGTCCAGGGCGAGGTCGAAGGAGACCTTGGGGGATCCCGCGGCGATCAAGTCGTTATGGGCCTTGATCGAGAAGTCGCTGTCGATCTTGACCCAGTTGAGGCAGCTGGGGTTGTGCGGCTTCCGCCCGCGCAGCTGCTTCCCGGAGCTTGCGAACCCCAGGTACTTGGTCTTGTCCATCGAGGACCGGAACCTGTAGTAGCCGCCGTTCGTCATCTCCTCTTTGAAGTAGCAATGCCGGCCCCGTATCTTTTTCTGCAAACACAAAAACACAGCTATAAGTAAATGTAAAAAATAATAATAAAAACAGCAACACTTCAATGGGGGACATTGTACTCACAAATAAGTATGACTAGCTGATAAAAAAAATTACATTAATTACTCTCACATGGCTTAGTTAAAAATAATGTGACCATGGGGAAATATAAGCCTTATCAATGGCGACTAATAACGAATAGTAGAATTGGATTGGATGGAATTAGTAGTTAAAGATTAGGAGAGGAGTTCTATGTATATCTAAAGGTTCGTGGCATAGTTTAGAAAGGTAGGTAATTCGTAAGGAGGGAAGGGTATATATATATCCACAAGGGGTAGATTCCCCACCCACACACTCACCCCCTATATACCTAGATACCGCCCTTAGTATTGCGGAATTGGTTCGAATTGGAGGAGATTGTAAAGTTAAGGATGCTTTTTAGTCGTAACAGTACTATCAGAGGAGGGAGCCAGGCAAGTATTGGTAACGGGAAGAAGGGCACAGCCATCCTAACTATGGGTATTTTAACGAAATGAATATAAATCTAAGAAAACGGTTATTAGCCGCTTACCAAGCCTCGAAATCTACAGGCAGGTATTGCACAGTATTGCACTCATGGCTTAATCAACGATAAACAACATTTTTGCACTATACCAATTACAAAACCAATGATTTATGATGGTGGAGTTAGGTGGAACTAGGTCTGGTGAGATGCTCTTCCCTTGTTAGTTATGGATTTCTTCCGGATCCCAGAAGTAATAAAAATCTGAGTTAAACCCTATTGCACTCATGGCTTAATCAACGTTAAACTGAATTTTGGACTTGTAAGGGGTTGGAGATATGATACGGAGGAGCTGGGTTCAAAGATACGGAACACCCAAAATACGCTCATGTAAAAGTCAAGCCTAAAGGCGTTCAAAGACTTCGTACTTAGGCCCAATAAATATAAACACGTTTTTCTCTATCACGGTTTCTGGTCACTACACCATCACCATGTCAGATGATCCTATTCGATGTGGAATGCTGACCATGGCAAACATGGATAGAAGAAGAACGGACACGTCTTCAAGGTTCAAGTAGTCTCATTAAAACGTTTTGTCATTACATCTCTATTTTTTATTATTATTTGCTTATTATTTAATTTTTGAGATTTATATAAATAGAATATTGAAATATTGTGGAAATAAGCGCTATTTTTTGCGCGAGAGTCATTACTTTATTCATTGAAACATCATTTTCGTGCAAAATCAATTCAAATTCTGTATATATTTTAAATAAACCAAATGATATCTGTTAAAATCGACTTGAATATTAAGTAAGATTTTTCTACGATACTTTATAAATGTATTATTCTTATTTATTATCTTTTATTAAATGTATTCAGATATATTTACTGAAACTTTAATGCGACTTTCAATTGCTCAGATGGATAGAAACAAACCAGAGACCTTGAATAATTACTAGAAATGTTTATGATGAATGAGTACCGGTAACGAACAAATCTAATAATCTAATAAATTCCAAGCACAGGAGTAATGGAGTAGGTTTACTGTCAAAGATTTCGTATGCAGCATTTGTTATTGAGAGATGAGTTACACAGTAGCCCATTCTAGAATTACTGTAAATGTAAGGGGCAGATAACAAATACCAAAAGCCGTGTAAAACACATGTAAGACTGTATTAGGCGTTTATTTTTTTATTAGAAATACTTTTTTTAATAATATATACAAATATCACTGAAATCACAATAGCAATATACATCCCGCTACTTCATATCATTTTGCAATTACATAGGATATCTCAACATTCACGTCTATCATTTTTGCAAAATACTAATTCTGTTCTGTAACATATCTTTACACACGATCACGTTTCTACCCGGCTATCCAGTTTTAAAATGGGGCAGATTTAGACGGGATCTTAAAACCAGATTTGAGTCGTTAGAAAAATACGTGTTGCCTCGTTACGCTTGTTTATTTAAACGTTTCAGAATAAAGATACCACAGTAATAGATCTTATGCGTTTGTAACAATTCGTGTTTTTTTTCTCTAAAAGAGTTATTGAAAAGAAAAAAATCCAAATTATTATACAATGGACTTTATGTACAAAGCATTATTTATAAATATTTAGGACAATATGGATTTTAAAGAAATACATTTCGATCATGCTGGGATTTAAATGCAGAAAACCTTCCTACCATGAGCAGTAACCACTGACATAAAATAAATGACCCTAATAAAATGGGTAATAGCCTTATTAAGACAAATGTTGACTAATCGCCTGGGAATGAGTTATTTATCATCATTAATTAAAAGGACGATAGCCACCTGATTTATTCATCATTGTCAGGGACGGAGTGGCCCGGTCCCGCATGCCGAAGTTTTTATCACGCAGTAAATTATCCAAGCGATAATAAAAATCTACCTTTAATCGTTTGCCATTTATCGGATAATTTGCTTCAGTAGAATGCTTTTGTTACAGCTGTTTGCTGAGGAATGTTATCTAATTCCACTTAATGGGGCGGTATATCTCGGCAATGGGCAGATAGTATGACTGAGTCCGCCTAATGCGTAAGCGCTCATGAAATAATACTATGTATTTCCAATTACAACATGTTCATTATATATATGTCTACATGAATATATATGTATACTTACAGATCCTATTAGTTTCCAACGTGGGTTGAAGCACAGGTACCGCCTGGATTTTTCTCCGTATATGAGTAATTTTCCGGAATAGTCTCTAGACTGAATGATCAGTTTTTCTGCAACAAATGAAGCAAATAATTTTGTTGGTTATTTCATCGATTTTGGGATTTCCTTGATTTTTTTTTTGTTTTCAAAAAGTTCTTTATTTGTAAAATTACGTTTTGCTTATCCACCAGGATTGATAATTGTGCTTTAAGAGCTCATTCTTACCTTATACACGATCGCACTCACTCAATACAGTTCAGAATCATAGTAACATTCATACAATATGTACATACAAATTCGCCCCAGGAGCCCTCATGCCCCCTAGGATTCCCCCAATGAGAAGCTATTGGAGGAGTCGGGGGCAAATAAGCTCCTGTCATTATATCCCAAAAACATGATTATGCCATTACAAATTAATTACTACTTAAGTATATAAATATATATGTTTAATGTTGTCATGGTGTCAAATTAAATGCCTTCATATCCTGATTAACTGTATTTAATTTATTTTTTTAGCTTACTTTATTTCACAAAGTCTTGAACTTGTAACTTCTTGCTTCTAATTTTATCAATCAATCAATCAACCATTTTAAGTTTATAGGATAATGCTGAAAATAAAAATAACCCCATGACAAATATTATCGGGTAATTCATAAATGACTTATACAAAATAAATATTTTCTTATAGTATTAAGTAAAGTATCAAAGTATCTCGACGTCCTGATTAATAGAATAGCTGTTGGGAGTTTAATGGGCTATAGTTTGCAAAATGTAATTAAAACTGTTATAAAATGTGTATGCAATTTTTTCCCAACCCCTGTTAATTGATGCCCTGCTTGATGCTAAAAATAAAACACGATGACAAACAGTGGAAGGACTATTAATTAATGAATAGTTAGTAATGATTGAATTGTAGTTACAAACACGATAGGATTGTGTCATTAACATGGTATAATAATAATAACTTGAAATAATATATACTATGATTGAGATCTTTACTTTGACACCAGACATAAAATTATTGAAAAGTATATTTTTTGGTACTTAGTGATTAATTACTAATGACACAATTATGGTTATAGAGGCAATTTTCCATTGCCAATTTTCATAAAATCTAGTTCCTGTCACACTGCCAGCCATGGAATAGGTTATTCTATTCCAAGATCTCGTTATTATTATCGTACTATAAATATATAGTAGGTATTATTTCGGAGTGTAACATGCTAGGGCGGGATAGTCATGGTGTCAAATTAAATATCTTCATATCCCGGTTAACCCCATGACAAATATTAACGGGTAATTCATAAATAACTTATATAAAATAAATATTTGTACGGAAGCGAAAGTTGAATTCCAGATCATAAATAGATGATGAATGAGCAGAATGTGAACAAAAAACCACACGAATATACAAATTAACTTAAATGAAAAGAAATTCACCATTTTCGAATGAGCTGAAAACTATTCAATAATGTTCATAATAAATTATAAAAACACTTAAAAGTCATCAGGTCATGAGGCTCGCAGCACTTCACTAAGCATTTACTTCGAAAAATTGAGTCACCACTTGAACATAAAAACACGTTAATTGTTTTATCCTTAATGATTTATGGGACCATAGCTATTAATACATCTTGTACGGGAAACATTTTCTACTTCGAGTGCAATTCGATAATCGTTTCCGTTTGGTGTGGCGCCACGTTCAAGTGTCAAAACGCAGACTCATTTCTTGGTAGTTTATCCAATAATAAACGATTTTATTATTAGATTTGTTTGTATAACAGGCAAAATAGATTAATGAGGTGGTTTCGCGAATCCTCCTATAAACAGCCAACAAACAGTTAGTATTTCTTCCTCTGTTTTCGGGCGAGCTAAAAACCGATCTAGCCGAATAGACATTGCTTCACTGCTCCTACAACGTGCCCCGACGTTTCGGCGACGGAGAGAAAGTTGGCTTCAGGTGCTAAAAAGTAAAATCAACGTTTCTGAGCGGTCTAACGCTGTCAGTCAACAAGTGTACCACCAACAGGCCAATGCGTACGCTCACCAGGAAGAAGGAAAGCAGCACGCTGCACTAGTTCGTGGATCTTTCAGTCTATCCTGTAAGCTACGCTTGCACATTCATATCTGTCTGTCTAGAGTGAAATGAAAAGAGGATTGGGTTATCTGGACTGGAATAGCAAAGACTAGTATAAATTATTGACCAATAGATATGACGAAAAACAAATTGTATTTCTTTCAACACAGCACAGGTTTCTCATAATACAAGCATGCCGTCTGCAAGACTGACAAAATTCCTGAAATAGCGTCAACGTAGATACAGAGGGGGTCATTTTGGTTAAAAATAAGCGCACTTTTAGATGTGAGTTGGTCTTGGCTACGTGTGGTTGGATCGATTTATCAAAGACCGCCCTGCATAAGGTGGTTCATCTTGTTTAAGGAAAAGAACACAACAAAAGCTTAAAGAAATAGTTTAAAAAAAGGCCGGACTCTTGATAGAAGTGATCGGGAATCAACAGGTTTCATTTTTACTTCTTAATTTAGAGGTTAGCATGTGTATAGTTCTGGTCGGAGCTCAGCCTCGTGGGGATAAATGAGTAACTGCTTGAATAAAAAAGTAGCTAATCTGATTAAGGTAACCATATCGAAAGGTAACTTAAGTCTAGCGCCAATCATATTAGCAAGAGTTGTGACGGCATGGATATTTTAATTATTATTATTGCTTGAGGAAAGTTTTGGAGTGTCAAAACTACATTATTCAATAATCTAAATAGTTGCAGATTGGTCTAGAGCGATAGCATAAGTACGAACAATAATAACGGAGTTGAATAAGTAATTCAAAACTGCCATTGTGGCTTATCGCAATATTTATTGAAGCATTTATTAAAACATTAAAATGCCTAAATGTGCTAAACGAATTTGACGCAAGCAACGGCAATTCGCTCACCTGACACGTTTAAAATAGTATAGGTCACTTATTTACTGTTGTGTCAGAGCGGTAGTAAATGTCGACTTGAGAAACTGAAGACAAGACGAAAGCGATAAAAGCCGAAGAGAGGACGGCCCAAGAAAGCAGTTGTTAGATAAAGGATTGGACGGGATAGATGTTTGACCAAGCCGGAGAGATGTGTGCTCCATTAACACAACGCTCTTGAGACAATAGAGCAAACACCAACTACAGCGGCTAAGGTTACTTAACCACTGTAAAAAAGAGAAGAAAAGAACAAATAAAACCGAAGACAGCTTGTCCCACGGTCCTTCAATCCCAGATATCGGAGGAGGATGGGGCGGATTCTGGGTCCAGGACCTCTCCCCCCACTAGCGGTGTCTATATGACCTGCCTTCGTCCAAGTCATCGTATTTGCGTCACAACGCGAAATAGTTCAGAAAAGCATGACCATTGAATCCCAAAACTACCTCACAGGGTTCCACTCAACGGCCACTTAATCAAGATACAAATATATTCTCGATCGTACCAGATCAAATTAGAATACTGCTATTACATACCCCAACCGATCCAAGTGTCAGAGACCTTCGAATTTTGTCATAACAATTATTCTTTTAACAATTTATACTTTTTAATGTTAATAGGTCTAAAATATGAACACCCGAAGGTATAGTAACATCAAATGAATGCCACACTCCTTAGAACTTTTTGTTTAATCATTATTTAACGACTCGTCAGTACGACATTGTATATTTAAATATCTCGGTCAAGAAACTGATTAGGCTAAAGAAGCTGTTTTTCAGGAAGTAAGGTGAGTGTAAAAATCACAGACAGGGGAGTCTATGGGTATAGGCAGTCATTCTTTATACTTATGCCGACAAATGAAGACAACAAAATATTCAAATGTTTTCGTAATTCCATGCTGTCCTCAATGGATCGAAAGTAAACTTTTACTGTCAGGTCAAATCCTTGAATAAGTAAGTATTATTCCCCCTATTGAGATACTTGAGATAATCTCAGGGTGGAGAAAGCTCTGGTGAAGAGTTGGGAAGAAGAAGGAGACGCAAGCATCGAATCGTTACCGAGAACTGAGGGCAAAGAGGATATGGTATTTTATTAAGCTACAACGTCACAACAGTAACAATGACTATTAGAAACCAGATTATCGATTTAAATTTGTCAGTAGAATCCGAATCGTCCTCGAAGGTTGTTTTTATTGAAATTATCTTGCTTTATTCCTTCGAATTTTTCTGATTGTCTGGATCTTTTTCAACCAATTTGGTATTAAGTAATACAACTATACCTGTATAGTTATAACTATAGTATAGCTATAACTTTAAAAAAATATATTTCATTATATTTTAAACAGGAAACACAAAAGACACCAATATTTTAATATTTACACTTGTGAAAATATTTTTTTTTTTTTTAATCTTTTATTTATTGTTACATCATCAGTCGCCGTTTCGCCTATGGTAATATGAATAATAAATTAGAACTGTTAATGATATTATTCAATTCTCCTATTTCATAGCGAATTGATGAATTTTCTACAACTTGCGAAAAAAAAAAACATTTTACAGTAAAACCAGTTGGGGGAGGTTGTGTATACTTGACACTAGCAATGTTTTTGAACCGTTTCAAAACGATTACACAACCTTAGCCTTGTACAGCATTTAACTGCAAAATTCTTAGCGTGAATTTATTGTGTTGAATAATAAGCTAATAATAAATGAAGCAATATATCTTATAATATGGCTTTTTTTTTTCACTTAAACCAATAATTATTTCAATAAATTGAACAGAATGATCTGCCATAGTAAAAAAAAAACACGATCATGTGATTCAGTCAATTCCAAACGCAGGCCCCGACCTAATTTCCGTAAAAAAAAAAAACAATTTGAAATAATCTCATAAAAAATGTGATCGTCCGAAAAAAAAAACTTGCAATGCTCAAATAGTGAAGTATTGGTCACTGAAAAATTAATAAATGAGTCAAATATCAATAAATTATACAGAATGATCTGTAATTGTAAAAAAACATGTCTATGCGATTCAGTCAATTCCAAACGCAGGCCACGATCGTATCTCCTCGTCTCTTCTGTGCTACCTTATAGATGTGGGAACATAGACAGGTAAATTCGAGTGTCAAAGATACACGAGTGACGGACTACATCTGCAAGAGTTTATTTTAACGTCCATTATTTCGTATATAAGAACAAATTAGCGAAACCGTAGTAAAAAAAATCACCGTCCGAAAAAAAAACTTACAATGTACAAAGGTAAAGTATTGGTCACTGAAAAAAGAACAAATTAAATGAGGTAATTATCCAGATTTCAGTTCAAAGAATAACTGAAAATAGCTACTAATTTATCAGAAGCCATATAACAAAAATATTTAAATGAATGAATAGATAAAAAATTTAAAAAATAAAAGTTGAAAGTGAAGAAAACTCATCCAGAATTATGTTCCGACATTAGGTAAATATTACTGAGAAATACTACACTCTTTGTTTTCCAAAAAACAATTTATTTTATTTCTTAAAACATTGGCTTTCTGAACATGTGACATAAATTTTGAATCATTTTTATCTAGTTTACTGTTGTTGTCTTCCTAATAATAATGTATTCCTATTCATAGTCCTGAGGGTGCCTAAATAGGCGAAACCTCGACAGGCGATGAAACAATAAATAAAAGCTTTCACACAATGTAAATATTAAAGTATTATTTATTTATCAAATTTTTTTTGACCAAGCAATGACACGGCGGAATGAGCCGTTTGTTTTCTTTTTGTCACCTATGCGACGTGGACAGAAAAAGGAACGAGATGAACGAGATAAAAAAACAACAAAAATAACAAACCCGAAACAATATTCGCTCTGTGTAAACTTGATATGTGAGCTTTAAAAAATAACTCTCAGATATAAGATTATAAGAAATTCCAGAGAGCGGGCGGCCATATGGTGGTGCCGATGGTATCGCTGGAGGAGTGTGGGCGAGCTGCTCCTCTCATTAAAAGGTATCAATAAACTTAAGTAATTTACTAATCCGTTAGCCGGCGGTGGAATCTGGAGAATCCTCCAGGCGCCATATGTGATGCAGCCGGCCTACTTAGTCCTCACTTTTAATTAAACCGGGAACGGACCCAAAATAAAAAAAAAGGAGTACTTCTCCTCCTTCGATTTATTTACGCCACTTTCCAATACCCCCTCCACCTCTCCTCCAAGAGTGACGACCGGTGACGTCGTCCCCTTCTCCTGCCATCATGCCCGATGTTACTTCTTCTACGGTAAATTCCGCGAAAATCCTGCAAGCTGAAGATGGCGGCATTATAAATGATAATAATATCTTTAAAACCTAATGTTGCAGTTGGTATTTTAACGACGCTAAAACCAGTAACATTGACAGGCTCGTCATAAAAGCAGTGCAAATGTCGTTGTAACAGCCGGGGTGATAACAAGACATTGCCTTCCCGCAAACTGTTCTACCATTCGCTGGCCATAAATGTAAATACATGCACGTATAGATACCAGCAGAAGAAGTTGAAAAGAGTACGTAGGACTTAGTACTCTCTCCAGCTTCTCATCACTAGCCCGGCTATATCCATTCGTCCTTCGAGGCCACCTCTACTGTTTGGGACACCACTCTTCCGATTCCTACACACCAGCACAATAACTCGACTCCAGAGATTCCAGAACAAAATCCTGCGCACGGCACTATGGCATACCCCTTTTCGTGATATGAAGGCTCCCGACATCCACGAAAAGTTCGAGGTCCCCACCATCACTGAAGCCATCAAAAGAAGACACATCAAGTCCTTTGACTCGATGAAACATAGCCGAAACCCTCTATTCCGACACATGACACCCCCACCGCTACCGGCAAGATGACAACTCACTAGATCTGTTAAAGCAGACCAAATAATGGACCTCACGGCGCTTGGCCCACCAACAACAAGCCTCTTACGGGCACCCATCACTGCTATCCGACTAAATAAGACTGCACTACATGCCTAGAGAGACTCTAGGCCCAGCCACCAGTGGACTCTCCCCACTGTACCGCAACAATCAACTTTTACCGAGGCTTCCCACACTCCTTTATTCCCTCACACCAGGTGCTCAGGTGCTCCTGGTACAAGGATCCGCTCAACCCAAATATTCCTTTATTTTCCTCTCATCCTTAATCTTATAATTAGAGAGCTAAGAAAAAAACAAAAAAACAACAACGTATAGATACCATAACGATGACAGCAACAAAAGATTTTACACACCTGAAATCAGCAAAGAACAAAGAACAAGGAGACCAAGAACGCTAGAGAAAGGCCCCCGACTACTCGAAGCGACATATAATGATGAATTAATTCGAACACACACTTTATAATGAAAAAAATATAGATATTCTAATAACTGGAAAATAATGAGAAACTGGAGAAAATAAAGCGAATAGTTTCCAAAAATCTTTTCAAGTTTGACTGAAAGGGGATGCCTATTCACAAGGTTCTGCTTTACCCTCGTCAGTATTGGGGTCTCAATGACCTTTTTACAACCCCTGGTGTTTCTAGAAGCAAGATATACGATCGTATAGTATGTCCCAGTTGATTTCACAGAGAAGCTGAAATAAGAATAACGCTTAGGATAATAATTCAGAATCACGTATAGGTTAACTAACTGGACATTTAAACAACCCTAAAGGGTATGGATATTTACCATTACAGAAGAACCTCAAAATGATTTATGAGCATTCAATATTTAGTTCAATATAAGGCTATGTGAAATTATTTTGGGGCTTACGAGAAAGTAGTGGGGACACGCACTGGAAGTGATTGGAGATGTTTGGATGTTTTCAGCGCTTTTGATACAGGACTAATGTTTGCCGGTGTGGAGTGTGTATGTTAAGAGCTTTGTTCTCTAGAGCTTCATCAGCTACAACATTCATTTATACCCTCACGACTTCGAAGCACTCTAGGCAGTCATACTCTCAGGTTTGATCTGCCAGGCGCCATTTGCTAGCCACCGCGGCTAGTGCTGTAGTTACCATCAGCTCAGATCCTTGAGAGGCAATCTGGCAAAAACGTTCGGATGGAAATCAATGAAGCTGTGGAGAGACAAGGTGTATTAACAATGTAAAAGGTATGATGTTCTACACTCTACAATTATCAGTTAGGCAAAAAGTCAGTTATCATTGCACACTTAATGGGGGAAGATCATGCCAGAGAAGTATCAATTTTACTTTTAATTTTTGACTAGCATTTCTGAGATTCGCGCCCACTTAGCGAGTAGCATTTTCGTCCTTTCACAAAAACTAAATGATTATATTTATAAATAAAACTTACTTGGCTTAAGAAAATATCCTCAAAATGTTTGCTCGTCTGAAGATGGTGGTTTAAGCCATCGAAAGCGCTTGCAATGTTAGAAAACAAAACAAAAAAACCTGTTAAAGCCAAAACTTTTTTCAGTTAATCAACCCTTATGATCGGTGTGATGCGACGTTTTGTGGGTACACTCAGAACTCCTAAAGTTAGATTATGCCTCGTATTATAGAACTATAACACAAACGAGTTTTAATTAAATGGTCTAGTCATGGTAATTTACATTGAACGAGGAAAACGAAGCCATAACAAACAGTAAAAGTCGTCGTGCGCTGCTATTGCGTTGCATTAATCCACTTTATCGGAGTATTTATTTTTTTTTAATGGCATCCCTGGTAGCAAAATCCCACGGCATAAAGATAAGATATAATCCAGAAATAGGCTGGGCAGGATTAATCTATAATGAAAGGCTGCATTTACTCTGATCATAAAAGGATAAATAAAATAAATTATTGATCCATAAAAATATATTTCTTAGTTAGTCGATTTCGCTTACTGTCCTTACAGATAGCATAACGGTTCCTCTCGAATAAGAACTTAAGAAAATTTAATATGATAGATGATTTGAAATGAATTACTATATTTACTGATATGCTGTGCCATATACATGAAAGGACATTGTCATACTGAAAAATGGTTATTACAATACTTTCTTTCGAAATAGCACTTTTAATCTTGATAGTGAAAGTCGATAAAGTAATTAAACGATAATATCACTCTTTTAATTTTAAATTTATTTTAATCGTTATATTTTATATAATCGATTTATTGCAGAAAGATTATTTTCAACACTGATTTAAAATCATTAAGCAGGTTTTATAATACTTATATATGTAAAAAACTACATAACCAGCCTACTATTGGAATAGAAATTTGCCTTTTTTCAGAACCTTGGTTAAATAAAATTTAAGCGGGAAATCTAGAGCGATCGGACCTAGGCTGTGATGCGGGTAGGTTTCTAGTGCCTGGAAGGGGCTTCTCATTGTTTACTGGTGGAGCTTCAGTGATTCGAATCTCTTGCAAAGATACGATATACGATACTTTCCTGCCTAAGTAAGTATGACTGAATAGCCTAATAACATATATAATATATTAATAAAAAGTTATTTTACTGAAAATTAACTTTAAACAAAACCCACCTATGGGTTTTTCCTCCAATTCTGTTTCCAACTTTAACAAGTCTTCCCACGGGGTTTCAGAAGTGTTTCCTGATATTTTTATTTTAAATAAAAAAAAAATTTGTTTGATGGTCTGGCTGTAAACGTGTGCCTTCGCACATTGACTAGTAGGATTTTAAATGAAAAACAATTCAAGCCAAAAAAATAAAAGAACCAACAATTTTGAAGATTGGGCATGCATGATTCTAAATAATGAATTTGTTGAACGGAACAAATTACTGTTCAAAATATATTTTGGAACATTTATAATCTGTTAAAAAGTGGATTTGGTATGCCGAGAAAATAGGAAATGAGGCTTTATTATCAAATATATCAGGGCTCTTGTTTCGATGGCGTACCATTCCTGTTTAGAAGACCTTAATTGAAATAACGTTAAATCGCCGTAAATATAATTAAAGTTTATATTTATTTATGTTTAGTGTCTGATGTGTCCTAAATGATTTTTGAATATTTTAAACTTCTGTTTCGTGTTGACGTGAATATGCCTTTAAAATCAAAACGGTACTTGCCGAAGCATGCTTAAATATTCTAACGCTTTTCATATTTCCTATATTTTATTTAAATTATATATTAAAGCAGTGAGGATGACTGTTTGACAGTTTAAATGATTTGCCAACTTATAAAACTTTGTGAAAGGACAATACGACTTTTTAGTACAGTAAAGAGTAAGTATAAGACAATTTTAGAAAATTGCAACTTTGATATAATTATTTATTTTCAATAACCGTATACAACTTACTCTCGAATGTTCACAATTGATTATTTCAAAAATAAATAACTCAGTCACCGGTTAAAACCGTTAGAGCATTTACTTGACCATAGTTAAAAACTTCTCGTATCCCAGATATTAATAACATACAAACTTTTAGTGAAACCGATTTGGATTTATGGAGCCCAAATTTATGGCTGCGCTCAGAAGACAAACATAAAAAACTATACAGATTTTCCATTCAGAAGCTCTAAGAATTATTACAGTTGCATCGTTTTACGTGCGAAATCAAACTCTTCACACTGACAAGAACATTTCTTACAATCACGACTGCATCAGAACATTTTACAAACATTTCAAGACAGACGGGCTGCATACACCTGACAACTGGTAATATTCAACGACGAGTGAGCAGAGGTTAGAATATAGCTTCAACGATATAGAGAATGTCCTCTATTGGATGTCCTTCCAGCCAGACTTGCTTTATTATCAGATTTGCGGCACAATCGCTGGTTGTGACACTAGTCACAGCAGCGAATCGATAAGGAATTTATTATACTACGGATGTTACAAATGACCAGACAATGCTAGAAAATACAGACAATAGACAGAATGGAATGATCTGTAGATGATGATGACGTATGCAGTAAGAGGCGACTAGAGGACCGGTGTGAGGTTAGCTAATGACTAGAGACAATGACTAGATGGATTGGCGATTCCTAATGAGCCATCAATGCATGGCTACATTGGCACCCGCTTTCCAACACATCCGTAGCATGTGTACTGGTCATGCTGAACATTTGATACTTGTCCCACGATTTGAAGCTTTGACCAAACTTTTTAATTATTGCCATCAATGTTAAAAAGCCATCAATGAGTTATGAGGAATTGACGACTCTCAATCAAGGAAAGTTGAATCGTTATTGAATTCCAAATCAATATTCCTTTATTGTGCTATAATTACAATCTGCCTTTTATAAGGCAATAAGTAATAAGATAAATGCTCTCATTCATACCATATTTACAGTTCACCATTCACTCGCTCATTCATACAATATTTACAGACAGCACAGAGACCTCCCAAATCCACATGCGAAGAGAAAGCGGAGTCTTGGGAAGTCCCCCACGCTCCTCCGTCAGCCGCGTTACCGGATACTGTTATTGAATTGGAGAAAGAGAGGGAGAAAATTTCTTTACTGCATTTTATGTCCATGGTCTCATTACATATTAAGAGACTAATTTCCTGTGGTTTTTAACGATAAGATAAATGTCTTTCCGTATCTTCTTCCTAGATGTTAGATTGTTCACAACACTTTTTCCTAAATTATTTCTCCTACAACAGTTGACTCCTTCGAGTGGATTCTTTCACAACGATATAAATAAAGGCAATGTCATGTAGTCGGTAGATAGCAGTAGGTCTGGGTTAATTTGTTATTATTCTTAGAATTGTATTTTGTATTCTCTGCAGTTTTAGGAAGTTACTGGTATAGGCCAGTGGTCGGCAAAGTGCGGCTCTGGCAATTGGCGGAAGGCACAATCATACAATTGCTGGATTTAAAAAACAAGGAGATATGGCGCTCTAAATTCGAACGTCTTTGTGTTGAATTCGAAATATTGGAAAAGAAAAAATGTGATCTTAGTTCACGACACAAGCGGTCTGCTTTGAATGACCTGGAGAAGGAAGACATGATCATTTTCAACGCTTGGAACAGTATTCCTGACTCTTACGATCAGCTGATAAAGCTCGCGTTTGCTGTTCTTTCCCTTTTCGGTTCTACATATATATGCGAACAATCTTTTTCAAGCAAGAGTAAACTGAGAAGTCGTCTTATTGATGAGAACTTGGAATCATGCCTAAAATTAAAAACAACAACATACAAACCTGACTTACTAAAACTTTCCAAGGAGATGCAAGCACATTTTGCATTAATAAATATTTATTAAGTATGAAATTTAGTTTTATTTAGTGCACTACTTATTTAGTGTAATAAAAGTTTACTAAACAAGCAGATTTGGCTCCCAATTTTATTATTATGTTCATGTTCATGTTGTTATGTTCATATTTGGCTCTTTGGCTAATAAGTTTGCCGACCACTGGTATAGGCCATACTCCAACATGGCGTTACATATGTTAATAGAGGACTGATAGGGAACCGCTATGTGATACAGTATTGTGCGTGTTGCCGATTGGACTCCGAAATTTGGCTCTGAATGGATATTTTCAGGATTCAGTCAGTTAACAATATAAAGATTCATTTTAAAGAAGGATCAGCTTACAAAATAGCAGAACCAAAATGGTTTGGAAGTGATTAGAGGATTTCGGCTCTAGTGCAATGCCGGTGGTTTCAGCGCCTTCGATACCGGATGGTGTTCAGTTGCCCACCAGGGGTGTGGACTCCTGTCATCGAGTTACATTTACCACACAATTCAAAGGGATTTATCCATTGTGGGCTTTCGGTAGTGGCGTGGGCTGCACAAAGCAGGCCATCTGTCACCCTCGTGCGGCAATCAATGGATGATATTATGTCGAAATGGGCAGGTGTAGGTGTCTGTGGAATCGAGGCCTCACTAAACGTTGCCCGATCTCTTCAGGCTCTGGCGGCAGCAGACGCCACCGGTCCTCTTTGCAGTCAGGTCACGTGCCGCTGCATCACGTGGGCTTTTTTCTTTTCACCCCGGGCCAAATTAAGTGCTCAAACTAGGTGAAGCCGCCGCCGGCATTCCTTATGCTCTTCGTCCGCCTTTTGAATATGATTATATAATCACTACCTGTGTTCACATTCCACTACAATAAAGTTTATTCTCCACGACACTAGTGTTAGAAATGGGCGATTTATTTTACTGTATCTTCTCATTTACAGTTGAGTCCTTGATTGAGATGGAAGGTGGAGTTCACGCTTAGGAGAACTGAATGTTGAGAAACTGAATCGACACCACCCTGAATCTCTCACATTGTTCGATGCAGACAGACATATGTTGAAATGTTCGTTAATGGTTTGATGAAAACCGAACTCTAGCCTAAAGGGATCTTCCTACAAACTCTTCTACTCATTTAAAAATTATCATTCATAAACCTAATCCATGGAAGCCGCACGGATAGGCCGTTCTTGAAGGGGCTAACAATTACTGGTGAACTTTTTTTAACAAAATACGTCACATGTAGAGTATCAGGAAAAGAAATAGCAACATGCCAGACTTTGTGAAGCGTTTAAGGGAAGCCAATCGTCTTCAACACCCAGTACCCTGATTGGGAAGAGGTGAGCAATGCTAATACTCTATGTCATTATGGTGTTGTTACATGGATCAGAATGCTGGATAATCATCATGTCAGTGAATTCACTCCGGTTGAGGTTCGGTATCTTTGTAAGGTCGCCGGCGAAACTCAGTGGTCAAGGAATAAACTTAGCTTAAATAGTATTGCCATGGCTACAGTGGATGTATGTAGTGACTGGAGCGAACGAAGGGGTTCCATGGGAGAAAGTCACTCGGCTGAGGTAATTTCAGAAGGTGGTTTGAGGGTATTTCACGCATTGGATCAATATGATCAAAGATATTTTTACGAATCTATTCATTAACCTATGTAGCACATTTATCCCCAACAATGAAACCAGAAATAGCCATGCTAATGGACACGATGAATATGACGCTTTTCTCACATACTAATCCATACAGGACAATATAACCATTGGCCTAGCCAGGATTGTGGTATCTACGCCCCCCCCCCCACTCCCCCACAAATAAGAAGAAAGAATGTATGTTTAGTTATAGTGTACTTTGTTTTAGCCTCTTGCTCAATAATAGTTATTACACGCTCTTCTCTAATGATATTACAGTTATTTGTTTTTATCTGATAATATCTCTAAGAATGTCAGACATTTGATCCTTTGGAACTACATTAATTAAAAAAATATTTGCAAAATTGATTCGAGATGCACTCGTGTCCCTTATTAAAGACACAAACACCTTAAGTCCTCTGGTCAAAAATCAACTGTTATGAATCTATCATTCAGTTGTCTAATTGAATCTCCTTCGCATGCCGGGCATTCTTACGAATCATTCAGTCAGATAAGAGAAAAACATTTTTTTTTTACGAGAGGTGATGATACTTGGAATTAACGACCGGCAATAAAACCGTAACAATGAATTGACAGTTGAGAAGGATAAGTTAGATTTAGAGGGCGTTGACTCGCGATGTTTATCTGTTCGCAGGATTTGGCAGCTTCGAGTATTTGCGATCAATTTATTTCTATAGTTGCAAAAAAAAAAAAAAAAAATATGTATATAATTTTATCCGAACTCGGGATTATTTACTATCAGTCCTTAAATGATTTCTGACCCTATACGACAAGGCTTTACTTACAAAATGGTAACAAAGAAAGGTCTACCAAAAGTCACTGTTGTGGCCCCAAAACTGATAACCCATTTAAAGTTTATTGATATTACAAAACATGTCTCACCTCAGAAGCTATTTCATATTGAATACTTTTGATAGTAAAAGGTAGCCATTGCGGAATAAACTGTACCCGTATTTGTAAATAATCCTGCCTACTACTTATACTAAAATATTTCCACATTGCAACATATTAAATTGGAAATATAAAGTAATTTTAAATTCAATTAAGAAGTAGCCCACCCCTCACTTCGTCCAACATCCTGCCTTCTGCTTAAATATCTATTTAAAAATATAACTCCTTTAACAAAATTTACATCTACGTTGGATATTCAATAATTATAAACTAAATTATAGTAAAATAAAATTAGTGAAAAAAATAGTAAAGTTTTTGATCAAAACAATCTAATTTTATTTTTTTAACCACTTCAGTCACTGAGAATTTCATTTAGAAAAAAAAATCAGTACACCTTTTATGTATGGTACAGAAGAACATATAGGGATAACGAAAGTCGTTCCAGCGCTAACTTATTCCTTATATTTTACCGTTGTTTATTTATTTGATGTATTATCTCTTATGTATTATCTTCAAGGTTTATTATAAATTCGTATTTTACTGTTGTTTTTTTTATTTTGTTGTCTTCTATTTTTATAACGTTCCATATATGAATTTATTTACTGTTATCCTTGTTATTTATCTTTGTCTTCTGATTTTTATTTTCTTTACCTGTACAGTTTATTATTCCTGAGCGCAGTATAATTGTTGTATTTTTTTTTGTACCTACCAGAGTGATATCGGCAAGTATTACAAAATGGGTGCAATATGACTCAACCTAATGAAAGGTAAGGAGCCAGCCTCAAGACCTGGTAGAAATAGAAGATAACGGTAAATATAAGACACAAGATTGAAAGAGACATTTATTGTAAGTCACGGCCGTATCGGGAGCATAATGTTGGCATTTATGACTCCCATTGTCCGGCCAGGATCACGGTGGGAGATTAGCTTCTACGTGATCGCGAGGGGTTCGTTGCCATGACACGGTGATACTGGTAATCCGTAACTGCTCATCGTCTGCAGTGAGTGAGGCTAGATAAGGGGTTATAGATGGGAGGGCAGATCGGCTCCAATCTTTATAGCGTCGTTTATTACAGCCTTACCTTACTGCGGCCTGCCTTGCCCCCGTTAGATCCAAGTATGATTGTTGATAGGGGTTCTTTTAGCACTTCAAACAGATGCTAAGAGTGGTGGATGGGCCAGGTTGGTTAAAGCGATACCAGACAAGTCAAAAAGTAACGAGAATTTCGCGTGTAGATTCCGATGTTAAATTTCTTTTTTTATCATGTTGGTACACATGTCTCTGAAATATGTTGAAATTTGCAGCTGTTTTCAATGGTTACTATCATACGACAAGGCCAAAAAGTGTTTTGGTGTTCTTGGCGATTTTTAGTTTGGAAAAAAAAAATGGATCAAAGAATTTCTATTAAATTTTGTCAACAAAATGAAATAAAGTGCAGAAAAGTTTTTAAAATATTGACAGTGGCTTTTGGCGAATCTACCATGAGTAAAGCAAGATTTTATGAGTGGTATGGACGTTTCAAAGAGGGCAACGTTGAAGTTAAGAAAATGATTTTGTTCGATCGCAGAATTACTATTAGAGAGGTTGTTGATGAAGTTAATAGATCATTTGGATCATGACAAGCGATTTTTTCCGAAGTTTTTGGCATGAAATGTGTGGCAACAAAGTTCGTTCCAAAATAGTTGAATTTCGACCAAAAAAAACATCGCCTGGATATCGCCAAAGAATTGCTGAACAAAGTAAACAACGATCCAGAGTTTGTTAAATGCATCATGACAGGGGACCCAAACATGGGTATGACGTGGAAACCAAGGCGCAATCTTCGTTTTGAAAGCGGCCTGAGGACCCAAGACCGAAAAAAATTCATCAAGTTCGATCAAAAGTGAAGGTTCTTCTTAATATTTTTTTTTTGAGTACCTGCCAGAAGATCGTACTGTCAATAAAGTATATTATTTGGAAATAATGCGCCGTTTACATGAGGCGATCAGACAAAATCGACCGGAATTGTGGCAAAACAATGCGTGGAAATTACAACACAATAACCTCCCGCTCACTTTTCACTGATTGATCTTAATTTTTTTATATAATACTCTTTATTGGGCTATAATTACAATCTGCCTTTTATAATGCAATAAATAATTAAGATAAACGCTCTCATTCATACCATATTTAATCTTAATTTTTAAATACCAACACTGCTGTGTTACCTCAGCCACCGTATTCGCCGGACATGGCTCTCTGCAACCACTGAAGAATCTTAGTTATATCGAAAAGTGAGTTTGAAAAGTGCTTCGAAGATTGGAAAAAGCACTGGCACAAGTGTATTATATACGAGGGGGAATTCTTCGAAGGGGACCAAATTGCTATCTGTGAATAAATAAAAAATTTTAAGATAAAGAAAAATTCTCGTTACGTTTTGATCAAACCTCGTATTTTAAATACTGTCGGATGAAACGCGATAGCATACCCCTGAACAGAAGCGAAACACACGATTGATATATATCCGATGTTGTGTTTTTGAATATGGGCGACAAATTTACATGTACGCTCGGTCGAAGACGATTCCGTTCCCTAGGATCGTGTCAACTATAATTAACAGCAATAACGGTAGCAAGAACAAGTTTTTATCAAAAGTTAACAGCACAGTTTAGTAAATTAACAAGATAATAAATACAGGAGGGGTATACATATGTGGAGAGAGTAACACCTTGTAAGACACCTCGGATGATGTCGTTTGCCTACGCGCTGCCTTCTTTTCTTTTTTTCTCTCTCTCTCTTTTTCTTATTCTTCTTTTCTATCGCTTTATTTTTTGGTCGGTTCAAGTTTATAAATGTTTCACACTTGTCTGAATCTATCAGGCGAGCGGGCACGTTGCCTCATCAGGAGATCGGGTGTCCGATAGTGGGCACCGGACAGCCTCAGTCCTGACAAGAAGAGGGATCTCTTCTGTCTTCCGATTTACTTTTGGTAGTCTAATGTCATATTAATGAAACGGTACTGACTCTTGTAAACGATTCCAGGCGGACCTATAGTATTAGCATAAATAAAGGATTTGTCTCTTGAATAAAATATCACTGCTGTTATATCGTTTTCTAAAACAAACAGTTTCAATTTTTACAGCCGTTGGGGATGGATTGCTTCTAATTAATTTCGTTTCCAGAATAGTATTTGTATTATAATGTAGTTAAATTTATACCTGTGCGTATGGGCACTTCTCAAAATGTCAGAATTGACGTGAGATAACAATCTGTTCTTTTTTATTAATATTGCTTATAGGTCAAGGAAGTATTTTACAGCTTTTCAGAATAAAGAAACGTGTCTTTAATTTTTTTAAATCTAGTTTATGTCTTAACTTCTGGTTTTAATAGTATAAATGTTACCTAAGCACAGAGATATTATATTACCTTTATAGGTTTTCTATAGGGATAAAAAATAAATTATTACTTTTGAAACAGTTACATTTGCGTTGTCTAGTTTCGACGAGTGTTCATCACTTTTTCAAACATAGGCCCAGGCGATTGAAAATCAATCAGCAACGAACAGGAAATTAGTAATAAAGGAGAGAAAACAATCCATAGGTAGATTATGGGTAGGTAGTAATGATATAAAAAAATACGTTGGATTAGCAATATGAAGGGACATGATAAAGACTGGTTTTAAAAAACTGGAGTGATAGAGATTGGATTGGATGGAAAAAAACCATCAAAAGAGGTAGCTCTTTGAAAAGTAGGATGCAGGTCAGATATGGTGTTGTGAGATTTGATAACTGATAATAAGTGAAGTATGTAAAGGAAAAACACAAAAGTATACATTGGTTGCGAGTTGCAATGCGGTATAGTAGCCTTTTGATCCCGAGAACAAAACTTAGGAAACGTGCAAGAGAGACTATTAGGCGCTTTTCAGACGAGAGTTGAGGACAGGAACGGTTTGATCAGCTTGAGGTTGGAAATAGATCCGTCAACGATTTGGGACATGTGGCATTTCCAGGATTAGGTTTGATCAGAAACTTTTGGTTGGTTTTGTTTGATGTGATGAAGCTGAATGAAGGGTCAGATTTGGAATATTACCTAGGGCTTTGAGCAACAATTGTATTGGACTTCGAGTAATTCGAGGAGTACTAGGTTCTGATTCGGTTCAGGCCTTCTCGAAGCAATATTGGTTTGAGCTAAAAGGATATTTATCATATAAATGAAATTCAAACATAAGATAGTGTAGCTATCGCTAACATCGACAGATCGACATCTACTGACGCTTGGCTATATACTGCTTAATTTTGGTGCAACACCCTCCTGTTGAAAATTATACTGATTCAACGTAATTGCAAAGTTCGTATTCGCTTATGTCTAGACTATTTAGGTTATGACTGAGGTCACTTACCATATCCATCCTCCGAGTTGTCGGATGCGACGGCCCCTGTCCTGTTCACCCTCAGCATAGAACAGGAACACTGATTGTACAGCCTCACCGAGCGGGCGACCAGCGGCACTGATTCACTGCTCACCACCTGTGAAAACAAACAATGCAACAAGTATAAATTAATGCCGCACGTGAAAGCAGACTGGGGGAATAATTGATTCAATAATTTTGTTGTTTAGGCTTTCACGCCCTTCCAACAGTGAAGAAACGTATATCGTATAAGAGGCTATCCACTTCTAGCTTAAGGAGATGCGAATGAAAGAGTAATTGGTAGGGCTACGAACCTTCATGTAAACAAGTGGCCTCAACGCCCTATGAGATCCCTCGACAAAATGTATATCATGATCATTTAATAGGCAATTTGAATGAACTAAAATCTCAATAATACAGACCAATTAGGTAAAATCTAGTACGAACTACTTGAATAATAAAAATATATTATACTAATGAACAAGTAACAAAACCTATATATACAAAGCAGAGAAACCGTTGTATGTATTGTCGCGTATTATGAACCTTAAGCCGCAATTAAATTAACCATAATGAATAACCAGGATAACATACATTGGTCAAATAAACTGATTAATTGTGTGAAACCGTGATTCAATACAACATACTTGGTTTTCAATGAATTTGTGGCAAAGGAAACAAATAAATTGTACAATACACAAAGGCACAAAATCAGAAAAAGACACAATTACTGATAGACAATGTTTTCTTGGCATGGAGGCAATATTTTCACTCCTACATTCATAGTACGGACGTTGAAATGAGTGTTATTCAATGGATGGATTTCATAAATTATAAAGAGAAAAAAAATACTAGTTTGAGGAAAGAATATTAACGTTTTTAAGATGGTGGGATATTTGCATACAGGAAGGAATGAATGGCTGCACTGAGGCAAGAAACCGGTGTAAAGCATAGAGATTTACATAAAACTGTCCCTACTCGTACTATTGTTTAATTACATGAAATTATTGTTAACAAAGCCAGATGTACGCTTTGATAAATCACACGCACAGGCAGAGAAAGAGAGTTGGAATATTATAATTTGGTATTGTAACGCCTTTACTAATAGCTGATTGTGTCTTCAAAATCAATAATTTATGGCCCCTGTGATTATTCGTGACACTTTTGAACCAGAGATCGGTGCAGCACAGATGCTTTTCCCAGATTTGGTCTGCTATTCTGGTTTTCAGGATTTTTAATTAGTCCACAAGTGAGGAATCCGAGGAGAGTTCTGTTTACCGAGACGACGACAGCTGTCATTCTATTTGGAATGAGCTGTCGGATTAACAACGATAAGATAGCCCTCCAATCCTTGATGAATCTATTAAATATCCTTCAAGTGCAAGCCAAGATAGCTGAATCACCGCCATATTTCAGGTTGAAG
Source organism: Acanthosoma haemorrhoidale (assembly GCA_930367205.1). NCBI lineage: Eukaryota > Metazoa > Arthropoda > Insecta > Hemiptera > Acanthosomatidae > Acanthosoma > Acanthosoma haemorrhoidale. The sequence continues at coordinate 39,346,722 of OV884013.1, forward strand.
CAAAAAAAAACAACGTATTAATTAACGGGCTACTGGATAAAAAGCGACGAAATTGATCACCGGCTTCTAGACACTTCCCGTATTTTCCCCACTTTCTGTTCATTAATTCTCCTGCTTTAGTGTGTTAGTGTTCGCTGAAAACAGATTAAATATGTATGTATATTCTAAAGACTTATTAATCCAAAAAGAGAAACCTGCTATTTTAAAATTTACGCCATGTGAACAAACACATAAAGACTTTAGAGCTTCTCCAAAAACCTTTTATTAAATTTTACATCACCAGTCGACCCTGTTCAGGTGACTATAGGACTATAGAAATCTTTTTATTTTTTTTATTGCAAGTTTTATCTAAATAGAAGTCACGAATTCGGCACACCGGATAACGAAAGATACATTTAAAGTTATAGGTGTCCAGTTTCATTCGTCTTTTATATAAATTTTATATACAGAAATGTGGTAGTAATTAAAAGAATAAGTATCATATAACATCATATTTTAGGGAGACTGTTTTAGCATCACTAAATCAAAAGAGTTTTCCAAATGCAAAAAGTACAAGAACGCTGGGTTGATAGTCGAGCGGTGGCAGTAACCAACCATATTCCGACAAGAACTTGTTTACATTATCTTATCGGGAACAGCCCAGTTCTAGCTCACTGTGCTCTCATCGGGAATAAATCGGGATCCGAACCAAGGTCTTCCTCTCATAAGGTGTGAAACAGTTATATATATTTTATTTATAAATACATATAAACTGAAACACGGTGAATGAACCAAAGCCAAAGAGATAATCAGTGAAACATTGAATTGCTTTTATTCGAAAAAAAATTTCCTTTGGAAATCCTGCCTGGAACCTAGGCAAGTACACCACCTGCTTCTCCTGAACGCTGTTGTGACGAAACCGCAGCTACTACTAACCCCATGTAAATATTAATACGCCAGAGGACGGTCTGCGCACCTGAGTATCACGTGGGCTTGCGTCACCCTGTTTATTGAAACTTATTTATTTTTCTAATTATTATTATCCCTTATCGCACGGTAAAAGAATTTTTTCATTTGTTACTATTGTATTGTAACGTTGATTATAAAGAAAGTTCTATTTGAACTGCCGTGGTCGACAGTAAACACACTCATAACAGATTAGCTACGAGTAAAATCTTCCAACTAATAGTTATTGATAAGACTATTGGAATAAACTTGAATTAACAATAATGATATAAATATAAGATTAGACAAGTAGCAAGTAAAAAAAATAATTAGAATAAAAAACATCTAATATGAAATTTATTTTTATGCTTCTCCAGACAAAACCCTCTGACTGGAGGTAGTCTATTTTTGTATGCCTCAGTTCATTTTTTTTTATATTTATTTAGAAAATTAGTTTTTCAAAAAAAGCTCATTGGTGTCACATGATCAGAATTTAAAGAGACTATCATTCACATATCTGTCGTTAAATTATATGGATTGTTTCCAATCTTATGATTTATTTTCTTTTTGTTTTTTGTTTCAGGAAGCTTGAATATACGGGTGTCTCTTGTTGAGCGTTACTCTTAAGAATAATACTTAATTATGTTTGGATTTTTTTATAGGGATCAGTCAAATAAATTCATATCATACATGTTTAATGTATTTGGACTAATACGTAAGTATTTTACACAAATTTATACAGGAACAAATAATAGAAAAAATAAGAGGTAACAAATAAATAGAGAAAATTCTCTGTTTTTTTTTTTTTCAATAAAATAAGAGGTTCTCTTATCACTTTGACTAGTATATTATTGTTATTTTGTACATCTCTTAAAACAAGAACAACCAAATGACTTATATTGACATCTTTACAATGGTACTAAAACGCACGAGGTCTGGTTCGCTTCAACGAGTAAATCTGTCATTATTTAGGGTAGAATGGCTCCCAAAACAACTTTGAGATGGATAATATCGAACTATGCCCAATATTGGAAGTGGGGCGATGAGGGTTCATCAGGAACGGATGGACTCCGGAGATATATCTGGCCACATATCCACGGGAGCTGAGAAGGGCTCGGGAGTAAACACGAAGATTCATCCAGAAGTTGTTTATACTCTTGAGAAGAAGAGGTAGAAGATTCGGTACAGTGGCCATTATGATGGACGGTTCTGTTTGGGATTGGACCAAAGGTAAACAGCCTTTATAGGGCATCATTTACTCGCTTCAACTTATGTAGTCTTAAGTCCATACTTCATGCCTGTTAGCGGTCTAAAAGTCCTCGGTCGTCTTTAAGTCCGGTGCTTCTGTGGAGTGCGTATAACAAACATGTGAGGCGTTCAAAGCAATTTGTTTTATCACCTTTTGTGAACACCAGCACGAGTTAAAATCTCAGTAAATAACCTGTATGCTGTTTACACTGAAGAAGTTTTATATTTTGGCCAAGATCAAGTACAGTTTTTTTCAACCCATGGGGATTACATTTGTCAGATAATTATTTAATATTAAGGAATGGCATAAAAGTGGGAGATGAACTTTAGTCTGCGGTTGTTTGCTATATGCCTCTGTGTAGTGTACGATCAATATTAATTAAAAATATTTTGGACAGTATGACATTCAGGAACAGTTAAACCCCTGTCAATCAACATTTCAATTTAATAAGAAAGGAATCTCATTGATAAGGTTAATTAGGTCAAGACAAACAAGTAGCGCTTGTAATAACAAAATACCTTTCATAGCTTTTAAAGATATTTTATAAAAAAAAAAAAAAAAAAAAATCCACCTTGATACCGTACCATTGTCAATGTACTTTCAGAACAAAGATAAGAATGTAGGATTTAATGCGGTGTTGACATTAAGGTAACCCCATTAAGTTTCGGTTTCAGAACTCTTATACTCGATGGTTCGTAAGTTTAAGAATAATTTACATTGTAACGCTGCAAACATGTGCAGACTTGGAACGATGTCCTATCTGAAAACCAAGGTTACAAAATAGGACACAAGGAAAAACAAAGCAGTATGCAGCTGAAGAAATAAGAGAAAATGAATATTGTGGAAATAAAGAAATTACTATACTAGTAACGATCATAGATTATGCTTAGTGAATGCTCGAGGTTGGTTAAATGGGACCAGTGATCTGTGGCCATGATCTTTTTAATCGGCCGATTCGGTTTATGTTGAAAGGCTATAGGCTTAATAAAGGGATTCAACATGTTGAAAAGTTAAATTATGTCAATTGTCACACATTTTTCTAATTAGAAAAACGAGAATTAGATGCGAAGGGAAGTATTATTTGGGACAACGAAAGGGAAATCTAGCATAGAGCTGAAGAGACTGCAATTTCCAAATGCAGGTCAGCCAAACCGTCGATTTGAAAATTCAAAGAATACAACCAAAAGTACAATATTGAATTGTACCTGTACGAGCCGCAATATTTAACTCATGAGTGACCTCCACAGATAAGAGGGGAAATAAATTGCTCTTGTTATCTTGCCATAAGTCTTAAACTAAAGAAATTAGCTATGATCACTTTTGATACATGGCATCTACTAACTTGACCGTTCAAAAACAGTGATAAAAAACTCATTTAGCTTACCATCAATAGGCAGATTATTAACTTGGCAGTCACTGCAAGCTTTGGTAACCTGTAACAGATAATAAGTCAGTATTAGTATTAATTTTATTTCAAAACTTATTGATAAAACAAAAAAGAATATTTTGTACAGATGTTAATAATACTGCTAAAAAAGATATTTTGTGCAGATGTTAATAATACTGCTGAACAAAGATATTTTGTATGACAAAATGAGATTCTACCGAGTGCCTTTGAACGATGTACGGCGGAGAAGTGATTACAGTGAATTCCGACTATCCTTGGGTCGTTCTCATTTTGAGTCAAATTAGCAGATCTCAAGGTGAGTGGTTGACATTCAGGCGTACCGAAGTAGTGCAAATGATGATTAATAAGTACGTTGTATGTCTGTGACGGGCAGTGAAGACCTGCAGCGGGAGTGTGATCTCCCCCCATTGGGCCCTCACCGCGGCTCACTGCTTGGACAATGACAGTGAGAGTATCTCTCCTAGGCACATCTCGATCAACGTTTTCCGGACCGTTGGGAGCTTCGTCAAGTATGGAGCCCACAGGACTTTTACGCATCCCAAGTACGCGACCGACGTCAAGAAGGTAAGTATCATTTCCTGATGTTGCCATTAGTTTGCTAATGGAACCTGACTTTGTCATAGTATCTCGCATGATCCAAAAAAACAAATGAAAAATATCACAATATCCATGCAGCTATGCTCGAAACAGCTGCACTGAAAAGATACTAACTTCAAAACTGCCACTTGAGACTCATATGTGCTACAGTTGATGTATTAATTTATATTATTAGTTACTCCAAGCTTCCAAAGATATTTTCCAATTCATAGACTTTCAGGAGCGCCACGATCTGGCTTTGATAAGCACTAACAAGGCCATAGAAGGGCCACCTGGAGTGCTCATGTATCCCCCCGTCTACCCTAACGACACCTGCACTATCCTGGGTTTTGGACAACGAGGCGAGAGGGATGGCCCAAAAAAGCCAGCCTTGGCCATGCTGAGGGTAAGAACTATTTTATTTGCAAGTGTCATTCAATTTTTTTCCTTCTGGATTTTTAATTTAAAGTTATAAGTTGGCAAGTTTTTTTTTTCGAAATCCTGTCAGCAACCACCCTATTCCTTTGAATACGAGCCAAAGCTCTTTTTACCACGGAGTGGTTCTTACAGCAGGGCAGACTGGCAATCTTTCTGTTGAGCTTGCCCTGATTAGGCTGCTCACGCCTCAAAACTACTCGGGAACGTCTGCAGGTGAACCTGATACCGAAGGAGATATGCCACAGATCTTACAACAAGGAGGTGCTCTGCCTGTTGGCGGTGAACGGGATCGGCCCTTGTGTGGGCGACTCCGGGTCACCGATAGTCTGCGGCGGAGAGATCGTAGGAGTATGCTCGAGGGCGATCTTTAACCAGAACGGAAACGGCTGCGGGGAGTTCTCGATGGCTCTTGTCTTCTACGAGATGGTCGACAACGAGTGGATAACGAACACCATGGCCAACAACCATCCGTCCTCAGCTCCTAGCGGTACTGTGCCTATCTTGGCTCTACTCTTCGCTTTGATCTTGCCTACTTGGGAAGTATCAAGTTAGGTAAGTTTGAATGAAATTATATTTCCCATTAATTAATTTTATTATTAATTAGTAATCAAGTTACAACAGCTGAGAATTGTGGCCTTGGGTCCTCAGAAAATTTTCAGTTCATATGGGCGTTCTTCAGCGTTGAGATTTCAAGAACCTTTGTAAGTGGTTCTTCACTGATTCGATCTAAGTACATTGCCTTTCCTTTTTTAACTTTTCAAATTATATAAATATATAATATTGGCTACGTATATAATATATATCACAGAAATATATAATATAGGCTACATGTATAATATATATCACAGAAATATATAATATAGGCTTTAGGAAGCGGTTTAATATTATTAGTAGAGGTTGGCACTAGGCAAAACTAAGATAGACATAGAAAAAATTAGAATTAACGTTCCATCTGGTTATTGAAGACTGACGGCCATTTCTTCAAATATCGCTTTTGTTATTTTTATTAAAACTCAGTTCATTTGTGGGTAAAACTCGTACAACAAGATGTGTATCAGAGCAAGAACGGCTAGCACTCATGAGACCACCGGACTAGAAAATGATTGCAATTCATAATTTTGGTAATAGGGAATAGGGAATAGGAATAGGGAATAGGGCTTTGGGGGACAGCAAAAAAGTCGAACATCAAGCGTATCCAATCCTTTCAATCCAAAGTCCTGATAACAATAGTATATGCCCCTTATTATGTCAGCAACAAAACCCTTCATAACGACCTAAATATACCCTACATTCTAGAACTCATCCCTTCCAAGTTTATGAAATTCCACAGTAGCCTTTCCAACCACCCTAATCCTGTAGCACAGTCTTTGCACTGCGCCACTCATCCCTATAATCCTCCTCGGAGACTGAAACGGTAGTGGCCTCGTGACCTGCTATAATCACGTGACAGTGGGAGTCCTGGCAATGGCCAGTTTCTCCAATCATGTCCTATTGTATGAATGAGCGAGTGAATGATGACTGTAAATATGGTATAAATAAGATCATTTATGTGTATTATTATTGCCTTGTAGGCAGATTGTAATTATTGCACAATAAAGATTGTTGTCATATAAAAAAAAAAAAAAAAAAGAAATGCGAAGTATCCTTTACTTAAATTGGTTTTAGAATGGCAATAATGATGTATTTGAAACAAGTATCATCTGACCTGAAGGTTTTTCACCATCTGATAATATAGCATTGCAGGTTTTAATAATACTTACTTTTATTGACAGGAGAGAAGACGTAGAATTTATTTGTTTATAGAAGACTCTTGGAATTCTTTGAAGTATTAGAGTCAATATAATTGCGAGGTAGAGAAAGCAAGTACTTGCCAATTAGAACCTCTTCGAAGAAAGCGACTTTTCAATGGAAAAATCTATAACTAATAAAATTCTCAAACTTTGTTTTATTTCTAAGTCAATAATTTGTTTATTCATCATATTGTTACCACGGAGCGTACATCATGAAGCTGGACATTATGTGGTTTTTCGTTAAATCATGGGATAACAGGAGGCGTAACCAGGACGACGAACAAAATTCCTTGGCTCAAATGACGGGAAGTGCATTTTTTCATTTATATTTGTGGTGGTTGACTCCCTATAGATAGTCGACCCTTCCAGCCCGGGTAATTAAAACCGTAACATCCGTATACAAATAAATCGAATCAATTATTCTGTTTGCTATATTTGGCGAGTACATAGTAGTGACTGCCTCATGCACAAGGAAAAACGGCTTAAGTGGTCATAACAACTTTTTATAACAGTTACAAATGGTGATTAGCTATCTGCGATTGTTTGCGCTAATAATTAAACGTATATTTAAAAAAACAAAAAAAAACACGATAAACCAAGATTTTCTGTATAAATATATTTTTTATTAACTGATGTATTTTTTATTGCTGGCGCAATGAGCCATTCCTCGTTACTATTCATTTTTTATACTTCAGGCAAGAGCCTCTTAATGGATTTTTTTTTGTATATTTGTATACTGATAATTAAATTGATAGATAAATTTTCCTTGTTATATGAGGATTCCCTAACCGACAAGTATTTTCCAAACTGTATTGCTATATAATTTGAAAGATTTTATAAAATAATACGTTGTCTTGTACTTATTACTTTTTTTCTGTTTTTTTAAAAACAACAATCATAAAAAAGTCAAGTCTATTAAACTAAAATCAAAATCGTGTTTGCGACTTCTAACTAAACACGAGATCGACTTAGATGCGTGATAGTTTATAACGGAGTCACTTCGAGAGGAGTAGATTCAAATATTTAAATATTCAAATAACTATTGTGCACCGAAATGCTTTAGAAACACAGAACGTACAACTGTCGAGAATGATGCCTCGGTGTCGAATTGACTGTAAAAAGCGGCGATGTGAGAACTCGGGGCAGAGTGCGGTCTGGATGTGGCACACCTGTTCATACTCATACCAAGACAATGGCACAATTAGAAGATGGCCTGGCGCCGGCCACAGCCACACGCTCAATCCTAGCAATTATAACCTACTAGATCTTAGAAGCTCTTCCGTTATGGTTAACAATAAATACCAAGTATACTCAATCTTTTTACATGTTTGTCCTGCTATACACGTGCTTAGTTATCAATCTGAATTTATCACCTCGCAGGAACTTCAGAGTATGAGAAATCGACAGCTCCCTTTAAGCCCGAGGCAAATATATATTGTTTCTCCGTTCGGAATCCAATAACAATATGTATACTGGGACACAAAAGTAAACACAATTTTCACGATGGATTCTAGATCAGCACACTGATCGATTTTCCTTACACAATACATTCTAAGCCTGAGTAGACATAACCGAATAAAATGAACAGTCTTACAGGGATGGGGGAAGAAGTAGTGTTGAAAGGTGGATTTTTCGATCCTTGAAATGGTGCGTAGTATCTACGACTGCCTTTGGGTCAGAACTGGTTTCATGTGAGGAAGTACTCAGTCTGTTTACTTATGCTAATATTTTTTGTCAACACTGCCTCCCTATTCTTCCTGAAAAAAATTTATATGTTCATATCGAATCATTAGAAATTGCATTTAGTTAAATGAACAAAATATTCTAGTCTTATCCCGAAGTGATGGTCTCAAATTCTCATAGAAATCCATCTGTATTATTGATAAAAAAGGACATGAATTTGAATATCTCCTGCTGATAATGTCCTGATTATTGCTATGTACTATGTGTCGGGACTTTAGCTGGCTATAATAACAAAAAGACAATCAAACTGTTCAAATACAGATGGCTTTCACAACATTAATAGTACGATTCTTCTCATCCAGTTCCTCCTGAAATCCACAATCCATCCACAAGATAGCAAATGCACCCCCTATATAAAAAACTGCACCCTTCATGGTGATATCAACACCCCATTCATCCAAGACCTAGCCACCACCTACCACTCGCTACCAGTACTCTCATTCCCATGTCATCCCCAGCAACCCAGAGTGGCGTCAAAGGCGGAGGTGACCTCGTGACCTCCAAATCAACCAATATTCTGTTTTCTGAGAGCTATTTGGTAATTACTAGAGTGACGAGTGAAGTGATTTTCCCCCCAAAAATGTAACAGTACGGTATAAAATAGCATTGCTCAAAATATTGATTGCATAATAAACCTTTCAATAAAAAAAATTACTCCTCTAATAATAAAAAAAATGTATTGGATATTGACTTGACTTGATTTTTATTTTTTTCTAAGGTGATTTATTTCAGTATGAAGATAATGAAGTGTATGTAGATAAAAGATCCATTGGCAATCTTAACAGATGTTTAAAAGTTTATTGAACGAATAACTCCGATTGAATTTGCAAATACACTCGAAGACAGATTGTTTTCTTGGATGTGTATTATGCAGAGATGTTATTAAACGTGAAATGGCCGAGGGGGGGGGGGAGGCGATGGAGGTTGTGGGACACGGTGGGGTTGGCAGGGTGCACAAGGAGATTAAAGGGCAAAGTTCCAAGATAGCGCCGGTAAACAGGAAGGCGGCAACGCCATCTACCGGCCAAAACCGGTAGGGGATGGAAGAGCTATCATCTCCGAAAACATGGCGAATAAATTAGATATTAGAAATTGCACGAGGGTGGTTTAGCAGTTAGACCGTTCCAGTCTGCCAGGCAGCCAACCGCCCCCCCTACACAGTCTAATGTGGAGAACGTCTCCTACCTATCTACCTATTTGTCTTGATTTTTTTTTGACACCAGAACTTCACTCAAATAGTGTAGATAGAATTTGAACAAATGTTTCTACAGTTTATGTTTGCATATGATTTTTATTTTTTGTCATATCCCCTTGTTATTTAACAAATTATGGAAATCAGTATAGACTACATAAATGAATCTATTTACAGTAGGTCATTATATGTCCTATAGATTGGCTTCATTTTATACAATTTTTAATAATTTTACATTGCGATTTGTGATTGTTACAAAAGTATAATGTAAATTATACATTCCTTATCTAAACATGTTTAAAAGTGATGGAGCTGGGTTTTGTCAGGTGGTGCACCAAGCAACGGATGGCGTTCCTTAACTTCTCGAGAGAGGTATGTCTGACCACTTTTCTTATGGTCTAAAATTGTTGGAGACTTTTGGCTGTATTGTTAGTCAAGTGGGTATATATTGGGGCACCGTGCAGCAGAGCTGGCCGGAGGACACATTTATTGATCATCAGTTTGAGACGAAGCGACAAGTTGAGTGAAGTTAGCAAGTGCGAAAGCCGGTAAGACCTGCGCCGTACTTTTTTTATTTTATTTAAAATTTATTTATATTATGGAGAAGAAATGGAGATGCCTATCCATTTTGATACCCAGATAGTGCACTGAGATAGTCGGTTCGGAGTTCTCTTGCCCTCTTATAGTAAAGTATTTTGGCAAGGCTTTTTTCCCCTTTTGGAGGGAAAAGATTACGAAGTCGGTCTTCCAGTGCATCTGAATCCCCTCATAACTTATGAGGGAAACCCCTGAGGTACTTTCGAAGGGAGCAGTAATTAAAAAAAAACAACTTTAAAGCGAACCTAGGGGATTAGACCGACTTTTCCATCTTACGATTCATCGAAAATAAACTATTTCATTCAGGTTCAGTATCTTCGCTACTTTTTATATTAATTGAAATGTAGTTTTCTAATACATATTAACGCTATAAATGGAGCATAAATTGGAAAACTTATGATTTTATGCGTTATATTCGTAATATTCTGCGTTCTGGAAGCTATCTTCTGAGAAATTTGACAGGTAGCGAAACGGGTCCGGAAATTTTCCATATTTACACAATGAAATTTCCATGTTTAATTTTGGTGAAAAACTTATCAGCATGTTAATTATTGTCGACTTTCAAATCGATTGAATCGTTTTGAAAAAGCTCCATTGTAGAAAATATAAACATATTTCTGAGAGAATGAAAAGTAAAATTGACCTTCGAGGTTGATGAGTCAATGAAAAAGTTATTACAGACAAGGTGATGATGAAAGAATATATCTATATAGTTGGTTTTTGCAGCTGAAAATAGATTCATCGGCAAGAAACTATTCAAACGGCTCGTAGGCAGGTGGCGGCTGGTACCAAAGAGACAAATGACAGGTTTCAGCACCGTACAAATTGAAAGGCGGTACGGGGAGTTCAGAAGCGCCTCTGACATCCATCATGGCAAACACAGGTATATAATCTGCTCAGAACATTCAAACCAAGTTCATACTCAAAATCTATCAAAATAATAAAAGAATTAGAAGTTAAACTTGGTACACCGTAAAAATTGCTTGTACCACAAAACCAATTTTAAAAATAAACAAACCTATAGATTGTCTTCGAATCATCCTACTTAATTATCATTAAATATTTCGATATTTTCGCCGCCGATATTTATATACTTCATTTTCGCCGCACAAACAAACAAATACTTTTTAATAGAGTAGATTGATGAAATTTCAATCAGTTACGAAACCGAACGTTCAAATTTCAATTTAATGAACTTGAGACGAAAATCAGCTCATTGCACGAGAATGTGTGGCACGCCACTTATAAGTGATTTTACAAGTGATAAGTGATTCAATATTTGTTTTTTCGTTTTTGTCAAGAGAGTACTAAGTTCCTTATCGGCAGGATTTAAGCTGAGGCTACATAGTTATTTTAAAAATATAAGTTTTATACTTTATTTTAGTTGCACATGATTTGCTGATATTTTAGTATATTAGTTAATATAGGTTGCATTTAAATTGGGCTTTTGAAAATGTTCAATTAGGCCAAGTACAACAAAATTTGGCCAAATAGGATAAAGTGTTTGTTTGTAACTGTGCCCTTTTTTTTTTTGTCAAAATCTTACTATAACTTTTCAATCTCGCAAAAGAACTTTACGTGGCATTTTTCTTCCACTTACAGCTCTGTGAACTAGAATTATAAAGTGCTTTGTTCCGAGTAAGATAATTCACCTTTCGTGCCCTAGAGTTAAGTTGCATAACGACTTAAACAAAATAAAAATAGTAGCAGTAGCAGAAGCCTTTCAAGTTATTCTTCGCTATGATCCCGGTTTCCTTCTATGATCCTTGCTCTGTGGGCTTTACTTAGGCTTTGAACTATACTTTAACAAAATAGCCCGTTGAGTAAAATACGGTAATAACCATGCGGTTAGAGGACTATCTGGTAAATCCCGCCATCACGGTCTGCCGACTAGAGGATAAATGCGGTTTAGATAACTGAGGCTGCCAGTTAGCGGGGAAGGGTTAGGACTGACCTTTCGGAAATGAACTGCCATCGACCCGTGGCAATTTTCCGCCAGTGACTTCCTTATCTTCGGTGCCAGCTTACCCCAGACCCCGGCGGAGGGTGCTCTCCGTCTGCGTGCTTCAGCGGAGAACGACTGTGCTCGCTTTGAAGCAAACTTTGTATAAGTCATTATCAACTTTAAGCTTCTGATTAGGATTATAATATAGAGTGTAATTGCAACGGACTGAATGAGATTTAACTGCGATGGACTACTTCTTAAAACTCAATCTGAAATCCACGATGGAACTTTTAAAAATAATACTTCTACTATATGGACCACATTCGAAATCCACTTCAAGAAAATCTCCAACCGATTCAGAAACCATATAGAGACGCATAAAAAAAAGCAGAATAAAGATTGCTATTGTGTTTCCTCCAAGTATAAACTACCGGAAACCATCAGTTCCTTCTTAGCCGAACTGCTAGTGGTCAACGTATACAACCCCTCCCCATCATAAAACTTTAATATATAAATATTACACTAGCATAAAATATAACTATATCCAATAAATGAATATGATGAAGGTGCCAGTATATTCTCTAGTTGACAAACACTCGACTACCAATTTTTTTATTTATTTCATCTTTAGCCCCCCCCCAAAACATTTTTTTTGTGTCTTATGTCTTCGAGATACGTTCATCAGTTCGGAAAATTATTTTCCATCAAAATGTTGTAAAGTTTAGTTTAATAGTTTTTTGTTGAAAACGACTTTCAGTGCCTGAGGTGGTTGGTAAAAGAGTAAAGAATATTTAAGATCGACATTCTAGCAAAGCAAACACGCTGTAGGCAACGATGGAATGAGGTTTGGCATCAAGTAAATTTCAAGAAACTATCACATAACAGCCATGAAGGAGGAAAACAGAGCTTGGGCAGCACCGAATGAAGTGAGGCCATAACCATTGCAATTTTGATTACGTGTGAGAGAACAGGGTACACTAGGCTGGCAATTATCAAACCTCGACTGGCTAACCTGCGCCACGCCACCGTTACCCATCATTCTAACCTGCTCGGAAGAAAAAAAGTAAGCTTAATTTCCTAGAACGAATTAGCTTCTCACTGAAAAATAATTAAATATACAAATTTCGTTGCTAATGGTCTTTGTATTATGTGTTGGGGCTTAAGTGGACTATCATTACAAATGATTCAAATTGTCAATAAAATATTTCTTGCAACTGCAATAAAACCCAAAGTTATGATATTGATCACAGCACAACTTATTTTTAGGCCGGCGCAACAAAACGAATAACAAGTAAAATTAATACCTAACCGTACAGAAAACTATGTGAACTCACAGTAGTCAATCGACAATGAAGACGTAATAATAAATTGTTCACTTTGTATCCATTTCCATTTATCAACATTATAGCATGAGCGTTTCAAATTCTGATCAATTCGAGGCTATAATTTCAAACGGGAGCGAGGTAATTTCTAATATTTGACGTAGCTAAATTGACGTTTTTTTCCCTATTAATAAAATATTTTTTGAGCGAGTAATTACATTTTGACTTTCTCCAATAGTGGTGGTACCAAGAAATTATGCTGATCTCGAGGTACTGGAAATTCATGAAGTGCAGCGGCTAATTATTCAGCTGTGTCCCTACCCTAATGATAGGTGGCAGGCACTCTACCCCATTATCTTAGCTACGTCTTGAAATTTTTCGAAAGGTCACAAGACAATACCGCCATTAGGATCAATTTGCGACCGGACCACCTTGTAAAATAGTACACTATTTAGGCTGTACGGTATCCATTAAGGGCAAAGTCGTGGCTGGTGAATTTTCCACAAGATGTTAAAAATTGCCAATTTTGCGATGATTGGCATTCATACGCCGTATTACTTACACAAGAGCAACTCATTGCTAAAACCCTATAGCCAAAACTGTACAATGTATGAAATGTGCAGGAAATATCAACCCTTTAATTATTTTCAATTTCAACTGTGGTATGAATGAGATCATTTATCTTAATTACTTATTGCCTTATAAAAGGCAGATTGTAATTATAGCACAATAAAGGAATTTAATAATAATAAAAAAAAAAAAAATTTCAAATAAAATTAATAACCTCAAACAGGTCGTTTCGAAATCAACAAAACTATCAACTTGTCTTATAATCCAGATACCGCCACACCTACAATAGACAATCTACAAGTCGATTATCAAAAAGTTAACAATAAGGACTCCATCTAACTAAACTAATTAACGGCAGAAAGAGGATTCCTTCAGCTGTCAAGGCGACGATAATTCATCTTAATCAATCATGAACGCACGTTCCGCTTGACACCTCATAAAGGCGCGATACAAAAAAAAGCAAAAAAAAAAAAAGCGGGGAATCAAAAAATACAATAGATAGAAAAAAAAAAGTAAATACTCTCCGATGAGACCTCGAGTAAATATTATTGTGGGTTTTATTAATTATAAATTGTCGACGCACTCCCTGTATTGGTAGACAGTGCAATAAAAAAAACAAAAAAAAAAACACTCCAGCCTGTGAAACAGTCTCCGAGTTAATGAAACCAAATAGTTTTTTGTCCCTATCTCTGTTTATCCATCCTACTTCATATGGCGATTGAGTGTTCCTTAAATAATAATTAGACCTGAAAAAAAAATTAATTACAAAAGATGTGTGTATATACGCCAGCAGTTAAGCAAACAATAGCGAAATGCGCCTTACTATCACGACCTTTGAGTAGTTTCTCTCGTGTTTTTGCATTAGAATTATTTCCTATACAGATTATAAATACTTTTCCGGTTATCGGTAGCGAGGCACACGATTGGATCAGAGGATGGTACACAGCTAGAAAGATATTTTGATTTATATTATGACTCTGTTATGGTGGAGAGGTGATCTTCAGTAACCGAACGGTTTTTGGGCCATAACCCCTGTTGAGAACAAGGCACTAGTCTTCTTTTGTGTGGGGGTGGAAATAGATCTACCAATGAGAGCCTAAGTCAGTGTGTCCATTGAATGATACGAGAAACGTGGGTGAACGATCAATCCAAAATGAAATCTAAAAACTTCTTTTTTCGGATTTTGGTCACTATTGTTCTCAGCAGGCGAAGTACCCAGTGTATCCTGAAAGTAACTCTAAATTTTGTTTCTTCACTTGCTAGACCCTTTATGTCATTTATAAATACCTAGAAAAATAATTTAAATCGTAACTTCTGTATTAAAAAAAAAAAAAATAGGCGTTAAAAATGGACTTGTACACGATTTTTACCTGGAGGAGCTATTGATATCGTAGTGAGCTTATGAACAAATGCGTTCCTCTCTGGCTTGGATGGCATATTCTCTTAATTTGGAGAAAACAAGCCAAGCCATGATCGGGATATAAGACGATACCACCCTAATAAATATAAACATAGTTCAAAAGCTGTTGCAGACTGTTAATGTGAAGACAGCCCTGCATGCCAATACAAGTGCCCTTCGTGAAAGTACGGGTAAAGGAATCCATGTTTTCTAACCGGGAGCATTACTATTAGTAGAAAAAAAAAACAACAATAAAAAAAAGACCATGTTAGACTCGGAGGAGGGAGGGAGAGAAGAGAGGGCGAACGTGTTCACTTAGCCGGTAGATAAGGAGTCGCTCACCCTAATGCAGTGATACAAGGATTATACCTTGGAGCGGCGTTCAATGACGTCATTCGGGTAAAAACCGTGTTTACAACCTGACTCCTATAGAATAGCCATCTTAGTTAGTGCATGTAGAATTATTGCTTAGTCCGAAGGAAGAGACTAAAGTTTTGTCAGACATGCAGATCTGCTGCAAACATGATAAAAAATGGCATGAGGACATCCAGTGAAAGCTTCCCTATATTGTTGAAGCTAAGTTTGAAGATCTCTATCACAACATCTCCTCAGTGGTCGTTGAACGTTACCCTGTACGTTCAGTGTAGTCAATCTTTGTATGAGTGGGTTTGTGTGCGGTTTATCGTGAAATTTTCTGTACTTCTGTGGTAATGCAGCCGTGAACGGAATTTTGAGCTCAGTGTGAAGGGCATGATTTCGTAAGTAAAATGGTGTAATAGTGATAAGTCTTCGAGATTTCAATTGAAAAATCTGTATGGTCATGATAATAGTATTCTTAATGTACACTGAATACATTTGTGTCCCATATGTCGGATATATTGGTTTCAGTAGAAGTTTGTAAGTCAATAGTTTTTGAGGTAAGTGGAGTTTTGAAAGTTGGTATATTAGGTGCTTTGGTTCAAGACGGTTGCTGAGTGTTGTTTCATTTTCATGTGCGGTTTCCAAGTCAGCCTGTTATTAAGGGAAATTCTTAAGTATTTAATTGTGTCAGTTTGGTCAAAGGATGGTTGTAAAGACCGCTAAAATTCGAGAAACTCATCGTGGTTACATCATCTTTCGCCTCCGTGTATGATTGTAAAAATAATCCCGTTAATGTGTCTGTTCAAAACCTCGGTTGTACCTTTCAGATAGCTAAATATTCAACCATGTTTTTGACCTAATAAATCAATATCATTAGTTTTTGAAAATATAATTTAAGACAGGGACGACCCGGAGCATCCTTAGCATTTACACTCGTCCTGGAAAATGTGATGACACCTAAAGGTGACAAGCCCGAACTGCCCTCGCGGTAGCAGAAACAGCAAAAGTTGTTTAATTTATTCCTTCAGTTTTCATAAACAAAACACTACAAATCACACCCAAATTCAAATATAACCGAATCATTGTCCAATGTCTTCTCCGACAAAGAACAACCCAAGATAATTTTATGAGAGTAGTTCTTGAGGAGTTAAAAATCAATCTTAATGTGTATTTTCTTTATATAACAGGCGCCATATTAATTTAGGGACAATTAATAACAAATTAACAAAATATTTTTAAAGTTTAAATCTTCTAGATAACGGTTTTGTATGTAATGGCGCTCTTGAAAATTTGATATTATCTAAAAAGGCTTTTAAATGTAGTAGCTTTGTTGTACTAGTGGTTTTGCCGCCTTTACCAGAGATATTTAAATAATTTTTTAAAATTATTTTATAATGTTCGAGCAATGATATTTAATATGGGTATATTACATTAGATTTCATGTTAATTATAGCTTTTATATTGAAACCTTTGAAATATATATGGCCCAACCATCAAGTGAACTAGGAGAAACGAATATCGCTTCTTAGAAGTCGGGTTGGAGAAACGAAACGGAGGAGGAAAAAAAAAAAAACAATAAAAAGAACCAAAGAAAAAGAACTAGAAGTAGTTAAAGATACATTCTTAATGAATGAGAGCCTTTAAGTTCGTTTTATTCGTTCAAGAAATCGTGTTACGATCGGCTCGTTTCGCTTGTTAGAGCTAGTGGAGAGTTTCATGAAACTATGTAGAAGGCATCTTCGGTAGGGGGGATCTAAAATCAACACCGTCGTTGAAAATATTCTCATCATTAGATATTTTGGTATACGTTGAGCATGGAGTTTCCTTCAATTTTAAAATAGCTGTTATCATCAGTAAGTAGTATTTTATAAGTACCAGCTTCATTTAGTGAATCTATTTTTCATGGAATACTGTAAATTTTAAAGCCGGATTTAACCAACAATCAAATGTAGTAGAATAAAATATTAAGAATTAATTAATTTGGTTTAAGGATAGTTCATCTACGGTCATTCTATCATCGAGTTCTAATTATTGACGGATGAACGTGGCGGAGAATGATTATTTACAAATTAAAAACTCAAAATTTACTCATCAACAATAAGAGTCGTTTAGAAATATAAATAGTTTCTTCGACGGAGTACTAGTTTAGCAATTCGAAGTCGGTCGGGAGTGTGTGATATGCGTCGGTTTCTAAGATATTCGGGCGATTATCAAGAGCCTGGCTTGGAAATTCACACGACTAAGTAAACAAAAGCCGTGACAGTTATAATGTTGAATAACGGACTGAGGCTAAATGACTAAAGTATTTGGGACTGGTAGAAGAAAGATCTTTTTGCTTTTTGCAGAAAATCAAAAAATGTCCTACTGCTCTAACTACAGCTAGGAATATTATCATTGTGAAATTCGAATAACAATGAATAAAGGGCCTTTATTAAAAATTGAAAAGAAAAAAACAAATCTACATTAAATACAATGACGTCTAAACAGTAATAAAGCTGCGCGGACAACGTCCTATCACCGTCATTTGAAATTATTGCCTTTTCAATTATTTTGATCGGAGTTTTATCATTGTTTGTTAACTGGTCAAATACAACGGCTGATTCATCAATTTATTGTTGTAGGCTCTGTTTATACATCTAGGATTGTTTCGGTCCGGAATATTATTGACGTTTGTTTTGGCAGTTATAACTGGCAGTTATAGTCTTGTTATTGCTGTTCTCTTGACGATTCGATAATAATCTGCGATAGATCGTAAAATGGGTTATGAAATACTGACGTATAACCGTGGAGGAATGTACAGAATGTAGGATCTAAAACATTTTCAAATATAATACCCAGCATTATCAGATCGTAATAGTCGTAACTTTTTTACTGTGTCCAAGTGACAAGAAGGTTACGGAGTAGATGCACTAAATTGAAAAAAAAATAAATGATATCGGAATTAAAGTGGCAAATTCCTCAAATGAAATAAAATCCAGAAAAAATGCATGGGCCGTTACTGATTTGTTTTTTTTTCTTTCCAGCTTTCGAGAGTGGTAGGGATTATTTTTTCTCTTCGATTGACAAGGATGAGAGTGCAAGGATATCGAGAAGTCCAGGGTTCAAATCTCGTTCATTACAATAGCTTTTTTTTTTTTAAATCACAACAATGAGCCTTCAAGCTACATAAGACTGGTTTATGACAGGGAAGCCTAATTCACACACATACCTATGTTTTTGTCAATAGAATTGTTTTTTTACGATGCTAGAGAGTCGACTGTAGCTTTGAATAGTTTGAACTCCTCAAGTGGTCTACTTCGATAAATCCGAAAAATCCCGTGTATTTTTCAATCGATAATACGAAGCCGCCTATGTAACCAAGGAAGAGAGGGCGTTCTACAATTCGAAATGGAGCCACTAACCTTCTTGAAATTGTCAAACTCTCTTTTCTTTTTTTTCCCCATATCCCCTTAAATAAATTAATTATACTATTAAAATATAGATTTAAAACAACGAATCTGTTTACATCATTCCACAGCGTTTTTATATATATATTGTAGTAATGAAATGCTCATAGAAAATTGTTCTGTAAATACACTTTTTTTTTTATCGCCTTGTTTTTAAAATTAAATTATTCAATATAGATTCTATATAAATGAATTTATTTACAATAGGTACAATTGTGATTGTGAAATGTACATTATACATTCATTGTCTAAACATGTTTAAAAGTGATGGGGCTCAACTTATGAATACTCTGACAAACTTTGGGTATTTTCATGTGGTCCCTTGGGTTTCCAGCTATCGAGAGTCGACTAAACTCTTTGGTCTAATAATATTATTTTATGTATTCTAGTGGACGTCTGTTACTAAGGAAAAGGCAAATAAAACACTCGAGCGAATCTTAATTATAAATATTGACAATTTTCTATGTTAGATAACGCCTAAGTGTATTAATATAATATGCCCGATTGGTTATTTATAGACTCCTCTGCATTACACACTGTAAGCCTCCCGAATACATTACTACTTGCTTACGATATAAATATATATTTATGCTTATGCATCAGAGGCTATCGTGTTTCTTCTCCATAGTATTTATAGCCGAGAGAACGGATGCCTAATGTATGAATAATTGTAAAAACAAATAACCGTTGTGAGTGATTTACGCCTTACTAAATTGAAAGGACACGCGCTGCAGAAGGCGGGGAACCGGTATCCCTCGACTCATTAGTTCGTTTTCCACTAAATCATATCAGCCGCCAAAAAAGGGCCAGAGAGCGCGGGAAAACTGTAAATCTCCCCGAGGCGGTGAACATATTTCAGCGGGCATTCCTGTAAATATGTCCATCTTTGACAGACTATATATTTTTTTAAATTTGTAATAATACTATAATGTAACACATATTACTATTATTATTATATTTTTGATTTGTATACGGTTAATACCGTTTAACTATATTTCCCATCAACTCATAACTTTTGGCAACAATTCAAAAGAGTAGCCACTAATATTTATGTATTTAATTTTATTAAGATCATTTTCCATCTTATTTTCTTTTTTTTTATATTTAAATGTGTATTATTCTTTTTTCTCTTATTTTGTATACAAGAAAATTCTTGAATGATATTTTTTTAGTTTGAGGTATACCTTTCAATATTTTATTATTATTTTATTCTCCCCCCCCCCATAATCAAATAGTTTTAATTTCATTCTTTCATACCATAAGTCAAGTATTCTACGATATTTAGGTTTACGTTTTTTGTTTTTATAATCAGAAATATCTACATTTTTGCTCACGTTTGCCTAGTCAGGGTATCTATCATCAAAAATAGTTTTTGACACGGAAGTCTTGAAATTGGTTCACTACTAAAGATCATATTTTCACCAAAAAATAATTATTTGTCAAACCACACAGTTCACTGAAAATCTATTTTTCAGCAGATCAGTAGTTTTTGAAATTATTTTTGCGTTACCGACTTTTATGAGTCCCTAATATTTCGGATAAATTTAACAGAGTTGCGGAACCAATATCGTATACATGGCTAATTAAGACATAGGGCTGCTTAACAATGAGTTGACATAATTAGGAAAAAATATTTAAAAACATAACTGCAATTAAAAAAAAACATATCAAATATTTCTTAAAGATGCATAAAAAATAGCGAAACGGAATAAGCATAGAGGTTTTGACCTATTGTTATGGCAGCTTTATTTCGGTTTTATTCAAGTGGCTGCTCATTCAACCTATCGAGGCTGATTGACTGGCTGACTTATTCAGGCCAGGATAAAATTCCTAGGTCTGCTTGTATTTAAGGTATTAGTAAGCTGGTAACCAGTGGTAACATGACAGAGGTATTATTTGATAATTTGCTTAAATTTATAGAGGTGTACGTTCATGCTTCGAACAATGAACGATTATTATTAAAACGAATTAACGGTTACTCTTTAAACAAAAAATTATGAATTTATGAAAATTGGCCGATAAAGGTTACCCCTATCTTCAATCTTTCTTATTCTGTACTAAATATTTAACCGTTTTTTTGTTTTTTTTCAAGGAAGCGATTGACAAACTGTTGTTTCGTATAATGTTCGATTAAAAAAACAAACAACAAAAATCTCGTCATGTATAAGAAATACCCGTTTATAATTTTTTTGCCCTTACTGAGCTACAGACTACTTTGTCTTGTTAGAATACTTTTTTTCCTTTTCAGTTTTATTGAATATTAATATTTATGCAGGTCCTGGTGTTTACAAGCACCTTTGGACAATTTATATTCTCCCAGCACTTTAACAACTGACCCATACGCCTAAGGTCATTAGTATGTTTTTATTTCGTTTTGTATAAGCAGCATTTCATAGTATTTTTTATTTAAAATTCTTAAGTTAGATACCGTAGTTTGACGAGGAACTAGATACATTATCTATTACCTATGAACTCGTTTTTTTTTTCTATTGTAGCAGTGTTCGTTAATGAAAAAAATATTATCAGTCCCACGATATTGCCTTGAGGCAGCGTTGTTTATAAATAATTCTTTGGCTATTTTTTCATATCGCAAGGTATTACTGGCTCATTATTAACAAAAAAAATGTCACGAAATAGTCTAAAATGATTCATCTGATGTATATTAGCGATATAAAAAAACAAAATAATCCTTCGTGTTTTGATACGAATATTATTTATTCTGTCCTACCGTCCTTCATGTACAGGTTTTGTTAAAAAAAAAATAAAAAAAACTGTCAACGAAGTTGTCTGACAACAAAGAACATTATATAAAAGAGAAGAAAAAAGATTTGCCTAATATAACTGCTAATAGCTTTGTTTTATTCTTCTGTTCCGGAGAAGACCCCCGAAGAAGGACTGTTTGGAATGTGGGAACATCAAAATTTGATTGCTCAAATGTTGGTTGTTCCGAATTCCTCTTTTTGAAACGAGCACATCTTACAAGTTTCTTCCCCCCCCCTATCATTCTTTGAATGCCATCGCCCCTATTTAGCTTCTGAAACTCTGTAAGGAATTCATCGCTGAAAATTTTCTCTTTTTGCTGGGAGATCTTTTATTTTTTCCCCCCCTAAGAGAGAGTCATTCATAAATAACTTTTTTTTTTGTGAAATATCTCTATAAAAAAAAGAACTGTATTTGTTATATGACAATGACCCTAATTTTACTGTTTATTGTTCAGCATAAAACCCCTCAAGAATTTTTTTTTCTTCTAATTTTCTATAAAAGGCTTATCTCTGTTCCAGTTTCTCTGGAATCGGAATTTAAATATGGCTGTTTATCTTAGCCAAACGTGCTTTAGGTTTTGCTCGAATTTGTTACTCTGAAAATATCACTTCTTAAGACTACTACTAACAAAACTACATGTTACGACCTTCACGACTTTTATCTTTTTTTTCCGGTATGATATAACAATGCTTAACTGTTTATGTTATGCAGACCTATTATCTTAAGATAACGGTTAGAACACCTAGAGAGAATTTTCTAGTCCGTTTGTCTTATTGGAATCACGAGACATGAGCACTAGAAAAAAATAATTTTGATACCAATGGGGTCGAGGTATTTGAATCCCAAGGGACTGATCCGGTAAATGAAAGTTCTGGGCCCAAGTCCCAAAAACAGACAAACAATTTCGGTTTATGTCCTCAGATGAAAAGTCACTGACATCGGCAAAAAAAAAAAAAATTACAGATGACATGGTGACATTCGTTAAAATTGAATAATTTTAATAATAATCATTGCTGAGCTCGAAGAGAAAGGCTCCACATTTAACGAAATTATCTTTTCAAAACTACCGAAAATTGTTTACACGAGTTCAAGCATCAGAGCACTGACGATTTTCTTCGATATTGTTTCTTAAATTTCGACGGTTTTTATTTCGTTAATAAATGTGTAGTTTGAAAAAATTGTAATTGACCAATAATCAGCATGTTGAGCAACCAATTATGGATTAGGGGCTGGATGAACTAGCTCTTCAAGTACTTTTAGACTACAATAACGTCAGAAATCCCAGTCATAAATATTTAAAGAAACCATTGCAAATAGTACAAGTACAACAAATTACAAATGTTACAAGTAGTACAAATATATAAGACGTATAGTTTTTTTTTTTCAGTTTTAAAATCATCATTTAATTATTATAATTTCATATAAACATCAAAATAATAAATAATATAGGGAATCATTGAAAACTGATGTAGATAGATAGATTATTGGATCATCGGAATTCATGAAGTTTGTTTAAATGCATGATATGGGTCTTGGTTGTCGAGATATAAAATATTTATATAACAATTGTTTTGTTTCAACCTTTGTTTTTGGTTTTTTTTAGATATTTTGAGTCTGTAAGGAACTACATAAACGAAAATTGTAACTTTCTTCGTATATTTCATGTAGATTTTATGAATTTTCCATACTATATTTTGCAGCGAAATATTTCAACTCATAATGGCCCACGATTATGACTTTTTCATGTTTGCATGAGTTTTGAATTTTGAAGAGTACTGTAGCTTAGGGCGTAATGGTAGGGTGTGTAATGGTGAGCCTATATAGACTATTTGCTATGTATGTAATGATAAGACTACATGAAACTCATACTCACAGGTTTGAGGCTGCGCGCTAACAGGCACACAGAAGCTGCGACGGCGCAGGCAATGCTCGACACACTGATGCGGACATTCTGCTCTAGCACTGGCTACAGACTGGGCTCCCGGGCCCCCACCGGTGTCTTATATATCCTCTGTTATCTCCTCTCCCTACGGCACCGTATCGCTGTACTCCACCGCTGATCCTCGACCACTCATCTGATTCGGTGGATTACTGTCGAGCTCGAAGTGAGATTTTACAACAGGTCACTGTTAGGCGTCAGCCCACAAATCACCAAGTACATTCTACCACACCCCCTTCTAGAAACTTTTGAGACCCAAATAATCACAAACCGCATTAGGATACCATCCTCCCACGCCTCTGATAAACAAATCAAGTATTTGCAAGAGCCACTTGCAATACGTCAACGAACTATTCTTGGGTCACCTTCTTTGGATGTGTTTTTTTTTTATCACATTTATTAGTTACATATTTTTTAATGCAACAAGTCATTATTACTTTTTTATATACATAGTACATATAAATAATAATTTTTTCATGTTGAGAAAACTAAGAAAACCCCGTATAAATACCCAAATAATGATTAACTTAAATAGAAAGTAATCGATATTATTTTTTGTATTTTATTTGTATTCTAGACCTTAATGTACTTCAATTTTTACTCTTTTGACAATTTTGAAAATACTTTAATTGTGTGACCACTTATCTGTGACATATTGATATACATTTTTGATCATCTATACCGGCGACTGTTGTAAATAATTTAAACAGACCTTTTCAGAAAAAAGTGACTTTTTTTTTCCTGAAAAATTTTCTACTTTTAGATACTCTTCTTTAGGTACGGATAATTTTATTGGAATGATTAAAATGGGAAATAAAGGGGAAAAAATATCGTTCTCCGTTTTATTTCACGGCTCTGAAACTATTAAGTCCTGATTTTTTTCTATTGTTAAGGAAACGACTACATTGATACCTATGTACAATTGATGCCTATGTACAAATAAATTAAAATCTCAAATACAGATCCTTGAATGTGGCTTTATCAATTTTGGCGTCTGAGCACCAAACAAAAAAAACAACGCCTGTCACGTGTAATAGGGCATCACGTTTTTCTTAATATATTACCAATGTTGTCGATATCAAACAGCACTAGAGCTTCAATTTAGGGGATAATCTATTTAGCGATATGGCCTCGTTCAGTAAATGACGGTTATAGACCACTTCTAGGTATTTCATAACGTAAAAAATTGTTTTTAATCATATACTATTATACACTACTACTAAACTGATATTGAAACGATACACTTGTCAGAAAAACTTAACAAACAGAAAGGAAATATCAAACTCACAAGCAAGTAAGATTGAATAAAAATCTCTGGTAAAATTTATTCTTCTTAGCCCAGAACACAGCCAAAGAGTTTTGTCAACACAGTTTATTTTGATTTTGATTCTTTTACTGTTTTACACCACTACTCTTTTCAAAATAGGACGTAACCTAGGCCTAGGAGTTTTGTAATAAGAACGCTTTCTGGCATCTTAACCATTACATCATATGAGAGTTTCCAATACGTCGTTATAAAATATACCAACTTCCACGTTCCACTTTTTACACAGATCGTAACTGCATAGGCACTGCAAATTTAGGACACTTGTTTATATAAACTTATACCTTCGCTTATCGCACAAGTTTTTGTTGAGCAGCTAAGTCTGGCTGGTTGCGAAAGGTCGAAAAAAAAAAAAAGAGAAGGAAAACCAATAATGTATGTCATTTTCAAGGATACTGCACATCGTTTATAATCGTCACGGCCTGAACAATGTCTGGCAGCTGTTAGTAAGGTTAGAACATTTTAGTGCTTTTCATTTCTTAACCCAGCTAAGAAATCATATTATAATCAATAGCATCAGTTAGTAAATTTTTTCATATTTGAAGGATGTTCTAGCATCTAATCAATTTTGAAGTCATCAGTTTGTTTTCATCGTTTAACTGAATATAGATACGTATTTGATTGAAGATTGGTCACCTCAATTCCACCCAACCTCGTTTCTAGCCAGGCTGTATTGATAACGCACCTGTATTAAACCCATTATTGAGAGATAAAAATCTCGTGTTTTACTTTCGCATTTTGTGACTAAGCAGTCATCGGACCCGGACAAAAAGGATATGTCGATCTTTTTACAGAGCGAGGTAGGTAAATAGCAGCCAATAAATGTGTGAATATTTAGAAAGATGTACATCGCCTCGAGTTAGATTCAAGGACATTATCTTGCAAAACTGGTGTTTCATCATACATCAACCATTAGAGAAGAGTTTCACAGACAAATAATGAATATGTGACTTATTTATGGCTTGATTCGATAGTAACTGATAAATGCTATAAAATAACGACTGGCCATTCAACGGTTGATGTCTACTGCAAACGGGTTTTACCAAAAGAGTAGGGGTTCAACTGCAGGTGAAAATTCAGGGCAATATCTAGTTCTTACCCCCCTCCTCCCACCACTGCTCAGTAATATTTAATATTATATTATCCATATTAGAGCACATTTAGCGTGGATTCTGTCAGGTGGTGTTTTAGCACCCCTTGGAAAGACCCCTTGAGGGTATATCGTCTATTTAGATGTTATTATTTAAATTACACTTGTCTGATTTCCCTGACATAGTGAAATATTATACGAGCGAGAAAAATTTAAATACCAGTTTTTAGGCATGTATTCCGCCCTCAGATTCCTCTTCTTAGCCTGAGGACATTCTAGACTGTGGAGGCAGGGGGGGGGGGGGATCTTCTAATCTTGAACACGAAAAACTTTTTCTTTCCCTCCTAGAATGTTTTCTCATCCAATAGGATAATATTTTTTTTGTTTACAACTACATCACAAATGTACTAAATCACAAAATAACTGAATGTTACTATTACTCTATAGTCATGTTTAAAAAATATTTGATTAATAAAAGGGTTAAAATACCATTTTCTTATTATGAGATTATGATAACTCGACAGGTAAAACAAAACAACTGTGAAAAAATTAATGCATTTAAAGTCGATAACAAAGACGAGGTCGGAAGAAAAAAAAATCGTTTATTTTAGTTTGGAAAATTTTTATTTTTCACTTGATTCATCGAAGCTTCCAATTATATGTTGTGAAAATAAAGACAGTACTACTAATGACTTAATTTGTAATGCATAAAACTCACATATCAACAAGGGGTAATTAAACACCACGTAATACAGTTTGAATTATCTTCCGATGTTTTTTAATAAGGAAGTGCCTTTGTGTTATTCGGTTCCTTAAAGCATTCGCCTGAAAAAATAATAACGTGACTTAACATAATTACGATTCCATCTCATCAGAGATGAGACCATGCTGAAATGGTCTATTATTACACTAAGATAACTTAGTGATATGACCGGTCTCAGTGTTTGGAATTTCGAGGAGTAGATCACAAAAAGCTTTAAGCACCCATGGTTCCAAAATAAGTAAAAGGATTATACTTTGTTCACATAAACGAATGAAAGAGTTTCGATATATTATGTTTGTGTGCATCAGATCGTAGTAAGAGAAGGAGGCCAATTAAGATATACTCCTTGGCACAATTTGATGAAGATCTGCCTCATTGAGCAATAAGTAATTGTGATAAATGTTTTCATTCATACTATACTTACAATTTTTATTCACTCGCTCATTTATACAGTATTTACAAACAGCCCAGAGACCTCCTAAATCCACATGGTTGTCACCTCCCTGATGGAAACTGGTCATTGCCAGGACTCCCACTGTTGCACATTTATAGCAGGTCACGAGGCCACGGCCGTTTCAGTCTCCGATGAGGATTATAGTAGTGCAGTGCAATGGGGATTAGGGTGGTTGGATAGGTTACTATAGAGTTTCATGAACTTGGAAGGGATGAGTTCGATCGTTATGAAGGGTTTTGTTGCTGACTTAATAAGGGGTATTTACTATTGTTCTCAGGACTTTTGATTGAAAGGATTGGATACGCGCGATGTTCGACTTTTTTGCTGTCCCCCCATAACCATTCTGTATGTCCAGATTGGATTAAGTATAACTTTGTAAATTAGTAATTTTTTTTTCTATTGAGATATGGGATGTCCTTTGGAGTCTGTACAGTTGTCAAAGCGTCTGTTTAGTTCGTGTCATTTTAGCCTCGTATGTGGGTTCCAGGTCAGCCGTTTGTCGAGATGGAAGCCTAAGTACTGCACTAACTCGGATATAGGGAGAGGAATGGAATTAAAAGAAACTAGTGGACAAGAGTTGCGGCAGAGGGTGTAGATGAAAATGTAACAACATTTTTTGGACAGTGCTTCGTTTGGGATTGGCTAA
The DNA here is from genome assembly GCA_930367205.1 of Acanthosoma haemorrhoidale. Lineage (NCBI taxonomy): Eukaryota > Metazoa > Arthropoda > Insecta > Hemiptera > Acanthosomatidae > Acanthosoma > Acanthosoma haemorrhoidale. Next base: position 39,374,660 of record OV884013.1, read on the forward strand.
GGATGTTAAATTTTCAACATATTTACTAGCGGACATCAACCCAACATACAATGTACATCCTCCATCAGATCCTTTCAAATAAAATGATACCATTTTTATTAAATAGCTAAGTTATTAAAACAATCTAAGTAGAATTGCGGAAGCTGAAAAAAAAATTCTGCGCAGCCTTTAAGAAGTCGTCGAATTCATTCAGACATTTTGACGTAACCTGTAATGTGACGGTGTAAGAGGCAGATATATCCATTTGAAAGTGACAAAGGACATTCCACGTACAACAGAGCGGGAGATAATGAACACTTACTCATGCAACCTATGTTAAAGGCTGCGCTACGTAAAAATATCTTTGGTTTCCAAAGGCGATTTTCAAGCTTTTCTTTTCTTAGAGAAATAAAATTTTACGACCCCAGCAATCTCCGCGCATGAATAATACACATAATCATGCTTCGCGGGAACGAAGAGTAGTCATCATGTCTACTGGACAAGGACGGGTTCGAGCTCGGCTGTGGGGAAAAGTTTTATTCTCTGCATAAACTTGTCCCCGTGGACTCAGGTGGGAGTCATTAACTATGACAATTGGGTTTCTTCACTCGATAGGAGTTACTTGCTGTATATACTGATGACTTGATCTATTGACTAGAATGAGGTAAATATATTTAGGGCGATGAGCCATAAGGAGATGGAGGGAGTGTACGTTAAAAGTGACTAGTAACTGCATAATTAACCTTAACTATTATTTTTATTGGCCTATACTAACACTAAAATAACGCAGTCACATTTGTTTACAATCGCGATAACTCTGGTCGATTTATTATTATCATATAAGGTTGCTCTTGAAATTTTTTTCCCTGCTTGAAAGAGGTTACTTGCATCTTCCTCAGGCACTGTGCAGTGGTAGAGGCCTCCGGACTGACAGACCAAGTGCTGACGAGGTTGTCCATCGGAATGCGGGATCCCCAGGTGGGTAAATATTGACCCTGCCCGTGCAGAAAATACCTGAAGCTACTTGCTCTAGCCTCAGTGAAGGTCTTCAGAAATGGGCCGCCCCATCCACGGCCCAAATATTTCCGCTTAGTCATTCATCCCCGCATTTTTATAAACATATATTATTTGCTATTGATGGATCCTGGAACTGACCAATGCACTTCTCTACTGTAATCGTATGTCAAGATACGGTAATTCAATCGACCTATTTCAAATTCTGTACATACCGTTTAATTAAATTATTTTCAATTTATAACTGAAATATATGGCCATTTTGGCAGATATTTGTAAACTGAAAGTCCTTTGTTAGCCATAAATTTAGATATGAGTGGAGTATTATATATCAATTTTAGTTAATGAAAAAATGTAACATTTTCACCAAATTGTGCCAAGGAGGTTGGTATCGACTGTTCTTAATTGTCGATCTCCTTCTTTTACAAGGATCTGATGCACACAAACATAATATATCGAAACTCTTTCAAATTATATATGTGGACAAAGTATAATCATTTTAAGGTACTTATTTTGGAACCATGGGTGCTTAAACCTTTTTGTGATCTACTCTTCGAAATTTCAAACACTGAGCCCGGCCAAATCACTAGGTTACTTTAGTAATAAAATTTCGACATGTGTATAATTTTAAAATTATGTTAACTCACGTTATTATTTTTTAAGGGAAAGCTTTTAGGAACCGAATAACACAAAGGCATTGAGACGACATGCAGCGCTGTAACTCAACAGTTTGAGAAGAATAAACATAACAGACGATTAATAAATATATTAAAAGGTAAAAATATTTATGTTATCTCAGACTCATATCCTACTTGATACTCAGGGGCGCTATGAATATTTAAACGTTGATTTGATTATGTTCTGTCATATTGATCGCCAAAATTTGCATAATATTAAATTAAGTATTCTTTAGAATGAAATAAAAACCAGTTTTCTAAGGTAAACAACTCCCACTGCCTTTTCTTTTTAGCTCCATGTCGTAATTTTTTTTTTGTTATAAAGAATGGTATACTGCGAGGAGCCCCTTGGAATGACGGTGTGATGGCCCACTAAATGTATTTTCAAAACGATCCTTCGGCGACAAACTATCAATTAATTTTTATTATCAGAGCCTTCGGGCAGTGAGGTAGCAGGGACAGTAGTCTAGAATTTATATTGTACTTTCCCATATTGAATACATTAATATTGTTTTATTTGGTTTTGTTCTTCTCTGCAGTCTACCGACCAGGCTTTCCCCAAAAGAACGAGGCTGAGAAGGGGAAATGGACGAAATCGTTTAATTTCCGTTTACTTCAGTCCAATCGATTAGCTCGGATAACACTTCAGTTAGATTTATCGAGAAGGCTTTCTTGTCGATCACCCTTTAAGGATTATCTTCAACACGTCTTTTTTTATTTCTAATCGAGTTAAAAACTTATACTTTGGCTATTTTAAGTGTTAATTTTATATTAACGTTTGTTTCTGGAACAGGACAAAATTATTTCTTTTGTATGATTTTCTGTGTCTTTAGGGTATCGTTGGTTTTCAAAACCAGATTTCTCATGTCTGTCAGTCCTTTCTATCCATCGTGACTCCCATGTGCGATAGTTCTATAATTGCAAAAAAGTAATTAAAACATCTTTTATTGGTATTTAACAATCTTTATTGTGCTATAATTACAATCTGCCTTTTATAAGGCAATAATAATACAGATAAATGATCTCATTCATACCATATTTACAGCATCATTCACTCGCTCATTCATACAATAGGACATGATTGGAGAAACTGGCCATTGCCAGGACTCCCACTGTCACGCGTTTATAGTAGGTCACGAGGCCACTGCCGTTTCAGTCTCCGAGGAGGATTATAGGGATGAGTGGCGCAGTGCAATGACTGTGCTACAGGATTAGGGTGGTTGGAAAGGCTACTGTGGAATTTCATAAACTTAGAAGGGATGAGTTCTAGAATGTAGAGTATATTAAGATCGTTATGAAGGGTTTTGTTGCTGTCGTAATTAGAAGCATTTACTATTGTTCTTAGGACTTTGGATTGAAAGGATTGGATACGCTTGATGTTCGACTTTTTTGCTGTCCCCCATAGCTCTATTCCGTATGTCCAGATTGGTTTAAGTATAACTTTGTAGATTAGTAGTTTATTTTCTATTGAGAGATGGGACGTCCTTTGAAGTAGTCTGTACAGTTACATCTTTAACACTTTTTTTCTGCTTTATTCAATAATATTCAGGCTAAATAATCTTAATTCTACCCTTCGCACTGGCTAGAAGCGGGTAAGGACCTGAAGATAGCCCTCCGTCACTAATTTTGAGAGTAATAACTACTTTAATGATTATAATGTTTATTATAATAACGAATAAAACTGACTTAAATCAAATTTTATTGATTGAAATCCCAAAGTGAGTTTTGTCTTATTAGGGTGGAGTTGGGTCCGATCCCTGATTTACCCGATTTTGATTAACCATGACGCAATATTAACTAATGATGATAATCTGTAATATTGGACCCATCATACATCAAGTAGCTGTCAAATGATGTTATAATTGACATCGTCGCCGATATGAATTTGTTTGTAGTTGGATAACATTTGTTCCTAGAAAATTTTGATATATGTGACACCTACAAGTTGTTCAAGATAACTATGAACGAAAAATATTTAATTCGGTAACATTCTAAGAATAAATTCCAAGACTAGTTATTTTATTAGAATCTAGTTTTCTTGATAACTAACAAGGTATTTTTTTATTATTCCTTTTGATCCTTTTTTTTTTTATCACCTGGTTTTATTTTTACATGCAGTTTTCGATAAGGGTGTCACATTATTTACTTACTCGTATCAGTTAAATACCTCACCGCAAGGAAATGCAATTCCTAAGCGTGAATGGAAGACAAAAAAAAAGAAACAAAAAAAAAAGAAACACTTCATTCGGACAGTTTTCTAAATATTTGCGCAACCATACAAACGTAATACGATTTAGCTGGTTCCTTTATTTATTTGTAATATCATATCATTGTGACGTGGGTATTTGTGTCTTAAGCATTCATCATAATTCGCAACTGTTGAATCATCTCACATGACATACATTGTAATCTTCCTCGGAGGCGGATACCAGACAAGACTAGATCAGACGAAAATATTTACAAAATAAATAAATAAAAAAAAACACATTCAAATTAATATGTTATATTAGATTGCATATTAATATATAAGGATCACTTCAAAATTGATACGATTTCTTTAAGATAACTATAAACTTGCCAAGATCCCCCCTTTCTTCAAAAGGCGCACGACGGAATACTAAATATTTTTTTTTAATTTTACCCGAATTATATTGATTGAGGTACAACAAAATTTCTTCTTGATTAATAAAGTCTGTTTGTGACTGCATACTATGTTTTGTCATAATGTTACTGTCATTGTATATAATTTTAAAATTCTCATCTATTTATCTTCTTATCTAACATTGTTTGGAACATCGGCTCAACATCACCAAGACCAAAACCTAAAGAAGATTAAAAAAAAACCTACTAGTGCGGCGAGCAGAAAAAGCGTTCTTTGCAGGTTGAGCATAGGCCATTGTGCATTTCGTCTTCTCAGCCAAGAAGCACCATTGTGTGAACTATGTGATGTCCACCTTACAATAAACAAATACTTCTGTGTACAGTTGTACGTTTACTATCTTACTTAGATACTTTTCTTGAATTGCCTGACCGGTTACTTGTGACAAAAAGAACATACAGATGGACGATGAGCATAAACCAGACGAATCAAGCGATAAAGGCGGTACCTCGTGAGACGCCATTTTAAATCCGACTGGGACTGACCGCCTCCTCCCCCCTCGCAAGAAAGGAAAAGGAAGTCCACAAGTAATTAGCGAGGGAGCAGCCCACGTAATGGGCTTGTGATTCATTCAAAATGGCGTCGCCTCACTGATTCGTCGCGGTTCAAACGCGAATCAATCACAGCACAGTTGTGGAAACTCCGTAAGTCGGATTTTGAGAGATGGCCAGCGTCTCGAGGCTGGTTTCTAAGACGCTATCCGGCACAAGTGGCAATAACCCAAGACTTCCTCATTGTATATGAACATCGTATGTGTAGTTAATGATTAATTATTGAATAGTTTATATTAGACAGGAAGTTGTCAACTTTTATGGAGGAAGTTGCATATCACTGGATTCTGATTTCTTCTTTAACAGAATGGTTCTTAGGGTAGTCGTTGAGCTCTGAGCTACTGTATTCAAGGTCTTTCACGTTTTCTTCTTCCTCCGACCTCCTATTTCAAGGTTTCTTATCTTGCTTTGGTCCAACTTCTTCATACAATAGTACCATTTCTTCGACCATTCCCTTCGATATTAACCTGGATATAGCAGATATATTTTCCAAGATAAAAATCAAATCAAATCTGAAATTAGTAGATAAATTCAAAATGTATCTACCGACAACAAGTGTCCGATTGTTCTCACGCATTGCTGCCTGCTGAGTGCATGATATGGACTAACGCACGAATCGTGTTATTGAGACAAACTTTAGCATATTATTAATCAATGTTTAATTGAATAATTCAAGGATGACATCTGTCAACTGTTGACACCTGACAACCTTACGTAAAGGCCTCTATCTAATCCGATATTTATAAGTAATTGACAAATGTATAGTAGTTAATTATATTAGCATTCCATAAGAATTGTGCATCTCACAAGATGGCTGTGCGGGTTGAATGGGTTCATCCTGGTCGCAAGTATGTCAGTGTGATTGTCTTTAAGTTTAGTATAAGATTGCAAACGACAAAACTTTAAAACATTAAAATAATTATCGTATGTAAAAAAAAAAGAAATGAGTTCGCGTGTTTTAACGAAACAATCTGATTCAGCGTCTTGCTCATTTGCATTTTACAACGAAACATATTTAACAATAGCTTGTCCTATTTCCTTCACCCTAGTTTTAATTATAAATAATAGTATCTATAAATTAGAGGTAAAGTTATATCGAATTGTAGAAACAATAACAAAATGTGTGACATTGAAGAGAGACACAAGATCATGATCATCGCCCCCGTCATTTATTACTAGGAATTATCATTCAAGAGTTGAGGAAACGATTTTATCTTTTAATTTAATAATTACTATTGCAAAAACACTCGAGTGCTGTCACTCCATCCGTATTGTTATGATGTATTAAATATCAATATTTTATTTATCCTAATTACATAACAATGCTATAAAACTAGCTCGCAATATTCATGACTTGTACTTTTTTAAAAATAATAATCCCCCTAATAACAACGATATATCTTTAAGTGGTTTCTTCAACTTTAAACTCATTAGTGTTATAAATCTACCATTCAAGGAAGCATGACTTTAGGTGTCACCTACTTCTAATTATAGGGGTCTCATGAACAAGATACGCTAACCACAATACTATATGTAAGTGAAAAACATTAAAGAGTATATGAGTATACGGCCTCGAACTTTGGGGGATAGCACACTCGAACTCCGCATTCTATGCTTCCTAACAATATTCCTAGTAAATGGTCCCTTATACGTCACCAATAAAACTCTCCACACTCACTTTGATATACCTAATATCCCTTTATTTTCATGAAAAACTATCTCATTATCCTTATCCCATAGCAAGATCGCAATCTAGTACCACTCATACCAACCATCTTCCTCGGTGATTGATATGGAACTATACTTTCTCAGCCAAAAAAAAAATAGTCATCATAAAATGGGTAAAATTAGCCAGAGGCAACTGTTGTTTAGTAATGAAAGCTAGCATTCCCTTGAACTGAGGAAGATGGGCGGGCACGTCTCCAGAATGAACCTGGTATGCATGGTAACACCCATGAAAGTGTAAGAACGTAAGTGGCCCAAATCCAGGAGCTGCTACCTGGGGGAGTTGCAGCCCGTGGGATCCTGGAGCTGTGACTTGCTCTTCGGTGATTAGCAGCGATCGCAGGAGGGCAACTGTTCCCACAGCCGTCACTGTCGAGGGCCCTCTTCTGCAGCTCAATTGGAGCAGTTCACCACTTCACAGGTAGCAATCATTCACTGGAAACTCACTTTCCCTCCACTTTAAGAGACGCCTTATGGTCTTCGAAGAATGTCCGGTGAGGCCTTTCTTTAGGGTGGGTCCAGGCAAAAAATATTTATGATACAGTTACAAGTAAATAAGTATAGAAACGGGAAAAAAAAGATACAAAAAAAAACATTCAAGGAAATTTATTAGAGTGGGTAGAGATTAAGTCATGGGAAGATGGCCACTTCAGGCTGGTTTAACTTCAACTTTCAAGACGAAGAGCTATGAGACACAGTGATGTGTTATTACGAAACATATTTAGTCCCTCAATTGAATCTATTGTGTGTGGTATTGCCCTGAATGTCCCTAGGTGCTCATCGGCTTGAAACTATAGAAGAAAGCATGTGCGCTGGGGACCGCTAGTGTATTCAGGTAATGAAGAAGATTTCGTAGGTAGAATATGAAGAGTAAAATCTCGTATGCATTTCCAAAAGAGTAAATGAGTAAGAATTTAATAGCCTCGTCAGTGAAAATTTAAAATTTTCTAAATTCAATACAGGAAGAGTAAAGTGTAGTTTGTGTTTAGCTGCAATCGTCTGGTTTTTACCTCCGACTAAACATTGAGAAACTATTCTCCTTGTCTACAACAATACTTTTTTCTTCGCAAAAATTTATGGTGCGATCAATCTGACTCAAGGTCTATACTGCAGTGGGATTTGTCGATATTTGGAAAAGCGCTCTTCCACCCAAGGTTATTCGTGGACATTGCTGGAACTTCGAAATGCATAAAAATTGAAAGTGGAGGGAGCACAAAGTAAATCTATGGGCTAATATGAATATTGCAACAAAAGGCAAAACCTATTAATAAAGGTAATTTTAATTGGCACAACGGGTCATTTCATCTTGCATGTGCAAGGGAGGTCCGACATCGATTAGTTTATTTATAGCTTAGTGACCCTTGGTCTATTCAGTATGGAGCTAGGGAAACGTTGAATTATTACTTTATAAACTAATATTGTATCTGAGTTGATCTAATTCCTAAAATTGTTTAATAACTTTTGATCCAGTAATCATTTAACGGAAATCATTGTGTGTAACTGAATCAATAACATTGCCATTCTGGTTAGAGTGTGACTAATTATTTGTCATCTTTGGCGGAAATAAAACACTTTATTTTACACGCAGTTTTATATATAAATATATATATACTTCGGCCGTAAATAAAAACAAGGATAATCCGCCATCATGATAACATTGTACTGTACACATAAGCAAATAAGGCGGGGCGAAACCGCAATACGTCTATCAGAAGAATCAAATACTTCTTGAGAAGTCGTTGAAAAAACAATAATTAATAATAGTTTTGTAAATGAGGAAGATATGTTTACCCATTGCGAAACAGTGTCAACAGGAAAATTCGGCATCTTAGATTTTAAGGGCTTGGTAAGGAAAATGCTCCGAGGTCTTTTGAGTTTTCAAGGCTACTGTATATTACAATATTACACGATTTTCCATAATACGTCTCCTGACAGAATTAATTTCAAATCCCTCAGTGGACAATTTAAGGAATAATCTCGGTTTTTTGTGTTTTTTTGTCAACCTCCCTTCACGTTGATTGAAGTGCTTAAGATGTGAAAATGAATATGGACTGCTCAGTTAAACAAATGTTGACGTTTGTGATCAAGGAACGATAAATGTTCACGGAGCAGGGAATTTGGAATTTCAACATCATTACTGATTATAAGTAAACTGGCTATTTGTACATTATAAAAAGTTAGCTCTGGAATGTTGACTATTCTTTATTCTATAAATACCCTAACCTATAAATGCCATTAATTTTTTTTTTCTAGCCATTATGATAATAATCCTACATAAGTCTGCGAGCAGGCCATTTTTAATCCATTAAGTAGGCGAATGATCGATCATTTGATAATATTTTCCAGAGAATCAGGATTATATTTTTTTTATTTCCTTATTTTTGAGCAGCAGTCTGCTCAACAACTACATAAACAGTTTTCATGACCTAACAAATATCGTAATTCGTATGACGTCACTATGAAAATATAGATTATTCTCATTTCTGTCATCATTAAGATAGGGATAATATCAAATCGATGTGTAGTTTGTCTTTCTTGCATGAATTACGGGCTAGAGTCTTTCTAAATTTTCACTAACACTTTACTAAATTTTTTGACCGGTATTGAACTAAAATCTTAGAAATTAATAATGACGAGGTATATTTAACTTTAACTATGTCCTCTGCCTTCCTCTCATAAATCCCATTTCGTTGTATCGCTGCTCTTATTGGCCCTAATACTATTTAACAATCAAGGTGGATCAAAGTTAATGAAGCAAAATGTTCCCACATTACCTTTACCCTCTGCAGCAAGTGCTGTGCTCTAGTTGTTGTTTTTTCAGTTCTATCCCGCTTCCTGCATCCTAGAAATTACGGAATTCAGGGTTCCATCTTGACAGAAGGCTGACATGTAACCCACTCACGAGGCTAAAAAGACGAGAACTAAACAGACACTTTGGACAGCTGTACAGACTACTACGAAGGAGTAACCATCTCTCAATAGAAAATAAATTACTAATTTACAAAGATATACTTTGTAAAGCCAATCTGGACATACGGAAAAGCTGTGGGGGGCAGGAAAAAAGTCGAATATCAAGCGTATCCAATCCTTTCAATCAAAAGTCCTTATTACGTCCGCAACGAAACCCTATACTTCTCCTTGGAGCAACATATTAGGAAACCATTCAGGTCCTTTGCTCTAGGACTAGCACTAGGAAGAGGGATGACTAACCTCGCAGATAGAGGATCTTCAGAAAGAGCAGCGTCAGCGCAAATGTACAGGCTAGGAAAGCACACGTCCTTTCCAGGAAGTTTGCTCTCAGGCACCAGACCATGTCAAAGGCACTATCTATATTTCCGATGAGAATGCACACGAGCCTGAGGCTTCTTCAACGCGGTATACTTAAAAGGTTGTAAGGTTGGCAGAGCTCACAACAATAGTAAAGGAGCTGATTGGTGTATAGTTAGACTTAAAGTTTCTACAACAAAGGCCTTTTTTTTTTGTAGTTTTGTAGCGATAACATAATGGAAAAATTATTGTATTAATTATTAAATAGCTAGTTTCATTACCTCAGATATACAGGCTCACAATACCGTGAAAAAAGTCGTACACATTTTTTTTTTTTTAATTATATTAAAGATAGGATACTTATGCGATAATATTTATAGTTCAATAATATATAATAATACCATTAATTATGCTAATTATAATATAATATTTTGGTTCGTTTTAATTTTTATCAAAAAATTAGACAGGTAACTCAACATAACTTCGCATTTTCATATTTCTACAATTATTGCAAAGAATAGTAGAGTTTAAGATATATAAATATGTATATTAGCAGCGTTGATAGCTGGGGAACTTTGTGGAAGCAACGCATCTTGGGCTTTCTGATCTGACAATTCTCCTTTCCCCAAAATAGATCTCGTTCATGATATTTCTGATTTTGTGTGTGTGATGTCCTCTACCATTCTGCCTATATCGGCAATATAAGGAGATGATTCTGAAATGGCTGATTAGTTTTTATAACTCTTCAAGTCACTTCAATTTAATGAAAATTATTACAATTATTGACTTCGAATTACACTACTACGCTAACAAATGCTACATCGTACTCTCCACGCAATGCTCTACGAATAACTTTGCCATACTCTCACAAATCGTTTCTCTTAGCCCACTAATTACAGTTACTAAGCTACGGTGTAGTTCCTTCGACGTACTGTCTTGGTTAACTATAATAAGACATTCCCATGACGGAAGGAAGTTTGGACAAGACATAAAATGAGTTTTGTGCTTATAGCGTCAGTATGGCAACTTAAGATAATCCAAAATTCCCATGACATTACTCCCGAACGTCGAGTAAGCTCATTAATGCTGACGACCTGCGGACTCAAGGAATCCGCTTCATCAGCAAGAAGCAAACAAGAAAAGATAAGGGATATAGTTTCCAGGATCGTGCTCGGTATTAGAACCCCTATGGCTTCCCGATACACGATACCCGAGACGATACCCGCTTCGTCGGGCGGGCCGACACGGCGGCGATGAGCTGGCCAAGGATGGCGCCTGCCCTGACGGCCCACTGCGGTCTTTTTAAGGCCAGGACATTATAGGGGCTTCTTGTTTTCACAGGCGCCCCGGCTCTAACCTTCTATGCCAAGGAGTTTGGTAAAAGGAAGACTCGGTGGTCAGCAGCGTATTTTTATTTACCCTACTGTCAGTGATCTATCCCCCAAACCCAGTGAGTAGGTAGATCCAGAATTATGCGCGCAAGGGCTAAACGTGATATCTATCGCCCAGAAGCGTTCCTAGGGGGGGGGGGAGGTTCCGCCCCTTGAAGCACATAATTCAGGTCGGCATTTTTAAAAATATTTTTGTTTAATACAAACCAATAATGAAATAATGTTAAATTTATACTCATTGAATAGAATTAGTATGCAACTAAACTACATTGTGTACAGATCCTCGGTGGCCCGACTCGTCGGCTACATTTTTTACGGGTTTTATAACAGTCATTAACCACTAACCATAAAAAACTTTCAGATTATATAAATTTTTAAAAAGGCACTCGACATTATGTGTACAGTATGTTTAAACAAAATAATTGAATCTATTTATTTATGTTCAGTAATTGTTAATAACCAGTTTCGAATATAATTGACTTAAAAGGGGCGGTACATTGAGGACCGCCCCAGTACGCCACTGTTATCATGCAACATTTAGGTTAGTGATCGAGTAGATGCGGGGTCAGTTTCATTGAAAGCTCCGATCGTTTTGTATCTTGTAGAGTAATCATAACAGTTCATTTCGGGAACGAGAAAATTCTCATCCATGATTAAAAATAACGTTTACTAAGCTCCAGACTTCTAAATAATTATTTATAATAGACTAGTTTACAAGTCCCGTTATGTCCCATAATGAAATGATACTAATCAGTTAAAATATTTTCTTGCCCACATTGGTTTGATTGCAATGAAACGAAGTATAAAATGCATAAATTCACAGCAACATTAATCTTAAAGATAAAAACTTATTTATATAGTAACCATTTGAGGTGAAAAGGTGAACTTGGAAGAAAACTCATTCAGCGTTTTGGTTTGTTTTTTTTCTCGGCAAAAAAATGTCTTCACTAATTATTGCAGAAGTTTTAGTTTACGCCAATCATATTTATCCCCTCCTATAGTTCGATGATTTAAACAAATTATAAAGTATAAAAACTAGATTAATTTTAAGCGTTCCTCACAAAGTTATAATAGGTTTAAACTTTAAGATCCGCAGTGAATATTTCTTTCAAATTCACAATAAAACTATGACTCCAGATTGTGTACATTCCTGCCAGATGGCCTAAATGGTTGTACGCAGGTGTGAAACCTCCTCCACCCAAAAAAAAAGAAAAACAAAGAACATGGAACGTATGCACGGCAAAGAACAGAATTGAACATAAATATATTGCTTACAGTGTTGACTGCATTAAATTTTCCTGTCCCTGCGGAACAGGTGTTCCTCTAATTCCGAAGTCGGTATAATGAATCCCACCAGGATGAAATGTGTGATGGCCCCGAGAACGGTAATGTAACCAACAGGCAATACATAACAGTTAAGAGAAAAATAAATGCAGACAAGAATGCAGCGGAGAAACACACCAGTATTGTACCTGGTCGAGTATTTCTTTTTTTTTCTTTTTTCAGTCGAGTGAAGAAAAGTTTTCCATCAAGCATGAATAAATGGGTGCTATATGGAGGCGCGAAAAAACATCGGTTCCCAGAAATATACGGCCGTGTCCAAGATAGAAATGGGAGAAAATACCGAGAAACAACCAACCAATCTGCTTATATTAAAATGCAAAGGTTAGGGTCGTAAACATGCCTTACTTCGGCTCCTTGGAAACATATGTTTTTGACGGATTCTGTTTTTGTTTTTTTTTATTTTCGAATTCTTAAATAAATATTTTAACCGACCGTTGAAGGGAGTGATAGAAATGGTTTCAACTCAATCTAGATTATTTTTTTTCTCTCTCAGGAAAGCACAAAACAAATAATGAAAACCACAATTTGTCATTCAGACTAAAAATAAATGAAATGATTCACATACGTGTGAATTTTAAGACGTAACGCATAATCGCACGATATTATTTTTTGAGCACACTTAGGAAAATTAGATTAGATACTAGTAAAGTGATATACCTATGAAAATTACAGTAATCTTAAAAAGGCATACAGTAACAATACTTACATTTGCTTGCCACCAATTTTTTCACCAGCTTCACTTGAATAATCCTTCCAGGGCAGAATTTGTATGTACATATTGCATAATCGTTAGTATGAGTGTGAATTAGACATCTTGAGTGAGTAATATACATGAGCTCTTAAATCAAAATTATTAATACTGAACACCCATATTAACGAATAAAGAACTTTCTAAACAAAACATTTATTTGCAATCCACGGAGTAGAAACGCCATCTTAAAACAATAATTGCGACATTACAAGTATATTGTACATACTTCTGCTGACATATGCGTCTTAAGCTGCCATATCTTACCATATACAGAAACATTAGATCGTTCTTACAAATACATTGTACATACTTCTGCTGACATATGCGTCTTAAGCTGCCATATCTCACCATATACAGAAACATTAGATCGTTCTAACAAATACATTGTACATACTTCTGCTGACATATGCGTCTTAAGCTGCCATATCTCACCATATACAGAAACATTAGATCGTTCTAACAAAACAATTCTGTTGTGACTAGTTTATCTGCACTATCGCCCGTTTAATTGGTAGAAGAGCTCCCGCAAATTTGATATGATACTCATTTCTGGCCGATAAAATTTGAGTGTTTATTCAATCTTTATAAGCGCTCACTTCAGTGTTACTAGAGCACTTAAGAGCTACGATGGTTGCCCGTAACAGTAAAGGTATTGATATTGACCTATGGCTGCTAGTAACTTTGGCTACGCATAATCAATTGTGCGTAATATATAAATAACGTTTTTAACTTTAAAAAAATAACAATTATATTATATATATATTTCATCCATTTTTCTTTTTTCTTTCTTATTCCCACGTTGTTATTACATGAATAAAAATAACTATTAAAACACCATGTTATACGAAATTTATATCATCTTGACTATTTTTGTAATACTATTTTTCGGAGTAACACTCAAACAGAGACATTTGTATACTGATATTTACATTGGGTTAGAATTAGTTCTTAAAAAAAAAAGAGACATCAAGCATTTTTTTTTTGTTTTTATTAAAAACAAATAATTGTATTGCAATGTTATTTTTTTTATATTTGTATTTTAATATGATACAATGATAGCATATTCTATCGGAAGAAACCATGGGTAGTTCAGGTTAATTTATAATACTATACTAACGTACAAGCATTATTTATTACTTTTATATTTTTTTACCTTTATGGAATTCTTTTCTAATTACAGTCTGGAAAATAACATATATTTAGAAAAATTCTGCTAAGTGGATACTCATTTGTAAAACTATTTAAGGTAGCTCAGGAGTGGGGCAGCCTCCCCCCCCCGCTGTCCTAATGTTAGTTTTAGCGACGATGGGAAATGGTGGGTTTGGAGGCCGGTCTAACTGCCGTGCAAATGGTCGGTTGATTTAGCCCCCACGATAATATTAGGTTAGGTAGGTGGTCTATGGAACAAATATTAATTATTTACCCCCGACAGCCTCAATTATCCAATCCCTCTGTGCGGTCTTTAGTACTCGGGGGGTAACAAAAAGCCTGAAAGCATTATTGCTCCGTGATTTATTAAGATCACGATTTATAATGGAAGTGGAGTGTGATTACTGGGACGATGAGGGACTGCCTTTGGCTCGCCCCGCACACGGGGCAGGGTGATCCCAAGGGTGCAGATTTTTAGTAGTTAAGCTATACGGTCATTTGTAAGTGATGCTGACAATTTTTTCATGGGGCATAATCACCTGTGGTTTTTGCTATTTATAACATGGTTGCTGCACGCAAGACTAAATAATTTATTTATTATGATCATGATGATGTTTACTAAAGATATCAAGTCAGTGGAATTGTGGACAATGTGTGAATGAGTTCTTATATCACAATTATCATGAAAAGTGTAGCTAAAAAAACATTCTAAAAAAAATTAAAAAAAATCGGGGGAGATTATTGATTAAAGAGAAAAAAAACCATCAGTTTTAATGCCTTTTTATTTTCATAGTAAACTCTCAAAACATATTATTTTTGATACTAATATGATAGGAACATATTAATTTATTATTTTCGCAATGAGCAATTTATTAATGGCACTTCATTATAGTTCCTTTCGTCTTAACGGAAGCGGAGCATGTATTAATACACCCATAACCTACTAAAAACTAAAGAAAAATATTTTAATAGCAAATAATAAATCAATTAATGATATTTTATTGCGTTTTAAGGTGATGGTTTTATTTTTCATGATTTTCTATTATTAAATGGGATTATTGTAAAATATCATGCCTTTTAGCTTGAACAGAGTCTCCACGAAGAACAACACAAAACTAAAGATATTTGGTACAATTTATAATTCGTAATTGTATATATTTATTAAGGTTATACCCACGATTCAAGGATATTTTTATAAGAAAAATCTTTAAGATTAGCTGCTATGAAAAAAACAAAATCCATTTGTTATTTATTAAATCATAATTTATGACCAGTTGTTAAACGAATATATTTTAATCTTAACAAATGACAGACGAGGCGCCAGGTAGTCAGTTAAAAAATGTATCCAATGGTTACTTTTTCAATTTGTTTTCTTCATTACAATTATTCCCTCAGCTATATCAAAGTTGGACAAATTATAATTAAGTATACTTTCAATTAGACAGCTAACCCCCATTACATTGTAACTTGTTATTTCTCATGTACATAAATTAAATTAGCGGGGAAAACAAATCTACTTGGAAGGTTGGTTGTGGGGTAGTCATATTAATAAAAACAAATATCTCTTACTTACTCACAATTTGTAGTGCTTTCAACAGTTCATCGCCATTTTATCTGAATGCCTAAGAATAGGACTGTATAGCTATATACCAATTTAGTTATAATATTCTTGAATATAGTGGCGTATCCACTGAAAGCCCACTTTTTATAATAAAACAAATTCTGGGTAGGCAAAAGAAAGGTGTTCACTTATTAATCTACTGTTTAGTGAGGTGAGTCTGTTCTTACTGGGGAACATACTCCATCTGTTGGCCCTGTTCAACAGATCAAGTTTGATGGGACCCAACAGAAATTCTTTAAATTTGACAGAGCGAATCCTTGGGGGTTAAACATACAGAACTAACGTTCGTATTTCTGACATGTCAGAGATCTGTGACCCTTAAAACTTTTTTAACACGTTCAGATTCTGTGCAGTATAATTTTGGTTTAAATATAGTGCCTATAGCATATATACATAGGTTCGTGGCTTAATTTGTGACCTGGGAACTGTTCTAGATCCGTGACCGTGCCCGAAACACCGTGAGGCTACCGATCCTCGGCTCAACCAGACAGGTGGTCTGCCATAATACGCAACAATCTCCAGTCTACGACCGATCCGAATCAAACTGCGTATTGGAAGGGCACATAAAAGGACCGCGAAAGTAATAAATTTGTCTTCGTCCGCCGTTCCCGAAAGTATATTTGCATAAGACTTATTGGACGAGCGTGGATACCCCGTGTAGCCGAGACACGAGCATTAATATGTCCCCTTGAGATAGAGCGTGGGCAGGGAGGAACACTGCAGTGGTTGTACATGATGGCGACTACAACTGCCACATTAGACAACATTAAAGGAAAAGTCGGCTATTAGCGCGCAGTAAACACACGACATCACATGGACTCCAGACGTCTGTGCCGTGTCGCCCACTCCCCTGCCCAGCGGCAGTCCAAGTCTCTTATCCTCTGTAAAAACTTCCTGCTTATTAACCGCCTGAAATGTTCTGTCATATGGTTCTTGCTTTTATGACAAATTTAACATTGATAATTGATAATCATTCCTCTACATTGAGATAAAGATAAATCCAATCAATACTCGACTCTTAAACCAATCAACAGAGAATATTATCTCTTATTAATTAATGCTGCTTCATGAGGAGACTCTACATATTGCAACCCTTCCTAATATCTATGGCAAGGAGAACTCCTCGCGAGTTTCTAAAATAAATAATTTATGTCCTGTGCGTTTGTCGTAAGGACAAACGAGCAGAAGAATCCGTCGCCTAGGTTGATGAAAGTGAGTAGTTGGTTATCATCAACCTATTTCTTCATAAACTCTCGTACTTATTTACGTTATAAGTTCTAAATATTTGGAGTCCTTTGTTTGCTGTGAGCTGTTGAGAAATCATAATAACGTGATTGGGGATTATATACAGCGTGAATCAGGGTATTTTAAAAAGAATATACACACAGGGCAGAACAATAACGAAAGAGATGTTTTAATGTCGAGCCCCACTCCTTTCCGACTCGGCCAAGATCTAGTTTGTATATAGGTTAATAAGGGAACATTAGCATGCCTTGCAAGCGCACACATCAGCTAAATAAAGTGCTGGGATAGAACTAGAAAATAAACAAAGTCTTTTCAAGATTATTATTATTCCCAGGCGGAATTAGCAGGGAACAAACCCACTGCTGGGAAGAGCAGCAGCGGCTCCGGCAATGACCAGTTATCGGTGAGACTCCATCACTGACAGGTAAAGCCCATTACTGAGGCATTATTACCGGTCCCTCTCTGGTAATCCGAGGTGTTTTTTTTGTCTCCTATCCGGGGGTATCGCAGCTTAAGGCCGCTCAGTGGGAAAAAATTAATAAAACACAAAACGTCACGGACAAGTGTTCAACGCGATCCGAGCTATATTTGTATAAAAAAGAAATAAAACAAAAAAAAAGTTGAGAGAAATAAAAAAGAAGAGAGGAACAAAGTGAGAAGTGAAAAAAAGACCGCCCTCATCGGGGCCGGGATAGCGTGCAGGGATAACAAGGCATTACCCCACTTACAGCGTCCACATCCCTGAGGACTTCCTTCTGTCACTTTTATCTTGACCAGGGCTGTCTATGTTATAGTATTCCCATAGCACTTTATTTTGCTCATCTGACCACTGGCAACTTGGTACATCTCTATTAACCTAGGTGCAAACTCGACTGTTGCCTCTCCAAAAGAAGCGGCGTTCAGCATGAAACAAATGACCTATTTCGCAAATCTGTCTGTCCTTACATTCGACCAGTAGCATAAAAATTATTCAACCAGTATGAAATTTTAAAGCGTTTTTCAAACGGATAACAGTTCTAGATAGTCTAAAAAATACAGTTTTCTTTATCCAAAAAAAAAACTTTATTCTGAGACCGAGTCCCCCATGAACAATAGTAAGTACAAGTATAAAGACAACTCAACCCTGATTAACAGAAAAGAAATATCACATAATGAAGAAAAATAACCAAACAAATTTAAATAAAGTGTAAACCTCAATTAAGAAATAAAAAAAATTCCAGTTAATTAATTCCTAGATAGAACGTTATAAATATAGAAGACAATAAAATAAAAAAAAGTCAGAATACAGTCTCTAATTAAAAGAAAACTCGAAATTAACAAGTTCGGAATAACATACCAGGACCAGTTAGGTCCCAAGCGAGCACAAGAAATCGCGCATAATGCCGTTATAGACGAAATTTTAGAATTTTTTTTTCTTCAGTATTTCACATATTTTGAATTTTTTTTAATTGGTTGGAAATGGTATTTTCAGTAACCTAGATTTTATTTTTTTTTTGTTTAATAAACACGTTATGGACTGAATAAAAACAACGATTCTTGCATCAAAGAGTCTTTTTACTTATAATTGTTATAGATAATTTTATGGATTTCGTAAGTGATATCCTATATCCAAATCTGCAATACTCAAAAGATTGAAGCTTCTACAGCCTTTAGTTATATTATATTGTGATACAAATCAACGTAGAGAGGTTTAATACATTTTTTTTTCTAGATCAGAAGTAATTTCTTCGAAGATTAGCTAAAGTTGGATCATGGATATACCAGCATGTTATAGCAAAAAACCGTTATTATACACACGAAAATAATTCATGCAAACTCATACGTATTCCAGAAAAGATTAAAACGATAGAAGGTTGAAAATTTTTATTCCGCCGTGTCGAGGGGAAGTATAGAAAGATTTTAAATATGTAAAGAGAAAATGCTGTATAAAGGAGAGAGGGTAAGCAAGAGAGAGAGAGAGAGAGAGTGAGAGGGAGGGTGAGAGAGAGATAGAGAGAGGCAGAGCTGGAGATCACAACAGTTGATAATCTTCAACAGGTCCCCTTCAGGTCCACAATCTCAGGGCTATTTAGTATTTTATAACCATTGTGTATTCTTTTTATGGAAAGTTGTTTTTACCTGGAAGGAGGCTATTTTCTATGAGCTTCTGAAAGTTGAGCCATAAAGTGGTTCTGGGTATTCCCTTCGGAATAGAGAATTTGTCACAGCTATATAAGCAAATAGCATTTATAGGCATATATAAAAGAAAAATATGTAATAAATAAGTTATTTTATAGCTGGGCGATTGCCGAATCCTGCGGGTGAGGGTGTACTTCGGTATGTCCTATATATGTACATCATTCCGACGCCAAGACTGAATGCTCCGCAAAAGCAAGAAATCTGCAAATTCACAAGAGAACGAATAGAAAGCTTCATTAAATAAATTATAAAAATCTTGATTTATATCGCTCTTTATATAGTAAAAAAGGCCAGAAGACTGGGGGACGCCTATCAATAAATATTCCTAATATTTCTAGATATGCAGTTACGCCTTGCATACTGACACAATCAATCATATCCCTCAACCTCTTCAAACCTTAAAGAAGCGATGTCAGAGGGATTTGCTTCTTCTTGACTGAAAGCAATCAAAATCGGCAGGTGCAAAATTAGCTTATGGTATAATTTGCTAGAAATTCATTCAAATTCTGTGAATACGCTAATTTTGTGAATAGATAAAATTAATAAAGCCCTTCATAAGCAAAATAGACCGACACTATTCAGTGTTGGAAGATTAAACAAAAAACTTCCTGGTTTTTTTTGTAAAATTTACCATTCCGTAAGACTGGTACGATCTCTCCTCCTGGTTTATTTTCCTTCCTTTTTTTTCTTGACGTAGCATCATTACCGCCGTAATGTTTACCTCAAGTAATATTTACCTAGGAGTATGCAAAGTAAAGGCAGAGAGATGCCAGTGATAAGGGACTGGGATAAGGGGATGAGAAGGAAGTCAAGGCGAAGGCTTATCATGGGCCTTGAAGAGGCCATCGCCCAGCTCGCCATTCGCCGCTGATCGCTTCCTCGTCCCAGCACGATCCCGCGTAGATCACGAGCGCATTTAAATTTTTATCCCCCCTGCTCTATTTAAATACCTATTTAAATCCGCACCCGATGATTTAAAATACCGACCTCAGGACTGAAAAACGACAAAGAAAAAAACGAAACACAACTCTAACAGACTGTTCGTGACGTATGGATAGAGAAAAAAAAATTAAAAATCCAGGCAACAGATGGTTGTAAGACAAATAAAAAAAAAAGTCGCCTTGAATAGGTTTTGAAGCGGCCTATTCACGGAGGGTGGGCGAAATATTGGATAGGGTTTTGTCACTTATGCCGAGTCACCGGCAGGATTAAATTGTACTTGGCTCGTGTTTGGCCTTCGGCGGCGTGTTCGAGAATTTTAAGTGGGGTTTGATGTTTCAGCCAGTCGTTCGCGTGACAGGCGTTCGTTTCGAAGTTATCACAATCCTTGTCCGGAACACGGTTCTGCATGAGTGAAAAAAAAAAAGTGCTACTTCATGACCTATCTTTTCCGTAAGAAGGGCTCAAGGGGAAAAGGTCTTGTCAGGGTCGCTCAGTTTTGTAAGGAGAAATGACTAGGAAAACACTATTGCAAAGGTTAACAAGCACTATTTTCTAATATTAGGACTCAATATGAGTGACTAAGAAAGTTTCTGAAAAAAAAAAAATTTATGATATTCAAAAACAAAGGGCAGTGCCAATCCATTTTGGAACCAGTCCTGCAATCACAACCGTACCCTTCTCGCCATTCATTCAAGATCAAGCCACCCCAAAGTCAGAAAGGTCAGAGTAATGATTTTGATACCCCCCTCCAAAAAAGTTTGTATAATTTTGATTTTTTTTTTTTGGAGGTGGTATCAAATCCCACGTTATAAGAGGTTATAAAAGATAAATTAATAATTATTTGCACGAAAGTTTGCCACGAGCTCTTTTGATTTGCTACACAATGAATAATTAAAGTTACTCAATGACACGAAATATATGAACTTCAATATTCGGGCTGCGTTACTGCCATATGTTATCTCCGCAGTTTTCAAACGTTAGTATCATAGGTACAATATTATATTTCGTAGATTAACAATAATATTGATTTATCAAATGATTGATCCACGAACAGTACCTAGTGTAAAAGAGAAATTCAATATGGATATTATTTGCTTCTTGACACGAACTTATTCACTAGCGACAGTGGGGAATGATGCGATGACTAACCAATGGATGTAAGAAATTGAACGGTACCGAGGAAGTGATAGATGGAAAAGCGGGGCCCCACAGACGACACTCATGCAAAATAAATGGCTTTATTAAGAAGCAGGCCTATTCATCACTTCCCTAGTATACGTCCACTCTCATACGTTTTGACAAATTTATAGTTTGTTAATACAATAATGTAGGTGCGACATGCGATACAGGCGGTAATAAAGAACGGAGACTTTTTTAATGTATGCCCCCTTTTTAAAAAGTGAATTAATGATTTAATAATTTTGACAAAATAAGTTAATAAAATGGAGCCGACATTAGGCTTGTTTAGTTTTGAATAATGTCTCTAATCCCGGCTGGCTCTATTGCTTCCGAACAAGCTCATTTCCATTAAAATCCAATCAATATCATCTTTTTTGTGAATGTTTCA
The DNA here is from genome assembly GCA_930367205.1 of Acanthosoma haemorrhoidale. Taxonomy (NCBI): domain Eukaryota; kingdom Metazoa; phylum Arthropoda; class Insecta; order Hemiptera; family Acanthosomatidae; genus Acanthosoma; species Acanthosoma haemorrhoidale. The sequence goes on from OV884013.1 coordinate 39,396,720, forward strand.
TCCTTTGGTAGATATAGGGTTTTTTTTGTAAATTTTCATTGACGTCTCTCCTCGACGAGACGATAATGAAACTTCGGCGGGATATGTTTGAGAGGTAATGGCCGCTGGAGAGACAAAAGATAGGGATCTCAGGTTAAGTGTCGGTTCCCAAATATTTAATTAATATGGAAATGTATTGGTCGCCTGGTATTATGAAAGCAGCCCTCGACGGTCCAAAACCTTCCTGCCCAGTCCAGTTTCACAGCGAGCGTAGGCTTTTAACAAATTATTTCTGCTTTAGGCTACTTAGGACAATTTTTGTTTTTTTATTTATCATAACTGGGCCACCTTTTACGCAACGACAACATTCGAGATATTGGTACAAATGTGTTATTATTACAAAGGAATTTACAATCTAATCGTTCTCTTTAACCGTTTGTGTTATTAATTATGCCGATCACAACGGGAGTACCTCTACTATTGAACATGAAAAATGATTCAATCGATCTGAAAGTTTTATACTTTTTATAGAAAAATATGAAAATACTAGGGCGTACCCCAAAAAAAACAACGAAACTGATGTCGAATGTGGTGGTGTCTTTGTAGTACCGGGTTTCGCCAGTAGGACCGTGTAAAGCAAATTTTCACCAGTCAGGATGCCAAGTGCCCTCACTAGAGAAGGTTCCTTGCGTTAGTTTATTTGTGACAGTTGTTTTGTGCGCTCGTCGTTTTCTGATGGCTGATTTTAGCAAGCAGCACGTGGCCGTGAAAATTGTTTTCCTGCTGGGGAAAACTCTTGAACTGTTAAAAGCGGCCTACAAGGATGATACTATGGGGAAAACTCAAGTATTTGAGTGGTTTTCCCGTTAAAAAATGGGAAATGTTAATTAATGATCAACCTAGTTCTGGACGACCAGCTTCCATAAATAACAGAGAATTGCAGAATAATTAACCTGGGCGTCCTACCATCTCTAGAATAAGGAAGTTATTCCTCCCGCGTTTTTGAAAACAACACAATAAACCTGGTTTACGTCGGACTCAATATGATAAATAGGAAATCAGCCACTTTTGAACATTTGACATATACTCACAAATTATCAAAGAATACAATTTAATAAGAACAGGTTATAAGGACAAATTTCAGATTTTTGAGCGTGCAGGCATTTTAGGCTAGAACATCTAGGAACGCGGTTTCTTTCCGCTAAAATTGAAGACAACAGCACCGATTCGGGAGTCGGCGAGTTTGTGATTGTAATCTAAGCCAACAGGGAATGGGGCGTGCAAGTCGTTTATTAGGCGGCCGTTTTTTTTTTTTAATCTTGGCCTGGCATATTTACCAAAGATGTTGAGATTATAAATCGAAGTATAAACATAGATGTTCGCTACCATATCAGCCCCTCTGCTCCCGTTGATATCTCCATTAGTGTTATTAATTGTACGGGAGTATCCATCTGTCGGAGGAGGCGTGTCTGACTCCTGCTGGCCTATCTGATAGGGATCGCTTCGATGAGCAATACCTTTGAGCTCTCTTTCCGCACCTCCGACGCTGTCTGGGTCTTGGGGCATGAGGGGCACAGATTTAAACCCATATGTGAAGCTTTGGACATGAAGTTTAAATAAGTTCCTATAAGAATAATATTTGACAATACAATGTACACAGCAATAGTCAAGTTGGACGGAGTATCCAAAGCTGATTATGTTCTAGATATTTTAAAAGCAATAACCACAAAATTCATAGTACATTACTTCAAATTATTCAAATGTAGATATATTTCCCAAAACATAAGAGCTTAGAGCATAATAAATTAGGGAGAATGTTTTTATATTAGCATACAGTTTTTTTTGTTTTTTTTTAGCTGCCTAATATTTATTGTGATAAAATTACAATCTGCCTTATGGGGCAATAAGTAATTGTGATCTCATTCATATCATATTTACAACTCTTCATTCACTCGCTCATTGATAAGGTATTTACAGGCCAGAGACTTCCCAAATCCACATAGTTGTCACCCCTCTCGCATGCGAACGAGGAAGTGGAGTGTAGGAAGTCACCCACGCTCCTCCATCAGCTGGCCTCCCAGGTATGAGCCAGTGGAGGGTAATCAAGAGAGGGAAAGCCTCAGACGCTCAGGACATGATTGGAGAAACAGCCAGGATTCCCACTGTCACATATTAATATGTGGTGCAGTGTGATGGCTAGGGGATCAGGGTGGTTTGATAGGCTTCGATGGAATTTCATGAACTTAGAGGGGATGAGTTCCAGAATGTAGGGTATATTAAGATCGTTATGAAGGGTTTTTTTATGTCACCATGGCTCTATTCCGTATGTCCAGATTGGCTTTAGTATAATTTTGTAAATTGTAATTTATTTTCTATTGAGAGAAGAAATGTCCTTTGAAGTAGTTTGGAAAGTTGTCCAAAGCTGTCTAGCATCCAGTTTTTATTTCATTTTTTTGTCGTTCGATTTTTTTTTATTTATGTTTTTCCTAAATTAAAATTTGTATGTAATTCAATGAAGATATTATTCTTAGTCAAGAGAAATGATGTTAGAATTTAGTTTTTAGACTATCCACTTCATATTAGCGTAAGATTAAATAGTATGCAAATTTGGGAAATAAATTGATTTGATAAATCTAACATAACGTCTGTTGGACATGAATTTGAGCATTAGGACATAAATATATTCACAGCAATATTTAGGGCTCGTAAATGATTAGACGAGAAAGATAAAGTCCAATAAAACGGTTGGTAATTGACAATATTGTAGAATTTGTTTATTCACAGAAAATTACAATCAATCAAAACAGGTAATTGTGATATGTGATCTTGTTCATACCGTATTTAAAATATTCACATTCTCGTGTGAGCGGTATTCACATTGTAAATACATGCATATAAATACGGATACATAATCCATGAATCACCCGAATCCTCCTACGAAATTGTATAATACAGAGAAAAACTTTTCAACAAATCAGATAATATGTCTATATAATAAATACTTTACTTTATGTACTATAATGTAGTTTGAAGTGAAATGAATCTTTTCGACTATAAAAAAGTCATTTAAAAAAATATTCTTTCGTAGCTACAGTAGCTGTCAAAGCTGCCAGTACCACTATCTAGCGTGCTTCCGTGGAACTAATATCCATAGATTACTGTGTAAACCTTTTTACAACAATAATAATCATAATTTATAATTTTGATGGAGCAAAACTTGCCTGAAATTTCTCTGTAATTTTTTTTAAATTTATTTATTGTTAAAATTTTCGAATGATTTCTTAATTAATTAAAATTGTGATTCTATGGTGCCAATCCCCATTTCATTGATTATGATATCATGAATATACATTAACAATTAGATTTTTTCACCTGATATCAGTATATTTTAGGATATTATGGCATAATACCGGAAATTAATAATAAATTAAAATTACCTATAAAAATACATTTTCTAACCTCATTACCAAACTTTTCTTTACCTCCACTTCTTTTCTTAAAGAACACTTTAAATCATGTTTACATTACTAACAAGCAGACTTAATGAAAAAGTAATTTTTGGAGCCATCATTAACGTGGCATTTTTTTTTACCACCGCTATCTTAAATACCTTTGAATTAATTGACAACAATGTAATTGACCCTGTTATGTTAGCATATTTTCAATTGTTGTACACAAAAACAATCGTGGCACGGCAGAACTAGTCCGCACATGTATAAAACAAATTCCACATAAAAATCTGTATGGAACGCCTTGAGCATCAAATATATTCATCTGATGCGATGAAACCCAACCTCGCGGGGAAAATATGAAAACATTTCCGATAAATAAACCTATTGCAAAAGGCTGAATTAAACTAGCCGAGACAAGATGAGAATTTTAATCAGAAGCGTGGGTAGAGACAGAGCTCAATGTCGAAGAAGGATGAATTACGGTGTAGTGTAATAGTCTTAATAAGCTTCCATCATTTTTTCCTCTTCTTCTTTTTCTATTTTTTTCTAGATAATGAATGAGCACTATATTACAGTGACTGTATAATAGGAAAATATCACAGATCCTCCATATATCTGCGTAACATTTAGAACAAGTTTTGGAGTGCCTATGTGTAATTCGAATGATGCAACACTTGTGTTGATTAATGTGCTATGCGATACACATTCCCATTGGTGAAATGGAACGAGCAATCGCCATTGTTTTTAATTCATGTAATATACATAATATTTCAAAGGATGGAAATGTTGGTTATGATTAAAAGATGTGTATTCTTTCAAAATTTAATAATTGTTAGTTAGCCGGAACATTTTGTCTATCATCAGGCAACATGTACACAACCATAAAAAAAAAAAACCCTCACCATATTAACATCATGTCTTCTTTGGAAATATCGGGATTTTCAATAATGATTGTAAGGCTTGGTGACCAAGAGATAGACCAAAACATGTTATTTTTATTAATAATAATTTATAATCATTATATTATATTGCATATAATAATATATATTATATTATAATATATATGCTTCTCAAATGATATGGGCATGTAAATAGGTATGCCGTTATATACATATTGAAATTGAACTAATTTATGTACGCAAAGGATAGCTGAATGAAATTCCATAATTTTTTTTTCAAATATCAAATCTTTATTGTGATAAAATTACAATCGGCCTTATTGGGCAATAAGAATTGTCTTCAATGTTCGCATTCATACCATATTTACAATTCTTCATTCATACGGTATTTACAAACAGCCCAAAAACCTAGAAAATCCACATGGTTGTCACCTCCCTCGCATGCGAAAGAAGTCCCCTTCATTAGCTACATCTCCGGATACGAGCCTGTGGAGGCTGACATTTGAACCGATTTGAAATTTGAAAGGCTTATTCCACGATACCTCAAAATATACTCGATAGTACCTTTTGTTTAAATTTTTTGATTCATCAAGTCCCAACTAAAAAAATCACACTTCTGATATTTCCCCCATAGTTAAAGACTCAAAAACTGTGAAGGACACAGTACCCTGAGCCTCTTGCAGGAAAATGAGCATATGCTCCAATGAATAAAGGGTAAGGCAATGAGGCAAATGAATATAATGAGTAAAGGCGGACAGAAGCTACCTGAATAGCCTGCACCTTGGCCGTGCCCACGCGCCCCGAACTAGCCGCTGCAATTAGCACGGCCGGCTCCCGCGGTGTAGGCCCGCCAACCGCACCTGTAACAGCCTCATAGTCTCATAGTATCTTCTGATGCATTCAAATCATACGACTGTTTGTACACGGCTATCTAGTAGCAATAGACTGTTATCCTTGGCGTTAATACGCCTATTCCAAGCGATAATACGCTAGAGAGACAAATGATAGTTGTAGTCACACATCTAGTAGCCTTCTCGCCTTTAGTATGTCAATTTTCGTTATAACTATGGCGAATAACTATTTTATTTTCAAAAATATGTGTTGTTCCATAAAAGGATTAAATAGCATAGAACGCAATAAACAATGAAAAGCAATATATGTATATATTTTTTCCAATTAAGAAATTTTTTTTTATCATCTTATTCATTTTATTTTACATTAACTAAAAATGTTTAAACTTTTATTATTTCCTTTTTCATTTCGTACAATTTACTACCTTATTATTTATATTCGTATTTAAACACGTTCGACTCATCAAACATGTAGTATCTAATAGATGGAGAATGAAGTTCTGATAAAGAAATTTTAAATTATGAAGAAAACATTTTGACTAGCCATTTCTTTAAAGTGCTCTTAAAACTGGAAATATCTTTGAATTTAGGTATGATTGGGTATTTTTTCTTTAGTTAACGAAAAAATGACGTTAGGTTTTCAGCATATCTATTTATGGGTGTGGTTGCATATATACATATATTGTATATATATATACATCAGACCTTTATGTCTGGTTGAATTCTGAGGAAGGATAAAGGGCATGAGTACTGTTAACGCGTCTCAGAAACTCCCAGGAAAGGACATTCACTAGGAGTTTTTTCAACAATCAAAGCCTATACCCGAACTACAACTACCATGTTAACGATTTCTAATCGGTAGAATATACGGCGATTCCATCGTGAACAGTTGAAAAGTACAACCTCTCAGTTGGGGGTTAGTGACAACAATGGCAGAGAACAGCCATAGACAACAAGAAGGGGCTTTGCCCTCGCGCATAGAAGGCTCTCAGCAGCCATTCCGACCTGAACCTGAGCAGGGAGATAAGGAACAACTCGAAGAATCTTTTCAAGAAGGAATCTTGAGTGGACTAGTTCTTGTACTCGTGTGCGGTCCAATTTACATTTTTTTTTCTCTCTATCCCCCGGCTCTTGATAATCAGTGAAAATACCTTACATCATTTCTGGAAATTGATCCTATAGGACAAGATATTTAACTTTTAGTGAGGGATATGTCAGAATTTCGGTCGTAAACAAGATCCACTTGATTGCTTTCGCAATAAACTGCTCAAATGTCAGGATAATATCTCAAATATATATAACATTAACTTTTAGAAAAGCTTTTAAAATTATTAATGTGAAGCACTCAGCAGACATACGCATGCCTAGGATAGGATTTCATCATAAAAACCAAATTCTATCAAACGGAAACCGATCTTTGATTCCATCAAGAGATCGGGTCGATTCCAGGAGTATCGAGGCATAAGTATCGTAAGGAGTTGAACAAAAAGGGACTAAAGTCGTAGTAGATGCTTCTACAATTTTAGTTCAGAGGGGGGAACGATGCATTAAAAATTCACAAAAATCTTAATATCATAACAATATTGGATAAGGAAAATTTCTTTACACTATGTCAGACATTACTATAGACATGTAGCTTGAATTCGAATTGAATCAATAGAAAAATGACTATGAGTTTTTAAACCTTTGACTTATATAACTTATCATAAATTACACAATCTCATAATCTTAAGATAAAATAAATACTTAAGGTAAAAAAAAAAGGCCTAAGAACTCCACTCAAATACACATGTATTCATGGCTGGTGTGTTATCTTGACTACTTTGCGTTAGTATGAGTTGGACTTAAAAATATTGGACTGAAAAGCACTCAGATCCGTATTTTCTTTAAATTGTATTAACCCTACTGATTTAATTTCGGTCATATGTGTGGGACACCTCGTTCATTTCGATAGGGTAATGGTCGACGAAATTATAAACGGAGCAAAAAGGACAAATACGATGACTCTACACATGTAATGGAGGACGAATCCTTCATCAACGAATTTTATTGAATTCAAAATACATCGTATGCAGGGTCGTGTTATTATCGAGCAGCGGTTGGCTACAAGCAGGGAACGAATGATGGCCATTTGGAGCTCCAACAGCCCAGTTTTCCTCCCAGTCTCAGAGTTGAGACGGCTCACTAACTCAGGCAGACTCACTAAGGACAGATACAACAGACGAAGTGATAAATCCCCATGAAGCGGTGGGTAATGAACCCCACATCACAATCAGTAAGCGCTCTTCCGCTCTGGATTAAATCGGTTCAATGTGGCTCCCCAGTTAGTGAGCCAGCGCCTTTCGTTTGAGAACACGAACACAACACAACCGTCGTTTGTGGCTTTCGATGTGACTGTCAATTTTGTCGGTGGTGTATTTCCGCTAGCCAAATTTGTTTTTTTATATTAGCAGCGTTGTCCCGGGGATGGTCAACTAGTTTTTTTAGCCGTAGATAATTTATGGTGAAACAACAGATGTAAATTTTCTTTTTAATAGTAATATTTGCTAAAAAAAACATCCGTACTTTATAGCAGAAATAACTGTAGAACAGAGTATTTCTATACTAGGGATTTTCATATTTTTTCAAAATGATATACAAACCAAACCCATTGCTTTACCAGTTACAATGAATGACATAAGGGCGAGGTTATATACGCAGTAACTACATCTTAGAGTATTAATGAGAGATAATAGTCAAAACGAACAGTAACTTCAATATCTTATTTGACATAAAATAAAAATAAATACGGTAAATACAAGGCAATTTTTTTTCCTATGATAAGCACTGCTTGTTTTCCGATCCACGGGTAATGATTAGGTTCCGGTACAGTAATTCGTAAATTGACTTTTATTATCGTTCTTTTTATTTATTTCTTCATTTAGCCTAGAAACGAGAATAAGGTGCAATTTAAATGTCAGAACAACATGTCAAAGTTTATTATGATCTACCATCACAAGAACATCAACGGCGGGAGAATGCAAATTTATTTATTCAGACGCTATAATATAAATTCCTTGTCCACTAAAGTATTCGATCCCCTGCTTCATGTCGTGGAGCGGTTAGTCTTTAAGGCCAAACCTTATGCTAACAATAACATGAACTTCAATTGCAGAAGGTAATAATATTTTTTGTCAAACATCACCTTTTTAAATTGGCAATCAAAACTCGAGTGTATTGTATAAATGGTCTGATACTCATCAGTAATACTATATCATTAAAAAAGAACACTATTACAAATGCCAGTTTTAATTAACTCGGTACAAATAAACAACTTGTTAAATCGTAAGTATTGACCGACCAACTGAGTGATTTTTTATTCAATCGGTTTTCCTCATTTGAAAATGATAATTCAGCAAAGAATCAACAATATGCTGCTAATGAATTATTTTTAATTATAACCGAACTCTTGTTTCGATGTTTTTCTCGCATATTTCTGATGTGTTTATTTATATATTTCCTTTGTATAATACAAACATGGAACTATATAGCGGGTAACTCTCCGATGTATCTAGGATATTTTCATTCTCAACCCTAAACCACGTCTTCTGTCTGTAAAATAAGATAAAAATAAATTTCGGTCATTCATTTCAACAGTCACTCGGCACAACTATCAATTATCTAGTTCAAAATAGTCTAAAAAGTCCCGACCTTATGTAAATAATTCTTCTTGTTATTAATGTGAATGTCAAAATTTTCAATTTTAATAATATGAAATTTATTATAAGCATTATATGAAATTTTCCCACTTCATAACGTAATTACGAACAAGTAATATTTGCTATCACGGAGGATTTATTTATAAATGTACTCCTATAATATTTTTTATAAATTGTGTTTAATATCCTTTAGTAGAAAATATCTTTTCGGACTCCAGTTTATATATAGTATAAATTAAAATAATAATAAATATTAAAATATATAAATAAATTAGCATTGTAATTCATATTTCCAAGCCAGGAATGGTGATGTTAATTTATTTATTTATCTATTTTAATATTTATTATTTTAATTTGGAGTGACGCTACGAGGGTTGCCTGAAAATTGACTTAAGAATATTAAATATCGATATTTTATACAGAAGGATATATTAAAAAAATTGTGAAAATCATGTCGAGGACCTATATTGCGCCCCTGACAAAATTCTGAATTTAGAGAAAGGGGGGTCCCCTAAAGGGGGCTGCCCTAAGCAGAAACAACCTTGGGTGCCAGAAACACAGAACCCGCTCAGTCGGCCAGCAGTTCTCAAAGGCTCTGTACTGTATCATTCAATTCACCTGCAGTTCTCCACAGCTCCACGCCCGAGAAGGGTCGAAACTTCTATTTGAAGTGACAGTGAATGCAGCATCACCAGCCAAGATCGAGACTTTCCAGCATTGCGCTTCATGCAGCCTTGAACATGCGTGAGTGTTGAAGAGAGACGATGGGATAGATGTGGTGAGCGGTCGCAAAATGCAAATAAGTGCCGAAACAAACATTATTTCCAAGACAACCAAGTCGATGATTTGATCATTTTATCAACAAAGCACGTGTCAATTGACTATACCCCATAATCGTAATTTAAACGAATCGATCCTGTTAACTTCACCCACTAATCTACTAAAAATATTGTTTATCTCGAAGGCTCCATTACCTCATTTTTATTTAACCCGTACTTTTTTCATGATAAGTTCATTTTCACTACTCTTGTGTGTTTTTCATACATGTTCCCGTCTAAAAAAAAAAACCTCTTTTCATCCATTAAATTTATTCTCTTATCCCTCCACTATCATTTTACCGGTAAGGTTGGAGATCCAGTAATCATTATCTATTGTTAATTATAAAACATTTTCCAATTTAAAACGTTAAGGTACCTCAAGAACATACAATAGTCTAAACGATTTTTACCAGGATTGCTCATCATACTTCCTTCCTCTAACCTTCTTATAATAGAACTTGGTGAAGTAATAAGGCCGATTCACACTAGCGGTCAAGTTAGGTCAGAGCAAGGCAGTGTTGTCAATGACTTGACCAGAGTTGACCGCGAGTGTGAATGCTTCTGACGAAATATTGGATCGTGAGCACATCTGACCTGAATGTGAATCGGCCTGGTGTGTCCAAACGTCGTGCGCAAATGAGCATCTTTCTTTTACTAACCTGCATGTATTACATCCACTCAAACTTAATAAACAGATACATACTCGATTTTTGCAAGACGCCGGCGATTAATCGGCTTGGGTGTCGCCTATCCTCATGATGTCAAACAGCCTGGATTTCCATACTACGGAATTTACACCTTATCGGGCAATGGTATGCAAAGATGCTCAAAAAGAATTCCAGGAAGCGTTCCGGTGCTCCTGGTAGAGTGTCCTTGGAGGATGGAATCTGAAATTATAATGCCAGGCTGGCTTTGGCTTTCTATTGACAGTGACCGGAGAGAAGTGCGGCGTCAATAATGCCAACACAATAATGGAGTCACGGGGACTCTGTTGACACAACCCTATTGCTGTTTTCTGGCTGAGGTCTCGGCGTATTTTCGTCAAAGTAGGTCCGACCAGTATTTCTGATTTCTTAACTTAGTCTAAGGCCGTAGACTCACTGCCGAGGATTTCAATGATTTTTTTTCACTAGGCTTTGGCGATCGCCAGATCTTTTAGTCAAGACGCTCTTCTCGTTTCTCCATGGAAATCATATCATTCATGACTTCCACTTTGGGTTCTAGTACCAGCATTCAACTTCACACCAGCTGTCAAGATTGCCCTGATACATAGTAAATGGCTTCGAGATAAACAAAACATACATTTTGCACATTTCGTGACTTCCAACAAGCTAATTCTTATGTTTTCCTTCTTTTTTTTTTTTTATTAATAATGTTATACCAATGAAGTTATTCGGTTGCAATTATTCTGGATCTTTAGTGAATGGAAGTATTTCGACGTATTTACGCCAAACCCGCTCCTGACAAACCATTCCATGTCCTGACCCACGAATCTACAATATTACCCAATTCCTTCTTCATAATTGCAAACTTCTGAAACTTCTTTCCCCCTCCATTATGCATGCTTCGTCATTAAATGCGTTTAAAACATCATTGTTTGGTTATTTGCTATCACTAACAAATGGGCAATTGGGTAAAATGTTAACTAATGTTTGTGTGTTGATTTTTGTTACATTCTTATATTATGTAGCTTACTATTACGCATTAGTGAGTATATACTTAGAGTATTTTTCTGGGTAAATCTAGGTATGTTTGCATTTATATATTGATGTGTGAATGCCCAATTGTGAATTAGTGCAGGTGTGCATTTGTAACTTGATTCGTTATGTTATGGGTTCCAATCTTAACATAGAATAGACTTTCTTTCCTCTACCTAAGATGAGTACATAAGATACATTTCTTTTTAATTCCGAAGTTTATTATGCTATAATTTTGTATGTACAGGGTAAGAGAGAAATTGAGGTAGCTATTAACTTATTCTGGTCAGAATAGCTGAATGTTATTGGGTAATTTAGTACCTTTAGGTGTAATTACTTAGAGGTTAATTACTTAATTAGTACAGATACCAAACGTGAGGGTTAGGAGGCAGCATACGTTTTGTAGCTAAACTTTACCAAACGCTTAGAGTTCCTGCATTTATTTCTGTCTTGGGTATAGCCTCCTCCTTCTATTATCATCCATGCAGCCACTACTGCCCTGATGGCCTCATACCTGTTTGAACCATTTCTGATTCAACTGAGGCATCCCAGCCATTTAAGTAAAAATTTTAACTTTATTTTGGAGGTGGAATATTCCAGCTTTTCTTTTACTTTTGATTATTCCATTGCTTTATTTGGTACCTTCTGGGTTAACCTGATCTCTAATAATACATATACACAGTATTATATACTACAGTATTAACCTGAAGAGCCGATATAAAAAACAAACCCACAAAAAAACAATTACAAGTATAATATCATAACATTCGACAGAATCGTTTGCTCAGAATATTATTTTTATCTATACAATGACCACGAAATAAATAGTTGAAATCACCCAATTTTCGGTACTTGAGCAGCAATAGATTTTTTTGGGGGTCTACGTCGAGGGATCTCCACTTAGATGTAGGCATGATGACAGGAAGGACATTAAGCAAGATATCGGTAGGCACATCTTGCTGACAAAATCGCGTTATCGTTTATCGAGAGTTATAGTAAGTTATAGCCCTAAGGAGTAGAGGTGCGCCGTATCTTTGTATTCAATACGAAATATAAATTAATAGTACCTATAACAGCAGTTGACTTTATTGTAATGGCTACACTAAACTAGGGAAGCTTGTGCTAAATGAAAAATGTATTGCTTTGATTGTAGTTTCCAGTTGTGATCTGCACGAAATTTAAGACCTTTTTTTTCACAGTTACACCCAGTTGGTACTCTGCGAAATTATTTATAAGTATGTTTTGAGCCAATCGGTTTATGCCACAAATAGGCTATCGAAAAAATGCCCACCTGAGAGACTTCTTCGATGACCCAATTAAGATAAGAACCGATTCTCCTTCGAAAGTCTAACACACCACTCGTTTTTTTCATGCCTTATCTCTAAGAGTAGTCCGCAGGTCTATAGCACTTACTATTTTTACTATAGGAGAAGAAATGTGCATTTCTAAATTTGCACGTGTAAGAGTTCGACTTCTACTGAAAGATCCTCTACAAATGTGAATAATTTTGGGTTCAAAAGCTTAAAATTAAAAGTTGTATTATATAAATGTGTCATTTATCACGAATTAATGTGAGCCTATGACTTGTGTACATTCCAATGCTCTACGCTGTAGGTGAGCTTAATCGTTTCGTTAAATAGTCTTCACTGGGACGGTGCACCAGCTGCCAACGATTCGGCCACTTACCCGATCCTTGTTCTCCCACTTATATTCTTATTTGTTTGAATCACCGTTGTCAGTTTGTCTAATGTCCAGCCGTCCGAAGTGTGACCCCACCACCTTCCCTACTACAGGCCGGCCATTTTTTCCCAATTACTCAAACCAGGTTATCAAAGGCGCCGCGCCACCAATCAAACGGGGGGGGGGCGATAATTGTCGAATCCGTGATAATTCTTCCTCCAGCTCGAGAAAGGGATAGTTTTCGGTCTAATTTAATAAAACCCTTTCACAACCGGATTAATTCCCAACGGAGGAGATACCAACCTTATAAATCCCACCTGTAACTATGGACGGGCTACCGCTCTTTTAGTTTATTTATAACCGTAGAATTTAAGGTGGTGGCCCTGCTGGCTACCTGATGATTTAGGACAGCTGTTACCCGGCCATCCCTCCCGACAATTTAAATAAAATATATATTATTTTCCAGAGACAGGTGGACTTTTTGTTTGCTCAGCAGAATCAGGAAGAGAGGAATAGAACCTTCAGCATAGATAAGTCGAAAGTGATTTACAACAGACAGTATAATATATTTTTTGTTTAACATAAACAGATCGCTTTCGTAATTTATTAACTAACGATTGGTCACGTTATTATTTATTTGTGATAATTCATTACATACAAAAATAAACACTAATGGATCTTGAAACGTCCAAGATATATATCTATAATATATATATATATATATTTTTTTCATGTTAAGAATACAATGGCCTACTCATCAATATAATCAATCAATAAATCATTTTGTACATGATAGATGAACAAAAGTGAATAGTATTTCCCGTTTTAAAAGTTATCTCTGAGTTGCTCAAATTGTTTTTCTTAATCTAAAATTGTGTACTATATTTATAGAATTTAACTGAACAATTCATTCATCAATTGAGAAAAGTGAATGAGACGATTTTTTTTCAAGCAATTATAACATATTTATTACTTAGTGCTAGTGTAAAAGTATTTTTTTAAAAAATCGATTAACACAATAAGAAAGCTATTAAGGTTAGCGTTGATTTGCCCGAGTTTTGCCTGGATTGATATAAATTGTGTCTTTCATTTTAGAGTGTCTTGTTTTTAGTAATCAAAATAATTAAAAAAGGATAAGGAAATATAGAGGGTCTTTCATCAAGCGCTTCCTATATTTAAATTTAAATAAAACAAAGTGCATGTAAGATATCATCAAATTTGTTTATTCGTTTGAAAGGCCATTAAGTACGAAATATAACATCGGACAAATGTCCACCGTGGCTTCGCTGGGTGGCGCGCATCCGAAATGTCCAATTTTCCATGACTCTGGCGCATACATCAGGCTGAATTTGACCGATGGCATAGGTTATGTTGGCTTTGAGGACCGCTGTGATTTGTGGCTTATTCGCATAGACCTGCAACTTAAGAAAACCCCACAAGAAAAAGTCTAACGAGGTCAAATAGCAAGATCTCGGTGTCCAGTTCACATCACCTCCACTTGAGATGACCACACGTCGTTGTCTATGGTCGTTTACCTTCAGCTCCTGAGTCAGTTGAATTTTTTACGGGTGCAGGCCCAAGCCACGACGCAAAATTCCCCAATTTGTGGTCTGCGAAATACCGAGTTCTTGTGAGTGACACGAAATCGGCTGCCTCGGATTCTCCTGCACACTCTCACGGACAGCGGCGATATTTTCGGCAGATCTTGCGTTTCGTTGACGTACGGGTGTTGGTTGATTGTTTACTGAACCAGTGGACTCAAATTTATCCACCACACTGCGAATAGTCCTCTCGGTAGGACGGTTATGTGCGACCGCGGAACGTTGCCCGAACTGAACACACATATTGATAAAATAGTTTTATCATTTGCACGTGTTGTTGAACGCTATATTCGTCCATGGTGGTTTTGCAAAACAGACTGAATAAATGACAGCCAACTCGACAGATGCAGCTTCAACAGTATTGTCGCTACCAACTGTCAAAGTTTGGAAGTCACTATATAAATAAAACACTTTTATTTCTCCACTGTTCGAACGTAACAAAAATATTCAGCACTAGAACGTTATGAAGATTAGCGCAAAACTTTTTTTACATCACAATTTTCAATTCGGTTGAAGCTGAACAGAGAAACAGACAGAAGTTTACAACTATGTATTTTGAATTGTTTCGATTGGGTATTAGTCTAAAAGTTATTTATAAATTTTTGTTCTTGGATAAAAAATTTGTACTTTCCTGATTTTATGTAACGAAGCTTAGTAAATTTGAAACCATTGGGAATAGGGAAGGGTTTATTACATTATGTTCCTTATTTGGAACGCGGTGGATACAGGCTCCGATCCGGTTCGGAGTGTATTTCACCGGCAATAGTTCGTAACGAACAATTTACGACCGAAAATAAAAATCTCATCGATTACAGCTACACTAATTTACAACTTTAATACAACACAATAGATGGGGTTCGACATCTCCTTGAGATAGAAAAAAATACAGGTATAACCTATCTCATTAGACCGTTTTATAGCCAGGGGGTCATTAGTCTGTCTGTATGTGTGCGTGTAATATGATAACTTTCAAACGTATAATCCACAAGACTCTGAGTTCTGACAATTATCAGTGGGTTAAAATGCGAGAGAAAACTTGGGGAGAAAATACTTTTTCCAAAATATATTTTTTTTACGTATCATGTAATATAATAGGCTAGGTATTTTCAAAGAATGACCATTTTGCGTGTTGTTTTTTTCTATATATATATATATATATATATATATACAAACAACGCTTTACAGAATGTCTATTAAGGGTGGGGTTACTGAATGGTATATATTTGAATATTTTGTGAATGACCAAGATGAAAAAACAAGCTGATACAGCCGATAGACAGACTTAGAGACTAACTGTATGTGGGTCAGACTCAGTGTTAGAGGCTCAGTTAGAGCCCGGGTCAGCGCGGACTCACGCTGCGGAAGGAGACGGCTCATCGCGCACTTCCCCCGCCACAACACAGTGCTTATCGTCGGGTCTTTATTTAGCGACAGATACAGACCACACGGATATATATATATATTTGGATTTCGGAAAGAATAAGGGGGGAAGTGAAATTTCAATTTTGCTGCAGTACAGAAACTGTGACTATCCCCCCTCTAAAAGTATAATAAATCCAAATATATCAAGCAGAATAGAAAGTTCGATAAAAAGCAATGATAGCTAACCGAACCGATTTCAGTAAGTTTATTTGTTCAATATTTTGCTTATTTAAAATTGTTTTTTGCTGTTTTCGGTGGTTTAACAAAAATCATATATTTTCGTTTGTATTACTGAGTAATATGCATGACGAGTTGAACAATTCTTGTACTACTCAAACTATTTTTTTTCTTTTTGGGTAATATCCAAAATGTCATTGTAAATTACACTAAATAATAATTGTCATTGTAATTGTAAATTACACGTACATAAGGGAAGCAAATATTTATTGCTAAATAGTGCAACATGTCAAGCTCAAATAGAGATAATTTCATTTATTATGGTATATGATTCTTTCATGTATCGATCTACTTGTACTTCTATTTAAGTTAATCAAAATTTCTTTATGTAGTTGGGTCTTTTTTTAATTTTACTAGTTACCTTTGAAAAGGTAGCTTTGAAAAACATTACTTAATGTCTTAAAAACATTCAGGTTCCCCGTACCACGGATTACCAGACCTAGATATTACTTTCGCAATCAACATCCTTTAACTCGCTTTAATTTTTAATTTTAGATCTTATAAAAATAATATTAACACTATTTCTGCCCACTAAAAAAAAAACTAGTAAGTAGCTTGTGTGAAAAGGTAAGAGGCTTTTTTTCATGTTTAATGTTTTTCTTAAAAAACTTATCAGAATATCTATTTATCTTATAATTTTTAAAACCAATGCATGCTCTCATATGCATACATACAGCCAACCAAAAGACCATCGTCCCTATTTCCAAGTGAACCTTTCTTCGTTCTCGACTGATACTCATCATATCATTAGGTACGCACATATTTATTTCCCCCCCATCAAAATGAGGTAATTAAAGTATTGTTCAAGTCATTTTTACTTCGATTGCTCAATAAAATGACATTGTGATGTCTTCCGTGGAATTTATAAGTGAGATTGATTCCTCTTAATATAAATACACATTATGAAAAAGTTTCATTTCATTTTTCTTATTCACACATATTTTCTACTGTAACCGATAAGATCATTTGATCGTGTGTACACAGTTACATTCCTGTGACCTCTGTCACTTATTATGTCACCGTGTCATGTGAGCATAACAAAAAAAAAATGGTCTAGATTAAGCCAAGTGAAGGGATTTGCCTTGAGCGAGCCTAAATTAATTTTCTTGTCTCTAGCCTTCTTTGGCCCTTGAGAAACTCGGAATTTTACTTTGGATGATCCATTCATTGATATCGACAAGAAAAAGTCAAACCCACAAGGGATATATTGATGGTAATAAATTAAGCAGTTACTAGGTAAATTTAAACTCGGTTTCGTTTTTTTATCAGGGCACCAAATGGAACTGCTATGCAAAGTTCCAAGACTCTTCAGGTCAAATCAAGTCAGGTTAACATTTAATAAATGGTTTAGTAATTATAGTTACAAATTTTAAAACAGAAATTATTAATGAAGACTTATATCATTATATTAATCAAATGCCTTTATATTTTTCACGTAGTGGTAAATTAAAAAATAACAGTTCACAATCATGGAAAAAAATCCACGAACTCTTCTGTGATCATCATTGAGTCTTTACTATGTGTTTCTATTCTTTATTACGATTTATCGTTAGTTCGGCCTTAAGCGGGCTAAAGCTTTTGACCTAAGGCTAGGAAACCTTTTGTTTTGAATTCTCCACGACAATAAAAATCAATCAATTAATTTCTCGGCAGTTTAAAAGTAAGCAGGTTTGATCGACCAAGGCAGACTAGAAGTGTACTTACGAAAGAGTAAATCATTGACTATAATTTGTACTGTGATGATTACATCTTAATGTGAGTATTGTAATTGTTCATGACAATTTTACAGGTATAGTTAATTGAGTTAGACGGAACTGAAGGACATTCAAAGGACCAGTGTTCTTTATAGGACGTCGTTAGTAATACTACGGGCTATGCGGTATTTTAATTAAATCCCTAGTTTTTAATCGAGCCCCAAGCTTTAGTGCTTGTTAATTTAAAGGACCTCGCAGCTAAGAGATAAACTTGTAAAGGTCCACTATACACTAACACTAAGAGGCCGGGACGGCTCCGTTTACAGCACCTGATGGAAATATTAGTGGTTGTTAGCGGAGGGTACTCCTCGGAGTTACACGGTGTAATTTAGAGTTCGCTCCGAACTCCGTGAGTATGGGAGCGAGCAGCTCGAGTGTGAGTTGTTACACCACACACTACAGCATACCGGAGATTAATTAAAATATGTAAAAAGGAGAAATAAAAAGATGAGGGAGGTTTGTGTTCACTTTTGAGTACGTGACCAGGGGCCCAGATAGACTCCTCTAATTATTAGTACACGGCAACTTAAGGCGGCTGTCTTGTGTTCTTTGTATCCTTGTAGCTTTCTAAACCACACAACTACCAATCTATTGCATTGCTTGCCGATATTATACTAATCGTTGTCTCGACACTTTCAATAAAAACCGCCTTATAAAAAAAAAACACCAAAAACTATTACAATTCGCTGAAACGAAACATTAAACTGAATGTATCGGTTTTCAGTGATATCGGCTGAGGTCGATGAAACAAAAACGTCAGGTTATTATCAAATGTATTAATGGACAGCGTATTTATAAACTTTTCACTGCATAAATCATGCCCTTGAATGAGAGCTATACAGCAGTTTTTTTACGTTTGATACCTTACAGCTATTATTCTATTAATTAATGTCTGTCAGTATGTCATTTTATTACCATAATACGATTGCATAAAGATTAATTACACAAATATGTGTGCTGATGTCTTAGGCAGTCAGCAGCTCCAACCGACTCCTACTGCTAAACTTCCCCGCTTGTGACAGCTAAGTAGCGCTGTTGGCACTAAGCAATTGCCGGTATTACGGGTTTCAAAACTTCTGTATTCAGGGGCGGGTAATTTGTCTTAATCAGGCTGAGTGAACCCAGATCAGGCACATTTCCCTCATCATTATAGGGGAAGCCAGGAATCTAAATCTTTAGGCGTGTAAATAATTATGGGCTATAAAGTTAATACTACTTTATAGAGTTTATAAGCGAGTAGAAGGATTTTGAACAAATTTATGAATGTACAACGTTTGGTACCTATGTCCAATAATATAAATATCTGCATCAGGTCCTTGTGTGAGCTGAAAGAGGATGTTGTCGTTTGGGAGAGCTCGCTGGAAAATGCCTAAACTAGTCCACTTTCGCATCACATGATGCAGACGTACATTTGAAGTCGAGGCGTCGTCCATTAATAACTTTGAAGAAAATCTAACAATCTTTCTTCCTAAGAAACTTATCCACTCAGATATACATTCACTGCTTATTATAAAGTTCCAGAACTTTAAAAGTCCCTGCTGCTTTTTTTATATACTTCCGTAGTACACCAATAGGTTCGGGTCGATACATGGAAATTGTGCGCTATATTAATTCATCCAAGGATATGTTGTTGTTTTTTTTGCGGGATTTGTCATTTAATTAATAAATTATTAGCATAAGCCGATGTAATGTATCCCTCTAAAATGTTTACGGCAGTGGGAACATAAACCGATACAGACAGACAAACAATAAAAGCTTTGCTTCATACCTGTCTGAAAGTAGTGCTTCTCCATTCGGCCTCACCACTTACTCTATTCAGATGTCTTTACCAGATTGTTGCTTGAAGACTAAAACGTCGAACCAGTGTTTTCAGGGCGATTTGAGGAATATGGATTAATCTTTAACATGTTTTTAGCCACAGTCTAGTATACTTAATTTATTAAAAAATCACAAAATTCTTCTGAATGAATGTTGTCTAATGCAAATACGTACGAGATTGATACCTTCTGTAAATATGCGTAAGTAATGCAGCTATTATTCTATTAATTAATGCCCATCAGCATGTCAATTTATTACCATAATACGATTGTATAAAGATTGATTATACCAATGGCTGTGCATATCATAAATATAGATTCCTGGTTAAAAGGTATATAGCTATTTGCCGGCCGCATTCTCTGATTTTTATCACGTCTTTGCTTTGAAATGCAAATGAGTTATTAGCAATTATTATGAAGGGTTTATCTGGTATTTAGAGTTGTCTTTGAGCCGGGCATAGAAAACCTGTTCGAAGGTAGATTTTGTAGACGCGTAAGTTTGATATTACTAAGTGCTCTCTCTCCTAGTCAAATGTACGCTTCGTAGCTTTACTTTTTTGATACCAAGTTGGGATATAAATGCATGCTGGTTGGTGAAAAAACGCATTTACAAAATGAAAGAATTTTTTTTCCCTAAAAGTTATTTATTTCTTCTTCACAATCTCTTTCAGCAGCCTAAATTGCATACCATTCTCAAGTGCTGACAATTTTGATAATGACTGCTAATCTTCAAGCTGTTCAGTAGCAAGTCGGATACAGCTAACATTGTAAGCACTTGTGAGTGGGAGTGCAAGTTTCTTAAACGGTTTGTGAATGATAAATAAATAACTTGTAGGGAGGAAAAAAATAGATATTAACCTCAATCTGCAATGAAACCAAATCTATGATCTTTCGTTAATAACTATCGCAACAATAACTTCAAACAACAATAACAACAAAATCAACCTTTATTTTCTGGTTATAAGACCGCCTTTTTAGGCATTCCACACCCTATATCCTTCTCATACATCCTTCAAATGGGGGACTCCCCTTATAAGATTTATTCGCTTCTATTTCTATAAAATAACAAAACCTGTATATAATGTAGGGATGCTACAGGAAATACATAATAATTTGTAAATGGATTTACTTGTGGATCTATAATTGTATATAATTGTCTGTAAGTTTAAAGGGGCTATGAAGAAAAAAAAAAAAAAAAAAAAATAGTTATAAGACCACCCTCGGTAGACTCTCACTACCTTCCCGATTCCACCCGCCTCCTTTAGGCATTCCACACCCTATATCCTTCTCATACATCCTTCAAATGGGGGACTCCCCTTAGTGAAAGGCACTCATTAGCCCAAAATAATTTTCCTTTATTTTTCCCACATCCTATTTTTATAAGTTTGAGAGCTAAGGGGAAAAAAAAAAAAGTTATAAGACCACCACCCGTTCCGCATCGATGGCAACAGACTGTCAGGGAAAATTAGGTTAAGATTTAGTTTAAGTTTTTATTGTCCGATGTAGGTTAGTATTAAGTCTATGATAAATAAGGTGAGCCCCATCACTTTTAATAATGTTCCATAAATTATTGTATGATGTACATTATACTTTTGTAGAATGCAGATCAAAATGTGTATAAATCAGAAATTGTATTTCAGTACCATAGATAAATTTGATCGAAATCTAACATCTTTTTTTCAACATCATAATATATCTAAACAATTCATTCATGATTATATTATTTAGCTCATCTCAGGCGAGAAAGGAGATAAAAATATGAAAATAGAATCATAGTGTCTTTATTGTAATATTAATATCCTTAACCTACCTACTACTATAAAGCCTACCAATATAATTGTTTCGTAGTTTTACTATTGAAAAATGTTTATAATTTTGAAGTTTGAACATGTTTTTAGGGGTTTTCAAATTACTGTTACACTGAATTAATGTTCTGATGAAGGTCTTTTGATGGTCATAGCAACCAAAGGAGTAGATAACTGAGGAAAGTAATGCTTAAAATGTAGGAAGAGCGTCAGAAACACCTACAATATCTACAAGCCGTAGACAACAATTATAACTTGGAAGGTGGGTGATGATTCAAGACTGGTAAGCAGCCACACGTTGACAGTGCAGTGCTGGCTGTCACTGTCTGCCACCTGCCCTGTCGCCGTGTCAAAGCTCGTTAGGTCTCGTGCTCGAGCTATTTGGACTCCCATATGTAAATGATCGTAAACTATTTATGTAAACAACGCTTTCGCACGAGTGCCAAATATTTATGGAACGAATATCTCACGGCTTATATTTATTTATTTTTTTATGTTGCATCTAACAAGTTTGCAGGCAGGAAAAAAAAAACGCTGAATTGATTAGCTTTAGCTATAAACTACTTAAATCAAGATAATTTCGATTCGAAAAGTTTAGCACGCAAAAATCACCCCTGTTGTGAGCTAATAGATCATAATGGTCTAGTTACAAATAATTATTTTCTTAAATAAAAATGTGGATTCGCAAAATATTCGAATATACTAAATAGATAGAAAAATCTCCATTCTTGTTTCACATGCCTTGGTTTACTATACTTCAAGTATGTGATATATGTTCAACTCTCTCTGATATGTCCACAATTAATTTTATACTGATACAAACGGCTCTACCACAATTTTCAAGATCCTGACATTAAATTTATAGAATAAGAAATCAAAGTTTTGTATGGACCTGCAGTGGACAAGGAGCGGTTATAGCGTTTTCGAAGCATCTTGAAGATTTTGAAATGGCTTTGGTTGGTAAATATCTGCATTATATACCTTCTCACTTGTACTGGGAGTCGTGTGGCAGGAATTTACAAATAATTTTAAACGTACAGAACAGCTGACTAAGAAATATTTCTAGCTAATCCTGAATCCGGTGAGGTATCCTAGATCTATAAATTCAATTATCGAATGATTTTTCATTTCTGTGATCCGATCACAGAGACTCGAAGATGATTTAAAGAGGAAACTAGGGGTTTGGAATGGGAAAGGGGGAAGGTTAGAACTGGTGAAGGAGAGGTAGGATCAAACTCACTGAATCAAATTGATCACGTTTCAACTAATGAGAATATTATTTGTGCGAATGCACTACTGTACTGGTCCAAATATTGTTTGTCATTTTGTTTTTGTAATATATATGTTTCGGCTTATAGTGATATGTTCAACATGCAGATAGGTACGGTAGATATAGCGAGTACAAAACTCCTAGATAATAATATTTTATAATTGATAAAAAATAAACTTTTTGCTAATTCTTAAATATGTGGAGGGAGGCTTCCGAATAGATTGGCTGACATTAATATACACCGGTTTTTGGCGTAAATTACCCCTCGAAGACAAACTTAAGCAGCTCAAAGGTGGTCCGAGGTAAGAGGTGGCAAATTGGGACCATTAATATCCCCGAAAGGCGAGCACTTCCCGCTCGCGAGGCGAGATTTTGAAGGGAGAAGCAGCCATCTTGCCGTCACAAATCAAACCGCCCCGATCGGCTTTAATAGGGAAAGACTCATTCAATTTGCAACTGAATGGCATTCACACCCGCCATTAATAACGAGCGATGGAAGTAGGAACCTATCAAGGTCTTTGATGACCGCCGACTTGTTAGAAAACAGCCCCAACTGGACCGTATTGAGACGTACAAAAGGTATATGACGCCGATAAACGACTCCTTCTAACGTTTCTAATTAACATTTCCAATCACCGCTTTTCAGAGAGAGCCACCGTCTCTAATTTCCAATTTTCCCACTTCTGAGCGGCCATTCATCAGTGTTACCAACACCCCAACTGATATACACAAATGTTATTCATTAAGTTTGCCTTTACGTTTCTGTGCCTCCAAGCCATTCATATCTTAGAATTGATTTGTTTCCACCAAAGGCTTATTTCCCTTAACCTAGAGATTATTTTTCCATGGGTTCAACACTTAGCATAACATTCACAAGTGATATTCCAATGGAAAATAAGGATACATCTTATACATATTAAAGCCCAGGAGAAGGAATTCTCCCAAGATTATCTCACATAAGTATTAAATTATTGCCGACGGTAAATTTGAGCAAACATAAATACTTATAATTCATAAGGCCGATTAACACCATAGGTCCAAGGAACGGTCAGGTCAGATCAACTCGCGATACAGGATTTTACCGGTAGCATTCACACTCGCGGTCGGGTCAAGTCAACTCATAGACGACGCCTTTGGATTTTAGTTGCTCATTCCAGTTAATGGTCAATGCTGTTCTCTACGCTAACATCAGTCTTGTTGATTTTGTATGAAGAGAATAATATTAGGTCGAGACCAAAAATATAACTTGTTCTGGGTGCATAAGATAATGAAGCATTTGCTTGTCTTGTTAGAGTTTTTTTTTTGTTACCTCTATCCATAGTGTAGCTATGTCAGATCCCGATATTTGTTGTGGGTAAAATCAAACAACTGAAATCCCAAACAAACATTCCCGAATATTCAGACCAGCGGTTCGGTAAAATTATGGCATTTCGTTAATGGTCGTTGCTGATCGGTCGCGGCTTGAACTCCGGCGCTAAATCCCTTGACCTGACCGAACCGTGCATGGAGAATGCTCACATCGGATTACGTGTATAGCGGTTTTGATTTTACCCCTGACTTGACCTCTACTGAGAATCTGCTTTTAGTTTTTGTTTGAGTCACGCTGTCACTGTGACCCTAAATGTTTTGTTTCTTTTAGACTAGATGCAATACAGTTTTGGTTTAAATCTCATGAAGTCCTGTTCTTCCTCTGTGGGCTTTATTATTTCGTTAGTAAAACAATGTTTACTAAGGCATTTCACTTTGTCTACTTTGAGCATATCAATAACTACTTTGTGTGATATTGCCTTGAACATTCCAGACCATAATAGATAAAACCTAATCAACCTTATGATCTTGATTGAATAACACAGCGCCACCAAGTCGAGAGTTTGGTTACGTTATCGCCACATCAGAACGTGTAACACGTACATAAATGGATATCACATCACATTACAGATAATTTAGTAGCGAAACAGTGGAAGGTAGAACTGGGTTATTTCTTCAGATGTTTTGACGTGTTTCAACAAACGCCATTGAAATTTTGAGAAAGTCTCGGAGAGATAAAGCACACAGAAGACGTGAACCGTTCAAACCTCGCGGTGTAAATCATCATCTTATGTCACATAAAATACACACTGTAGTTTTTTATAACCTATTGGAAGAATAAATAACCATTACGATTTTGCTTGGAAACGTAATGTACACGTACGCTGTTCTTTGCTAGAGCATGCTCAGTAATTATTATGATTAATAGGCTAAACTTTGTAACATGTGTCTGTGAATGCAATGTAATGTGTTGCGTGTTCTGCTATTTCCATAAAGCAGCGTTGCCATTCATTCAATGGGATCAAGACCACGACCATAAAGAGGTTTTATCAATTATAAGCGTTAAGAGATAATTTGGAACGTTTGTAAGATAATCTTGAAAGGATTCTTTGGATCTAGACATAGATTTGGTCATAGAGTCCCGAAATTATTATCCCCTCAAAATCTAAACCTTTTCAATTCCAATCAACTTCAAGCAACATGCTGTTGATGCAACATCGTTATGAATGAACGCATGCGATGTGAATAACATTTCGGCGCCTCCGTTTCAAGAATTATTTTCCTATTCGAGAGCCGATAAAGAAATTTTTAATCGTGACTTCCTGGTTCAGGATCAGTGCGAGTGATATATTGCCTGGATCAAGACGTGGCTACGTGTGAGTTGTAACAATCTCAATAATCTTCAGCACACATCCTGGAATTAGGACGGCTATGTTTATAGTCGAAGCTACGGGGGATTTAAATAGGAGATAAAAATTACGCTCTCGTTTCTTCTGTGAGTTTTTGTTACGCAACAAATCGATCGATCGTCGGGCGGAGGTAGAGGATAAAGGACATAGGTGTCACTTGTACTAGGTCCAAGTCGCACCGAAGTATACAAGAATTTTTCAGTTCTACAATCATTTGTTAAAAATCATCCAGCAAGGAATGGATATGCTACCTGTTGGATTTGGGACTCGCACTAGATACAAATGTGTTAATTTATCTTTATGCCTTTAAATTGCTTACTCGTTATATATAGTTCAATTCATATGAGAGATAATGCTATAAATATTAGGAAACCAGAAAATAGAGGAAATTTGTTATGAGTTTTCTGGAAGGCTCAAGTACGATGATGAAATGGATAAAAGTAATAAGGATTATCTTGATGTATCTGGTAAAAGAGATGGCGAAAGGGCTTAAATGCGGCTTTCAGAAAGAATTAAGAAATAGGGAAACTGGTAGGCTTCAAACAAACCGCTAGTATACACTGATAAGGGCAAATAACGCAGCACGTGAAAGAAGCACTGACTTTTCCACGACTGGTCCAACATGGAGGGCAAGAGAAAAAACGAGGTAGGGGGCAGCAAATGAGAATTAATATGTAATAATAGAGTTTGTGTATTATACAAATATACATTATTATTAAACAGGCTTCTTACCTGCCAGAAATTTACATTATTAATGTATGTAATAAATCTTTATTTCCAAAAAAATAACAAGCTATGTATATGTATGTACATATTAAACTGTGAGTTTATAGACGTGAATATTGGTTTAAGCGTAAAAAATTGTTCATCGTCTTAGGTTGATTTATGAATGGACGTCGTTTCATGAATGACTACATCAGGCCTACTAGATATGATCAGAGGATGGACACTGCTTAAAACATTGGAGGACTGTCAATCCCTGTATTCAAATACTTACAATATTTGCACATCATCTGACAATCTCACTATAGTAAGACTCCATCCTTATTAAACCACGGAGAACAATTCAGTGATCTTAACTCATATTTCTTCAATCTTCAGAATCGTCGCATAACAGAGCTTAAAATAGGGCAAAAATCTATTTGCGTACTACCCGTATTCAGAATAATTTACAGGGCTAGTTGAATGTACTTAAAGTACGTACTGTTAAGTTCAGAGAGATCATTTTATTACAATACAGTAGAATCCTGATAATTCATATTGTCAAGGGGCTGACAGTTTGGTACGAATTATCGGGAATACCAATTATCGAGAGTAGAAAATTAAAAAACGTATTAATGCAAACATGTATGCATTAAGAAGTATGTACAATGTAGTTAGGATAAAAACTATGCAATAATAAATACTGCTTAATACTAAACTAAACAATAAACAATACATGCAGTAAAAAATATGTACATACTTATGTTCTAGATTAAATAAACACCACTCAAACATTTGTTCGAAAAAAATCCGTAATTTTTTTTTAACGCAATCCTTGCAGACGGGTATTGTCAATAGCTTTGTCAAGAGTATTCAGAGCAAAAAATACCTCATCACAAACATCTGATTTTGCTAAAAAATGGCGCACGTATTGTTTAGCATCTTCAGCAGTAATTGTTGGTGTGGCATCTTCATCGCCCTCTCCATCTTCACCATCAACGTCCTCAGATGGATCTAAAATTACTTCGTCGGTTAACACCCCCTGTTACAGCTAGACCGTCGTCCCAATTCCAAAAGAAATTCAACATCTTGTTCTGCATCTTCTGTAAACAAAGTTTCCGCTTTGGTAAACCCACAGGCACGAAACCAGTTTCTTATTGTGCTCTCACTAACGTTTTGCCATGACTTATCAGCTATGTTCATAGCTGAAAATAAAGTGATTTTATGATCTAGCCCATCCTCGATTGTGTCGTTTTATACGTGTATAAGACGTTTTAAGTGACCTCGAGCATAAAAATAATACAAATTACCGAGGTGACTGAAATGCATTGTTTTTATACCACTACCGGGATTTTCTATGGGGACCGGCAAATTTGTACTAATTAGCCGGAAATACGAATAATCGGGATTCCACTGTGTATAGAATATTTAATGTAATAATCAATTAAATATGCACAATGAGCATTTGACCAACTAGTTGTTTAATCTTTAATGGCTAAATAATTTGTGAAACATAATTATTATGGATGGGAAATTCGACATCTTCCTGTATGGCCAGCTGGTTAAAGCAGCTTCTAAACACACGACTTGACGTTCGGTCAGGAGAGCGGCACAAAGCAAATACAACATTCCTTTGTCATTAGCTTCTCCCAAGTATCACTCTCTAGGCCAGGGGTCCTCAACACCGTTAACTTAAAAAAAACTTTTTTTTTATATTTAGTAATTAATTATAATTATAGAAATATCGGCTTGTTTGTAAGAAAATAATCATCTATTTATATTATTTATCGTTTGTTATCCACTTTTTTATTACGTCAAGGCCAGTTTGAAATTCTATTTCAAAAATTTAATATCATCGAGCCAACCTTTTTGCTTGCCAGGTAAATGGAACCGAAATTGCAGCACACATTGCAGTTTATTCAATTAAGGCAGAAAAACTGAAGCTAAAAAGTTTGTATTTTTCAAAACGACGTTGTGCCCAATGTAACAGACGTTATATAGGTATATATAGATGACAGAAACCAATTCCCATTCTGAACCAAATGGATGAAAAACAGAAACCAAAAAAATACCATACAAGATCGCTTTTCAGTTCCACATACTTGGTGTGGATCATTGTTTTCAAAAATGATTATCTAAAATCAAAATACAGATCTCGACTTACAGATGAGCACTGTGTTGATCGTATTTGATCATGAATATAATTGTACTCTCCTAATTATGAAGCAATGAGCGATGAATTGCCAAAGATCATATTGACTTTATGTTTTTTTATAGAGAATTTTATTAGTAAATAATTAGTTGTTGGCATAAGAATATAAACAGCAATTTTTATATTTTCAAATTATATTTCTAAAATTAAATATTTTCTTTTTATGTTGTGTATTATTAAGCCTCTAGGCGCTGACATTCCAGTGTCACGTTTTGTGTATTCAAACTATATTTTTTGCCAGGTTTTAAAAATATATACAGTGCATATATTATTTCCTGGTACGAGTTAGGTCGATCAAGTCATTCATTTGATTTCCAGGTGGCACTAAATTCGAGGTTAGAGCTACATTGTAACCAGTCCAAAAAGACTTGAAGTCGAAGCGGTCTAATTAACATTCCCTTTTTATTGTGATTGCAGCGTCTCAGAGATAAGGAACAAGGAAGGAATGAGGGAGATTGCTCCGGAATTATGGGGCACTCTCTCGCCACTCCCTCTAAAGGAGATCTCAACACTCTTTCTGAGTTATATATATTTTTCAAATAGTATAACTCTCAAATATATGATATTTTGAAGGATGGAAATATTGATAATGATCAAAAGATGTCCATTACATCCATCCAAATTTTAATAATTAAGTTCACCCAAAATGTAATATGTATACAAAAATATTTGTATGACTGTACAGTCAACCACATTACTTCTTTATTTCGATTAAATTACAATATACCTAATTGCGCAATAAGTAACTGTGATAAATTTTATTCAAACAGTATTTACAAATAGTTCAGAGACCTCCCAAATCCACATGATTGTCACCTACCTCGCATGCGAAAGAGGAAGCGGAGTCTTGGGAAGGTAACAAACAGTTAGTAAACAGAATTCTAAGGATGAATGTTATTTAGACGAAACTTCACAGACTTTAGAAAACAGATTATCTCAGCACAGAATCAATTGCAATAATCTGAAGTTTATAAATGTCATAGCACTTACATATCATTGTATAATTAAACAACATACTTTAAGAGAAAACTATTAAGAGTCTATTATAATAAAACCAAAAATATATTGAATATACCGAAAGTCATCAGAGGTACAGATAGGGCTGGACTGTGTATGTATAATAAACAGGTTGCATTTTAAAATTTAATTCAATAGCAATATTCATGTCAAAACATTGACAAAGCATATTAAAGCAGCACATTGCTCTGATAGCCCATGAGAACCTCCCTCTATCACGCATTAGAAATACACACGTATAAATTATTTTCAACTAGCATGGCGATTTCCTGCATAAGAAATATTCAAAAAAAATATATTTATTTATTTTAACTGACCAAAGAAGAACAGACAGGCAAATAAGTTTAAATAAACCAAGGAAACCCAAAAATTTGCGAGGCAGATTATCCTGAGATCCACTAGTCATCTAAAAATTGTTTTCAGTTCGTAATTTGGTTTTAATTACAAGGCTCCCCGCCGAGCTTACTGTCTCCATTGACTAGCCCGTAATAAAGATAGATGCCAAGCTGCTAAATGTTCCATTGCCCGCTAATATGGCGGCCAGTGATAAATACGTGAATGGATAATTAGCAGAGGGGCAGACACTAATGGCCAAAGAGCGAGATAATTGGTAGGAGCGAGGTATCAGTATGCCAGAGCCAAAGCCACTGACAGATCGCTCTCATTCGTCAATCCGCCGCACACTTTTTAACACCTTTACACCTCCCATCGAAGGGGGAAATATGGGGAAATCACAGACCCACTCTCCCGTTACATATCGCCGACCATATATCCGCTATCGTCGATATGTCTTCCTTTATCTCCGCTTCCTCGTCCACCCACCCGGGTCCACCGAGCGAGCGGTCCTATCAAATGATGTACGGTCCCCTGTGGTACGCTGAATTATGATTCTGGGATTTAACGCTCCCGCCGACTCACGTATCGCAGCTATTAAAAATCGCCCACAGGCAATAAAGAAGCCCCACTACATTATTTTTTGACAAATTATTAAATCTTCTAGAGTTTCGATGCCTCATCCTCGTTTATCATCTATCTATTAGTTCCGATAAACACATATTTCTCAATACTATCGAGTACTCAATACAAATTAATACTTCAAAACGTCTTGTCTGCTTCTCTGTCTCCTACATATTTATGTCTTCAATATCTAGAACAAAACAGAAAAGGTAAAAACCCTATCAATTGCTCTATTGTTCTCAGGACTTTTGATTGAAAGGATTGAATACGCTTGATGTTCGACTTTTTTGCTGTTCCCCATAGCTTTATTCCGTATTTCCAGATTGGCTTTAGTATAACTTTGTAGATCAGTAATTTATTTTCTTTTGAGAAATGATGGCATATCCTTCGAAGTAGTCTGTACAGTTTGTTTAGTTCTTGTCTTTTTAGCCTCGTGTGTGGGTTACATGTCAGCCTTTTGTCGAGATAGAAGCCAAAATGCCGTACTGTCTCGGATACAGGAAGAGCGAAGGAATTGAAAAAAAAACTAGCGGGCACAAGACTAGCGGCAGATGGTAAAAGTAATGTGGGAACATTTTCTTCATTAAATTTGATCCGCCATTGCACTAATACTCGATCTCATCAAGGTGTTGATTGCTTTCGGCCACTACATCGCCATGTTCAGTTATCTATATATATATATGACAAACGTCTTATGCTTCTCAAGTTACCGGCATACGCACTTCCCCCAATTAATCACTGCGTCTGAAGCTACTGATCTACAAGTGTATACTCAGGCCTACTCTGCTGTATGATGCACCGCTTTTTCGTTATCTGACGTATACGACAGCTCGGCGACTCCAACAATTCCAAAACGGTATACCGATGAAAGTGGTCAGAGGTACTTCATTCGAGCAGCGGAGCAACAGTGAGCTTCACGAGATCTTTGAGCTGCCTACGGTGGATGAATTCATCCAACGTAGACATATAAAATATTTCGACTCCCTGCAATACTTGACAAACCCGGTGTTTAACACGATAACCCCCGCTCCGTTCCCCCATCGGTGGCAGGACGCTGCCGCGGCTGAAACGCTTTAGTCTTAGGATCTAGGTTTAGGTTTTAGTGTTAGTGTTTTCCACGGTTACAAGCTGGAGGTGAGCCTCATCACCTAGTGAGTGTATGTGTATTTGACTTATTAACAACAATCTGAATGTATTATATTTTATGCAATCCTTCGAATGCATCTGCGAATGCAGCACGAGGAGACAGCTGAAATTCCCAATGTATTTATTTATTTTTTGTCGTTGTATATATATCATCAATAAAAAGGTTTTGAAAGGGGAAAAAAAAAAAAAAAAAGCTTTTTAACTCTTCTACGTGTCAACAGAAGAAGAACTGATCAGTTCAATTCACCAGGGAGAGTATTACATTTATTGATATAATAGTAGCCCACAACCAGCTTTCCAACATACAAAACATAAAATACATTTTTTTACTCTCTATGTTCAAAATCCTCAAAAAAATTAATTAACAAAAAAAAACACACTGACAGAATCGAGACTAGATTTTTCCGTTGGTTGTTATTTAGTAATAATAATAAATAAGGTTAAGGGGACCTATTCTACAAACAAATTGCTCAGGTAGTATTACTGTACCATATCCAATGGTATAAGCATGAGGCATAGAGCAAGTGCGTAAGTACACATAAGATAAGGTAAAATTCTAATATTGTTTAAACATGGATTATTTTTTATCCATACGGTCAACGTATGAGGAATATAATTCTTGGAATTTAAATTTATGTAATCGATGTCGATGACTTAATCTGCCGGAATCTCCATAATACCGGAAAACAACCAATCGCGGTTATCGAATATTTCTCTCAAAGGTAATGCTTATAATTATTATATTATCTTATTGCAATCATTTTCAATTGTTTTTTTTCCACTTCTTATTTTTATTATGACCTCTTACATAACAGGTTCATCATACCGCAGGAATGGTTGATAAATTGCCCGGCCACTTAGTGCTTCGAGCCTGCACTGGATGTGAAGACAATAAAACGTCATGTACCGCAAAAGGGAAAGTCGACGAAAAATGTACCCCTTAGAGGTGGATGTTTAAATGCCAGGCGGGCGCGGAAGAGGACCGCACTTAGCCGGATTATGCAAACCGAACCAGCGATAAAACTAAAGGCGTACATCCTACTTGACCCTAATCCTCGATTGTATTTTGAAAAAGTCAAATAAGATGTTAACAAATTGCCGGGCCCGGGCGGACTTATGCAGATTCGGTCGAGTCAACACGCAGGCCCCTGAGCCGAGCATATATCCCTGGCTTTAAATCGTCCATTTTATTAATTCCATTAAGGACTTTCCCCCCTGCGCGGTTCCTTGGCTGGACGTATAACTTACATAGGTTATACCCTCCGCATCCATAACTTACACCTTCACCCGGCTACCAGGTCCTAACGTGTTTTGACCGTTGTCACTCTTGACGAAAACACACCTGACAGGAGCCTTAAGCCCTCTCGAGATTTCTGTAATCTTTGAGTTAAGGTGATTTTTAAACGGAGCTTTAAGCTGTTCTACACCACTCAAACTTAAGACTACCATTATTTCTAAAGCACGTTCGGAAGATAAGTACCTTCATTCACCAGTAGATATATGGATGCCCGTATGGTAATGGGCAATTCCCACTTAGCTCAGTCGTACCTTTGGCTTACACTACTAAGTTGTACGCGTGTGAGAAAACATTGTTGGCTTAAAATATCATTCGACTCCTTTACTTGTATTCTTTATATCATTGCTTACATTACTGATCATTTATGTGCCCCAACCACCTTTTACATTATTGCAGTAAATAAAGGAAATATGACAGCGCTTTCGTTCAATGCAGGGATTACCAGTCTTCAAGATCTTCCTCGATCATATTGCACTTTGGTTTGGCAATGACAATGAATTACTCAAGAGTGTAATCCTTCGTATTCGTGTGCTACTAATGGTCTATCAGCAATTGCTAAACTATTATAATAGCGAGAAAATTAATTATTTTTAAACAAAATAACGTTTTTTGCCACCAACTTATAGGTTCCTTTGGATATTCGTGCTCTCTGTTTCAGGAGAAATCAGGAAGAATTTTAGAAAAAGATCAATTATGCAGGTGAGGGAATATTGTACAACCCAAAAGTACCGAGGCAGTCTTCGTTTTAAAGGAAAATCTTATGCAAGATTGATGATTGGGAACAAGACGTGTCGATGAAGTAGAGCATTACAATTGGCAGTAAAAATGGGTAGACGTGGCTCATTGTTGAAGCTTAATGCTTCAAGATTCGGCCTGTTTTTTTAATATCATGGAATAGGATGATGATTATGAATCTATGAGTGAAAGCTGTAAGCCAATTAGAATTCAGTATTGATTATGCCACCTGGATTGGATACAGCGTATAATACAAACACATTGGATGCCCTCTGTTGTTTAGAAATGTGGCAAAAGCGTGCTTTCATTTCACAACCTTCCACTGGCCATTAGCACATTTCGATCGCGGCATGTTTGTACTGCAGTGTTTACAGATTTCTTTCGTGCCACGGATCATGCAACAACGCTTGCTGTGTGGTCTCGTGACTGATGCTAATATTTCCCCGGCTATAGGTCAGGAGACCTTGACGAGCTAATAACAATTTTGTTTTTGTTTTTTTCTACTGTTAGAAAAACACCGATTAATTAAACCGATGAAATGATTAATTCGGAAGAGCAGTGTAAGTGAATATATATTACAAGTTATAACAGGAATAATTTGAAATGGATACATAAAATTGGCTCAGTTCTACGTTTTTTTTGGAAGAGGTCACTTTGACAACTTGAGAACTTCTTTGAGACCTTAACGAATTTCTTGTCACCAAAGGAAAGAATGCATTAAAAATGGTGCCTTTATTATTATTATGAAGGTAAACGGTTTGTTGGTACGTTGTTACTGGGGACGCTCCTAGCTCGGAATTAAAACTTCCCCGCATTAATGATAAATTAAAAGAGTTGAGAGGAATAATCTGATCACCTGCCAGTAAGCTTGCGATATCTCAGGATACTGTCCTCTTTATGGTTGAATGCGCCCCCTATCAAATGTTTGCCCTGATACTGTATGTAAATAGGGAATCATCTTTTTTTTAGATATAGGCTCACATATGAACGAGACTACACGGTTACGTCTAATTCAATAAGAAACATTTTTTTTTTTGTAACTATTATTTCAATAGTAGGGAATTTTTTTTATTATAGTTTGTGTTTATTGTTTTGTTTGATTTATATCCATATGTTCAACCATCTGAAGAAAATGTATGTTTATGTGTTAATAATTACAAATTTAGGAAAAGCCTGGCTTTATTAGAAAATAAACTGTTTGCTCTTACGATAAGAAACCTTATCAGGCTCATTTACAACTACAATAGTATAATAATACTATTAATTAAAACTATTTAATTAATTTTTAAAAAAGTTAAAAAGGATATTTTAATACATTATTCGTTTTCTTACTTCATAGTTAGTTCCCATCTTATCTCCTAAATGAGATGACAATCTAAGTAACTAAAAACGGTGTTTTATTTATGTATGCTTTGTTATTATAGTTTTTGTGCGTTGTTATGATTGATTTATGACCATATATTCATCATCTAAAGAAAATGTATGCTTATGTGTTAATAATTAATAAAATTTTCACTTGTGTGTAAATAAGTAACTAAACATGTTGTACAAATGGAAAATAATTGATTTTCGCCACACAGGATAGCAATGGAGAAAATGTTAAAACATCACTAAGACCATTTAAATCATATTCATCAACATAAATACTGTAAGCAAAACAATCTTTATTTTTCGGGAAAATGCTTGGCGAGTAAAATTAAACTGAAAAAGTTTCGCACGTGTTTTGCCTGTCCAATCGTAAATACCGTCTCACAATACAGACATTCCTCAAGCGATACAAAAATATTTATAGATATATTATTTCGTTTAAAAATTCCATCTATGATACTCCTACTTCAGTTCTACTTGTTAAGGTTATTTTAAATCTAAGGTAAGAGAATGTTAACTTTAATATGACGTCTGATTCAAACAAAATCCCCCTAAAAGTGAGCTTAAGTTCATTTTTGCCTTTCTAATGATTTCTAAAAACCTATGAATCGCAGAAATTATTTAAAAAATAATCCCTTTAGAGCAGCCAGTGGAGAGGCTTTCGTTATAGACTCATGGAAGAACGTGCCCTATCGCAGCTTAAGGTCTTGCCAATCGATCTAGGCTAGAGCTTGGACCAACTATATTCACGATTTAAAAAAACGAAATTTAAAAAGAAATGTTCAAAAGTTGTCGGCTATTCAAAGCAGCAAACTCGATCCTAAAAGCAGATAAGATTAAATTATTCGCAACAATGAATAATAGTGGATAATTATACAAAGGCAGCGGTAATTATCAAATCGAAATTATTCATCAAGTATGCCCACCAACGAAGTTATGTCTCTTAGGCTGTGTAGGATGTGCCCCTCAAACGGCGGAATTATTGCGTTAATGTTCACAACTTAAGAACAATGCAGGAAACATTATTTTACAAAGGATGAATCACCGAGGTTGGGTAGTTACCACACCTTGAAATCAAAAGTGAAAAGGATTTTTAAATAAAGCCTTTAGAGATAGGAGAAACCATCAAAATTTGTTCGCTGATGTTTTACTTAGTGTACATTAAACTATTTAGTTAGTCCAAAAATACAATATACTTCCGGTGGCATTTGAAGTCCATATTGTAACTTGGTAATCCTTGTGACTACTAACGTAGGAATACCCCCTCTCGAGTAAGTCGTCATAATCGACAACTGAAGAGCTATGTCTTGACGAGGCTTGAAGACAATTAAACCCAGAATTGAAGCGTTTGAACCAAAAGCCACCTTCGTGCTCAATCCTTTTTGCCAGGTTTAAAAGAACGAAAATCGTGCATTTCAGCAGCACTATAAACAAGTAACTGACACGCAAAGACGGGTAGGGGCCATCATTGAATAAATTATTAGTTCAATCTGTCAATGATATAAAACAAAAGTCTAATAGGTTCGTTTCAAGTCAACAATGTTTTCATGCACAATGCGATAGTCACAGCATATCATAACGAAAATGAATAGATTATAGCCAGACAAAAACAGCTTAAACTATGTCGTACAGTTTACTTGGCATTCCACCCAAAGTTACACTATTGAATTTTACCTGTTCTTAAAAAGAATCTCATTAAAAATAAATAAGATGATCCCTGATAGTTTGTGTAGTTTCCATGTATATTTATCATAAATACGGGATTGACATCAGCTAAAAGAAGTGATTGTTATAACTTGAAGGTTTTTAGTCTCCCATTGTCATTTCCTCTAAATTTGGAGACAATTGAAAAATTATAGTCTCCCTTGTAGTTGTAACCTATTTCATAGAAAATTATGTAGATCTATACTCCGCAATTTTTCCAAAAATAAAAATAAAATAAGAGCAGTTAGGACTGTTCTTTTACGGCTGAATAAGAAAGATGGGTTTAGGGTTATAATTCATTACCAACCGAACATACAAGTATGTTTAAACCCATCAAGTTCTCTCCTCCTGAGGGGTGAAGCACTAGTGAGAATGCTTGGCTCGAAGCCAAAGCCTGTAAAAATGAGGCAAGTAAGGGCTTTACAGTCGAGTCCTGCTGAGGACTGCTGGACGGAGCAGAGAGGAGAATTATAGATAATACTCAAGGGGGGCTTCTTTCTGCAGGCACCCCCGCTCTATTCATTATTTATAGAGGGGGGGTTAGAGCCTCTTTTCTCTTCTGCGTACCTTTTGTACTTCTTTAGGTATTCCTTACCTCTCTTCGTGATCAGCCGTAAAGCCTCATATAATGGCCTAGCGCATCGGATGAGAAAGGAGAAAAATGGCTCAATATCTATTTAAACGTCTAAGAGGAAACTTATTCTTCACGGACAAGGGATGTGCCACTATATATATAGAAGGGCTTTCTCTGAAATTCCACTGAATAATGGTTTTTTCATGAGCGGGAATATTACAGTATTTTACTCATTATACCTGTAATTCAATGGTAAATTCTATAAACTTAGAGGAAATCAAATATTGCACATAACATCCATCGTAAATATACAAAAAATCTAACTTATTTGAATAAACAAATAAAAGGAACCTTATGTCATTAAATTATTTCTTAAATTCACATTCGCAGAAAATATCACTAGAAAAATATAGGTTATTTTTACTATAGGAGTACAGGGGTAAACGGAACGAAAAAAAAAATCAATTAATTCACCTTTAAATAATTTAACTTTAAACGAACCGATCGATAAAAGTAATAAACAAGGCCTCGAGCTCGTAAAGGATTCAGGCCTCGTTATAATGAACTTTCATATTTTATTAACCCATGTTTCTCCAAGTTCATCATTAAGACATTTAGTTTCATATAGCTGTAGATATAATTTTATCTATTGAAAATATATATATTTAGTATAATATTGTGTGGCGATCACGGTCTGATTTCAGGCTTACTTCTAAGAATCTTGGCTGAATGAGTAGTGATTTCTTTTGAAACTTTTAAAAGATCTCATTAGGTGTAGAAGTTAAATAATAAAGGTTCGAGTCACGAGACAGACAGAACAACGTCATTCCCTTCAACAACTCAAAGATAACAGGAAATGTAAAGCAAACAGCAACAAGGAAGTAAGGCTTGAAGTATACAGATTATGAATTAGTCAAATGGTTTTTTTCTGGTGAATATTTTAGCTATTCAAGCTTCTAGATCCAGCCGGAAGTACCTTTCGCCGTATTGTTCCTCCACTTTCAACTTAAATTTCCACTTTATGCTTAAATAAAATTTAAGTTAGTCCTTGCAGTCAAGAATCCTCAACAAGATAGGCAATACTCAATTCTATATCAACAGTTGCACCCTTCACGCTGATCTCAACATCTCATTCATTCAAGATATAGCCACCTCCCACTACCACAAGTTCCATTCCTGCCTCCCTGGCCGTTCTAATCCTCTATAACCCCTCTCATGACGGCAACTAAGAGCGATGCTTAAGTTGGATTCGTAACCTCATCCAAATAAACTTACATTTTGTTTACAAATGATGATTAATTACTTATTTGACAAGTAATTGGCTTATGAGCCTTTTCTTTAAGAAGAAACGAGATGGTATAAACAAAACAATTTAGATGATCGGTTTAATCTGAAGTTTATCAAGGTTTAAAATATTACTGCATTGATCGCATGTAAACATTTTAATAAAGATATTAATAAAAAAAAATGTAATGGCATATGAAAAATTAAATTTTATATATATAGCGAGATAATTACCCACAAAAGTTTAATCCTTTTTTCTTAAACTATATCAAATTATACATCATTATGTGTACATGTGGATGTGTTATATTTAGGTGACGTCAAATCCTTAAACTGGCAGGCTTTGAATGTCAGAGTTAGAGGATACTCCGATGGTAGAAGGTACACAGTATCAATCATGGATCCATTTCCGACCATCAGAGATAACAGAAGGCATTCCTAACAGGTCGGTGAGTCGTAACCATTATAACTCGGAAACAAAGTGGCATTCCTACTTGACGCTTCTTTATTAAAAGAAAAAAAAAGAAAATAAAGTGTGTGTCTGAAATGCGCCTGTGGCCCGACAAGTGTACATTAAAAGGTACGACTCAGCAATTGAGTAAATCATTCAGAATCCGTTTAACGATACCGCCTTAAGTGGACAGATGAGATGTGTTTTCATATCATGTTTATGATATGTCTCGTAGGGTGTTTTATTTAATGAGGGCCACTTCTTAAGCAGGCAAATGGCCCAATGAAATCCGAATAACAGGGCGCCTTT
This sequence comes from Acanthosoma haemorrhoidale, assembly GCA_930367205.1. Lineage (NCBI taxonomy): Eukaryota > Metazoa > Arthropoda > Insecta > Hemiptera > Acanthosomatidae > Acanthosoma > Acanthosoma haemorrhoidale. Next base: position 39,436,173 of record OV884013.1, read on the forward strand.
CAAAACAGCTAGCTCTCGGTCCAGTGTTTTGTGGCCTAGGAAAAATAATAAAGAGTATAATTGCTTAGGAACTTCTCCGGGGAGGGTTAATATAATATCAAATAGTTTATTGGGGACCGTTTAGTCGGTTATAATGGGCGGGTCGGCCCCTAATGCCCGGCTTATCGCCTCATCTCCTGTCCCGAGGGGCCCGGCCAGGGGCATAATGACGGGGGTCTTATCGCGTACGGTAGCGCCGCCAGACACAGGCGCTTATTAGCGTCTCTAACGACTGTCCGCAACAGTGCAATATCAGATATCCTCCCGATGGCTCCATCCTAGTATCAATAATATTCCGTAGATAACAGCAGCGGAGGCCGCAATAGAACTAAGGTACCTCCGGGCTGTAGATTAAGATGTATTGATACAAGTAGAATGAAATCAATTTTCTTTTGTATAATTTTCATAGTGGTGCTGATTTAGTAACAGTTTTTGAATGTACACCGTTCAACGGGCGCAGGTACCATGTACTAGCTTGTTATTTTTTGGTAAGCTAGGAATTGAAATGTTTCACGCGTACGTACAAGGAGCTTGTTTAACAATAATAATACATGTTTGTATTAGGAATACACTATTAGTTCCAATCGGCTCTCTGTACCTCTCGCCTTTCCTCCCGCTCTACAGGTTGGATTGGCTGTGAAAGAAGTTCTTTGTACATTTGCTGAGTGGAAACAGCTCTCTTTTTGAGCTATGCCAACATTTGCCTTGGCTGCCCCCCATCAGTATATCAGAGTTATCTCTCAAAAATATTATTAGGAGCAATATTTAGCTTACCCTTGACTATCCACCTCACCATTAAGTGTGAGGTGTCCCTCTGGACTGTCAGTGACGGAATGGGAGAAGGGATGTCCCTTCTCGCAAGGAAGGGATGTCCATGGACGAGGGAATAGTAGTTCTGCTTAAGGGAGCTAGATGAAACTAGAGTGGTTTAAGGTCGGAGTGAAGGGTTGTTGATACAGAAGGAAGCATTCTTAGCTAGTTTTCCGGATTTTAGGGGTAGGATGCGAAGAATATTGGAGAGTTTCTCTTATTAACTTAAAAAAAAAGAATTCGAAAAAAGTCCCTCACTAGGGGTTAAGGGTAAAGACTTGTCAATAGTACTCAATTTTCAAACTTTGAGCACTGAGATGAAGATGCGATTGAGATTTTATTTCGAATGGTCGATTTTTGGTTTTAAAAAATGTGAAATGAGCTTTCCAAAAACGGTATCTAAAGATTTAGAACAAAATATCGAGTTATGGGATCTTAATCGGATCATTTTATTCAATTGAATAATTTATTAGACAGACATCATTGATCATTTTGTATATACTTTAAGTACTAGTTAATTGTTATTTAGAAATTTTACAGATGTTGTAGAAAAGACTTTGAAAAATGTATTGACTAGTGGAACCCGATGAGGCAGACTCCTGGGGTTAAGACTTACATTATATAATAACAATAAATAGGATTTATAACACCTTTTAGGCAAAATAAAATGTAAGATAGAGAAAGAAAAAACCTGTCCGATTGCAATAAAACAGCATTTTGGCCGGTCGGTGTCAGTGGGACAAGGATGGGACAAGGCGTCACGTGACCTTATCACGAAGGGGGGTGGGCCACGCACATATTCCATCAGGTGTAACGCCACTGTCAATACATAGGTCATTGAACTCATAGTCACCTTTTCGATTGTAATAACATCTTCCCACAGCTTCGGGCGATTATTTATTAATAACTCCAATCTTTATACATTATATTGTGGGAGTAGTTAATGATCATATATAATATATTAAAAAATTACAAATATTAAATTATTATATATTTACTTTTGCAAATAGCGGCGACGCCCGGCAAAATGCAAAAGATAGCGGGGAGTGGTGACTTTTCGAAAAATCTAGCTTATACTGGCAGGTTTTTTTTGTAACACGCCAAACCATCAAGCCAAATCGTTTGCAAGTAGCCAATACCATGCACCACTATTTAGGGGTCGAAGGGTAATAAGTATTACCCCACGAGCCTATTTAAGCTTTCCCACCAAGGTACCGATTCGGCATAGAACAATAAATGAATATGAATTAAAATATAATATTATTCACAAGTTTTATTTTACGGATTGTTGCCAATTATTATTATTTTTTTTGTTTTGAATAGGCGAAACGATACTGTTAATAATAAATGTAGGGTAGAGACTTTAAGCTTTTTTTAATAAACTAATTTTCGCAAAGTATAAATATTAGTCATATTATGGCAGATGAGGTTTAAATTTTCAACTTTTTTTCAGAAAATCATCAGAAATACTTTTAAGCGAAAATGCTTAGCGTAATAATATATAAAACAAATAAGCATAATATTAAAAATAAATAATAATGATCTGCTTATTAACAGGTGATACTTCTAGTTGTAGTTTTGGTTGTTTCCCTGTCCCTAAAAGAGAACCGGCTGGCATATGAGCCAAAATTTAAATCTTACGAAACGTTTTAGACTCATAGTTGCTTCCTGATAGTCAACGGAACATGCACGTTGAGGAGTGGTAAATTGCCCTCGTATCCTGTTTAAGAGTTGAGTAGACTGACAGAGGATCAAGCTCGAAAGACACATAATTGGTGACGGAGGAAGACAAGGCCTGTCACCAAACAAGACGAAACATAGAAACGGATGATTTAAATTCTGATAATTACGAGCAAACGTGCTCTTTGCCATCTCTTAGCCAAGCGGAGATTCAGAGCCTTTCAAGTACACATTCATCGCCATCATTAGAGGCATGTGAAAGTTTATTACTTAGGAACATTGTCTAATGATTTATATTAAATTATTACAGTTGTAATTCAATTCGTCGCAAGAAAAAAAAAAAAATATATATATATCGACTTGACTGAGATTCGAACCCGGAGCCTTCTCATTTCAGGGACTCTTATAATATAGTATTATAAGCATTAAATATTTAACACTTGAATAAAATAAATAAAAGTTTGATTCATTTAACATAGTTAAAATAAAACGAGGTCCCGTACAAAATGAGTCGAATCAACAAAAAATCGTTATCTGTGATGTTTTAATAGCTTGAGCCACGTTGGCCTAAACTAATAATTATGATATAATATAATTCCGTTTATAGTGATGAATTAGATTGTATTATTATACAAATACTTCCGGATGTTCTCCCCTCTGGGTGCATAGAAATACTCCCCTCCATTGAAAAAACAAAACAAAAAAAATGTTCTGCAGCTTTAGTGGCGGAAAAAGTTCATGACAATTTTAGTCAAGCAATTTTGAGAGTAGATGCTCTGGTTGAGATTTCAGCATCGGTTATGTAATAATAAAGTATATATATATACATGAGCCTATTTCCTCAAAATTAATTATTAGGCATTATATAGATAGCATTAAATTAGGTAGACCTCAATAGAGATTTAAAGATATATTTTTTTAAACTAATGATTATCATCATTAGACTACTTCTATACTCCGAACCGCCCACTGTCAGTTGGGTCCGGGTAGGAGTCCAGTTCACTTCAAGACCTTTTTTTGATGAAACTCCATCAATTCGTTTAAATTGATGTGTAGACATTTTTTTTTTAACGGGTGGTCTATAGGTTTTAATTTAAGTCCCACTAAAGCTGCAGCGAGAAAATAATGAAGAGGAACTAGACAATCGCATTTGTTTAGGTTTTAAATCCGTAACCGCTACTTCTAAATTTGAGTAGCTACTCATTTGGCCCAATGAGGCTAAATTAGCATGAATCAGATATATTTCATAAATGAAAATCTTTACAGGGGTTGTCGGGAATTCATCCACGTAAATAATGATGTGGAATGAAATAAATACTACGAGTTGATTGTTAGCCGAGAGTATGAGTAGAAAAGTTTGTTGTTACGTTTTCATCAAATTTAATAGTGGACATGGCTTCGACTTACCATGCCTCAGGTGTGGAGTGAGATGGAAAGGTCACTGTTTAAGTCGATTTGGGGGACTCAGTTATACAAATGCCTTAACCAGTCAACTTTCAACACATACCTGGTGCAGACATACACGGTTCGTCGAAACGTCGACTATTAATAAACTTTCATCAACTTAATTCGATCTACTAACTTACTCATTTATAAAGTGAATAAACGGTGATGCCTTTGATCCTTGGATCTACTAGACATATGAGCATTGTGCTACACGGATCCCATTATCGTGGAACGGTGTTACTAAGAAAAAGAAAAATGTTATTTTTTAGGTGACAGCTACACAAGCTGAGCCAAGTTACCTTAGACGACGGTCGCATTCTGAAGCACTCGCTAAGATTTATCTCGGTAAAGAGCGGATTAATCAAGTTGTCAGATGATTAACCGCAGCGTGAGCTCCTTTTATCCGCGCTAACGTGTTAAAAGGGCCTGATAAAGGATCCGTCAAAGGGATCAGGTGTGGTAGGGCCGCTGCACGGTAACAGACTCTCCATAGACGGCGTTTAATTGTTAGCGTTCCTTTAGTAATTGATTCCTAATGGCCCTGCATCAGGTTAGCTTTCTGTCAGTCCGGGACAATGCAGCGACGTGATCTATGGTCCTCAGCCGTAGCCCTATCAAAGGGCTAAAAAGTAACGAAGCAGGCTGCGTCGCTCTACCAGCCCTTATTACCACGGCACCCTGAATTAATATGTATAGAGGTGAGTGTGTACCTTCACTGTGTAGGGTCGGGAGCCCACTAGGGATTGTCATGCAAATCGGCAGTTCGTTTTCTGAAGGGCTGGGGATCGATATCCGTTAGCCACGTGCCTGTCGCCTCTCGTCCGGCTACAAATTCATTTCCAACTTTGGCAATCAAACCACTCTGCCGTGCTATACGGTAATTCTACGACTACTGTGACCTTTCAATCTGGCCTTGTCTTAAAGTTTGTCACAACACGGCTCAAAAGTTGTCGAAACATTAGCAACGAAACCGGAATCACGTTGACAAGATCTAAAATATTCCCTAATATCAGCTCCTCAGCCTATATAATGATCATTATTTCCTTCATCTGAAAAATAAATCGAATACTTCACTAGACAATCAATGAGGGGATAATTAAAAAAAAATTTACCAAGATTGAATCATTTGGCAAACGTATACAGATGTAATCATAGCCTTAAATAAATATATTTTTTTTAATTTTCTACTAAAATACTGAGCCCTCTACCAGCAAGCTTGGTTCTTAAATTTATTCTTTCAATTCCAACCCTCCTTCCTTCAATTATTTTCATGTCGGTTGGACATCTTACGGTATTTTGAGAATAGCTGTGGTGTTATATAGTTTTGATGGCAATCAAACATAACAATTGATTGCCTGAGTAATTCCCTTAATAAATGGCCCAGTTAATTTGCTTTATTTTGTTTGTTTATTAAAGATTTAAAGCTCCTATCAAACTCTTCAAAGTGTGAACGTATTGTGATCGCGGTATGCGGGAAAAAAATATATACAATATTTAGACTTATTTATTGACTTTTTTTATATAATTAAAATGGTAAAAAGTCCATAAAATATACCAATATGTCATGAAGTTCGTGAAAGATTGGATTTTTTGTACGGGAATGTTGGGTCATCTTCTTCGATGGCATTCCTACACCGAGGGCGCTGTAATTCACGTCTTGAAACGATTTAAGAAGACATCTCAGTCAAGGAAAGGTAAGTGGAATAAAAGGAATGAGGAACAGGGGAGAGAAAAATAAATAAAAAAAAAAAAAGGAAGAAAGAAGAAAGAATGGATTTAAAACGTTGGCATGCGGTTCCATTTGTCTTTCCGAGTGGTGGCTCAGGGGGTTGGTAAAAAAATAATAAAAGGAAGGAAAAGCCGGTGGTGGTGTCCTACTACCTTTGTGCCTCAGAGGAATCTCTTTCAACTCTTCGGAGGGAGCGAGTGGGTTCGGCACAAAACGGGGATACAGAGGAGGCGGAGACACCTGGTCAGGTTGTCATTGACTGCCGGACACTCGCCAATGTCCCAACTTCGCTATACACTGCGCAGAACAGGTATGGTAGCCGGATGGACGACAATGGACCCGTCCTTTCCGAAATCCAGGCAAAACCTCCCAACGCAGATAGAATCATCACTTTCAATCCTCTATTAACTTATTTGAGTTTAAAGCACTTAAGTACTGTCATCGATCACATTCTGACAAAAAGCTGCTTACACCATTCAGAACAGAATATACACCGAGTCTGATATGATTTAGATTGATGGACAATGACAAATCCAACTGACAATTTATATCTTGGGAATTTACCGATCGGAAGAAGAATGATTTTGAAAAAAAAACTACCATAGACCTGAGGATGCCTGATTAGGCGAAACGTCGTTTAATGTGAAAACAAATTAATAAATAATTAGAGAGAGGGTCCAAAGCCTTTTTGAAAAAAAAAATCGTTTTTGTTTTTACATAAGTGTAATTTTAAACACACGTGTCTCTTTTTTTAGAGAATTAGCTCTTTAAAATGTTAATACTATGAACTGAATCAACTATAGATTAATGACGTTGTAGACAGCATTGTCAATTCGTGATGTTAGGACTTATTAAATGAATAGATTAAATGTCCAAAGAACGACGTGAAGTAGCCTAGATGGTAAGGGCGTCTGAAACAAAATTTGAACTTCCCGGGTCCGAAACACGGGCGTTTCTTTTTTTTTTTTTCATTTGAGCAATAATAATTACAAATTCGACTACTTTCATGAATATTTAGTCACGTTTTCTAGACTCTTGGCGTACGTGCAGCGAATAATGTACTCGAATTATGCATATTTCTATTGACCCATTAGTTGTACTCTCTTAGCGAGTAATGACAATAAGACTTCTCTTTTTACAATTACAGACGAACAGAATCACTCCCTGGATTTGTTGTGTTACGGGACGTAATTCTAACCTTTAGTTATTAGTAGTAGTAATCAGTTTACACACTATACACATCTTGGTTTTTTTTTATTTCTCTGTTTATGGAAAGCATTTTTTTTCTCTTCTAGGCATGGTATATTCATGGTAATATTGAAATTTCCCCATCGATGCTAAAAGTAATAAAAGATAATTAGGGATACTGTATTAATCTGATAATTTTGGAGATGTGCATTGCTACCTGTAATACCTCTAATTGCCTAATACATTCATAACTCATGAGTGTTCTTTTGAATGCTTACTCAACAATTTGTGTCAAATAGATATGTATCGATATAATCTAGATATGTAATCGAACTATGCAATAGTGAAATAATTGATGATTAAGGACATGGTAGTTAAATCAATCCTTTGATTAGGAACCTAGGGACCTCTAAGGGGAGGAGCCCTTACGAAATATCTAATTATGAGCCTGTATAATGAATCAAAAACGGAGCCTGAGTTATTACAGATTATTAGGACGAATATTAACATCTGATCAAAGAGTGGCAGTGAGATTGTGGCGTGCACACTGCAATCCATTATTGTTAACCCCACACAACGTCGATAAATTACGATACGGCAGAGGTTTTCCCTTTTTTCCTTCACCGCTTTATCATTAAGTATTAGCATAATTAGTGCTTATCAAACGAGATTTAAATAGTGGTGACGAAGATCAGAGCCTAAACAGGCCGGTGCATGTAGGTACGTGATGGATGGACGCTAGGATTGCAGATGAATCAATTCTCTGCCTCATCTCTAGATTTTCAGTTACACTATTGATAATTCCTGTGGACTTAAAAAAAAAATTGGTACAATTTTGTACCTGTACCTCTGCCGCTTCAGTAGTAGCCTCGGAAATTAACCATACTTTTTGGACATTTTCTATAAAAACTATGGTTCATAACTTCCTCATTGAATGTGTGTCTAATATGGATAAAGATGGATCGGCAAACTGATGTAAAAAATAATCAATTTGAACCGATTCCCAAAAAAAAATCAACCCATGTTTGTTGTATGTACATGATTTACTTTAAAAAAAATTGGTTTGAATACATCAGGAAAATGATTATCTGCCGCTGACTTCGAGGGGAGGAAGTGTCTTTGCTGTAACGGAGAAAAACATGAGGATGAGTCTGAATAGATCCAAAAAGTCCAAGGAACCTGATCCGCGGATCTACTGATATAGATTCATTTTCAATTAAATGCCTTTTATTGACTTGGAGATTATAACCTGCAGTGGGAAAGGGCCAGTGCTTGTGCAGGAAGCTTTAATTGCAACGGTTGCTGCGCCAAGTGGATCATTATATCTGCAATGTATTCTACCATCCTGGCCATTATGTCACGGCGAAGGCTGACTCCGCTCACCTGGCCGTGCATGTATCAATGCATGCATGAGTGAAGCAACGGCAGCAAACCAGAAACATGACTGTCGGCCACTCATATTGTATAGATTCCGGCTTCAAATCCTTCAAAGCAAAATTAGAAGTGTATGACTCTTGACATGATTTATCACCATTTCTGTCCTATTTTAATTAGCAAAGTAAAAAAACAAACAAAAAGTTTAAGAAACACGCTTACATACATCTAAAAGTGTTTAAAATTTAAATATGTGTCAATCATTATACTTCTAAACTTACAATCAAATGATTTTTGTATACATACAATTTGAACAAAAACTTGATTAGTTTCATATAGGTAGATGTAGTGGTATTCCAATTTATTCATAAAAAGCAGCTTATTATTACTTTGGGTGAGGTAGAATGTTCCAACAATTATTGAGATTTAATTGCCGAACTGAATAACAATTAATTAATTAATCTCACCGCTAGTCTAGGGGAGTTAACATTAAATTACGAACAACTGTAAATTGTTTTAAAACAATCATGTTTGATAGCCGGCAAGTGCAGTACTTACTATCATTGAGAATCACCGTCGAAAATGTTCGGGTGACAAATCAATAAAGCATAATATACCTACTCCACGCCGGCACATCACCATCAATAAGATAATCACCAAGAAAAAAAAACAAATAAACTTCACTTACTGAAAAACTTATTTTAAACAACTGAATAAAATTGTGAATACTTAAAGATTGATTAAAAAAAACTTATATTAAACATAAACTGTTTTCCATAAAATATTTTGTAAATTCTATTTGTATTTTCAACATTGATGTAAGTTTAATTACGTGGAAAAATAGAGTTTCTTAGAAAAAAGAGGAAGTTTCTTAATTGAGACTTAAAAATTACGAAACGGTAACGAGTATTTCCAAGTATTTTCTTTCTTATCACTTCACTTAAACTTACACTTCAATTTAACCGCGTTTCATACGTTGAGTATAGCTCCGAAATTTCAGATCGGTTGCTTAGTAATAAAAAGTGTTGCATATAATGTATCAACTAGGAAGACAATAATTGTATCCTTACAAATTAGCCTTTTGTAGGTTTTTTTTTATTCGTTTTTCCTACATATAAATAAGTGGTTTTTACTTTTATTTTAGAATAAAATTATTTTATAAAATGAAATTAAGAAATTCTCTCTCACTCTCTCTCTCTCTCTCTCATCTTATTTATACCAAAGTGGTAATCTACAAGTAACTAAACTTTTCTCGAATTGCGAAAATGTCGGCCTTAATGCCGCTGTAACGTGTCAAGCTAACTCCGAAGAACTATGAAATCTTCGAAGAAATAGGTTTATAAATAAGGCGGCTAACGAGCAGTAATTAACCAGCGCCGACGAGGTTTATAGCAGTAAATATCCCAAATTGGCCGGACTCGAAGCCACTGCGAGACCTTCCTTGATTGATTTTACAACACTTTCGGTTAACCGGCTCCGTTTAGCGGGCGGGAAATGCCCATTTAAACAGCTCCGGCCATCTTAAACTTTCGGCTCCCAAGGGTGTAATCACCGCCTCATTATCAGCCTGTTAGCTCTTAAGTGTAGTCGAGCCGCTGAGAGCTCGATAATCATTTGTATCCCTATGAGTCCAATTAAAGGATTGGCTGTACTCGTACAGTGCGGATTTGAGGGGGCTATAGTGCACTTATAAAGCAATGAACAATAATCGTACAAGCACAGAGCAGACTGTTAATCTATCATACATTCAAAAGTTTTACGAATGCAATATATACCAAAACACCTCCAAATAGATTGGTTGTTTAAATTACAGAAACCAAGAGTAAAAAAAAAAATTAAACGTACAAAAAAAAATTAGAGCTTGTTTGAATTCAAACAATTTTCAAGTTCATTCCATTATGCTTCAGACAAAATTGTGCATCTGTATGCACCGCAGTAGTGGGCACGGAAATCAAATTTTTAACATGCATAATTTTTTTCGATGACATGAATAATTTAGAAAATTAGAAATCTAATTAATACTTGAAATTCTACCTTTGTCAATGAATATCACTTTAAAAGGAAATACGACGATAACTTTGCAGTATCTTTCCTTTTATATATAAATCTTTAACGGCAATAAATAAGGAATCGAACCCAGAATATAATAAATGCTAAATAAGTAAAAAATGCGAGGATGTCCTAGGTAATGCACTAAGTATATTAACCATTAATTTTTCCTCAGATCTTGTTCCATAGATTTACTATTATTGTAATTCTTACAAGGAAATAATTTATATATAAAAATAGTCAAAAAATATACCATATGATAGCGCACAGAATATTCAAATCTGAATAGAAAGAAACAAAGGTACTTCACTTTCCTCCTCCATAAACATCTAATGATATTTCAAGGAGCTTTATTGTCAAAGAATGATTACCTCTTAGAAAACAGACAGAATTTAATAATAGATCTGAATCATGAGGAAAAATGAGTTGTTGTTTTTTTTCCCTTAGCTTTCAAAATTTTAAGATTATAGATAAGGGAAAAATAAAGGAATTTATTTGGGGTGAGCGGATCCAAGGAAAAAAGAGTTAATAGCTACTTACTATATATTTATTGCAAGTAACGATTTGCGAGAGGTCAATTCAATTACCTAATTATAAATAAAATTAAAGCTGCTACAGTATTGTAATAGAATGATATCTATATCTGTAGAATAATACTGTTTAATAAAATACTTTTGGGTGTTATAACGGGTGGCTAAAAACAAACAGACCTAGGTACGGAAGATGTTCCGTACCTGTCACAATAATATTTTTTTAACAACCGTTTTGTAGCAATATCTACAGAATAACAATAATAATTTATTTTTCCCCGACTCCACATTTTATAATACACAAATATTATTTCAAAATTGTTGTTTAATAAAATAAACCTCAAACCATTTTTAAACACGACGTAAAAAGAGGATAATCAATTATATATATATAAAAAAAAGATTTTCTTACTAGATTAGTTCATGCTTATCTAATTTACATCATTGGTTTTTAGCACAAAAAGTCTATGTTAGATATCAATAAAACACACCAGAAGTTTTCAAAACATATAGAGCCTAAAATATTTTTCAAATAACAGACAACAGAAACGAAAAATCAATTAGCTGATAAATAATGTGTATACAACAGTTGATGTATTAGATACATATAGTCCTGTCTAGTTAATACATAATAATTTTATTGTAAAATTATAAACTATTTCAATTTTTTTAACACTAAAATTAAATTGAACTAATTTCGCTTAGATGACTAATTAATTATATATATTTATGCACATTTTTTTGTTTAAAGCACTGCATACTTTGCATCTAGTGTAGTATCGAAACGTTTCATAATAGCGGCAACTAAATAAAAATGATACGCTCAGCCTCTGAATAAGTTGAAAATTAACAGATAGAAAATTGACTGAATATGTTATATATTAATTTTACTCATGTTTGTTTAAATTTTATTCATTCAATAAACAAGTAACAACAGCATATTCCGTTTCATTTTGAAGCGCTATATTTGAAAATAAACCAACACACTAAATTGATATTGATTTTTATTTTTAATCTTTTGATCACCGTTTTCTCAAGAGTTAAATCATTGATGAGCGAAAGGAAGAGTTAAATTTACAACGCACAATGAGTTGGGTTCAATTTAATCTGAATGGTTTAGATGTTTCAAGTTAAAGTTCTAGTATGATTGAAGTGAATAAATTAAGTTAATAAAATGCGATTCTTAAGTCTATTGATTAAACATAACTAATTATATATTAGTTACATCAAATTAATTTTCTAAATACTCTACATTTTTTTTTAAATTGAAGTTGAAAAAAAAAAAAATATGCAAAAAAACTGATAGCGAAATTGAACAATGAAAATTGTATTCTCTTTTTAGCGTAAAAAGGCAGTCGGGAACCTCCATTAAAGAGTTCTAGAGATTTCAATGCTTCTCAAAATTAACTATTTTAATTATTTGTGCGTATCTAACCTGATTTTACAAAAATGGGCTTCAGTTGCACGGTTATTCAATGTTGATTAATTTGAAAAATTTTAAACATACTTAAATGAAAAACATGGTATTCAGACCTACAACGGGAGGACTACAAAAGTATATTCTTAAATATTTTATTTCTTACTCTTTACAATTTTTTTAATAATTTCACTTTCGTTCGATATTTTCGATACTGTATTGAATAGAATTTTTCTAATGATAAACTTACAATTACAGTATGAAGATTTTCACATGATCAGGTGCGAACGCAATCAAGTAGACACATTCTCAGACATTATTCAAAAAGTATTTTTAAGTTGAAACCATAATATTCAGCTAAATGTTTAAATATATTCTAAAAGTAGGGAGAAGTATTGACTTTTTTTTCAACTTTTATTACAACACTTGATCAGTCACATATCAGTTTATTCCGCTTGGTGTGATTATTGTCTGATTTTATTTTATCGAAATATTGAAAACTGAATTATTTTAAATATTAACTTGTTGGATGAATTGAAACATTTACGGCGTGTAGCCTGTGTAATCTTCATTGTGAACGGGACATTCTGCAACTCTACATTTTAAAATAGCGTTGTTGCACGGCAATCAAAAAGAGAATTTTAAATTAATTATTAAGTTTATCGAGTTGGACCAGCCACGATATTAACGCGTTAATTTATTAGGTCGTTTTGTATGTTGTTTCTATGATTCATTTTTTTTTTAATCTTATAAAACTGAAAAGTTAAAAGTTACTAGCGTTTCAAAAGATTATGATTGTGCATGATTCACCGATGTTAAAATAAATTGCATCTTAATCCGTTAAGTATACAATTAATCCGTAGAGGCAATCACATAGTGGCTGAACGGATTATCGAGGTTAGAAAAAAATATATATATTTTTTTTTAATTATAATTACATATAAATATTTATTTACAGAGTTCTTTTTTTTTTTTAATGCTTTAAATAAACAGGAAATTCCTGTTGATTTACTGATTAATTTTTGATTGATTAGGATGAGAGAATGTGGTTGCAAAACAATTTTATTGAATATATGAGGATCTGACGAAGATTCGTAAAAAAATAGTGAAACAACTACTGCGTTGTATGTTCAGTTTCAGTGATAATCAGGAATAAATAAATTATTTTAGAACTCTGATTTAAACTTGAAACCTATTTTTATCATTTTTTTTTTCTGAGTAAAAATTAAATATGAAAAATAATTTGTTTTTATTTCAGGATTTACTAACTATTTTATTATTTAATTTATTTCGACGATTCTAAGGTGTCCTTTTGGAAGCAAAATATATATTTATATTTGTTATTATGATTAACTCATTTTTTGAAGAACTGTGAAAAATAACTCAAATGATTTTTTTTTCAAATATATCAATCAAAAGAAATAGAGGGATGGTACTCACGTTAACAGGTTGAGGTGCATTCAGAGCTTATCGTATCGGCCCCACCGTATCGGACGCATCCTCCCCGGTTTGACACATTCACCACTTTAGCACTGGCAGAGGGCTGGGGGTTGACTGGGCCCCCCCTGTGCCCCCACTCCCTCGTGGCCTGCTCATCGGCTATCTTCGGCTGTTTCCGCTTGTCTAGCCTCTAGCGGCTCGGGGTGTACTGGAAGGTACCCTCTTCGGTTCTATCTTATGTCCCTCCTGTCTTATGTCTATCTTCCTGTCTCCTTAACAGCAGAAATAGACATCTCACAACTTTTGAATTGGTGTCAGTCTCTGTAAAACGATCCGGCAAGTAATTCTCAACAAGGGTGATTCTAGTCAATCGAGTAGCATTTCCTGATAACTGAAATTAAAGGTTGTTTCTAATGTAGGAAAAGGAGACGATGAAACTAGTGCAGTTTTGCCTGTCTTGGGAGCGTCATCTCTAAGAATAAAGGTACGGAACAGCATATACTCTCAAGAGAAAATAAAGCAAAAGGAGCGTTTTTCGCAGCTGAGAAACAATGGTGGTCCAAGCAGAACCACTCAAAAAAAGTTGAGAATTTAAAGTCTGTTCTGCTCTAAGGAAGTGAGACGTGGAAGCTCGCAAGAAACATCTGAGACTCAAGCTTTTAGAAATTAATCGCTGCGAGGCATACAAGACATCCTATGCATGGAAAGAATAAATAAATGTGAACTGACAGGAGAAACATGTATAGAAGTACAACTGACAAATAGGAAATATGACTGGTTTGGAGACTCCTGAGTCGCAAGGCCTTCGAGTGAAACCCGCGTGACAGGAGACGTGTTGGAAGGCCCAGAGATGGAGACAGGTTAAAGCCTGTGGAGGATTAAGAAAGATGGACTGATTTTCTAAGGCCTCTTTATTCCTGTAAGAAACAAAGGACATGAAAAAAATTACCAGTCTAAAAATTGTTATTTGCAAGAATAAGACATAGGAATGAATAAAAGTGTAATATATAATAGGTGAAATAATATCAGTATTGTCTTATCATATTTTAGATCAGTTAGTCGTTGAAAAAATAAGGAGTACTTTTGTGAAAATGTGAAACCAAGATAAATATGAAAATATTTTTAATGTATTACTACGTTTTCACAAAATAATTCTTCATTTTTTTATTTATTCTTCTCCAAGCTATTAGCTGTTTACTATTATTCTTGTTAATAACAATGAGTGTGTACATGCTAACATTTTATTTCTATTTCCATGTTATCAGGACCTGAAGACATATAAATACTACGTTGAAATGTTGTCCAATAATGGATTTTATGAAAATGTGACAATTTTTTTCATCAACCTTTGCTAATATTCCTGATATCTATTTAATTGAACTGTTAATTGCCAAAATATTTCGCTGACTGCTCCGTTACACTAACGACTTAGTTCAAATGTTTTGATTGTGTTTCTTTTTGTCCTGCCTCCTTCAAGTTGCATCTTCTCTGTGCCCATTTCTTCAAGAATCATTTTTCTTTAGGCTAGTTTGAGCCTTCCTCTGTTTTCTTCCTCATTCTGGTTACGATTCCATGACGTACTTGATTTAATTCCTTTGTTCTCTTTCTTATTCCAAATGTAACCCACCCTTTCAGTAACTTTAAGGAGAATCCCTTTTTTTTTAAATGCTTACTCTTCATTACCTGTTTATTCCTTATCCTCTGTCCGGGCACTGACGAATCTACTACAAAATCCTGTTCGCTATATTTACATAAGGAACACTTTTCACTATCGCACTATAAATCGGGGTTCAAGTGAATCTAAAATGCAATAAACATACCAATACCCCACCCCTTCTTCCATACCTCTCTTTTCTATAAAAAAAAAAAATGGAGTATTTTTTTTAAGGCTGACTATAACTTTTTCGTGAACATGTGTTTCTTTCAGAAGCAATATAATCCCCAAACCAATTTCTATAGTGTTTTATAGTCTAAGTTTTAAATGTTTGCTCGATTTAACTGTAATAAAAGATCCAAATAGAATAAAATATCAAAAGATGTGAGTCCAATTCGATTGCTAGTTATTTTCAATAGAGCAATACTGGTCTCCGTCCCTAGTGGGATGTCGGTTAGGGTTTGACCCATTTTTTCAACTATTTATACTGTAAACTTTTTTTTTTCCCCTTAGCTCTCAATTTTTTAAGATTATAGATAAGGGGAAAATAAAGGGAATTTATTTGGGTTGAGCTTTTTATCCTAGAGGATCCTTTTACTAGGAGTACCTGTTTGAAGTTGGGGTGAGGGAATTAAGGAGTGTGGGAACCTTGCAATGGAAATGTGTACGGATAAATTCAGTCAGTAGAACAAATACTGAAGGTATCAAATCCAAATTACAAATTGACCCTCCTACTGACCGGCTACGGTGGATGTAAAAGCTGTTTGCACTGGTTTAAACTGACTGTAAACAACAAATGCCCTTGTGACCACAGTACAGGATAGACAACCAACTATCCCATTATTCGGCTTATTCGGAAGGAAGGTATAATCTGGTTATATATAAAGTTTAAAAGAGTTTGTTTACCTCACTAGAACTGAAGTGAGCTCACTATTTTTTTTGTTGTTTTGCTTTTCTTTAATTTCTTACAATGTAATACCATACCATTTATATTCTTGTTTAACATTTTTAAGTATGTTTTTAGGACCAGAAGATGTAGAATATAGTTCTAATAAAGTATTTTATTTTTATTTTAGCTCTCAAATTTTTAAGATTATAGATAAGGGAAAAATAAAGGGAATTTATTTGGGGTGAGCAGCTCCTTTTACTAGGAGTACCTGTTTGAAGGTGGAGTGAGGGAATTAAGGAGTGTGGGAAGCCTCGGTAGAGGTGGAAATGTTGCGGTACAGTGGTGAGAGTCCACTGAAGGCTAAGCCTAGAGTCTCTCTAGGCATGTAGTGGAAGCTCATTCAGTTGGATAGCAGTGATGGGTGCCCGTCAGAGGATTGTTGTAGGTTGGCCAAGGGCCGTAATGTCCACCATTTGGTCTGCTTTCCCAAATCTAGAGAGTTGCCATCTTGCCGGTAGTGGCGGGGGTGTCAGGTCTTTGTTGTTAGTTGTATTTTGAGTTAGATATGTACTTGTTTTTTATGTATTATATTACGAGAGAGAAAATTCCCTTCAATTATGATGGATCTTATCGCTTCTATGTAATTCTATTTCAGAAAAAAAGGGCTCAAATACCAAATAAAACAACAAATAAAATATGTTTATGATAAACGATGAGTGTATTTGATTTTATTAATTAACACTTTCTATTTCATAAAATGATTCTATTCGCTAAAAATCACCCTGCTTCGTCGTTAAGTTTTAATCACTTCAAGAGATATTTTTATGACACAACACGTAATTGCCATGCACTGAAAGTGATAACAAAAAAGATCTGATCAGCTCTCAAACCTTCACGTCTAGAAGACAATGAAAGGAAGATATTTTTTTTTCTTAAAAAGACACGTAAGGCAGTAACAGTCACCACCTCCACGGACACCAGTAACACCTGGTGCTCACTTTCACAGGTAACAACTGCAGCAGGAAGAAATCCTGGAATTAAAGTGAAAGTTCTTCACCATTTTCCACAAGTTGCATAATTTACAACTACATTTGAAGGAAAAGTGTTGCGGATAAAATTAACTGATCAGCCAAATTTGAATAAATAAGTGTTGAATTATAATATAGACTTAATAGACAGTATATAAACGGACCCATTACTTTGAAATTTCAAAGGAAGTAAACCATTAAAACTTGGACCTGATATATTTGATGCTTTTCATTAATGTAATTACGATTTACTAAATTAGCACTGAATTGCAATAACGAAAAATAAGAAGGTCTGTTTCAAATAGTATGGTTGTTTCTGGATATTATGACTCCCCTTAGTAGTAAATGTTGCAGTCATCCAATTGATGAAGTGAAAATCAATCTGAATCACACTGAGCTGAGTACATCAACGTCATGTTCAGTTCTCAACGTCATTAAAAATGAATGCTGACTTTTTGTTAGGAGTGGATTATAGTCTGAAACAGTCGTGTATTTCTCCAAAAGTTTTTATTATAAATAATTAACAGCCAAAGGAAAAATATACTAGCAGAATAAAGACTGGAACCTGGGTATAGTATAGTTTTCAATGATTTTACAACCCCTGTTTAGTTAGAAACATGAAATTTTGCGTGTAACATTAAGATAAACATATGGTAATTGTTAAATGGTTATATATTTTGAATGTAGTCCATGTGTATCTTACATTCAAACTAATGGTCGAGTCATAAGTAACTTCCGTTTTTTTAACAGACATTTATTTTGCTCTCATTAAATAACAAAATTATATTAATTTATTATGTATTCACCACTATTATCTATAACCTTCCTGGTAAAATGTGGTTGATTTGGACTTCAAGAAGTTTTCGACAGCCTGCCTGACTTGCTCTTCAGAATTGAAGGTTTTTCCATTCAAAAAGTTTTGTAAGGAACGGAAAAGGTGGTAGTCTGTCGAAGCAAGATCCGGGGAGTAAGGTGGATGTGGTAACAGTTGATTGTGATGTATTCAACCTTTTTGCTATACCTCTTGTTGTTTGACGTGGATTTTGCTCCTATACTGCCTTTAAAAGGTTGTCGTCAAAGTCGGAAGGACGGCCCTCGGTCCTCGGTTCGTATTTTAAGGTCTTATCTCCAGAACGGAGTTTTATAAACCAATTTCTAACTGCCCGATCAGTTATTAGTTCTTCACCATATACACTGCATATTTTTTCAGCTGTCGCCCTAGCACTATTGCCTTGTTTAACTTCCCAAAGCATTACACGACGAATATGTACTTTTTGACTCTCCATTTGAGAGGTAAAAAAAAACAATTTAACGTAGCGTGTATCACACAAAAGACTTTTTTTTTTCTAAGCTCTATAGTTAGAATTTTCGGATGAGGGATAAATCAAACAAAAGACTAACTGAATCCTCGTCTATATAGTGAAAACAAAAACTTGTTGTCATAGTAACTCATAGCGGGTAAATACGAACAATAGATTCTACTTAGCTGCATCGGAAGCTACTTATGACTCGACCTGTTATATGTTATATGGGTGATTTGAAATATTATTAGATACCAAAGTTGCATGTACTTTTACTACTAGAAAATGTATACTTATCTATCATTAATAATGCTCAATGATAAATAGAAATAAATAAATCACTGATTTATAGAAAAATACATATTACTAAAGCTGGCTTATAATTCACAATGTTATCTTGTGGGTGGGTGGTATCATGTTCTACTACAACTTGCCTTGATTTTGAGATACAGCGTTATTTCACTGACCTCATTAAAAGATGATAGACAGTATTTCATTAATTAATTAATGTCAATTATTATTTTATGTGGGACTATTGTTTGTTATTGGCTAAATTTTATTTGAAATAAAACTTTCATGCCGTTATAGGAGATGTTTTATGCCTCTACGTCATAACAGGGTTGGCAAAAAACTTAAAAAGCCATATAAAATTGAGGCTTCTCGCTAAAAATACCTTCCTAATCAATGGGTTCGAAAATTATTTTAACTAGTAAGTAAATAATTATTTAATGGCCTATAATCTGTTATGGGGTGGCGTTTACTTCTAGTTTCCGAGGGGGGGGGAGTAATGTGAAATTTCCACCAATATGCCATAAAAGAAGTTTAGGGATTTCGGTTAATGTCAAGTAATCATTTAACTAACGACACTTTAGACGTGTCAGCTGAATTTTTCATGTCTCCCGGTCATGAAATGTACATTCACAAAACTTCATGCTTCGAGGTGAAGTAGCAAGCTTAAAAAGTATGAAATCCTCTTCGAAATTGTCTTTACACTTACAGTAGCACTTTATCACAAACTTTCTTTCGTCGTAACTTTATTCGGATTCATCCATTATTCCTCAACCGGTTATTCTGGAACAAAATCTAAAATTCAGTCTTTTACTATCTAGTAAACCGTGGTAACATTTAGTATCGAGGCCATTTCCCACATTGGGTTTCTGGTTTTGACGATTTTGACCAACCCCTAATAAGTACAATATCATTGTAATTACTATCAGCATCAATTATAAGACCTAGGTAAAACGAAGAAAACTAGAAAATATCATTTACAGTAAGTTAGTGATAAGTGTGTGTCTCCCACGCGGCAAGGGTTGCGACTTGAAGTATCGAGTGGCCAGCCCTAAATATAGAGTCCTTTGATTTGTGGGCACGTGTGGTGAATATTTGTTGAATAGCTGGCAGGGATACTGAATAGACTCCTGATGAACAGTTAATAAACAATTCTCCTTTTCAACTAAGCATTAGAGAATCAATGGTTCACAATCGGTATTGGCTTTCAAAGCAGTCAACCGCTCCTGCCCTCCGGTGAAACAGTATTGGCCGGCCCCTTTGTATTCCGGCTCCTGTTAATTTATTCTTCAAGCCTCGTGCTTTATCCTTCCCAGGTGATGTATAAGTATTTCTTATGAGGGGGAGCAGGAAGATTGAAACATACTATAAACTAGGAAGAGATAGAAAAAGGAGGGCCGCGCGGTACTGCCTGAGAAATTGTTTATTACTGGCCTAGGGTGAAGTTTGCATAACAAAATTACCTTTAAAGATATTACTACTTTCTCCAAATCATTTCTGTGACCAGATTCAAGAGGCTTTACTTTGAAACACACTCTTTGTTACCACTGCATAGCTAGTGGTCAACTTCATCAAACATACTTGAAATCCTAAACTGTATTTGTACATTCTGGATTACGATGATTAACAGGCTGATATATGATAGCGGAATGCAATAACAAAATTTCGGATTTCAGTAAGGCTTTGCAATTGCCAAATTTGATTTAATATAAAAAAAGGGACGAGTTTACGTCACGTGTAAGGGACCTACCTGGAATGATACCACGTCATTATCCTTGCAGCGTACCTTGACACCGACTCAATTTTTCATCTCCAGTTGTTAATAGATTTGAAAATATTGAAAACTAAACGATGAAATGACAATATCATAACAAGGGTCACTTTTTGATACAAACAATATTGTAGACCACAAGATCTGCTCATAGTTTAATGATGTTTACTGCTCAAATTTTACTTGACTAAAAGAGCAATTTACAAATGAAGACATCGCATCGTTTCAGCTACCATTGGTTTTTGGTTTTATTAAAAATGATATTAGGGGTATGTGGAGCTTTACGACGACTGTGCCAGGGGTTTAATTGGTACCTTTTGATGAAATTTCTTGAGGTAAATTGTGTTTGGTCCCGTTGCTCATTGTTCTCAGGACTTATGATTGAATAGATTGGATATACCTTAATGTATTACAGTTTTACTGTGCTCCATAACACTAGTCCAGATTGATTTTAGTATGATTTTGTAAAGTAGTAGTTTATTTTTTAATGAATTAATAAAGTTTTTTTTGTATTGAAATGCATCGTTTGAAGACCAAGCGCGGTGTCGGTCACTAAAAAAAACCGAAGGTCAAGAGACAACTGAAATGTTTTTGGCATGTATGCAGGTTGCCAGATGACAGACAATTTAGTTGTTAGTAACACAACTATTAGTAAGACCATTGGGCAGGAGATCCATGCTTGTGTACAGACAGTACCTTTGAAAATAGGCCAGAAAAGAATGGAGAAACCAGTATACCAAATGCGACGTACGTCCATGGATAGAGATGGATGGAAAACGTGGAGGGAAGTGAAACAAGATGAAGCAATGACTGCGAAAAGTATATCAATGACAATGAGTAGAAGAAGTATACGTAAAAAAAATATAAAATAATTGTGATTTAAGAGCTCATTCATACCATATAATTCGGTGTAGCGAAAAATGGCTAAATAGCCACAGACGCTTAGGACATGAGTAACGTGATAATAGTAAAAATACAAGTTACATAATAACATAAATATAAGTGGAGTGGCATAAGAGTATAATTCTTGATGGTTAAAATAACTGAAGATGCGCAGAGGATCATTAATAAACTTGACGGAAAGCTAACTTGAACAAACCTTAGGCGATCTCTCAAAAAACTGTTAAACTCATTTATGTATTTACAGCTAACAATGAACTCACAATAGAACATTAATGAATTTTTTTAATCAAATTACTTTAACTCCCAACACATAATATACGCTTATCAGGAAGTCGGTATCATTATTTACAATCCTACTCAACATGACATTAGTTATTAAGAAATATATGCGATTGTGCAAGTATTACCACTGCCTTTGATACAACACAGTAGCAGCAGGATCACTGTCCCGGTGATTCTACGTCTCCTCTTTCTGATTGGATAAGGATTAAACAAACATAGAGCACAAGCCTATCAGAAGGTCCAGGTATTCAGGTCGGATGATAGTACAGAAGAGAGGGGTTTAGCGAGAGGCTTTGAATTAATAATCTAATCCTACAGGTTCGATACGCCTCTTTCGTGTAATGCCATAATCCGATTGGCTTAGGCCTTTCCTTCTATCGGCTGCACCAATCCTTTGTTTTAGCTATCTAGGCATGAGCTTTCAGACCCGGAAAATTTTTAGTCGCCCAGCCTGAAGGGAGAGGCTCTTTTTTGCCGCTTTACGTTGTCTGTCCGTATGTGATAAAAATATCTGATCAAAAGTCCTGAGAACAATAGTAAATGCCCCTTATCACGACAGCAACAAAACCGTTCATAACGATCTTAATGTACCCTACATTCTTGAACTTATCCCTTCCAAGTTCATGAAATTTCAGAGTAACCAACCACTCTAATCCCCTAGCACAGTCATTGCACTGCACCACTCATCCCTATAATCCTCCTCGGAGACTAAAACGGCAGTGGCCTCGTGATAAATCCGTGACAGTGGGAGTCATTAAGGCCAGTTTCTCTAATCATTTCCTGAGCGCCTGTAACTCTCGCGCTCTTGGTCAGCCTCCACTAGCTCGTTATCCGGTGAAGGGTAGACGGAGGAGTATAGGGGACCAGGTCTCCTCTTTGGCATGCGAGGGAGCTCACAACCATGTGGATTTGGGAGGTCTCTTGGCTGTATGTAAATACTGTTTGAATGAGCGAAGAATTGTAAATATGGTATGAATGAGAGCATTTATCACAATTACTTATTGCCCAATAAGGCAGATTGTAATTTTATCTCAATAAGTTTCAATAGTAAACCAAATGACGAATCATGAACCATGAGAAACTGTTCAGATGTATTTTGCGATTCAGATATTGTAAAAGAATGCCTGGTGGATTCTGGATTTGATAATGAAAAGTATATCGTAGATGTGACTATAGCTAGTCAACAACAGTTTTTCACTTATGCCTAATGCTGTATGGACCAGAGAATCGGCAGATGTTTTTAAGAGCATCTAAGTTAACCTACATTAGACATAATGTGGAAGGAGGTGTAGTTTTAAAAGACATTTATGCTCAAGCTTAAAAAAAGAGTGACCGATTACGGATTAAAATGTATGTGAAAAAAAGTTTTCAGAACTAGACGCGTCAGCCATAAAATGATGTAGCATGTTTGAACCTGTACAGTTCTCGGCTCGAAGATGACTCCATTAGCAACTCGATGAGATTCAGCTGCAGCGGCATCATGAACTGTAATGAGTAGTCTTTTCTAATTTATGAGTAATTTTTATTGATTGTATTCTAAAAATATTTATTAAAAACTATTGCTTTGGCATTTATGCACTTCATTGGTATCCATTGTATTTTGCTCGTAAGATAGCAAATTATTTGAGAGGTTTTCTGGACCTCGAAAGTCGAAAGACAATATTTTAAAACGGATCTTGGGGAAATGCGATTGGAATATAATTGGTATCAATTAGTTTTAAAAGGTATATTCAACAACGCTTTTATATGTTTCGATTCAGGCTTAATTACCAAAAGTATTTGAAAAGAAATAAACCTAAAAAAAGTTAACTTGTACCTATAAACTATCAGACTTCTTTCTGGATTTTGAATTCATGGAGCCATTCCTTGGAATTAAATATTTACTGTTCTCTAGTCCATTCCCCAAGGCTGCCCTTAGCCATATTAAAGTTGGTAAGGCAAAAATATATTCTTAGAGATGAGGTTTTGGGAACTAAACGTTTTGTACGGTTTATGACCAACCATCGATTAGATCTTTATAGAGACTACGTTACAAGCATTTAATCTGCTTAAATTTCAATTTTAAGTTCGGACATAAGCCGTACATTATTGTTAGCTCCCGAAACCTCATTTATTAGAATATTTTTGAATTTCATTTTGCGTTACCCTGGGGTTAAAAAAACATACAGAAAATAAATGGTTCTTGTTAATATTTTATTATTCATATTTATTCATTTTACATTTATTTTTGTTGAAAAGTATTTTTGATATATTATTGATTAAGTAGTTTTATTAATGATCAGATCATGCATTTAAAATTTGTACAACCCTGGAATCGTTCGATATTTTTTTCTCACTTTATAGATGTTTTAAATAATGACAAATAAAAGAGAATATCTTTGGAACAAAGAAAAAGTTTTTTTCTTTTGATGATGTAATTAATTATTTAATGGCGTTTAATGTGATTTGGGGTGGCGTTTACATCTAGTTTCCGGGGGGGGGGGAGTAACGTGAAATTTCCACCAACGTACCATAAAACAAGTTTAGGGATTCGGTTACTATCAAGTAATCATTTAAGTAACGACGTCACAGCTGAATATTGCATGTCTTCCGCTCATGAAATGGCTGTTCATGTAAAACTTCGTCCTTCTAGGTGAAGTAGCGAGCTTAAAAAGTATGATTTTCTCTCCGAAATCGTCTTTAAACTTCTAGTAGCACTTTATCACAAACTTGTATCTTGATGTAATCATTTAAAAAGGGAAAATCAGGTAAGAGTACTTCATTTTCTCTTATATAAACAATCGAGCAAATGTTATCGGTAAGCACTTGTGTTTATTGGAGCTCATTCACTCTACCGCCCTTAACAGGAATTCATTCAACAAAGGAAATTTCCTAGAAAAATAGCCTTCATGGACGAAATAAAGAAGCAGGAGCTCCGAATTAACGCAACATTGTCAGTCCCTGTTCGAGCCAGAAACATAAAATTTTACGCTTAAATCAAATGTGATGGGACTTCATTAAATAAAATACTTGAATTTTCATAGAAATAGGAACTGTCATACCCCGTGCGATTCAAATTGTAGTTCCGGACGCCCTTATCAATAAAGAGGCATCCGGTTTTGTCTTTTTTAATTATAATGTGTCATTTAAAAGTTACAACTGTTGCTTTGATGATGCCAAACATAAGAGCTGTGGACATTGATCAATTATTTTAAACTTAAAAGTAAAAATAGATTAGGTTCATAGATGAAAGATCTCAACTTTTTGATCGATAATTTGTTGGGGTTTTAATGGAATAATCGGGGGGGTCACCAATTGTCCGCTCTCTCTAAGTCGTTACTAACAATTACTGATCACAAATAAATAAATTAAAAAAAGTATATAATTTGTTTAAAGATATTGTACGGATTATGTAATGTAAGCGTGTTTATAAGGGCCCTTTAAAATGTACTTTCTTTACCAATTATCATTTGTATCTTTACGTTGGCGTCTCCAATTCAAAACTTATCCCTGAATAAGCATAAAAATGCGAACTTCAAGAAGGGCCAACGGAGTCAGCAAACATTTTTTTGTTAATTACATACTTATTATAATCATTGATTCTGTCTATTACATTATTTTTATATAATTTAGATAAAAATAATTTAAAATCCCAAAATATATGCCACCCGGGGTGACCCTCCCTCAACGGCTATCTTTGGACGACAGGATTTCTCACGTTTGCCGGTCAAATTACACGGAGCAGAACCGCAGGAAGCGCCCTGACCTCAGATGAAGCTGGCAAACAGGATAATAACACACACAAAAAAGAACAAGAAAGAAAAGGAATAAAGACTGACCCTAAGAATACTTTAGAATGTAGCCTGTGACAATAGAATTGTCCAGTGGCCGTGGACACCTGGACGACCACCAAAGGAGACTTTGCCTCACCTAGATCTCTTCTTACCTGTGCCATCGCTAACAGCTTCATATCCTCTATCCAGCTCCTTCATCACTATTGGTGTAGCCTCTACGGCCAGCCTTATTATATATATATAGAAACACGGAAGTTTACATCGTAAATCATGGAATTAACTTTTCATCGAGTCCATTTTTGGACAACGCTTCGACTTGCTGCCGTCCTGATAACCAAAAAGGAATGTATGGGTTGAACATAATTGATAATAATTAGGGACAACCTAACCAGGTACAATAGAAAATAAAACAATCGCACAAAAAATCATCTAAATTAAAATCGTACATTTCAAAGCTTCATTGTAGGACATAGATCCCAAGATGTCCTTTTTGTCAAATACAGCACACCCACTGTTTGTTTTTTTACTTCTGATGCTGGTTTATTTTAAAAAATGGTATTGAATTAACTAAATGAGGATTGGACTTACGCATAAGCGCGTTCCGCAGCTTACACGGTTATTATCATCAAGCATCAAGAAGTTATGCGGTATCAGACTGTGGCATATATTTTTATTCATTTCTTAGCAATTACAACGTAATTTGGACTCACCCGGGGACTCGCCTCATCCACGAACATGTGGTGCCTCTGAGCCCTCATATGTGTTGCCGAGTGAAGCATAGCGTTGTCCATATCCTCGCCGTCGTGCACATCAACGACACAAGGAACATCATCAGACTTCTGACCGATATCGGTGTCGTGATGAACGGGGACAGCACTCTATTGAAGAGAATATTCAAACTTCTAAAGAAGTCCAAGTTAATGGATTGTGAATCTATAAATAATGATTCAGTCCAGTGTCATAATCATCAATCGTCATGGCAGCTCCTGGGCAGATTGTGCGTATAGTATGAATGTTTCTATGTGTGTGTGTGTGTGGACTGTACATATCGAGTGAGTGGAATTGTGTATAAGACATGAATGAGTTCTTTTATCTTAATAAGCTAATTGTAGTTTTACAATTAAAAAAACCTTCCTATAAAGTGATTGAATTGGCCATAAACCTAAAATAATAAATCTATTTCTTGAAAAGAAAACCCCCTTCTCGATAACCATCTTCTAGGTGCAACACCAATATTATTCCTCAAACAAACTTATATAATGCCCCGAGTTATTCTTATAAACTCGAATGCAAGATCTAATCCAGCTGTGCATATATTTTTTTTCCTTTTTGAGGAAGAAATAAGAGGTCAGTTATCGGTGACACGATGCATTAATCGTGATCTGACCGTCCCTTGACAGATCCATTTAGCGAAGGACGGAATACAAAAGCAGAGAAGTATTTTCCGTCCGTCGGTGGGCCATGAATGATAGATAATGACCGCGCAGGGAAGGTAGGGTAATTTTCCGGGCAATATATCCGGCCGGCAGTGGGCTATATATCAATACATAAACAGATTAGATAAAGGCGAGCGTGCCGAATGAGCGAGCATGGGAAGCACCTGGCCGGCTGGGCGTGAACTCTCTTTTATCTATCTGCCACAAATATATCTGCTGGCCACGCTCATTTGGTCCGTCCATCCGTTATTAATGCTCGGTCCTCTCTATTCAGGCCCTTCCGTCTGTGACCGCAGGCTTAGCCCATTCAGTCGTCCAGTCTTACCTCGCCAGTGGGTTTGAATGAGCTTTGACAACAATAGCACACTGGTCAAGTTATTAATCTGGCCTCCGGCACTGGTCTAAGCCGTCATATATGAATAGCACTATTTCAATATTAATAATTAACGCAACAATATTAATTGGATTTTTTTCCAAACGTCCGGATTTGAAGAAGAGAGCAGTGGCTCGGGGCACACCTTCTAAGATCTTATGAAATCAGATCAATACGAAATGCTGCCAGCCGACTAGGCCACCAGCAAAGGTCTAATACCACAGTTTTACCCACTTTACCTATTTCTTGTCGCACGCCGGGCAGAAGCCGGGTCGACGAGACCCTAGCCGGCCGGCGGGTGCCCCCCCCCAACATGCCGACAGTGATAAATGCCATTTTTTAGTAAACAATTTTTTATTAACGAAATTAATTACGTCTTATAGAATTATGATTTAATTTTTTATATGAAATGTTTATGCTTATGTTTCTTGATTTCTTGCGTCTTTGGACCTCTCAAGATAGGTTTAAACGTTTTGTAAGGAGTTTAATAGTGACAGAAATTAGTTTTGTTGCGCCACAGGTAACTAAGAAACTGACCTGTATTTTATCCTAATGGTACTGCGAAATTTAAAGAATTTCTGTGGAGTTTAAGGGACTTTTACGGGACTCAATACAGAACAGATTACTGCCTGCTATAAGTAGTCCCTGAGTGATATAAATAGCAAACTAATAACCGCAAAATCTAAAACCCAAGTACTGAGTCGTGTTCTTTTCTGAAGGATTTTCCGCTTACACTGTTTTTATTAGGTCAGAAGAGAGCGAAACTAAAAAGATTTGATATTGGCTAAGCTGGTTCGATGCAGGATAGCTCAAATGGAATTCAGGGACTATTCCAAGTTCAAGAAGTCCCGGGTCCAATGCCCGAGCATGTATTATATTTGTTTCTTTGGTCAATTACATTTGTAAAACGATACTGAACTCAAGATGTGAACAGCATTCGTTGAAGTGCTCCAGCTAGGGCGTGATAAAACCCTATCGACACATGTAATACCTACTAAGGCATTTTAGTTCACAGATAAGATAAACTGTTCAGAGATTATCGAAACACCTTTGAAAGGTGGATGTAGAAAACGATATGCGCAACGGATGTTAAAGGACCGTGTATTCAATAATTTTCTCAATGGGACTATAAGAGCGTACTAAATCAACATTAACATTGCCAACATATAGTTGATGCTTTAAAAGTATTTGTCCACTACATATAGCAGCGAAATAGGCAAAATTAAATAAACAATACTAACAAAAACAAAGAGAACGCTTTGAATGAGAGCTTGGCGTGATAAGGTAGGACGGACAAATCCCTCTTCCATATCCGTTTTAAACGTCGTTGCGGGCTTATCGGATTTTTAGAAGTTCTGTTCTTAAAAGTTGGACATGGAAGGTATTTCTGAAGGTTTCAATAGCCATCATACTCATCAATGAGACTAGACCTGCACTTTGTCTGTTCAAATTTTTATCTTAATGAATAAATAAATGCAAATTTGCATAAAAAAAACAATACATGCCCCGGTAAATTTCAACAATGCACAAATGAAGCCTTGTTGATTGATCGACTACCTAAAAGGTGGCCTGCTTGTGATAATGGGAGCCCCCATATGCCCTGCATCAATAATTCATAGGGTATAGTAGAGGGTACATTAATGTGAAGATGGCAATATGTTCCATTGGTCTTTCCCATTTGCAGCTGTAAGGCTTCTCCAACGTCGGGGGATGACGCAGGCACTAGCAGAGACAAATAATTAATCGACTCTCGTAGCGGATAGAGCGAGAGAGAAATGAGAAAAAGGCCGCTACCATGGAAACTGGAGAAGAAAAGGAACTGAAACATTTATTAGTGGCTGGATGAGGATCAGATGTAAACATGTACAAATCTTCGAGGGAACACATTTGTAAACAAGGAAGGGGGACACCGTTCTGTCTCGACGAAGAGGAGAGAAGGTTTTGATGAATAAAAAGACGATTTGTTTTGCCCTCGTCTACCAGCGCCATGATGAATGAGCCCCGGCCAACGGCTTTTCATTTTATTCTACTATCTGGAGAGATACAAGTTAATATCAGGAGGGCGAAGGGAGCATCCCTTAATGTCAGTTTAACCAGTTATTGCTTTCCCGGCCGCTTTTCTTTTTTCTTTATGACGGGGTTGTTTTCATTCTTAGAGGTCATTAGCTCCACCATTATTTCCCCATGCTAGATTCCACTAGATACTCCTGCTCTCAACACGGCACCATCATATCCCTACTTACTGCTAACTGTGATAGGCGTTTAATCCTCATTATTATGTCATCCATAACAATGAAGGATCACTGTTTTTTTTTGTTTGTTTCATTTGTGAACTCCTTATGCGAGACTTTTTTCAGTTTGATATATTGAAGGTAGCAGCGAGATCATGCCGCTTCATGTCATGAAAAGTTTTCATTCGTCTCGTAAATGTTGGAAACACTTGTATGTAGCAGTACCTATAAAAACAAAATATATTTAAGTTTGTTTAATATCAGGCTTTACTTTCATTCTGGTACCGAGTGGAGCCTAAGTGGATGTCTGTTTATGTTCTACGATGACCCAATCGATCAAATTTTTTTTCTCGTTGAAAAGACAAAATTGTTTATGAAATATAAAGTTTGGTCAAAATGTTTTTGTTTGGTAGTATTTCCAGACTCTCTAAGTCCTTTATTACGTTGATGTGAATCAGAGTTAGAAAGAATCATATGGTGGGGTTACTGTGCCTTGAATGGACCACATAAAACCATTAATGAAAGACTTTATTATTTGTCACTGTAAATATGGCTTCAATTAAATGGTCCCTTAAGGGCTAAGGAACAGAGTCCACTTAGCCTTTTGTAGGAAATCAATACGACCATCATTGCTACTTATCGAGTACGTAGGCAATCTCAATAGCCTCAAATAAGAAACAGAACTCCTCCAAAAACACAAGTTAAATCGTATGTTAATAATAATTCAACTAATTATTTTCTCTCTCGAACTATTTCGAAATTATTTCTTCCTATATTTTATTAACCACCTAAAAGTTTTACACTACCATTCTATATCTTGAAATCTGGGGATTACTTAAGAGATGAATAAATTCTGTAGTTTTAACTTCTCCTTGCGTCATACTGATTTTAGGGATATTAGTTCAAAACAAATAACCACTTGCTCCTGTTATAAAAAATAGCTTTTACTCTTATTTTTCAGTTTCCTATTGAGTGGTTATCAAAACGTAGTTAGCGTTATTGACTTGTGAAATTCCTACACATAAAGTGTACAGTACAATTGATACATAAACTAATGCCAATGATACAAAGACATACAAGAAGTATTTTTAGCACCTGCAAAAGAATAACATACTAACTATTTCTTCGTTAAATATACTATGATAGATCCCATACTATTATCATTAAAAAAAAACAGGATCAGGTTAAAATTTAGGGAGTTTGACAAAATGTAGAATAGGTACAAAACGGACAGAAGTAAAACAAATATGGCACACAAAAAAGCCAAATTTCTGTGAGAGATCTGAAAATTGTATCTTAGTTAGCAGGATCGAAACTTGAGTGATTATTTCTATTCCAACGAAAATTCCGTGCAAAAGAAAAATGGGGTCATGAAAAATCAGATAACCCCGTGGTTCAAAAATGAATATGTCACTTACAAATACAAATTTATTGAAAAGTGGCTTGGCGGTTTTTGGAAGGATTCACTTTATAAGGAACAATGAAAATTTAAAAATATTCCCTTTAAAATTTGTTCACCAATATAAGTGGCATACGTTTTTCATTTCCTTAATTTTGCCTGGTTATCTCTTAAGGGTGGCTTTCATGGACAAGATTCCATCCCTTTTAAAATCCACCGTTGGTGTTATCGCAGTATAGGAGTTAATTACTTCTTCAGACTAGATTCCAAGTAGAGGAAAGTATTCTCAGTCCACCGGAAAGTATCTAAGGCGAGTTTGAAGCTAACCTACCTACCTCTACCTACCTACCTACTTTAATGCAGAGGTCAGAGAATCGTCATCATGCATATCTTATGCATGTATGTGTATATATATAAAACAAAACGAAACAAATATCATGACAGACATTGACGGCGAAGCACTGATTGCTCGGAGGAGCCTTACTAACTAAGTGAGCTCAGCTGATCCTTGTCTCAGCCCCGGCTGGGCTCATCATCACATACTGTTGAGATATTGAGACATTCAACCAGCAATATTTTAGTGGCCATGATTTTGCACACTGCGTTGATGAATTGTTGAATAATATTTAACGGTTCTCTGTTAAGGGAATGAACTAACCGTATGCGGTCATTGAATTCGGAGTAATATCATCTCTTGAGATTCATTGAGGAAAAAAAATCTTAGTTAGCTGTATTAAAATAACTGATAGGTCCAAGGAACAGGAATATTGACTATTATTTTAATGACATTTTCTTTAAACAGTGAGTTCATTGTAAGCCGTGAGTATATAAACGAGTTTGTTAGGAAATCGAATTAAGTTTACGAAAGATAGTTTTTAGGTTTTCATCAAATTTATTAATGGACTACTTATCGACATATGTCTGCATTAGGATTGGTTTATGTTTTTTTTCAAACCTGTTTCGATTCCCATTGGCAGATATTGACCATTCATTTTATATACATATTTTATAACTAACTAGCAGACTCTGTTTACAATAGATCTTATATTTTGTTTTACCCATGGTCTTTACAGATCGCTACACATAAAGTGTACAGTACAGTTGATACATAAACTAATGCAAATGATACAAATTTAATAAGAAATACAAGACGTATTTTTAGCACCTACAAAAGGAGACCATAATAACTATATCTTCAGAGAATCATATCATACCGCATATCACAATAAATATCATCACAACTCAAAAAAGCGCATTTGAGTTAGTACCAAGTTTAGACTGGCAAAGTTCGATTCATCCGATTAGAAAGCACATGTGTCGTTACTGCAAAGAGTCAATTTTGTGCTAAATCATCATATTTTTTTCTCATACTGAAGAGCTAGGTTTTTGAGTCATGAAATGTTTTTCAAATCATGTATCTTTCTACTTTCTAATTCAAACACATCAACTGTTTCATATTAACATCAGTTCATTATCTACCCTCATTGCACTTACGAGGTGGTCTGAAAAGTTTCCGATCTAACAAAGCTTATTTTAGCTTTTATTTCACTAGCTTATTTTATTATCATCTTCATGTTGAGGTCGGAAACTTTTCAGCCTACCTGTGTAAATCTACCTCATTTCGTTTTATATTCTTTTTTACCTAACTTTTGTTACCAAGTATTACCAATCATGTTTAACGCCTACATTTGCGCAAGCATACATACAAAAGTACATACAGAGAACGTTGGAACGTTGTGAATCAATAAATTTGATAAAAACCTAACTCTCTTTCATGAAATATATATAAATAAGTACCAGAATTTAAGTACCTACATTGAAATAAACTGATTAAATGCAGCGTGAATTTCTATGTCGCATATTGTGAATAACAAGTAGATTTTTTTTGATTGAAAGTAATTTATTTTATTTGTCAAGCCATCTTGCTTTCAGAAATTCACCTTTCTATCCAATACAACAAAATTTAAGCAATCAATATCTTTATTCATGGAAATTGTTTTATTTACTACCATCTCAAACGTGGCCACTTTAATATAAATATGTTATGGCTTCATAACATTATTCTCTAGGGAGGTTTTTTAGTAAACTTTTTTTTTTTTTTATGAATTCGTTTCATCGTTAAAGTTAATGAATTAAGTTACACTTAGAAATGCAAAGTTGTGACGTAAGGATATGACGAGTAATTTCCGCCACCATAATTGAGAGTCAAGGAGTCGTGGCTATCTCTTACAAAGTTGATTGATGTTTTGTAGCCATCATTATGGCGGTCCTTTAAGTGCTTGCTGCCTGGCCATTTTCCATTGCCGTTTGGTGAAAATTGGCCCACTCATCGTGTCATTAGGGCTTTCTTCTTTCCGTTGCCAGTTCTTCTTTAAAGATAAACCGCCCTTCATTCCTAGCTAGAAGTACTTAAGAGGGCATTTCTCTCCTCTCCGCTCTTCTAAAAATAGATCATAGAGGCTTTTTGACAAGCCTATACTTCAGACAAAGAGACATTGAAACTTCACTTAAGTCCGAAATGTTCGCAGGTACTGACTGGACTTGGACTATAATTTAAATTATATTTGTGACGAAACTGAACTTCGGCTAACGAGATAAAGTGCTCGTAAACCTTATGAACAAATTTAAACTTCTGTACGGACCATTAAACCCTAAAATTATAATAACAAGGATCACCATTCCACAAATATACATCTGACTTTGACAAATTATTATAACAAATCCCCATACAACCAAACTCTTCATTCACTACCTTGTTTCCTTACTTGTTACATATACGAGGGTGTACCAAAAAGAAACTGACCTGATGTTATGTGTGTCGGAGTGTGTGTTTCACCGGTAGGAGCTTGTAAAGCAACTTTTCACCAGTCAGTATGCAAAGTGGTCACTGGAGAAGGTTCCGTTCTGCATGCGTTAATTTATTTTTGACAGTTGTTTTGCGCTCGTCGTTTTTGTGATGGCTGATTTTTGTGAACACCGTGCAATGGTACAGCTTTGCTTCCGGCGCGTTAAAACTGGCTCAGAAACGCTTGAAATGTTAAAAGCGGCCTGTAAGGATGTTGCTATGGGGAAAATTCAAGTATTCGAATGGTTTTCTCGTTTTAAAAGTGGGATGTCAATTAATGATCATCCTTGCTCAGGACGTCCTTTGCCGGCGCGAATACCAACGAGAATGTCCAAAAAGTTTCCGAACAACCCTCTCTGTGCGCCGATTTTTGGCCCAAAATGGTATGACCACTGTGCCCCATCTTTCCTAACTATCTATCGATCCTTCTATCCTCGCCCCAACTAGCCCCTTGGGACTTCTTTTTATTCCTCCGCATGAAACAAAACATGAAAGGAAAGCGTTTTTCGGACGTTGAAGAAGTAAAGACAAAAATTACGGAGGCATTATTACCAAATTTAAATACGCTGTCTGGCATCACAACAGAGGAATTTAAAAAATGTTTCGGACTGTGGAATTAAAGATTGGACAAGGGTATTGACACCAATGGAGATTACTTTGAAGGAGAATAAAGGTTTTTTGTAAAAAAAAAAAATTAAATAAATCACTTTGAAGAAAAATAATTTCTTTTGGGCACGTGCTCGTAGTTTTATTTTTTCTGTCTGCAGCCATAAAGAAAGAGACGGTTTAGTAATGCAGTTCATTTCAGGTTCACCTGTGCTCACCAGATAATTTCCATTCTCGCCTAGTTTCGTTCAAGTTCTTCGCCCGCATGCACATCGTTGTGGATGTCTAGGCATCTTTTAAAGCACGAACGCTTATTCAGTTTTAAATTATGCATTCTATTATAAACTTTCATAAGGTTATATTGTTTGTATGTGACTACATCAAGTGACAGACTCCGAGACGATGACTCGGACCTCATACGCCTGTTAGTCATGTTTGATGGCTGGTCAATCACGCTCTGTGACAGGCAGCAATCTAGATGTTCTGTGCAGTATTGCTCAGATCGCTACGTGCATATACGGCTATCGACATTTATGTAAATAGCATCACAAGAGTTATGCCTGATGGCCTTCCACCTCCCGATGGTATCGTACTCTTGCAGTCGTGCCCGCCGCCTGTCGTGAGCACGTCGGCCGGCTCTGACAGAATGACTGAGGCGCTCGACACCCTTCACCCCAGCTCGAGGGCGCTTCTGTCTTATCAGATTTATCTATTTACCACACAGTCCTGAAACTCTATAGTATTTATTATATTTCTGAAACAAATTTGAATCTTGTTAGCGGCAGTCAGTCAACCCGGAGTCACTCTATCTCTCGTCGAGTGCTCTTTCCTCTGATCTATCCTCATTGTTTAGATTTACCAACAAAAAAACTCAAGTTCTTTAAAACAATAGTTATTTTATCAAGTTTATTCTGATAAAATTACAATCTGCCTGATTGGGCTATCATTAATTGTGAAATATGATCTCGTTCATACCAATTTACAATTTTCATTCACTCGCTCATTCATACTATATATACAAGCAGCCCAGAGGCCCCCCCTCAGTCCACATGGTTGTCACCTCCCTCGCGTGCGAAGGAGGAAGCGGAGTCTTGGGAAGTCCCCCACGCTCCTACGTCAGCCGCGTCACTGGATAAGAGCCAGCGGAGGCTGGCCCAGAGCGCGAGAGCCACAGATGCTCAGGGCAATATTAGAGAAACTGGCCATTGCCAGGACTCCCACTGTCACGGACTTATCACGAGGCCACTGCCGCTTTAGTCTCCGAGGAGGATTATAGGGGTGAGTGGTGCAGTGCAATGACTGTGCTAGGGAATTAGGGTGGTTGGATAGGTTACTATCGAATTTTATGAACTTGGATGGGATGGGTTCAACAATGTAGGGTATATTCAGATCATTATGTAGGGTTTTGTTGCTGACGTAATAAGGGGCATTTACTATTGTTCTCAGGACTTTTGATTGAAAGGATTGGATGCGCTTGATGTTCGACTTTTTTGCTGTCCCCCATAGCTCTATTCCGTATGTCCAGATTGGCTTAAGTATAACTTTGTAAATATGTAGTTTATTTTCTATTGAGAGATGGGTCTGCACAGGTCCTTCGAAGTAGTCTGCACAGTTGCCCAAAGCGTCTGTTTAGTTCTTGTCTTTTTAGCCTCATGTGTGGGTTCCATGTCAGTCTTTTGTCGAGATGGAAGCCTAAATACCGTACTGTCTCAGACACAGGGAGAGGAATTGAATTTAAAAAGACTGGCGGACTGGACTTGCGGCAGAGGGTAAACGTTATGTGGGAACATTCGCCATTGGTTGCAACAATACTCGATCTCATCAAGGTGTTTTTGAAGGTTTTGAGATACTAAATCAGGGTCTGGATGGGTTGACAGGACTGCAGTGTCATCTGCAAATGTTGCCAAGAAGGTATTGGTGGTAGAGGGGACATCAGCGGTGTATAGATTATAGAGGATGGGACCCAGGACGCTGCCCTGTGGAACTCCTGCTTTAATGGGATAGTAGTTAGAATATTCTAAAGCACAGCGGACTTGGAAGAAGCGGTTTGAAAGGTAGGATT
Source organism: Acanthosoma haemorrhoidale (assembly GCA_930367205.1). NCBI lineage: Eukaryota > Metazoa > Arthropoda > Insecta > Hemiptera > Acanthosomatidae > Acanthosoma > Acanthosoma haemorrhoidale. The sequence continues at coordinate 39,472,716 of OV884013.1, forward strand.
GTAGGATTAGGAATAGGGTCTGCGGTAAATATCCTTTGAGCTTGTAAAGCAAACCTGCGTGCCAGACCCTGTCAAAAGCTTGAGCTATGTCCAGAAAGGCAGCAGTGCAATATTGTTTGGTTTCAAGGGCTGAGGATATGTAATAAACAACGCGAAGGCCTTGTTGAGCAGTGGAATGTCGTTGAAGGAAACTAAACTGGTGAGTTGGATAAAGGTTTTTGGATTCAACAATTGGAAGTAGGCGTTTTAATGGGAGTTTTTCAAATATTTTTGAGAGGATAGGGAGTAGGCTAATTGGACGGTAAGACGCTAAGCTTTATATTTACAAACTAGTTAGCATGAAATTATCGATTAATGCTAAGATATACTAAATTTAAAGAAATAAACCCGTCCTTAATGGTGGATTTGAAATGAACAAGGTAACCAATGGAATCGACTGACCTGCGAATTTCAAAAAGTTCTTTGTACCTAGCACTGTTTTATGTAGATTATATTTCTGAAACAAATTTGAATCTTGTTAGCGCCAGTCAGTCAACCAGGAGTCACTCGTCGAGTGCTCTTTCCTCTGATCTATCCTCATTGTTTAAGATGCTTTAGATTTACCAACAAAAAAACTCAAGTTCTTTAAAATAATAGTTATCCTCGGCGTTCACGAATGTCAACCTGTCACCAATTTTCACGCCTTGCTCCCTTTATAAATGGTGAGTAAAAACTGTTTGATTTGTGGACAGAAACTATTAGCTTGATATCGGTTACCAATTAACTGCGATTTATTACTACACGCATTCTGGTATTGCTATACAAGAATGCATTGAAATTATATGGCCGGAACTGTTTTTTTTTTTTTTCTTTCATAGCCCCTTTAAATTTTACAGATAATTATATATAATTATAGATCCTCAGGTGAATCTATTAACAAATTATTTTGTATTTCCTGTAGCATCACTACATCGGAGTGTCTTACGAAAAGTCTTACGAACCGGAACTATTCCAATTTTGGAGTATTTTTTAGTCCAATCTAACAATATCTCTGGTGAGAGGGAGTAGGGATACGGTTAAAAACATCACTGCACTATACACAACACTTACAATTTTCCCATAAATTAATGCCACATAAAATTAATTTTTTTTTAAATGTGTTTCCTGAACTTTTTCTGTATTCGTTGAACTATGTCTATACTATGTATACTATTTAAATCTGTTTCTAACTCCAATGGAATTATAAGGAAGAGTAGACATTTAAAAATGTTCCCTATAAAATTGTTTCACCAATATAAGAGGTATTGTTTTTTCATTTCCTTAATTTTGCCCACAAAGAATTGGCTAACTCATGAAACTTTGGCTGACGGGGTGGCTTTCATGGTTAAGATTCTATCCCTATGATGAGACAGTCTCAGGGGACCCCGCGTATAATTATAAAAAAATTAAAACAATTTATCGCGCCACCATAAACCACACAACCATTTCGAAAGGATTGGTGATGAGGATTTAATGACGCATTAAAGGATATATTTCAAGACTAAGTGGAGAGGACTTGTTCGGACTGGATTCGATTATAAACAGGCTGCAGATAGTATTTGAGCGAGGAATTACTCACTGATAGGTCGATTAGCGATTCGATGCAGTTATTTGTATATTCTGTATGTACGAGCGGGCATGACTAATGGGAGAGCGGGCCTGCGGATGGCCCTTTGAAGGGTGGCAGCACTCGACATCGTTCGGTAATGACTCCTTCAACTCTGGCTCCCACATCAATCAGCCTGAATTATCGATACTCGGCCTTGGTCGCCCCGATGACAGTCTAACCAGCCATTACCGCGGCTAGGATTAGTTTTGACCGCGTTAGAAAGTGATTTCGGATCGGTCCTTCAACTCCCGCCGGAGTCATCCGGGGCCGTTAGGACGTTCCCACACTGGGCATATTCAGTCAGATTAAGGCTAGTTTACAACAACTATGCAACCGTTTGGTAAAATATTCATTGAATGTTAAAATCAAAATAATTCTATTACTTTGTGTACTTACAAAGCAGTTGGAAAAAAAATAAATAAAAATAAAGAGCTCCAAATGTATAAAGTTTGTCTATAATTAAAAAATGTATTTTAACTGGAATAACTGGGAAGAATTATTACTCATTAAGAAATATCACAATAACGACCCCACGGGGGGATGTAGGGTCCATTATGGTTCGCATGACCCCACAGTCTTTGGCGAGTAGGACCCGAAAGACCACCCCGAGAGTTTAATTAACGAGCAATAAACTCATTTCGCTGGAGGGTTTAGGGTCGGATAATATTACCGGCTGACGTTCGCATTTGCTATATTTCATCTGAGCTGGCGGGGGCGAAATCCCTCCATGCATCTTTCTCGCTGATCGCTTTCTCAACCTATCTTCTGCCTCTCTCACCTCTGGTGCATATTCATCAAGGGTTTGAGTATTTATACTGGTTTGATGAAACTACTACGCAAAAAAATCAAGAGTCTAATACTTAAGTCAAAGTACCGAATACGATTTTGGTGATTCAGCGATTACTTAAAGAAAATAAATTTTTGTTTAAGTAAGGTTTCTGTATCAACAAGTAAGGGTTACTTTTACTTACTACTAGATACAGAAAATAAGTTCAACGTATTGTGTGCTAAACTGTGTCAAAAGCCTTTTCAACGTCAAGAAATAACACCAAGAAGATGATGTTGAATAGTAGAGTGATGCGAAGTTTGTTGTTAAATAAGGTAGGCTATTTAGACTTTTATGTAGCTCTACGTTTTAACTATTTACAATACTTAAAAGTTTATATCATACCATTTGAAAGAAAAGGTTTTGATCGCCTTTATAATGATCAATAAGTACTAATGGGTTTTTAAAATCTTTAATTAAAATACAGATGAGCTAATTCGAATAAACAAAAGAAATAAATGTACTATAATCCAATTTGAATACAATGAAAAAAAAATATGAGAAACTATGTTGGAGCTAATTAAAACTTTTATGTAGTTCATTAATTGTGGAGTTCCCAATGAAAACAAAACTAGTTTGTACTGTCAGAGACCCGTCTCTGTATAAGGCTCACGCAGAGGTAATAAATTAGTTTCAGTGTAACCATGTGTACTAGTAACTTTATTGCGTAAGGGACATATTCGACTTGTTCCCAAGATCTTTGAAGAATTTTCTCATTTGTTGTTTGCCATAAAACGATATCTTTTTCACAGCGAAACCCCTTTTATTATATCTATGTTAGTCTCTCTGCCAGTTATGGGCAATCTGTGACACCTTTTGTCAAAAGAAGTTTGTGTTCTTGTTTCAAGTACGTAAAGCATGATAAAGTGGCAATAATCAATTACCTGTCAATAAAAAAAAATAAAAATTTTAATCGTATTGAGTTGGTTATCGAAGTTCTCGAAAATCGTCTTCATAACAAAGTATTGTCTGATTTAGATGTATTAAATTTGCAGAATGTTTTTCAAATATCATCAACTCTTGATTTATCCCTTACGATCTATCATCTTCAGTGCCAGTTTTATACATGTCACTCTTGGCAGTGCCATTCCAGGCAAATCATCTTCACAAGTTAATGTCCTTCCGGAACTCTCTCCCCAGGCTTGAACTTCGTTCTTTTCATTGTGCTCATTGCAGGGCACCTTCTTATCTTTCGATTGATTGTTCTCAGGAATCGTTATTAATCATATTGAGTAGTGTGCCAAATTAAGGATCGCAACCTTCGTATTAGTAATATGCAACAAGCGTGGGAAAAAAGTCCATTACAGTCAGGTTCACAATTTTTACGCTTGTTTCATATTTAACTTCATTTTTTGTTTACCCCTTCATATTCCCTTGTTATTAAAAGTAATGGAATTCAATATAGATTCTATATAAATGAATATATTTACAATAGGTCAGTATTTTATGTCCTGTAGCTTCGCTACAATTTATACAATTTTACACTGTGATTTACGATTGTTATACGTAAAAGTATAATGCACATTATAGATTCATTGTCTAATATGTTTAAAAGTGATGGGGATCATCTTATGAATCATAAAACTAACTTACATCTAACAACAAAATCTTAACCTAATTTTCCCCGACGGTCTGTTGCCTTCAATTCGGGAAGGGTAGTGGGGTCATAGTGTTAAACACAGGGTGTGTCAGGTGCTGCAACGAGTCAAGTACTTGACGACACACCAAGCGACGGGTGCAGGTCGGCGTTCTTTAACCTCTCTCGAGGTTACTTATCTCATGATCTTATTCTCAAATCGGTAGGAGACTTTTAGATGTATTGTCAGTAAAATGAGTAAACAGCGGGACATCGTACAGCAGAGCTGGCGTTCTGAACGTTTAATTACGATTTATTTATGATGTAAATTTTTTACTTTTTAACGAGTGTAAGATTGATTAAGTGCAATTAATTTATGGCTTTCTGTGTCCAGACGGCTATTGCGCCGTACTAATATAACACCCTGTCTTCAGACCTCTCCTTATTCTAATTTTGTGACATACGTCGGGGGGCACTCAACCTCGTGAGGGAAAACGATCCATCCTGAAAGACTTCAGTGTCATTTAAAGACTAGACCGATTATTTCAGATGGTGCTCTCTTTGGAGGATATATAGCGTCACGGATTTTTTATTTCTTTAATCCAACTTTTACAACAGGCATTATCGACAATCTCTTAATAGGTATGTGTGCCCCCAAGAAGTGTTTTCTAGTAGCAGTTGTCCTGGGAGCCGGAGTTATGTTATCACATGGTCATTTTAATGTAGGCTGGATGGCCGGCGGTATTAGAGGTGGAGGACAGGCCGCTTGTCCCCTCCCAGGCAACATACTCTGGAATTATTAGAGAAAGTAACCGGGCTACCAGCTTCTAATTTAGTCGGAGAGCCGCTCGTAAATCTTCGGCCGGAGCCTCGCTCTTCGTCAGCACATGGTCGTGTTGCTGTGCGAACGTTCGCAGATTTCGGCTTTTGAGGCGGTAGGTTCATGCATCTTGGTCTTCGAGTGCGAAAAATTTACGATCGGCCCCCCAAAACTCGCTATGTCTACCATTCCGGATGACAGGTCAATTTCAAGAGACATTCTTTATAGTAGTGATGGCCACCTGCGGGTGAGCAAAGAATTTCTATTGACAATCAATTCCTTCGACATGTTCAAAATATCTTCAAAAAATGCTATTATTAAAGAACGGAAAATAAAAATATTCTATTCGTCATTGTTGTGACTGTTTCGGGTAGAATTTACAATCGTATCCCAAAACAAGGTGTTGCTTTTTTAGTCCAAATACCAATTAGCAACTCGAACTAAATGAAGTTAAACAACAGCACAATGAATGCCGCAAGGCAGCTGAACCGCATCCTGCGAGTTGTTTCTTGAATGAGAAGTGAAATCTTCGCTGAACTACTAATAGATTAGTTAGTGACATAGCCTGACAGCTATGGTCATGTCTTCCAGCGAATCTTACTGCTGTCACTACCTGATGATATCCTGATATCCAGGAATGGCATCTGATGATATTTTATTGATTTCTGTCTCGAGATGTTATGGAATGCGCAGTAAAGTGGCTATAGGGTCTCTATGACCCTTTTTTCTATGGGTTAAATTCATCTATTGCTTCAAATATTTGTCTATCCGGAAGACTACTAATTTGTCATCTACGTACGTAATATTATTCACAAAAGATCTGGAAAAATTGTTCGTCAGATGTACAGCGGTTCAGTAGCCAGGGCTTCTGATAGTAATAATGGATGTGAAACCCTAGTCGCTTGGCCATTAGTCTAACGAGGTAATTTGGTCCTTCGGAGTAATATAGGTGGAATTTCCCACAAAGCACCTACTTTGGCACGGGCGCAAGAAAGAGGTTTGGACGGAATAGAAGGAGCGAGGCTTGAGATAAGGCGTTTTTGTTGTAATCAAAAAACAATAAGATAACTTATTTCTAACAATTATTAGCAAGAAAATGTCTCTCAGAGTGATTTTCCAGTCCGGACACTAGCTCAAACAATATCAAATACCTTTGGCTACGGATTAGTCTTAGCAAACTTACGTTAATGAAATATAGTAATAAAAATTGATTGTAGTCATAGAATAGACCATAGCCTCATACCTGAATGGATGTCGAGCTTCTTCATTTGGGTTCGGTGGTTATTGAGATACTGATTGTTTTCCTGCAGGTTCATAATTTATCTAATTGTATAGTTTTATATTTGACAGTTGAGTTGCATTTTTTGGGGGAATTTAGACCTAATCTGTTCCTTCCCCCTTCCATTTACTACGCTCCTTCATTAAATACGTTCAACACTAGATTGTTTAGTTATTGGCTTTCAAAAACCAATAAGTAGATGCATAAAGTTCTAACTAATGATAGATTGTCGACTTTTATTACATAATTATTATATTATGGAAGCTACTATTATGCAGTAGGACACATCTACTTATTTTTTTCTGTGCAATTACTTGTTTTATTTCATTCATATTGTTTTTGTTTACATATATTTCATTGTTATTTCTCTGCATATTGTAAATTTTAGCGGGGACTCAGACTGTCAAAGAATCCACTTCATGTTAAACTAATATTTTTTTTAAAGGTATATAATCCCATGATAATAAATATATTATTATAAATTATTCCTCACTTCCTTGGAAACGCCGAAAATATCCACCTAACCGAACTATTAGGCTTTGATTACTTTATGTTGCTAAATTTTTTAACTATGCTGCCAGATTCAAAGAGTCTTGCTTGGCCCCTTTTCTCAATAATCTGCACTATTTTGATTTTCCTATCAATCACTAAGATGTCTGGCCTACAACAGTGTGGTCAGTACTGGAATGATGATTACGGTAAACCAATATTGATATTATTCCCTGAGACAATAGGTGCTGGGTGGTATCGAGAGTAGTTGGTTTCTTAACATGTTCGAGTTTGTTGCAATGGTTTGATGAATGTTGGAGCATTGTTATGCCTTTGCAGATACTCCCTCCGTACAACCGCAGCCCGAAGTCACATGCTGTACAGATATAAGTAACAAAGTCATAGTATCATGCCCAAGACACATAAGTTTTTTGACTCGTTGCAGAACCTAACAAACCCAGTGTGTAACACACAACAGTGTCGGGGACAATGAGTTTAATAGTTTTATGATTCATAAAGTGAGCCCCACCACTTTCTAAACATATATAGACAATATGTATATTGTAAATTTGTGACATTATCACAGTGTAAAATTGTATAAAATGTAGTCATGCTACAGGACATGAAATATTGACTTATTGTAAATAGATTCATTGATCTATATTGAATTCCATAATTTTTAATAATAAGGGGATATGAAGGAGAAAATATATGCTTTCTGTAGGGCACTCTTGTATAGCCACAAGAAATCAATCCGTATGTTTCTGGGAAGGTATCGCCTTTTGGTTTCCATTAACCACTGCCCATATTCTTATTGTTATTAGGAATCCAATACGAAGCTTTAATTGCGAACAGGTAACTTTTTCTTTATTTATCGACTCCTGAAGTCCAAATACACAGCTAACTTTAAACTATTTTTTTACCGCGTCTACAGTAAGGGACAGTATAGCTGACCACAAAAGGTTTCTGTTTTATTTCTGATGAGGGGCTGACATTGTTCCCGAAATTCGAAGTAGATGGCTCAGACTAAGAGCGAAGAGGCCAGAGGTATTTGTTCAATGACGGTCAGGACGGCCGCCCAGTTAACATATCCATTACCATCGGCCATTACACCCTGCCCTCTGTGTGGTCCTATATTAAACAATCATTAATATACCGTCCCTTATTTAATAATCCCATTTTTTATTATTGAAAAATATTTATGGTCTAGTTTTTTTTGTTTTGTTTTTACTCTCTCTTTCTCTCTCATTGATCCTTGTTGCCTCCTCCCTCTCTCTATTAGTCGCTCCACTTCTTCCTGTGTGCCCTTTGGGTATTTAAAATATCTGAATAATTTTTTCCTTTCAACGCCCTTCGCCAGCTGAGCTCGAATACCGCCTGTCATAAATCCTTTTCGATCCATTAATTAGTAACTGTTTAAATAAAGCAGGACCCTGATGACTGGAGAGACGGTTGTTCTGGTCAGACCTTTGATCAAGACTGATGAATGACAGCGTCACGTCAGGCCCATCTTTAATTCATTAATTTGTCCCCTGTGAAATAATTCATTCAACATAGAAACTGAAACGACATTAGGACTAATGAATTTACAGCCACAGCCAACATTTGGTCATTTCAAAAATTATCGTGCCTGCCTATGGCTGATTTAAGATATAAAGTATACATTTATTTAAACCGTAAATTGCTAAGAGTAACGCTCAACATGAGACTTTATATTTACATTGTGTGAAAATTGGTTTTTCAAAATAATGTTTGTTGATATTACATCTATCGACAGTTGACGTTTCACCTGATCAGGCCTCCTTAACACCAAAATTCAAATCACATAGATACAGAAAGATATAATTCATAAACCGACAAAACACTTAAAATAATAAATAATTAAAATTGGTAATAATCCAAAGACGACACACATGTGAATGATGGTATCTTTAAAATTGTTGTTCATTCATGATTGTTTACCGAATCGTTAATCTTTCTGCTAAAATAAATTAAAATTTGAAAATAGTAAATCAATGTTGCAATAAAATATGACTCTGTGAATAGAAAAAACATCTACAAACTTAAGCTTCTTCTGGGCCGAAATTTTAACAAATTTGAAAAAACTCGAGGCTTTTTTCTTGATAGCTGGTATTGATGATTTTATATGCTTGAGGACATTTTTTATAGATTTGTTTTTTTGAAATACTTACACATAAATTACTTAGTGATTTTTGCGAATTTAGATTTTTCTGATTAAGTGCAGTTTGTTGAAATAACAACCAAATGGCTTCTTTTTCCTTTGACGTGCACAAAAAAATGTGTTCCGGTATCTTTTAAATAAATGTTTCATACACCATAGGTTTGTATATGTTTTTTGTATTAACAGAGTTACTTTTTAATATGATATTGATTTACCATTTTGATTTATTTGTGCGTTAAAGGTTACCGATTTGGTTTAAGACAATGAATGAATACGAATTTAAATGTAATATTATTCACAGGTCCCGTTTTGGACTGTTGCTAACCTAATTATTGATTATTTGATGTATGTATATTTAATTTTTTTAATGAATTTTGTTTGAATTTTAGTCCTGAGGATCCCTGAATAGCCAAAACGTCAACAATCAATAATAAAAGATATTTTGGGAGAGACTTGAAGATATTTTTAAAACTAATTTTCATACAGTGTGAATATTAATAAAAAGAATTCTTTTTTGGTGTTACTCTTAACATTGTTATTATCATCCTTGGTTCTACTTGGGGTTAATAATGTACAAGAATCTAATTGTTACCTTATTTAAAATATTCTTTTGAAGTTTTAATTTTTTTTTTTCATCTGTACTAAATGTATACATGCCAATAAAAGTCCTCTTCATGGTCACCAATCTACCTGACTTTTGGGTCTGCCGTGAGGGTGTCTGGTTCGGTGTGACCGTCAATGGGGTCATAGTAATCTGCTGTGGAATGTACAGTATCTCCTCTGGCTTCGTTCATTCAACGTGAGGTATCTTTATGCCTTGTTCGACCAAGTAAGACCAATACCGCACATTCCAGGGCAGACTGCAAGACCCACCCCCGTTGATAGTCTCACATGACCAGGAACCCTCACCACTTAGCTGTAAAGAAACTCAGGTAGTGATGATTGTATGAGGCGACTTATCGCTCTGTGTGCATTCTACAGACACAGCGTACTATTTCTTGTCAAATATCCTTATTCCTTGACGTACAAATTATCATCATAAATAAATATTAAATTTTAGACTAGAAGAAAACTCAGTTGCCTGGAACAGTTTTTTTTAATTGTTTCTGTTTGTTTATTGCAACTCTGCTATGCTGTGGTTTTCGTAATGATTTTTAAAATGATGAAATTCTGAATATTTATATCACTTGGGGTACATTTTTAACGGTAGAAGTTGTCGAGCTATTTTAATTCAACTCATGAACTGTAACCGCTAGTACATTGGTGTGAGTATAACAAATACTTGTATATTGAGCTTCGCCTCGTTGAAAACCACATACAAATTGTTGCTGTTTTCGTTGAAGAGTTAGGAGACACAAAACGAAAAACATTGTCAAAATGGATGCATTTTCACATGTTTTTCGATCTTATAAAAAAAAAAAAAATTGTAATTTGAAAACTATTTGTACACGGTTAACTCCTATTTGTGATAATTAATCACTGTCTCTAATTTGGTCCAACGGTCAAACATTGTATAATAAATATATGGATTGTTTGTTGATGTTTGTCTTCATTTTTCAAGGAGAATAGAAAAACATACAGACTGGCATTGACATCTCTGGTTTTCGAGATTTATTTATCATTCTAATATATATTATTCCTTCTAATATATTATTTACCTGAATGTTTTTATTTTAATGTGTTATTTTAATCTTATTTCATATGTTTTATAATGTTACTACTTAACCTGCTTGTTTTTTTTTCAGACCCTACGGAATAAATTCAGTATTCACATTTTGCCTGGAAATGTTCCACTTTTTTAGCTCATTATATCACTGCAACTTAGATACATATAATAATAATATACTTAATTTGTACAAGATACAATGCATAAATATCTTAATATCGCAATTTAATAAATAGTCAGAAGCCCCTATGAGTTTAATTAAATTAAGAAAATAAACATATATTGTAATATATTTATAAATAATAAAAAAAAATATGGGATTGTCCGGAAATAATTACAGGTTAAGGTTCTAAAACTAAATACCTAACATTTTTTGAAAGACCATAATTATTACTGGCACTCATGTATAAGGGTAATTTACCAAACGAAAACAGTTGCAAATAAAAGAGGATTCAGCTAAAGAAAATCTGAAATCCTCCATTATTTTCCAAGCTACTTATTAAAAAACATCCTATTATTAATCCTATAATAACATAGATTTAAAACAAAATTATTTACCTCGTCGGAATAATATTAACAATGAACAAAAATTAAAATCCTGGACTAGCTGGAAACCGTACGGCAGGACTCAATCCTATATATGACCCGGGTATTTTTAAACGGGTCCCTTTTATTTTCATAAACTAGTTAATAATATTTTTAATGACTATCAATACTAAAATCAACATTTCCATTAAATGATCGTAGTATAAAAACAATATACTTATATACAGGTAGCTTCAGATCCATCACTAACTGGTTCATATAATAAAATTAAACAGGGTAGTTCACAAGCTGCGGGAAAATGCTACCCAAAGAATGATTTCCCGATTGAATCTTTGCCAAAAGAATGATGATGGTATTTCGGTGATCAGAATTGGCCGCCTAGATCGTGTGATTTAACACCTTTGGATTTCTTTTTATGGGGTTATTTGAAGTCAAAGCTGTATGTCAGCAAGCCCACATCCACCCGTGCATTAAAAGAGAAAATTCAACGCTGCATCAACGAAATTCAACCACATTTATGCCAAATGGTCATGGAAAATTTCGACAAAACAGTGCGTAAGTGCCAGCAAACTCGTGTAGGCCATTTGCCCGATGTGTTATTCCATAAATAACCCTATCCTATTTACTTTATAATTCAATAAAAAAAATAACAAAAATACTAAAAACTGTGTTTTCTATTTAAATCAAATATTGCGTTAATTCTGGGACACCCTTTATTTCATTGTAGGCTAATGGACGGACCAAGGCAAAAGCACAAGCACAAGCCTGTTCGCTAGGGTTAATGATCAATGGTTACCTCAAAGAGTTAATCCCATCATACATGTAGCGTAATGGAGCGCACTTTTAATAATGGTATTTAGAAAAAAACTAGAAAATAGAGTTTTCTTACTGATCTATCATACAATGTACACGGGGAGTAGGGGATAAATGTTCGGAGATTGTACTGACACAGAAAAGTGCTTCCTGACGGTTCCAAAGCAGTTTATTGAGTCAGAAAGGCTGTCCAATGCATGTTTCTTTTTGCCTGTTATTAATATAATGGCCATTGTGGGCAAATAAGAGAGGTGTAGGTATGGAGGACCGAGCAGGCAGCTGTTTACAGTGAGCTGTCAGCGGTGGGATTATAGTCTTCTATTGTCATCGACTCAACACCCGTTCGCAGCCTCACCCACATGGGCTTAGGGAGAGGACCAGCCAGCTTATTTATCCATTATCACCGGCGCTCCAATAACGTTACATTTTTTTTGGGGGGGGGGGGTGGAGAGGGGGTGTTTTTATGTTTAGCCGAGCCCGAAGGGACAGTCGTCTGATGTTATTAGTAGGGGTGAATGAAACTGTATATCAGGCAATCTCAATCTCTACATACACTATTTATAGATGCAACTATGTACAATCAGTTTTTATAGATGTAAATATATACTACAAATATGTACATGCACTTTTTAAAGATGTAAATATGTACTATAAATATGTGCATACATTTTTTATAGATGTAATTATACCCACATACGAGACTAAAAAGACAAGAGCTAAATAGACGCTTTGGACAACTGTACAGACTACTTCAAAGGACATCCCATCTCTCAATAGAAAATAAACTACTAATCTACAAAGTTATATTTAAACCAATCTGGACATACGGAATAGAGCTATGGGGGACAGCAAAAAAGTCGAACATCAAGCGTATCCAATCCTTTCAATCAAAAGTCCTGAGAACAATAGTAAATGCCCCTTAATATACCCTACATTCTCGAACTCATCCCTTCCAAGTTTATGAAATTCCACAGTAGCCTTTCCAACCACCCTAAACCTGTAGCACAGTCTTTGCACTGCGCCACTCATCCCTATAATCCTCCTCGGAGACTGAAACGGTAGTGGCCTCGTGACTTGCTATAAACGCGTGACAGTGGGGGTCCTGGCAATGGCCAGTTACTCCAATCATGTCCTGAGCGTCTGTGGCTCTCGCGCTCTTGGTTAGCCTCCACTGGCTAGTATCCGGTGACGCGGCTGACGGAGGAGCGTGGGGGACTTCCCAAGACTCCGCTTTCTCTTCGCATGTGGATTTGGGAGGTCTCTGGGCTGTCTGTAAATATTGTATGAATGAGCGAGTGAATGATGAATTGTAAATAAGGTATGAATGAGAGCGTTTATCTTAATTATTCATTGCCTTATAAAAGGCAGATTGTAATTATAGCCCAATAAAGAGTATAATAACTAAAAAAGATGTAACTATATACTACACATGTGTACATACACTATTTATAAATGCAACTATATACTATAAACATGGAAATACACTATTTATAGATATAACTACATAAGATACATGTGTACATACACTGTTTATAGATGTACCTTAAATATGAACATACATTTGACTAGATACCGAATCAGCAACTTCTGCAAAGGTTGATGAACATTTCAAATGGTAACTTTTATTACATTACGTGCAAATTTGTTTTACATAGAAAAAATATTAAAATTTTATTGTCATGTTCCACAAAATCTCGTTATATTCTGGTTATGCATTGGGGTATATTCAGATAATTACGAAGTATGGAACAAAACATTGAACGTGAAACGTCCATAGTTGTTTAAGACTTAAAGATCTACTTTTATAAAGGTTAACAACACATTAGATTCCGTAAAACAAAAAATAATTTCAAAGATATAAAAAATAATGTTTCGATATTCAACAATACAAATCGATTTTTTTCATACGACCTATATAAATTATATACTGTTCACTATTACACTGATACACTTAGCGGTCTAAAAAAAACATTTTTAACGTTAGGAAAACTAAATGAAACTCAACTGAACAACCATACTGAATGATCAACTTAAGTAGAAAGCGAATGATTGAATAAATAGTAATATATTAAAATATGTAAAATTATAATTAGCACAAGCACGTTTCACTATTATAATAAAATAAGTTTTGTTCTCCATTGTATGAAATGTTTGAATGTGAATGAAGTTTAATTTTCAAATTAAATTTGTCTGCTAATGGTATGCGACCGACTTAATTCACCTTTATTTTTTTTCACATACATCTTGTTACTGCAAACCAGTACATGGATGGTGTGAACCCTAGTACCTTTAATAGGTTTATAATTTTATATAGATCAGATTATAATATTATATAGATATATAGACCTGTTTCTTACTTTATACTTTTTTTTTTCATCACAAGGAAATTTTAAGTGATAAAAATGATTTAACAAAAAAATACCCAGTCGTTTAACTTTCAGAATTGGCAGACATACACGTAACATGTACATTATAATATCATGATAATAATATCCTACGCAAAAAGATTTAAAGGTAATTATCAAATATAAAAATGTGTTTTTTTGTATTCCTTTTTTAGCCTGCCTGGATACTAACCCTGGACAACAGTAGCTATCAATAAGATCTAAAGAAAACAGAAGAGTTGTAACTTTCTACAGCCTCAGGGGTTACTCCTTAAATGTCGCAGCAAACCAACTTGTTGCAGTTCAAAATTACTGTTTTTAAATCACTTCACATGTATTTTTCTTCTTGTTCAATTCAAATTACATTTAATAACAGTTCATTGAAGGTAGAGACATATAATTGCCTAATATAATTATCTGAATACGTGGATCGGTGCATAGTTAATTAATTATAAGCAATCTCCCTACAGTTTTGGCATTATCCTAATTGTTTGTCATACAGATCAAACAAAAATTACTACGTTAATAGTATGTTTTCCTGAATAGCTTTAATAATTAATAGAAAACCTATCTATAACCAAGGCCAAACCACAAATTTCTTGTGATTTAGTTTTAAGTTTAACGCTTTTCAGAGTTTGCTATGAGTCGTGTTTGTGATCAATTGTTGAGCTAAGCTTAAAAACGTCATTATTAATATTTGGGATAAGCTGTGTTAGACCGAAAGCATATCGATTTTCATATAAAAGGTCATTTGAAAAAGTCTTACAGTCCAATGTACAGGCTTATTAGTGGAGTTAAGTGCTATCAGTTATGTTCGTCGAGTTAAATTCGGCTGAAATCAGGGTACACTCGAGCTAGCTCACAACTTATCAGATGTAAAATTCGATGCTCTACAGCGTTTATTACTAAGCTACGAAGTTTTGCAGTTATTCAAGCAAAAGTGACGAAAAATAAAAGAAATATTTGCTTTCCTTCGAATACATTAAGCTACTTAGTTGAATTATTGGGTGAAATTCTCACAACACTATTTTCAACACTCTCACAATTAATTTTTTTTTTTTTTTTTTTTTTTTTTTTTTTTTTTTTTTTTTTTTTCCGAAGCTCTCTTGGTCGAAGTTTAGTATGTAGGAAAAATATAGCATATTTGGGATAAAAGGAACCTTGTATCAGGAGTACCTGCTTGAAGGTGGTGTGAGAGGAGTTAGGGATGTGGGAATCCTCGGTGGAGGTTGGTTGAGTCGGTGCAGTAGTGAGAGTCTACTGGTGGCTGGGCCTAGAGTCTCTCTAGGTATGTAGTGTGGTCGTTGTTAGTTGGAGATCAAGTGAAGGTGCCCCTTAGAGGCTTGGTGTCAGTCGGTCAGTGTCGTGATGTCTATCATCTTCTCTGCTCTACCCGATCTTGCGAGTTGCCATCGTGCCGGTAGCGGTGGTGGTGTCATCTCTCGGAAGAGCGGGTTGAGGTTGTGCTTCATCGAGTCAAAGAATTTTATGTGTCGTCGTCTGATGGCCTCGGTGATGGTGGGGAGCTCAAACTTCTCGTGCATGTCGGGGGCCCTCATGTCCCGAAAAGGAGTGTGCCATAGTGCCGTTCTCAGGATATTATTCTGAAAGCTCTGGAGACTAGTGATGGTGCTGGTATGTAAGTATCGAAAGAGAGGTGTCCCGAACAGTAGAGCTGGCCTCAGGACGCTCTTATATATGAGGAGTTTTAGTCGTAGCGATATGGCCTGGCTGGTGATCAGATGTTGTAGGGAGTAGTACGTCTTGCGGACTCGTTTTAGCTTCTTTCTTAAATGTGTGTCGAACGTCATGTGTCTGCCGAGGTTGATGCCTAGGTAGCAGATGCTGTTGGCTAGCTTGCATTCAGTCCCGTCTAAAGTAAAGCTGGGTGGCCGCTTCTTTTTCCCATGCTGGAAAGAGAAGAGGATTCCCTGAGTCTTGGCTGGGTTTACTTGGATGTGGACAGCTCTCAACCTATCAGCAATCAGTTGACTAGCGCCCTCTGCAGCCTTTAGAGCTCTCGTCGGGTTGAGGCTGGTACTGTAGACCCCTATGTCGTCCGCATATGCCGCTACCTCACAATTTGAGTACGAAGCTCCTACTATGTGCGCGGTGTATATGTTGAAGAGTAGGGGTCCCAGCACCGACCCTTGAGGAACTCCGACCACGAAATCTCTTCTGGTGGTTAGTGAGGCTCCGACTCGTACAGAAAATGTTCTGCCTGCTAGGTAGGAGGACATGATATTCTGGAGTTGCTCTGGAAAATCGTGGTCGTTCAGGCGTTGCAGAAGAGTGCGATGATCGACTGAGTCAAATGCCTTCGTGCAGTCAAGGGAGATCAGCGCGGTGACTTTGTTGTGGCGCATGTTCGTAGCAACGTGCCGCTGCAGTTTCACAAGGTTGCAGTCCGCGCTGAGTCCCTTGGTGAAGCCAGTCTGCTGAGGTGGAACGATGTCGTGAGCTTCACAGTGCCCGGTCAGTTGAGTGTAGAGAATCCGTTCGTAGATTTTCGACAGCTGGGTCAGCAGACTGATTGGCCTGTAGTGAGCTGGCTCATATCCAGACTTGGCTGGTTTCAACAGCGGGACGACAACAGCATGCTTCCACGTCTGGGGAAAATAGTGTAGTCGTAGTGAAGAGTTCAGGATGTTCACTATGTGAGAAATCCCCTTCCGTGGCAGCATTTTCAGAAGGACGTTCTGGATGTTGTCATCTCCTGGTGCCCTGTTGCCTCTCGTGCGACGAATGATCGCCGAAACCTGGTGGTATGAGGTATATATAGAGGTTGGGGTGGGGGTCCGCTGATGATCGGGCGCTGTGATTGGCTCGCTAACTCTATCCCCTCTCAAGTGGTCGGCGAGTATGTCGGCCTGCTCCGGTACTGAAATGAATTGTCCGTTAGTTGTAAGTCTTACCGTATTTTTCTTCGTGACTGATGTCTTCACCAGCCGCCAGAACGCCTTGTAGTCGCTGTGTAAACTACGTAGTCGGTCACCCCACATAGTGGTCTTCCATTGTATCATGAGAGACGTAATTTGTGTGGTTAGGGCGTTGAGCGCAGGCCTCAGGTCTTTGTTCTTCGTCCGGAACCATCTGTTTTTGATATTGTTTCGTTGCCGTATCAGTTGCATGATATGTTCCGGTGGCTTCCTCAGGGAAGGCGGTACCGGGGCGAACTTCGGTATGGAGACATCAGCAGCTCGGAGAATGGTATCCTGCAACTGATAGATGGCGCTGTCAACATCCCAAGTATGGCGGAGAGGCGCAACTGGGGGCAACTCTGCACTAATGAGATGCTTGTATTGGGCCCAGTTGGCCTCCCGGAAGTCATATCTGGTAGCTCATAGATAACTGGTCTATGGTCAGACGATGCAAAGTCGAGCGCCGAGCAGCCGGTGACCCGATGAGGTTGTTGTGTCAGAAGTAGGTCTGGTGTGGAGGTCCTGTCTGGGTTGCCGTGTTGCCTAAATGTCGGTACACCTGGGTGGATCACCGTAAACGGCGTTTTAACGATGTGCCTGCCGAGAGCATTAGGTGTTGTACCACTCCACCAGCTGTGATTGGCATTGAGGTCACCAATTATTACGTGCCTTTTAATTTTGCTACTCTGGGTGATGATGAGCCGGGCTGTCGTTAGGTTTGTCCTGGGTCGCCTATAGATGCCAGTCACAATGATGTTGGTCTTCAATCGCAGCTGGAGAGTGACTACATAGTGATTGCCGTCAGATGGCACCACTGGGTTCAGTCGTTTGCAAGGTACTCTCTGCCTGACTAAAATGGCCACGCCCCCTGTTGATGTTTCAGTGTCCTGCCGGTAGGTCGAGTAGCCTGGGAAACGACAGTAACAGTCCTTCTTTAGCCTGGTGTCCGTTAATATTACTACATCCGGGGTATGGCAACGCAATATTGCCTCAACATCGCCTTGTTTGGGCCTAAGGCCGCAAACGTTATAATTGAGAATACGGTGACCAACAATCATTTTGATGCTGGTCCATCGAGTTTAGTAAGAACTCTTTCAATGAGGCCGGTCAACTGTGTTATCAAGGTGCCCAAAATATTGAGCATGGTGTCCATAGTTGAGTTAGATGTGGTCGCGGGCGCGGGAGATTCTTCCGTGTATTGGTGCCGTCCACTGGTCGCATGCGCGTAAGATGCCGTTTGTCGCGGGGGGTGGGGGAGCCGGAGCGTATCTAGTGTCCCTAGATGACGCAATAGTCTGATGCTGGGCCTGGCGTCTAGTCTCTATTGCCTGCAGTAATTGCACCCTATATGGACATTGCTGATAAGATGCAACGTGTCCTTCCCCGCAGTTAGCACAACGTAGGGGTACCGCCTGGTCTCGTGGGCAATCCTTAGTGTCGTGAGGCTGACTACATCTCACACACTTCGGCGATTTGAAGCAGTATCGCCGGGTATGGCCATACTCTTGGCAATTCTGGCACATGGGGATGCCGCGCTTTTCATTATAGGTGCTGACCCGGAAAAGCACGTTGTGAACATGGCGGATTTGTTTGAGTTTTTCCGCGGTAAGTGTTGAGTCACCTATTACAAGGACTGGCTCAATATCCGTTTTGGCGCCATTGTGGTCACTTTTGCGTAGTCTGTAGACCGATATTATTCCTCCTACTGTTTTTATGTGCTCTTCAATTTCGTCGATGGAATGTGTTAAATCAAAACCGTGGAGAAGGAATTTCTTGTTAGGTTTCGTTCCTCTCGGGGCATATGTGTGAAATGGGATTTGAGCTGCTTTAAGAGCGGCGGTTGTGGTTGTTAGGGCTTGTTCCGTGGTGCAAAATACTTTGGTATCCTGCTGTCCTTGGACTATATGGTACCCCGTGACGATGTATTCTTTTAAGAGCCTAGTCAAGTCGTAGCTGTTTAATTTACCCATGACTAGGGGAGGTATTGGTCTTGGTTTAGTAGTCATGGGCTCGGATGGAGCCGTTTGTGGTTGGGCCGTATTTAAGGGTTCGAAAGAATTCTGAACCTGAGTGACGGTTAGTGGCTCTGTTCGGGGTCGACAGTGTCGTTTGGGCTTCTTGAATCCCTCAGTATTGTCCGTATCGGACTCGGGGCTGACTGGGGAGTCGGAAATGGCATAAGTAATGTCCATTTGTGTGGCAGATGACCTGCGGGAACCTTTACGGGCGGGCATTGTCTTTGTGGGTTCGTGCGATGCACACCCAGTTGGGGGAAAAGTCCCTGAATCACCAATAAGTAATAATAAGTAATAATAAGTAGCACTTATCTTTGTGACGTCACTGCAGATTCCACTCCACTGCTGTAACGGACTTCTAACAGCGTACTTGAGAGTGTTAAACTTTAAAATTTATTTTAAAGTTTTTTCACTTGATATCAAAAACACATGTCTCCTCCACTAAAAAATTATATATATATATATACATATATATATATATATATAAATTGTAACATTCATGATATTTGAGAATAAAGACCAGGAACCCTCACATCTGGTAAGCATTTTCCCTATTGCTCCTAGGAGTGGGGATGAGATAAACGAGCAGTCTTAGCACAACCGTCGAGAAGAACGGACTTAGCAAGCTCCCGAATTGGCGGTTACCATACAGGAAGGGAGGAGAAGAACCAACAGCAGAAAGTAACGTTGATTGGATTACAGAAAGATCATCGATTGGGTGATAATAATATTGTTTTTATTATGGATCCATTAAACGAAATTGAGCTCAAATTCATGTTTGTAATTAGTAGTAATTATCCTAATTTAAAAGGAATTGAATATTTTTTTATACTTTTGTCAATAATCTATGTTAATTATAATTATTTGTTATAACCATTTTATTTGAATATATTTCACAATTCCTAGTTTCTCAATTTATTAATAACTACAACATTAGCCTTGAGATCATGCGATTCAATCGGGATAAATTCCTATGTCAAAGACATAAAAAAATTTTAATTAAAGATCTCATAACGGACCTGCCAAATTAGTTAAGGTAAATTGATCAAATGAAGTAGAAAGAGAAATGGTAAAAAATGAGGTAGGTTTCAATATATATAGCTTACAAAAGTCTTAAAAATAAATACTAATTGTATGTGAAAAGTAATTAGTACAGACGAATTTCAAAAACTGCATAAATATCGTTGGATATTTTGTTTCGTGCTCTTTTCAAGTAGATATAACCTTAGTCTGTTACCTTTTTGTTTCCAAATCCAACTGAGGTTTATCTAAGGAATGTTTTGAGTAGTTTGATCCCGTGGATTTTTAAACGCAATGGCCCGATCTGATTATGCTCAAAATGTTTTAAATTTTGAATCTAATTATGATACCATTCATAACGATAAGTTAAGAATTAGAAAATATCAGAAGGAACACAATAACAAACGTATCACACCATCTTGCGTCATTACCTATTTATTATACCGTGGACGGAGGGATAAATTCTTTATTCATGTACATGTACATGTACATAACATAATTTTCGGGTGTTGGGAGATTTTCACCCGTAGATTAAACTAGGTAGCTTAATTTATTCGAAGGATAGCAAATATTTCAGCGATTTAAGTATGACCCCATGGGTGTAAAAGACATCAATGAATGAACCCCCCCCCCCCCATGCCTTGACTGAGGTGTGGGAGACATGGGCGACACCTGTCTGTCACGCGAGTGGATCCGTGGTAGGGTCTTTCGGGACCGTATTAGTGACCAGGTATTTGTTCGGAAAGGTCCATTATCTGTCCATCGGATACATCTATGAATGGACGGTCACTTCTAGGAACCGGATAAACAAAGTAATAACCTAAGCCTTTGGGCGATTGTATAGCGTCGTGGTTTACTTGTTACTATTTCACGCCGAAAGGTATCCAATTCTGAATAAAATGACGCTGCAAATCCAAGGATTTAGCCATTTTGTTTTTCATTTTTTTCTTCCACCTTTGCCTCTTTCACCATGGAGATCCCTGGAGTCATTCATACTAACCATTCCCGCTGGTCTAAAAGCCAGTACCTACATCTCTACAAAGGTCTTTCCTGTTTCGTCCTATTGATAAGTTCTAGGAATGTCCAATGTTTGACTCTCGGCTTCCTACCTATTGGTTTCATGTCATCTCCCGTTCTATACACATGTCAAAAATATCAAAGTTGTCGACTTAAGATAATTTCAAAGATAAAACCTGAAGTTCGTTTCTTGATATTATGCCTATTACTTCCTATCCAACTACCCATTTCCCTAGCACAGTCATTGCACTGCACCATTCACCCCTATAATCCTCCTCGGAGATTAAAACGGTAGTGGCCTCGTGACCTGCTATAACTAAGTGATAGTGGGAGTCCTGACAATGGCAAGTTTCTCTAATCATGTCCTGAGCGTCTGTGGCACTCGCGCTCTTGGTCAGCCTCCGCTGGCTCTTATCCAGTGACGCGGCTGACGTAGAAGCGTGGGGGACTCCCCAAGACTCCGCTTTTTCCTTCGCATGCGAGGGAGGTGACAACCTTGTGGACTTGGGGGCCTCTGGGCTGTTTGTAAATATTGTATGAATGAGCTAGTGAATGATGAATTGTAAATATGGTATGAATGATAACATTTATCTCAATTACTTATTGCCTAATAAAAAGGCAGATTGTAATTTTATCTTAATAAAAAAAAAAATGGTATAGATTCCTATTACTTTGCATACACGCTTTATTTATTTATGTAGCCTTGATTGCTATTGGTCATGCGTGGTATCATATATAATACAAACCAGATGAGCAAGTTAAGTTATATAAAACCGGACTTATCTGATTTATCACGACTGGCAGAAATATAATGTAGGGAAATTTACTGATTTTCTAACCTTCATTCCAACTACCTTGCACACCTAGTTCTTGGTTAACTATCATTTCCCAGATTCTTAACATTGCTCATAAGACATAGCTCTAGTGTCGACATGACTACATGACTGTGATCATAGTAGTCATGGATTTGATCTTTTGACCATAGGTAATCAATCGTCCCTTTCGAAGCGGGTTCTTCCTGCTACTGTAAGATACTGTAAATTAGTTAGATTAAGGTTAGTATTAGGACAACTTATTCTTGAGTTGAGCCCTATCATTTTCTATGTTCACACGCCATGTATTCTGTACATCAGTATACCATAGAAAAATATAAAATGTAGCTACGCTACAGTAAATTTAATTAGCAAGTATGTAATTTATGTAAAGATTCTACATTGTGGAATCTGTAACTCACTCTGTGTATATTGAATGAAGGGTTTTGAAACAAAGAAACCCTTAGGTACTCCGCTAAAAAATAACGAGCATAAACAAGTAAATAGTACCTACTAAACTTTGAGTCCTTAGTTAAGCATGAAATTAAGTTTGAGTGATGCCTATGTTATGGATCGGCTTGACTGTAAGGACGCATAGCTCAAGAAGAGTCGAAACTATCCACATCTCAGTCCATTTCATGTAAAGATCATAAAAAAATACTATAATACATTTAATGTCGGAACGTGGTGCATAAAAAGTATGACATTTTTTTTTTTCATGAACCTAAGGCAATTCCCAACAAATGCATCCACTCAATGTTATCTATTTTCACAGGCCATTTTTTGTTTCCATGTATCCAGTCAGCAGTGTCTTTTTTAAAGCAAAAAATGACAAAGCCCATACGCAGACAGTCGAATATACAACATAGCCGCATTGGGACCGATGGACGTGTTTGCAGAGGGCGGAAGCAGGCCATTGAAGAGAACCGAGGCACCCTAAACACTGTGATCAGGGCTTCAGTGCTGGCTGCTAAAATTGAGGGTACTACAACTCAACCACTATCATTAAACACTTTCTAACCACACTCCGTCACATCGGCTCGATATCTTCATTCGCTTCGTGTCCTTTTATTTAGCGCTTCTGCCCGGGCACCACTTCGGGTGTGGTCTTCTGTGAGTTGCCGCTCATTTCAGGATACAACAAATGCTTACTAGATATAAGTTTTTATTGGCTATCTCAAACAAAGTATAAATATTTGAAAGATTACATTTACAGTATTTATTAGTCAATACCAAAAATAAAAAAAACGATTTTTGAGGGATTTCAACATACGAGTAAATTATACGGAAGTCACAAACACCAAACTACAAACTTAGGCTTAGTATTAATTACTTAACGGCCACGGCGGGTTCAAGAGTTGCTTAGACTAATGCAAACTTACTTTAATTTCTAACAACCGCTTTGAACAGATCTATATTATACGATCGAATATTTACTAAATAAATAGATGATCCTCTAAAAGCAGAATACAAATATGAGGTCATTACTATAAAAGTTCTACATGGAGTTTCGATTCGACATCCACGAAAAGTTCGAGGTCCCCACCATCACCGAAGCCATCCAAAGAAGACACATCAAGTTCTTTGACTCGATGAAACATAGCCAAAACCCTCTATTCCGAGACATGCCACCCCCACCGCTACCGGCATGATGGCAACTCTCAAGATCTAGTAAAGCAGACCAAATGGTGGACATCACGGCGCTTGGCCCACCAACAACAAGCCTATATCGGACATCCAACACTGCTATCCGACTAAATAAGACTGCACTACATGCCTAGAGGGACTCTAGGCCCAGCCATCAGTGGACTCTCACCACTGTACTGCTACTATCAACCTCTACCGAGGCTTGCCACACTCCTTAATTCCCTCACACCACCTTCAAGCAGGTGCTCCTGGTACAAGGATCCACTCAACCCAAATATTCCTTTATTTTCCGCTCATCCTTAATCTTATAATTAGAGAGCTAAGAAAACAAAAAAAACAATCAGTGACAGACTGGGCATCTTAAACAACTCCAAAAGGGGAAAAAACCTTGCCAAAATCATATAGTATAGGAGGGCAAGAGAACTCACCAGCTTTCTCAATGCACTACCTGGGTATAAAAATGGATAGGTATCTCCATTTCTCTACTGATTTTAAATAAATAGATATTATAATAATAATAATTTATATTTATGGTGATTTATAAATGTGTCTTCCGGCCAGCTCTGCTGTACAGCGTCCCACTATTTACCCACTTGACTGGCAATACAGCCAGAAGTCTCCAACATTTCCAGAATGGGATCATGCGAAGAGTGGTCCGACATACCTCTCTCGAGAGGTTGAAGAACCCTGACCTGCACCCGTTGCTTGGTGCGCTGTTGGTGGGTGAGTTCATCCGCAGGAGACACATCAAGTTTTTTGACTCGTTGCAGCATCTAACCAACCCAGTGTTTAACACTATGACCCCACCACCCCTTCCCCTAGTTTCAAGTTTGATCAAAATCCTGAGGATCTATAATTGTATATAATTATCTGTAAATGTAAAGGCGCTATGAAGGAAAAAAAATAATAATTATTACCAATCATTTTTCAAACCTACTTTCGTTTCTTGTTAGTGAATTTGAAGCAAACCTAACGACTCTCGTTTTTCAATCCAAGCCGAACTCTAACAAACATTTCTACTCGAATCATTACTTTGCACAAGGGGAAGGGGAGAGAAAGGTTGAACATGTGAGGAAGTAATATCCACATTGGCTTATTCACCGACATCAACTAATAGAGCCATTTTGACACGATGAGGAGTTATAGTGATGCTGCTATGCTACAAGATCGAAAATTTAACACCAAATAATATTGGATTTAGGGCATTATACTACAAGTAGTTAACACGGTCGTGGCTATAATCGGAGGGCTGGCTCCCCTAAACTGGGTACTTAATAATGAGAGCCCATCTGAATATGTTAATGACAACATATGCTCCACTCCTGTATATGATTGATAATTATTTAAATCACCGCCGGACGGAATATGGTAAGATTCAGCCCGTACCTTTGGTAATGTGTGGTGCCGTTAGCCTTCGACATAAATCTGTTCCACCTTCAGCGTCCGGACTTGTTCTACATTATTTATGCATCAGGCTAATTGACGTGAGAAGAGGAGGGGGGGCTCCCAGTGACAAATACATCCACGAAACTCTTATTTATATAACGGCTATGTAATTGTCCTCTGGGTATTTATACGTCCGGGAATCCGAGTGTAGTTTTATAAAATGTCATAATTAAAGAACTTCAGCCGTTATTCTAATGTTGAGCAACGAACATGCTACCAGGTTGCGCGTTGGTGTATGTGTCAGTTTTGATTAGTGTAAATATGTTGCAGTTAACCACCTGTTAGTGTCCGTGCGATAAGGAAAAATTCAAGTCAAGTCTATTGAGTTAAATTTATTTTTAGCGCCATCGGAGCAAAAAAGTACAACTGAAAAATGGATCCAGAAAATGGATCCTTTCAAAAAAACATCACTTCTAGTTGAAGTTATAAACGTTATCGTGTTTAGTGTGTGACTTTTTCTAATTATATCTTAGAGAAACCAAATCGTAAAAAAACTGTTGATATCAATTTACAACTGCATACAGAAAACTTAGAATGAGATGATGAATAGTTACAAGTGGGTTGAATGGCATGGGTAAATCCAATGAAAGATTATATTGATACCAATTAATTTAAATTAATAAATCACTACTTCTGTAGGGCCCCTTGTCTTCGGAGTCGTCGAGAGGTTTCAGGTAAGAATTATGTTCCTTATCAAATTATGAACACAGTCAAGTTATATACAGTTTTTAATGGAATCGTCTATACATAGTCATGGAATAACTATGCACGCATACTCTAGGCTGTGTATAAGATTATATTTATAATGTTAGATTAGTTGAAGTAGTTTTGATTGGAATCTTTCTTAGGTTTGATTTTTGGTTTTCCAATAAATCTGTGGTCCATGTAAGTGTATATTTTTAGTTGTCCCTGTGATATTCTGTTAATTAATTGGTATACCAATGTTCAAAAAAACATGCATTTTGAATACGCATTAATCAAAGACGCTTATTTTGTTAAATGGTGATGACTATAGGTTTTTATTCTGCGTAATAAGAAATGGGTCCTCCATGTGAGATTTCAGTCCTCTATCTTAAAGAGGGGACACCCAAAAAATACCTCACTCAAACCCCCCAAAACTACCTTATGATTATCTGATAGATGATATATGAATGTAGCAAACGCTCATATTGTTGGCTGAGGTTGAAAGTTATGAGCAAGTGGGGAGTCTCATGATACGCACATGGTTACCATGACAATACCTGACTTGATTAAAGGAGACCCATAATTTAGTTATTTGGGGGGGGGTTTAGAGGAGCATGGATTTCCACTTTATCGGTCGCTGCCCTAACACACTCAGCAAATATGATTTCTGTTTACAGCCCCTAATTCTATTTCGTTCCATTTTCAGGGACCATTTATGCCCGGCCGTATTGTACAGAACGGGTGCGTCAGTACACCTTAACAGTGAACGGAAGTGATGAGTCATTTTGTGTTTTGAACGAATCTATAGTAAAGTGCATGATTCAGTTCATTAAAACATTCCTCGGCCGGTTTGCGAACTGCTCGTGTCGTTGTTAAACGGACGACTTATTTGGGTGACTCATATTGTACAGCTGTTAAAGTTGTTGAGCAGCTATTTCTCGATGATAAAACCCTCTCTCGGCCTACAATATCTTCATTTACTGCCCGAAAGTATCCCGCTGCCTTATGCCTAATGCACTTTGCTCAATCGCCGGTTCCTGTCTTAAAAAGAGACACGTCACGAAGTTGAATGTTGTTAACTCAGCACGTGGAGGTGAAGGCTACTAACCTCCCTTTTAAGATAGTAGCTGGACAGGGAGGTAAACCGTTCTATCATCGAAAAGGAAGGGACTTTATTTTGCTTTATCGGTCAGTCTCTCTTTATTTTTATACGATCGTGAAATTTTAATATTCAAAACAGCCCACGTCTGAATAGTTGTCGGTAGCCTCTGTTATTTCTAAGCAGCATTTGCCTAGACAAATTAAGCTTTAAAAAGATTAAACGCTATGAAAACCTAGGCTATTGATAAGAGTCTAGTTTCATACTCAGACCCTGTGTCGACATTCCTGCTTTTTGACCACTTTTCAAAAACTTGGGATCTGGTCCTCTTCTGGAAAACTCACATTTCCCAAATTTGAGGAGGGTCAATAGCTACACTTAAACTATTCAATTGTTCTCCCCTAGTCTACTCTTGTACTCCTGGTATCCCCCCTTATTTTCCCTCACTTCAACTATGGTTGTGTGGTGTAGGGGGGTCTCTCATCGGGACTTGGAGGCATGTTGAAGGGACAGGTCTGCGGTACTCCGCGGTGTTGCTCTGTGCATCACATCTCTACGCCGAGTTAAGCTGGTTCTTCTCCTCTCTCCGTAGACAGTACTTTATTTTCATAACTTTTTCAAATTATTCAGTCTTATAAAACCTTCCTTATATTTAAAAACTCCTACAGTTGAGATCCTAGGTATTTCTGACTTTAACACCCCTGGAATTATTTTCCTTTTAACATCAGCCATGCTTTATCCTTATGTTTATTATGCCGGTTTCTCAAACAAAGCCTTTTTCTACACGTTTATACATTCACAACAATGAACTCATAGTTTCTTTTAACGCTACCGTCTTTGACGAGAACTCAACGATAAAGATGCATGCCAGTAAATACATTAAGTTTAAAAGAGTAATAAATAACAATATGATGAATACTCCAGCAATGTGTGATAATTATTATTTCATAGTCCCCTAGGTCATGCGTTCACTGTCTGTAACAGTTTCAAGTGTTCAGTTGAATGCTGTCAGCTCGACAGCCCCCTGTACCGCTGTGATTGATATTAACTGTTAACCTCAGCCGTGACGTAACGTTGGGCTTGGCGCTAATCCACTATTTTCACCACGGTCATGTTGGCCAATCAACTGGCTCCCTTGACCACTGAAGTCAATCTTCATAATAATACTTCAATCCTCCCTTCTAATATCCGCGCCGGCTCGTTAGTTTTTGTCTTCCGCCCGCCGCAAGCGACCCCTAGGCCGCGTAGGCAGGCAGATTGTCTATCTCTAATTACCTCAGCCCCTATTTACATATGTTTACATTTCGTTTAGTTAATTCCGATATCTATCTTCTTTCATTGTCATTCCAAAAAGGAGCTTTCTCTATCATCCCCACTATCAACTATTGCTCAGCTCACATTTCACATTCATATTCATACAGACATATTTATTAGTTTATGAATGAAAAATTTTGGTCTGGTGTTATCAGCTGTAATAATTTATTTATTTATTTATCGATGATGTCTGATCTTTAATCCTGACGTACCAAACTACCTCAGAAGCAACAAGCTTGTAAATAAACATCAATTTGTATACCATAGCTATCTAAACTTAGTAAAGAGTGGAAGTCAATAAATTAAATCAACAGTTGCCTGTTGTTTGTTATTTTTAATTGTTTTATTTTAAATAACAATAAATTTGTGAATATCAATAAATGTCAATGGGTATTAATAATAACGAAAAATATAAAATTAATAAATAAAGCCGGATTAAAACAAACGAATAAATAAATAGGGTTTATAAAACATGCTCACTTTCAAAAATCTCACATCTCTGAATTTTATAAAATTGTGCTGTTAAAGTTGAAGAATTAGTTACGATCTGGAACAGGTTTAGATAAAATTAACTTTTCTTTCATTTTAATTGTTGTATACAATAAAGGCATCTAGATTAAACAATCGGTATGATTGTTGATACATTACTTTTCCCCCTCCATTATGAAAGAAATTAATTTAAACATTTTAAAAAAACGATTTAAATGAATTTTTTTAATTATAGTCCATTAAAGTCCTAATACATATTAGTAATCAGGGCCTTGAGATTTTTAAATTGATACCCTAATCAATTCGATTGCAAAATATTTATTTATTTTTTAATACAAGTAATTGATTAATTAACGACCCTTCATTATTTTGCATAAGGCTGCTTTTATTTTTAGCATCTCTAAAGCATCGTTTAAAACTTCCATGCAGAATATCTGAATAAGTATATTTCATTAGTTTACTTGTTTTGTATTATGTTTTATTTCTTAATCATTTAATGAAGGATCTTATGTGTGGACAAAAAACTCAACTCAACAGTTTGTCAATGTCCGATTATGTAATGTTTATTTTGTTACATGTTTATTGCACTATGTTTAGAATGTAATTATTATTGCACACTTATAACAATGATCGTTATATAATGGAGTGAATCATAAAAAATGACCGGTTTCGTTTTCTTAGAAATTGTAATCCATTAATCGGGTTTATTTATTTTTCAAATCCAATTAATTTTGAAATCATTTTAATTCCTAAACTATAATACATTAATTTGTAAATTAAATGACCTTCAGTTGCTTCTTAGCATTCGATTAAACAACATGACACTAAAATTTTAAATATTGGTAATATTACCAAGAGTGTTTCCCAATGAGTTGACCAATGAGCAGGTTCGACGTCAAGTAAAAATTTGTCAACAACTTTTAAAAACCACAAATGACCATCGTTTCATTAAAATAATTATTACTTACCTAGGGGAAACCTGAAGACCAAGATACAATTGTTAGACTGCAATCAGCCTGATGTCCCAGTAGCTAATCAAGGGAAATTCGAAAAAAAGACAATGTTCTCATTTCAAGAATTCTCATTAAATTCATTCCAGAAAGTCAAACCATTGATTCAGAACTTTATAACGATCAGTTACAAAGAACGTATGACGTTGTGACCCAGTATTAACAGAAATCGAGTTTTATTTCAAAACGACAACGCCCAGTTATTTAATGGTAAGAATATTGTAATGCTAATAGTGGAAGCTAGTGTATACCTGCCTCGTGACTTCATGGAAGTCATTGATATTTTTAAGTAAGCGACCGCATCCTTCCTAGGTCTAGCTCCCTATTCCCGGAACAACCCTACCCTTCCCTTATACATATGTGTCTCAGCTTTAGTCCCAGACTACCCTCGATCCTAAACCTCCGACCCAGTAGGTAATATGATAATTCCTTTATTGTGCTAAAATTACAATCTGCCTTGCTAGGCAATAAGTAATTAAGATATACTATCATTCATACCATATTTACAATTCATCATTCACTCGTACCAGTAGGTAGTAACATAACTCTTAATATCTGTATATATACCAGTGTTTTGATTGTGATTCATAATAAAGTTTTTTAAAAGACTCCTCTACAAGATTATTTAACTGCCCAACCACACACTTTTTATTACACGAAAAAAAAATTTTAGAACTGAACTTCTCCTTCACCCTGCTTACAGCCCGGACTTTAAAATGGACAATGACTCAACATCTTCGAGGAAAAACGTTCAATTCTCTGTACGATGTTCAAAATGAAGTGGTAGAATTCTTGTATTCAAAACCCAAAGAATTGTATTGTGAAGGAATCCGACAGCAGAGATGGCAACAAACCAACGGTATATACTTAGAATATTTAAAAAAAAATGTGTTAAAATTGAATTATTTTTAAATTAGCAAACAAAATTGTCATTTTTTACGACTTATTATATTGATGTATGTCAAAAAATGGATTGAAAATTATTTCGTGGTCGGGAGTAAGGCTTAAAAATCAGTTCGTATTCGGTTCTTGATAAGGTTGTTGATGCTCTTTATGTGCAAAATGCGTCTCAGAGGTGACAAGCGATGAGCAAGGAGTAAAGATCGTGGAGATAACGACTTTTCCTTCCTCTTTTGTCACAGACAGTCATTAGTAAGTGACTGGTATAAAGTGAGTCAAGCGGTATCAAACTGCTTTGGAATGGTATACAAACAGTATAAAACAGATCTCATAACGGAAATACTACGAGTCAGTAAAGACCTTCAAGCCGAGTGTTCAAGCGATGAATCCAAGCCGTCCAGTCATCGGAAGTACCAACAGGATCTCCGTATGGAAATTAAAGAAAGCATCATGACAGCTCGACCTCAATGACGTCAAATTATAAGAAATCGGCTTACATTTACCAAACGTAGCAGCCTTTTGAGAAACAAAACTTATTTTAAAACTTACACCTACCCAAATTATAAATAAAAGTTTTGGTAAACAAATAAAACGCCAAAAGCTGGATTGATACATATAATATGAATCTGTCATTGATTACATACTACTACTGTGATATTGAAATACATGTTTTCAATCACAATGCCAACCACTAACCTGAGCCTGTCCATTGCCATCAGGAATATTATTAATATCAGACGAAAACATTATTTTAATCTCGTTATTAATATTTCTTATTAAATATTAGATTGGACCTGTCGCCATTTAAATAGGTTTTCAGCATGTTTCAATAGAAAGAAATAAAAAAATTCTTCGTTATTTTTTTTTTTTTTTATCATTCTTGTATTTACTTACAATTTGGCTTGTAAAAGATTATGATACTTGTAGTGAAGCCGTTATAAATAACTATAATTTTGGTTAGCTGTTATAAATAACAGTGTGTTACGACACCTGGCATGTGTTCAGAAGGTTTCAGTTTTGAGTGTATACGTACTGTTTGCAATATCTATGTCTCATGTATTGTGTAGATAAATTATGTCGCGTTATTCAATTACATATGAAAATGTGTAACAATATAACAATAGTAACAATATAATTCCGACCGATTTTTACCTTATACTTCGGTTCATGCCCCCTATTTGTGGTAGGGAGGTGGTAACCTTATGTACAACAAGGTAGTATAACTTTTTAGATTGATCATTTTTATCTTCAAATAAATTAAAATTTCCTAAACTGTTAAAAACCAAAACTCTTCTGTACAGTGAATAACTTCCTTCACCTGGTTTTTATAATTTAAAACCTGAAGGTATCAAAAATATGAATTTTTTTTTTTAATGTTAACTTGTGTTATTTTTGCTAAATTTCTAGCAAATACATACTTCAAATGCCACTGAAGTATTTTCTAATCAATTTTAAAGTATCAGTTTTAAAATCGCTAATTTTATCGAAAATCGAAACAGTTTTTTCCCTTGAAGGGAAACTTGCCAAACTAAAATCAGATGCGTGGTTCTGTCAGAAAGGGCCAATAACCCAAACATTTTATTAAGATACTATTCAGTAGTGATAATATAATATTTCGACTTTATACTTACATTGGGGGGTTCATACCCCTTATTTGTGGTAGGGAGATATGTGGAAACCTTATGCATTGGAGAGCTTCATAATTCATGTTAATATTACAATGGTGAGAGGAAATCTCATTATCCATTGTTAAGAATTGTATGTTAACCAAGGGTAACAACAATTTTTGTTCTACTGTATTAAACAAAAGTCTCTTGAGCAGGACCGTCAGATTTAAAGTACAGGGATATAATATTTGCTATAAAACGTGGTATGGGTGTTTCTTTCAGTTTTAATACAAAAAAAAAACATATAAAACATTATACAAAATCACAATTTAAACAGCACTATATAAGAACAAAAAAGGGTTTTAAAACCATAGCGCACGAATCATAAAATTCGCCTGGGCCCTAGACTATAATAGCTGGGCCGATAATGTCAAACGGCCGATCGTAAAAGACCAAAAACAAACAAGCGGGCAGTAAAGGGCCCCATAAAGCTAAATCCTACGATTTTTCTCTGCCACTATTCTCAAAACGTTCACGACAATGGGAGAGAGAGGGGGGGGCGTGATTTTCAGCCTGCCAGTCGCTATTTCCTAACAGAGCGACCTAATGACATATTGGGACCAGTCCAAAGTGATTGGACTTGAAGGTCCAATAATGGCCACTGAGGGGAGAGGCTCTACTTCCAACCAAGTAGCGATTCGATTTTTGTCTAACTTTGGTCAAATAGATCTGAAATTTCTAAGGAATATTCCGCAGCATCTCGAAATCTGCTGATTAGCTTTGTTGAAAGGATTGTTGAGAAGGATTAGGATTGTTGAAGAATGCACAAAATTAAACATGAAAAAAATCTAAGCAGTTTCGACAACTTGTATGTTACCTCAGGTCTCAGCTCAGAAAATATAATTGAGTATAAGATTTGTTTAGACATCGGAAAAAGAGTTTTTTAGTTTTCTTTAGATTTTTGACTTTTAACCTTTGGACCTGATATGTGTCCGGCTGAGGAGGAGGTTGGTTTCATCTGTTGTAGACACTTAGCGAACTTCCCCCTCCTCACACGTACCTGATGCATACATACAAGGAACGCTGAAACGTTGTCCATTAATAAATTAAAGCCTAACAACTCTTTTTCATCAACCTAAGCTCATCTCCCAACAACTCCTCTAACCGTTTATAAACTCGCGGTTAGAAATGAACTGTCATTATTATAATATAAAAAAGTCATTAAAACTGTCATTAAAATCGTTATAGATAGTTTATTTACAAGCCCTCCCTTTGCTGAAAATAAAACCATCTCCATGCCTAATAAGATTAATAATAAATTAAGCTAAAATAAATATTTTTCTATCATATTGAGTAGGGCATCAAGTTTCCAATACCGACATCTGACAATTGTGACTCTAGTTGATCTATGATGTCAACAGTAAAAATCTTTCAATCGATCTTTTACTTTAAAGGTACTTTTTACCAAAGGCCATGTAACTCTGAATATGTTTTTATGAAGAAAATATTATGTCGATACGTCGTCCATTAATTTGATGAAACTCAAATAAATCACCGAAACTGCAAATAAAATTCAGATTCCGGAGAAAGGGGGGCTAAGAATTTCCCTCCTAACACCCTGCGAAGTGTTAACACTGGGAGCTTCCCATACAGAACTGATGGCGTCGAGGAAGCCGAAAAAATGAAAATTACTGACTGTATATTAGAAGTTCAGCTGCGTTTGAAGTGGAGGAATTATCTCCTGTCTCTTCTTTAGCAATGATCTCGTTCACCATCGGTAAAGAAGGAAGGCGACGGCGGAGTTGGGAAGAGAAACAGAAGCGATGACTGGCGGCGAGTGAACCTGGCATAATGCAAGTGAACGACCTCAAATATTCCGAACCCCCCTTCTGAAATAATCTGCATCAATCCTCATCAAGCAGACCAAAAAGTCGTTATGGACATTTAATTGTCATTGTACATGAGCTGTCATTAACTGGCTAGCCTAATAACAAAACTTGTACCTGTTTTTTAGCTCACCTCCTTACACATGTCAACTCTGCCTTAAATATACGTTTATTTTGAGTTATCTCTCACTCTGGACTTTCTGCTGTATTTAACACAGATTGCTTAACTCCCGCTTTCAGACCTTTAAAACCATTATGTTTGGTACTCGAATTCCTTCACCATCATTTTACCGGTCGGGCTGGAGAGCAGAAAACTCCACGTAATCCAGACGTAAGCCGATCTCCCAAAAAACTCGTATACTCATTTATGACACGGCAAGTAATGAAGTTTCGATAAACATGTTTTTGAAACCGTAACAAACACCTTAATTGTGTCATATACTTGGGTTGAAATATGAATTTAGTAATTAGCTGCGTGGGACAAGTACAGGTGGAGCACTCAAATGAAACAGAGAGTCTAATAAATATCACGACATGGAAAATATAATGTGATCGATCAACAAATTAAAATCAACTATCCCTTAAAAACTCCTCAATGACTTATCAACATTAAAAAAAAAAAAAAAAGATTTAAATTTGTTTCGAGGACAGGAATAAATTACTAAGGAGGCCAACCAACTATAAGAATATATGTTTATATTTATTGAAAAATCAAGTTTAGAAATTAAATTCATGGCTCATAAATAGCCGTTTGGGAACTATCTAGGAATGATATATCGGTGAGCTACCAGAGGAGAGCCCGTATGCAAATGGCCGCTGCTGGGCCGCGCACTCCCAAATTGGAAACTTTTTATCCTCTCCGGAATTTCTGTCTGGGGAAATTTCCCTTTGCCGAGGAGTCGTAAACATGGGGTTTGATAGCGAACTGCTTGTCGGCCGTTAAGGACTATCCTCCGATCGTGTCATCGCCGGTCAGGGTAATCCTGGAACAGAGGCGGTCCTCCAAAGGCCATCCCGCCGTTAACCTTCCAGAAATAATAGCGGGATTTCATTTCAATTTGGAACGGCGGATTACTCTTGTCAAAGCTTATTTATGAAGGGCAACAGTGTAAGTCTCTTATACGCGGTTAAACTTCCCTGTGAGCGTCTTTTCGGATGTCGGAGGTAATAAGATATAACAGGGAAATATCACAAAAGTACAAAATAGAAATAAAAAATATTCCGGGATCAAGTCCCCCATGAAATAAGTACAGGAAACGAATTCACAGTAGCACAGTCATTGCACTGCGCCACTCATCCCTATAATCCTCCTCGGAGACTGAAACGGCAGAGGCCTCGTGACCTGCTATAAACGCGTGACAGCGGGGGTCCTGGCAATGGCCAGTTACTCCAATCATGCCCTGAGCGTCTGTGGCTCTCGCGCTCTTGGTCAGCCTCCACTGGCTAGTATCCGGTGACGCGGCTGACGGAGGAGCGTGGGGGACTTCCCAAGACTCCGCTTTCTCTTCGCATGTGGATTTGGGAGGTCTCTGGGCTGTCTGTAAATATTGTATGAATGAGTGAGTGATTGATGAATTGTAAATATGGTATGAATGAAAGCGTTTATCGCAATTACTGATTGCCTTATAAAAGGCAGATTGTAATTATAGCCCAATAAAGAGTATAGTATCACCGTAAAAAAAAAAAAAAAAAAATTATAAAAAAAAAATTAAAGATTGTACAGTGAATTAAGTTGATAGATCGATCGCTATATACAAAAAAATATGACGGTCACAATAATGTATTAGTTGTAACAGTAAATGAAAAACTTTCAATGATAACATAATATTCCATGTGTTAGCTCCATTTAATTATCATCCCCTCGCCCTTTTCCATTCCCGCACGTAACCAAAATCATTTCCCCTCTAATGTGTTTATTCCCTAATGGAAAACATTTGTTTTAAAAGCCTCCGTTCAAGAAATGTGAATGCACATATGGTGTGGGCGTAATATATTTATGAATATATTAAACTTTCAATTAATACATAAAACATAACATAAGAGACAAAAACAAAATCAAGGAAGGTGCCAGCGAAACCTCTGGTATTTTTCTTTCCGTTCTGAAATTTTGCATACATTACTTTACAGTTATTCTTCCTCGCTGTACTCCTTTACGTAATAAATAGTAAATATATTACGCCCACACCGCATGTGCATACACATTTCACGAATGCAGAATTTTAAAACAAATGTTTTCCATTAGGGAATAAACACATTAGAATGGGAATGATTTTGGTTATGTGCGGGAATGGAAAAAGGCGAGGGAATCATATTGAAAATAAAGAAATTAAAATTGATGTGAAAAAAAATTGTCTTTGCAAGGTAATTTGTAACATCATTTTTGGATAAATACAATGTAATGTGATTACGGCTGACGCTAAAGAAGCTTTCAACAATTTAATGGCAGCATATTGTTCAAAAGTGTTGCCTTCATGGGAAAGAGAAAAGATTCATGGGGAAGAAGAGGTGAGGGAATGAGAAATTTTTTTTTTTTTAAATTGTTTATAAAGTATACTGAAATCAGATCTGTACCTTACTATTACAGATCTTCAGGTGACTCTAGAATAAATGTTTATTCGCTGAAAGACACAAAAAAGTAATTTGATTGCCTATACGTATACGCTAGTATTTATTTATTTGATTGCCTATATGTATACGCTAGTATTTATTTATTTGATTGCCTATACGTATACGCTAGTATTTATTTATTTGATTGCCTATACGTATACGCTAGTATTTATTTATTTGATTGCCTATACGTATACGCTAGTATTTATTTATTTGATTGCCTATATGTATACGCTAGTATTTATTTATTTGATTGCCTATATGTATACGCTAGTATTTATTTATTTGATTGCCTATACGTATACGCTAGTATTTATTTATTTGATTGCCTATACGTATACGCTAGTATTTATTTATTTGATTGCCTATACGTATACGCTAGTATTTATTTATTTGATTGCCTATACGTATACGCTAGTATTTATTTATTTGATTGCCTATATGTATACGCTAGTATTTATTTATTTGATTGCCTATACGTATACGCTAGTATTTATTTATTTGATTGCCTATACGTATACGCTAGTATTTATTATTTGCCTTTTAGCTAGGGAATGAAACTATGGAGCCACATCAAAAAGCTTGAAAATAGTTGGCAACTCTAGAACCCACTGAGCATGTTCGGAAATGCATGCCCCCTCCTTACTTTAGATGCAGCAACATCTATGACCATATTTTAGTCCTCATTTGATTTTTAAGTCCCCGCTAGAACTCAAATTACTACCTGGTGAGGAAATGATACAAAACTCTGGTACACGCTTTTAATATGCTCCCCACCGTTTTACTATACGATCTATATTCTTCTAGATTGAAGAATTTTGGAATCTTCTTATTTGGAACCTTACCTTATCACCCCTCAAAATATTGAAGCCAAAAAATTATCCATAGCGATTTAGTAATTTTTTTTTAATTCACAAAATATGGGTTAGGACAGAGTGAGAGAATGAAAAATTTAATGTTTAAATTTTTTTATATTCGAATCTCTATAGTGACGTCATTTTTAGTTGTTGACAATTACTCTACTAATAATACCTTTATTAATAAAAAAAATGTCGGACATATGCCATTGCTAGAAAATCCATAAAGGAGAGACGACAAGTTTCACCCTTTCCAGGAGAAGAATGTTCCATATTAAAAAACTTTGTTCTGGGACATTGTCCCCTAGAATAACAAAAAGGAAGAAAATTGGAGCGCCAAGCTGACGAAAAAAAAAATAAAAAATACATTACACAGATTTGATGAGCTTATATGTATAATATGCATTTTGTATGACACAGCGTTTTTCTGGATAGTAAGGAGGTATTAGAATATGAAAGTGTAGCGACCGCTACCTACATAAGATAAATCACCCTATACATGTATTGAAACCTACCTCATTTTCTACCATTTTATTTTCTAATTTATTATATCAATTGACCTTAACTAATTTGGTAGGTCCGTCATGAGATCTTTAATTCAACTTGTTTTTATGTCTTCGACATAGGAAATTATCCCGATTGAATCGCCCGATCTCAAGGCTAATGTTATAGTTATTAATAAATTGAGAAACTGGGAATTGTGAAATATATACAAGTAAAATGGTTATAACAAATACTTATAATTATAAATAGTGCTGACAAAAATTATAAAAAAAAATATTCATTTCCTTTTGAACAAGGATAGTTACTACTAATTAATTATATAAAAAAAATGAAAATTGAGCTCAATCTCTTTTTAATGGATCCATAATAATAAAAAAAACAATATCTATATCACCCAATCGATGATCTCCGTTTAATCCAATCAACGTTACTGTTGATCTCCTCTTCTTCTTCTTCTTCTTCTTCTTCTTCTCCTCTTCTTCTGTTGGATACCGCCAAGTCGGGGTCTTGCTCTTGTTCGCCCTCTGGCTGTTAGGCTAAGACTGACTTTATCTCATCCCCACTCCTAAGAGCATAAGAGCTGATGCTGGACAAAGTGGGAGGGTGGCTGGTCATGATATTCTCAAACATCATGAATGTTACAGTATATATATTGTAAATTAGTTATAATATGTTGTAAATTAATTTAAACATATGTAAATAACATTACCAAACCATTCGACATAGCAGTGTAAATATTGTAAACAATAAAATACGCTGCTGCAAAAAACTAGTCAGAGGCCCTGGAAGGGAAAAGCAGGTAGCAAGCGACCCAGGCCTCAGAGGCTGACTGCCTAGAAACAAAGCGTCACCGCAACCCTGCGGTATGGTTGGTCAGAATAACGCCTCAGATCATTGGCTACTGCCAGCAACCACTAGAAGTAGGGCCGGGTTTTGGCCTGTATATCATTTTAACAACGGCTCTCTGACTGGTGGACCTGCAGCTGCACTGATGTTTCAAGACTTGGCCTTCTCATTTATGAAAACCTCTGGACCTTTCTTCCTAACCTCGCTATATTTTAGTCCGGACTTGTCAGACCCCACACTTTCCTAGTGGGATTCTCTGCCTTCGTCTCGCTAAAACTAGCAGCTCCTTGGGAGAGACCTCTCCCTCGCGGACAACGGTTGCCGTGGCCCTACAGACTTTACCTAGTAGTGTCTCCCACGGCAATTCAGTCTGCCTCTCTCCGGTTCACACTCGCCTTTGGGATCCGGACGGATTTCGCCTACCCTCAAATACCGAGTATTCGTGGTCATTCCAAGACCACATAAACTACCTACAATACCTACCCTATACCTCTTCTCCTGAACATAGTACATTGTCGGACATATACCTATCAAATATTGAGTCAGATAGTAAAGTAGTAAGACCCGTCATGAAGGAATTGTCCAGGTCATAGCCTAATCAACCCTCACTTCGTCACTAGGGCTAGGGTAACTAGGTACCCCCCTCGTGACGACCCGACAGAAAGTTTGTAAGGAAAGTTCCATAATGCTTACATTACATATTGTGAGTTTGTTTATGTATATACCCGTGCATCATGATTACAGTCTAGAGAACAACACATCAGAAATCAGCATCGAAATATTAAAGTGTAATAGCTGGTTAGAGGTTGTTCTTCAATGAATGAATACCAGCTATGTCCGCCAAGAGAAGGTTTTAATTTGCAGCAAAGTACTTTTGGAAATTAAATTATTATACTTAGTGGTTATAGCATAGTAAAATATATAATTTACAAAAATATATAGTCATATTTATGCACTTCAAGTTAGTGAAATATTTATTTTATAATGCAATCTTTCTCATGCGTCACAAGCAGCAAAAATGCCTCTTTTATCGTCGACATTTTTAATACATCTTCCATTCCCAAAGTCTTTCTATACCTTTTTATTTAAAACGGGCTATCACCCTTTGATCCGGAGGCATTAAAATTTACTTAAGATAGTAGATAATAGACGAAAATCAGTCTGTCATCTGATTTAAAAATGAATGAGACGGCGCATTGTCAAGTATGACATCCATGGGCATATAGCACGAATTTATCGAGTAGCCAATACTTGAATACTCTTTGATTCCAAAACTAGCCGGATAGTCAAGTATCACAATAGTCGAGGTTGTACTGTACATTTAGTGCAATATTCTCATAGTTTCTTAGGGCTTCGTGGGGTGGTTCAGAATACTGCATTTTGTTCTGATGGCCATATACGAGTACAATATGCATTTTGATCAGTCAACGTGTTTTAATCGGATTGAGTGACAGGTCAATGTTGTGTGTCCAATGCGTAATCTGCTAAGGGCTGTATCTTTTTTTCTTTATCTCATTTTAAAAAGTTTTAGCCTTGCGCCAGTATGAAGTATGAATATCATTTATTGGTGTATGGATCAATACCTTTCAATAATTTTCGAACATCGCATTCTCTAATGCTTTTATGGCACATACTGTACCTACGTCTATAACACGTTTGTTATGGTATGTTTAGACTTAGTTTCTAGGTATAGTATCACTGCATTGTTTTCTCCTTCGGCTATATACATATAATAAATGATCATACTCAAGAATGCTTGTTTATATAAATATATAAACAAGCATTCATGAGTACAGTGGATTGATAGGCATGAAAAAACGGACGTTCCGTACCTGTTTCCAAGTTAATTCTTTGTGCTTGGTAAAAAATTTATGATTTAATATATAATACAACAAATCTCAAGGTATCTAAAATTAGACGTGTTTGTTCTCCTTTTACAACCAGAAGTGCAGCTGAGGAAAATACTTGAAAAACACCAGAAGAAAAAAAAATTGAGATAAAATTTTTATGCTTGTATGTCGTAGAATAAATCAAAGACGTGAGTACAAGGTAAGATGGTGTCCCTGAAATAGAGATAGCTAAAAACGGAAGGTTCCCGATGTCTTAGTCTCCTATCTAATCTGTTAGGATCTGGAATTGGCCAGCAGGAGCCTGATGGGTGCATACCTGCGCAGTTGCGATAAAGCCCGTGTACGGATGGCGCATTAGCATGGCGACTGTACCTCTTCAGACAACCAACAGGGTGGTTTCAGGATTCCTTACAGCCCAAGTCAGCTGTACTCCGTCAACTTTTATATTTTAATAGATGTAGTGTACGGCACGGTTAATGGTTTGCTTGCGGCTGCGAACATGATTTTAGTGAAAGAATGAAAAAAAAATCTTCTGCAACTTTGTCCCATAAGAATAACATAAAGTTTCTTCCTAATTTCCAGTCAATAAATAATAAACAAGCAGAATAGTAACACGAATAAAAGTGGATGACGAAGAAATGATGCATCGAAGATAATATTACATAAAGGAAGTTATGCGTTATAAATTATTAAAGCTAAATAGAAGTAGGGTGCTGATAAAATAGGGATCTGAAGATAGGGAGTGATGGGGGAGCGACGACTAGGCATTGAAATGGAGTTTGTGGCATGGAATAGAAAATAATGATCAAAGGAAAGTCTTAATGATCTTTGTAATACTACATCAAAGGCCTAATACATAATACATATTTTTTTTTTAAAGGTTATTATTTATATTTACATAATTTACAATTTTTCTTGGAAGACCAAATTAAAATAATACATGCTTTGGTCACTGACCATGCTTAGAATGCATTATTTTTTTTTACTGCTAATTTGATAAGTGATGGGAAATTTTTAACAGTTGGACAAAACTACATAGTAAAATAATGATAATACTATATGAAATATGATAGAAATAAGTTAACAAAATTAATTGTGTAGATATAAATTTATTTTGGATATTTATAATCCAAAAATATATGTTTTGTGCGTTTGTGGACCAAAAGTTCCTGTAATCGCCTGTTTTTCTTATTAATGGGTTTTCAGATATAGAAGTCCATAATACATTTTTTTGATCTTTAATTCGATACCTAACTTAAAATTATTAATTTTTTAATAAAATAATCCATTATTTAAGCAATAAACTCTTATTATTTTTATTGGGACTGCTTTTATTTTAGAAAAATATCATTATCTAATAAAAATATCAAGCAAAATATCCTGGATACGTCAAACGACGATTAAAGCAAAACAATTTTACGTCTTAATTGTAGTCCACTTAAGGGCTGTACTATATTACATATATAATACACAAGTGAATCATGAATGCTCAAAATACTATATTGGCCAACGCAAGCCCCTAGCAAGCGAAACAATAACAAGATAGACTAATCTGCTAGACTTTAATACATATTGCTTCCAAAACGCGACCTTTAATTAACAAAGCCCAAGGGGAGAGAAGTAGCTTGTTGAGAGTTTTTTTTAACTTCGTGATTCAAATTCGTGAATTGATCATTCGGTGAATGGATCTCAAAGAAGTTGAT
This sequence comes from Acanthosoma haemorrhoidale, assembly GCA_930367205.1. Taxonomy (NCBI): domain Eukaryota; kingdom Metazoa; phylum Arthropoda; class Insecta; order Hemiptera; family Acanthosomatidae; genus Acanthosoma; species Acanthosoma haemorrhoidale. The sequence continues at coordinate 39,515,158 of OV884013.1, forward strand.
GGATGCATGAACAAGACAAGAAGAAGGGGAAGGAGGAAGACCGCGATTGCGTTGGATGGGTCATCAAGAAGACATTAGCTAGCAACTAAGGGTCATTGTGGAGGCCAAGATCCATATTGGGTTGCACTGCCATGGATATGTATAATTTTTTAAGAACTATATGCTGTACAGTGAACATATTCTGCTGCCATCTTGTTTCTTGCCACCATCGTGCTTGTTAGAGATGGCACCCTAGGTAACGTTTAGATATATTTTAGTGTCAGTGTTTAGTGACATGGGGACGGTACCCCATTAAAGAATTTTACCGACGAAGCTTGGAAATAAATTTCAAGTGATCGCTAGCGAGTCACCTGGAAGTCCGCAACCCGTGGCACCAGTGACGATAAAGCTACCACCTATAATTGTCTCTGGAGAGACAACTACAATTTTTTATCAGCTGATCAGAGGAGCAGACATAACGAAAGTCGCGCTCAGGAACACAAAGGAGGGCGTAACGATATGCCCGGAGCTCGAGGAGGAACGAGCGAATATCTTAGAATTACACCAGGCAGGCGGAAAGGAGTTTCACACTTTGGCTCCAAGGGGTGGCCCCAGGAATAAGAAATTTCTTATTCTAGGGCTATATGTCCAAGAGGACATAAATATAATCGCCACCACCATAACTGATGCTATACCAGGAGTCGTCGATGTACGGTGGAAGCAGGATATTTCACCAGTCCTAGTAACAGCCCAGGCAAACGTCCGTATGGACGCCATGAAGAAGGTACGTGCCATCAACCACGTCATCGTGAGAGTGGTGACCTTCAAGAAGCAGAGGGGGCTCCTCAATGTTACCGATGTCAAGAATTCGGCCACTCGCAACCACTGCAGCCGAAAGATGAAGTGTGTACGTTGTGCGGGGCCTCACGAGGTGGCTCAGTGTCCCAGAAACGAGACGGCCCCGCTGAAATTTCCCGGGGAAGGAGCTCCTCCCAGGATGATGAGACAGGCCAGCGATAGGCAACAGCCCCGACAAGCAGATAAGACGGGACGACACACCGATGAAGCCAGCTCCACCACCGGCTACCAACTTTTTTTTTTATTTCATAACTTCTTTATTAATAAGTATACAATGAAAAAAAAATAAATAATTTTGTATTTACATTTTCCTCCTCGTGCTGCATACACAGATGCATTCGAAGGAGGGCATAAATATAATACATTTCAGTTTGATGTTAAAAAGTCAAAACACATGTCTACTAACGGTTTTTTGTTGTTGTTTTTTTCCCCCTTAACTCCTTTGAATTTTACAATGTGAAAATATGAACAAGTACTAACAAATTGTTCTCCTCATTCTTAACTTTCAGTTAAAAGGAAAAGACAAAAGGCTACCAACTTTTTTTTTTTTTTTTTTCAAAACTTTTTTATTGATAATATATATACAAAATAAATAAATAAATTTGGAATTACAGCTGTCTCCTCGTGCTGCATTCGCAGATGCATATTAAGGAGTGCATAAAATATAATACTTTCAGAGAAAGGCTACCAACTTTTTTTTTTTTTTCAAAGCCTCAAAACAAAATAATACAATGTACAAAAATAATAAAATAATTTGGATTACAGATTTCTTCTCTTTCTGCATTTACATGCAGGCTACCAACGCCTGGGAGCGCCCACTCTACCAACCACGACCGACAGCAAACGTCCATCGATGCACGCTATAGTTGGACCCCGCTATAAAAACACAACAGTTACTGCTTTCGCAGATGACATAGCGGTGTACAGTAGCAGCATGAGTGCCAAGGTTGCGCTTAGATAGGCTGAAGTAGCCTGTAACCAGATCAGTGAGAGATTGGGGAGACTCAATATCTCTGTAAACGCGGGTAAGACTGACTGCGTAATTTTCTCTTTCCAAAAGGGAAAAAGTCCGCTGCCTACTAGTTACATAGTAGGAACGCAGCAAAACTCACCAGGCAACAACCTATCATATCTGGGCATTAAAATGGACAGACACCTCCGTTTTAGTAACCATTTTGCGTGGAAGTTGAAACAAACTCGCACGAAGTCTTACCGGCTTACGCATTTATTAACTTCCCCCAATCTATCACTGCGCCTAAAGCTCATGATATATAAGAGTGTGCTCAGGCCTACTCTGCTGTATGGTGCACCGCTTTTTAGTCATCTGACGTATAGACAGCTCGGCGACTCCAACAATTCCAAAACGGTATACTAATGAAAGTGGTCAGACATACTTCATTCAAGCAACGGAGCACTGCTGCTTCAGTTCAAGCTTCACGAAGTCTTCGATCTGCCTACGGTGGATGAATTCATTGAATGTAGACATATCAAATTTTTCGACTCCTTGCAATACCTGACAAACCCGGTGTTTAGCACGATAATCCCCGCTCCGTTCCCCTATCGATGGCAGGACGCAGTCGAGGCAGGAACGCTTTAGTCTTAGGTTCTAGTTTTTAAGTTTTTAGTTAGTAAGTTTCCCTCTTTTGTAATCCGAAGGTGAGCCCCATCACCTAGTCCTGTTTATTTGTATTTGATATTTTCACTATAAAAAGACATTTTTATTGTAATTCTACCCTCCTTCAAATGCATCTAAGTATGCAGCACGAGGAGAATTTGTAATTAGTAAATCTTTTTTATTGAATTTGATCATCTGTTGTAAAAAATGTTAATAAAAAGGGGGGTTGGGAAAGAAAAAAAACACACATATGCTGTGCTAAAACCAATATTTCTTTATGTTGTAGACTGATTATATCAACTGTGGCAACAAATGAACTATTAAGAAGTAGTATATTGCAATTGACTCAATAAGCTGTTGAGGGTAAGGCCTGTGGTGACTAGTGTCACTTTAGCTTCTACTCTTGCTCACTCTCTGCCTCTACAGGGTGAAAGGTGGTTCCAGCGGATCCAGGAAGGGCACTTCAGGAAATGGAGCTTACGTTTAGTTGCTTCTCAAAGATTCTCATCTCTATCAGGGTGTCCCTGAGGTACAGTTCCACGCAAGGCCTATCTATGAATAAATACATATATACTGTAGCGTAATTAACATTAAAATTAAACTAGTACGATGAAATATAAATATAAAGTCGAACTTGATTGCTTAAATTTAATAATAATTATTGTTAATTTATTTTACCTTTGATGCCTGAAATAATAATAACTAACCATATATTTTTATTATTAGTTTGTAATGGAAATTAACTGTAAATTTTAATGAGCTCAATAATCTTATTTATATGATGTGGTGATGGAACTCCATGAAGACTACGATCATGAGATGAGAGCCTAGCATGAGCACCATGAGGACTTCAGATAGAACCAAGCCGAACAGACAGACCGACCGAATACACTTTAGACAAATAACATCTTTAAAATTATCCTTCGACAATTATTTAACAGTGTAGAGGGAACACATCCGGGAATCCGAAATTAATTCAAACAGGTCCATACTATTCACTTTAATACTAGTCATTTGTGCCAATTTCGGTTAAATCGGCTTCAGCTAATAGGCGTACTTCCAAAGGGCAGGTCGCTGAAAGAGTTGAGAAACGCAATCTGCCGAACGTGAGTGACCAGTTCTGCCGAGGTAATTGATATCCGTTAGCCACCGGGCTGTTACGAGATATGTTCCATCCACAGGCGAGATTAAAACCTCACCTCTTCTAATTTATGGCAACACCAATGGCCGGCCCTCTTTACCATTGGTCAAGTCTGCCGACACCGCTCTCTCGGCCCCAATAAATGATCCCAAAAATCAATTCCACAAGGTGTGAGTAAATACGACCAACAGGCACCAAGGTATCTTTGTAAATTTAAAAACCTATCTAACATTTTAATCAACTCTATCCTGAAGGTTTAGCTCACCATTTCAATATAAATGCCACTATTGGGTCGTTAGTGAGGAGGAAGGGAGAGACTCCACATAAACCATCCTTCATCTATCTGCATGCTCCACTATGGAACACCTAACTATAATTCATTTGACTTGGAAATTTAAATATATGTCTAAGAAACACCTGGAAATAGGTTAATTAGTTTTTTTAAGTTAAAGTACAATGAAGGAAAAGAGATAACTTCAATGGGCTTTCAATATACGTTTTAAATTGTTAAGGCATAGTATGGATCAAGCTCTTGTTTGACCTCAATGAATTGTAAATTGAAGAATGGTATTGTGGAAAATGTATCAAGAGTCCTACTTGACATCGGAGATGTATTGTTCATATTCTTGGTAGATGTGAAAAATTCCGTGACATTTATTAGGGCACAGAATCAATAAAAGAATCAACAGGGAGAAAAGGAAAGAATACAAATAGAAGGACTAAATTAAACTAAAAACGACTGCCTCCAGTAAAGAATGGTGCTGTATTCTTAGAATCAACAGCAGAGGATTTAACGCCTCTGAGGAACTCAATGGTAGGAATTTGAAGAGAAGAACAAAAACTGAAGACACCAACTGGTGATGGAAGAGCTGCCGGTCCCCCGGTCCAGAGCATGTAGGATCTTCATGATTGAAAATGTCCAAGATAGTTTGTATTAAATAATGATTTATCGTGAAACTGGCTAGAACTCGACTAAACTATCAATATTGTTTCCTCACTTATTTACAAAAAAAATTGTTTTTTAGTGAAAAAACCTCTTTATTGTGATAAAATTACAATCCGCCTCATTGGGCAGTAAGTAATTGTCATAAATGTTCTCATTCATGCCATATTTACAATTTTCATTTACTCAATCATTCAAACATTATTTAAGAACAGCCCAGAGACCTCCAAAATCCACATGTTTGTCACCTCCCTCGCATGGGTTTCCGAGTTTTCCAAAAATTTATGTAAACAAATATGTGTCATTGCTGTTTTCTTTAGACCATCTTTGAATTTGAATTTGCGTTCTCCTCTAAGCGGAGGGGGTCAGTTTAAAAAATCAATTATTATTATAATGATTTTCAAAGTATAAAATCTTTATTTCGTCAAAACTACAATCTGCCTTATTAAGTAATAAGTAATCGTGTTCAAAGTTCTCATTCATTCTATATTTACAATTATTCATTCATACAGTATATGCAAACAGCCCAGAGAACTCCCGAATCCACATGGTTGGTTGTCACTTTCCATGCATGGGAAATAGGAAGTAAATATGATGGTATGAATGAGAACATTGAACAAAACTACTTATTGCCTATTAATGCAGATTGTAATTTCATCACAATAAAGATTTTGATATGGAAGGCGCTAATATAGAAACAAAAAAACTCAGGAAATAGGATTCCAATGGACTCAATCTTGATGAATCATCCTCTTGAGTGGTCACGATAGTGATTTTATCATTAACTTTCAGATTATTGTTATCAATGTATACGGACAAGTTGACAAATGCCTTCTATACTCGTTGATCAAACATTACATACCAATAGTTATGTACCATTCTATAAAACCTGGTCCGATATATACTAGAATTTGTATAAAATGTAGCCAAGCTACAGGAAATACAATGAAGCAATTGTAAATAGATTCATTTGTAGAATCTATATTTTGTAATATATTTAAGGGAATATTTACATTTAAAAATTATTTTTAAAAATCACAAACCCTAGTATAGACCTATAAACAAATGAAAATTTGTTGGGGTACCCGTAGCTATGGAATTATTTTGCCTATGGTCCAAAAAGATTCTTGTGAGAATCTATCATAATATTTTATTAGGTCCATATATGTTTACATCATAGATTAACAAGAGGAATTCCAAAAAACTATACAATCTTATGTTGTTAATAATGCATCAGGCACATGTTTTGCAGGAAGTAGCGCCATTCCACATCCCAGAAGTGGCAATTGTAAATAAGCAAAAATGATGCAAAACTAAACAAACCATTTTTTTCTCTTAATGTGATAGTTTTTTTTTAACTTTGTCTCTTTGCATTACTTCCTTTAAAGTGCTGACTCTTTTATAAAAGTATATCAAAAAATTTAAGGTATATCGCTTCGTGTGCTGGCAATTAACTCTTAATTAAATAACAGTTGTTGTTCTTTCTTTATTGCTAACGAGCTTGTATTCTAGTAAAAGGTAAAAATTTGTCAGATAAATGAATACTTCTTGTTTTCATGAATTGGTTTTAATATTTTTCATCATACAAATGTTGTAACGGACTGTGAAATTAACTTTTTATATATTTTATAGGCTTCGTGTATTTCTGTACGTTTTTTCCTGATATAACGATTTATTTTTACCGTTGTTGTTGTTTAGTTACTTTAGAAATTTGGCATTTTTGGGGGGGGGTTTCGTCGTCGTTCATTCATTTAAGTGATTTAAATAACAAACTTAAAATTATTCGCAGGAAATTAAAAATAATGGTTATATCGGAGACCCATCGACAGTTGGAGCCAAGCACAGCAGTAGTGTCCAGCAATCAATCTTCCATTGGCGGCTCAAGTCGCTCTGAGTGATCATCTTCCTGAATCACTTCAGCCCTTATCTGTAGCACTTCTATGTCCTTATCTCGCCCTACATTTAGGTCAGCTTCTAGGATTCGATCGTCTCATACCTTCTTCCTTTACAGCCAGTTACATTACACTAAATAGTTACTCCGAGGATCAGTAGCCTTTTCACTTTCGCCTCAGTAGATCGATGTTTTTTTTTAAGGTCACTAAAATTTGTTTAAAGGATATAGAGAAAATTAAATCTTTCCAATATACCATACCCATAGTTGCAGCATAAGTTTATTTATGCACAGACTCAACTCAGCCATTTCCAAAACCTTGAAATCACTACTAGTGCCAAATATTACCTTATAATTTTCAGACCTTGTATTTAGGGTATCAATTAGCAATAAATTGATGCAACACCGGTGATGACAAATAAACATAACTATATCCTAAGTTAGTATGTCATATCTCAAATTAAATTTAATTTTTGTAAATGTCAAACTAAATAAAAAATTAAGCCTGTAGAAAGTGAAGAGGCAATATCGAGTAACGTCCGAATTCGGGCCGGAGTTTCAGCGTTAACTTCTTGAAAACGTTTATTAAACCTCCCGGTATTTTTCTTTGTAAACTTAACTTTTCCAGTCATCATGTAACCCCTTTTAAAACATAATAAAATTTCAACTAATTAAAATATTGGCATAAAACCTATATAAGGCGAGGAATTGTTTGAGTGACACCTGCGATTCTTTTACGGGACCTTTTGACTACCATTGAGCATTCAGACGTTCTTGCAAACTCTGGTACTCCGAGTCGTCCTTCAACCAAATGACCTCGTTTGCATTTGTTGAACCAACTTTTTTACCACGAATAAATAGAAGTTCCCCTCTTCTCAGTCCAGAAAATACGCATACGAGTCCATATTTTAATAATAAAAACCTTAGGCGTCAGTTAAGAGAGGGGGTACAAGTGCACGACACAGCTGAAGCCCACTAGGGGACGAGGTGGGTATATCCCAGCCTTTCAACTGCCTATATAAGGCCGAGATTCGAAGCCTTTTCTCGTACAGGCTGAAGGTGAGCCTCATCACCTAGTGTTGTATATGAGACTATGAACTTTTAACCACAAAAAGTAAAAATATTATATTTGTGCACTCCTTCAAATACATCTGTGAATGGCAGGAAGAGGAGAAATTTGTATATCAATTATTAATTATTATTTATTTTTTTTCATGCTATAATAAAGAGGTTTTGAAATAAAAAAAAAACCTTTTTCCATTATCTCGGAACCCAGCACCTGACGTGAACACTACTCTCTCTCTCTCTCTCTCTCTCTCTCTCTCTCTCTCTCTCTCTCTCTCTCTCTCTCTCTCTCTCTCTCTGCACTGGCACTTGCTGCTCTACTCGAACGATGGCTTTCTTATTCAAGTACCTCTGCACCTCTCTTTCCTGACCTCGCTATGTTATAGTCCGGCGATGTTAGACCCTACACCTTCCTAGTGGGATTCTCTGCCTCTGCCTCTTCTGATGCAATCCCTTCTTGTCTTCCCAACCGCTCTCCTCAGAAACTTCATTTCTGCTGCAGTAATGCGGCTGGCTTGCTTATCAAGTATTATCCAGCTTTCACTTCCATATGTAAGGGTCGGGAGATAAATTTTAGTCTCCACACCCGCTCCTCGGTGTCCGATTATACTATTGGAGATCTGGTAGTAAACTTGATTGGCTTTAGCAATTCTATGGGATATCTCTGGGTCAATCTTACCAGAGGAACTTATAACGGTCCCAAGGTAGGTAAACTGCGGCACCACTTCCAATACCTGCCCATTGCAGATTAGATGGACGTCTTCTTGATCTTCTTGATCTCCACGGATAGAACCAGGGCTTTGCTCTTAGCGGTGTTCATGACCATCCCTTTACGGAGTAGCTCTTCCTGCCATTCTACTAGGGCCTCCTGCATCTTTTCTTGGGAATCAAAAATCAGGACCATGTCATCGGCATACAAAAGGCTTTGTACTAGAATGGTTCTTAATTCCATTTTCCGATGGTGGTCCATGCAGTTCGGCTTTAGCATATTTTATGGATCTCGTCCATAAAAACAATGAACAAGAGGTGGCGATTAAACAATTAATCCTCACGAGATTTTAAAACTGAAATAATTGATGCTTAAATAAAATCAATAAATTTATTTTAATGATAATTAGCGAAGTAATATTTAGCAACTGAAAATAAACTTACTGCCCTGCTTTCGTATAAAATCTGCAAATACGTGAATTAAGAACCTGTTCGGCCGTACCTGTAACCTAGTAGTCAGTGGCATTCCGACTACTACCTGTGAAGGCCTGGGTTCAATTTAGGCCTACCAACCAATTCTGTAATATGATAACAATTTATAATAACAGAATGATGTTTAATCGGATAATAATATTACTTTTGAGTGTTCAAGGTTAGTGTGCATCCCCCGTTTGAACAAGGGTAGTGAAATTTTCCACGGAAATTAACTAAAAATTTTAGCCGTCCACTTAGACTTCTGCGAGCTCTAGCTACCGTAGTAAAACACATCCGTAGTAAGTCCATGTTCTACTCCCTAAGGATTATTTATTTGGAGGATGTGCCTTTTCGGGTTCGCTAAACCACGGGGGGATAAATTAGTAACTACTTAAATAAAGAAGTAGCTGATCCTTTTTTGAATCCAGAGTCAAGGTTGAGAGGTAGGTAGCAAGCCAAGTGACAACCATGCTTACCCCTCACCGCCTCCTGCCAACTTCGGTAACAAGCTTTAGTCGGCCCTGCCTATTTATGTGCTGCAACGAAAATTTAACAGCTCAACAAAAATAGCATTCAGATTCCGAGAAAAAAAGGGGGAGCAATTTTTATTCAAAGTTCTCTGTAACTCTACCTGCGGCCAATAAAAAACAAGGTTGGTTGTAAAGGAGCGCAAAATATGAACCAGAGAATTAGCTGTTCTGGATTGGCCACCTAGGCACCACATAACAAGTTCAGAGCCACGTTAGCACGTAATCGGCGTGGAAACATTAGCTCGTGCCTTTCCTCCAGCCATGATCTCGTTCATAATATTCAAGCACAGGAGAAAAGCGATGGGAGAGGTGCGGAGAGAAGTTCATAGTTTCATAGTACGTCTTGCAAAATCCAAGTAATTGACGAAAACATTTTTTATATCTTCTTCTGAAACCATCCTGAAAAAAATGGGCAATAAGTCTTCAAACATTTCACATTCAATTATCACTATGCAAGAGAGCCTCTTAATTTTACTAGCCCGTTAACAAAATAGTTCATCTTTGAGGTACGATTCCTTCACTCATCTTAATTCTGCTGTAAATATTTAATTTCCAGATATCTTGTATCTTTCATAGGTCTTCCTTTGAATTTAACCGCATTTCCCGCTCTCACAGATATGCAGTCCGCTTTAACCATTATAGCCATTAGGTCTGATTCTTTAGCTCCTTCATTAATCACATCCTCCTTCCGGTAATCGTTTTATCGTTAAGGCTGGAGATCATAAATAAAGTATTTCTCTCTTTCTTTCAGTAAAAGCAAATCAACTTAATAAATGCGAAGGGTCCTTGCATTGGAAATTGATTCTATCATTTTTTTTTTACTTCGGCCCGCAGTGCATAGATACATAGATTGGGATCACTTCTCTCGGGCTCGACAAAGAACTGGCACCCCAGGCAGCATTGGAAAGACATCAGCTCATTTCCACAGTTTGGGTATGTCGAACATTCCAAACATCCGGTGGTTGAATAATCAGGCTATGAATGAGCTGTACTAAAGATGGAAGATAGACGGTGGTGGACTGAGATAAGCCTGTGAAGAATGTACTAGCTAATAGCCAAGAACGCCGGTCGGGTCACGAACCCTTGCAATAGTGAAGATGTTAAGGCTCCCCCTATCTGCGGATGCTGATAGCCGCCTAGCGCCTCGCTGACCTCTTTTCTCCCGTTTATTTTAGCTAATGTATCACAACAATGGGGAGCCGTCCGCAAAAATTCCCTACCAACCAGCTATGCGTTAAAGTCTCCTAATAGAATTATAAAATAATTCAACTGTGAGTTGTTAAACGTTAGTATACAATATGAGTTTGTTGGGACTTCAGAAGTTGTGAAATTTGTAATGTTTTCATCAAATTATTTAATTTGGACCGTTTCAAAGTGATATGCACGCTTGCATTTAGTAGATAGTGGATATTGTCTGTTTAAAACATTTGGTGGAAACTTTGATCAAAACCAAACTGATCCCTTTCATCAACCTCAGCTGATCTCAAACAACTCAATTAAAATCATGCAGTTTCCTAACAGAAAATGTATACCTTGGAAACGACACTGAAGATGAAAATTGAAAAATATTACCTTTATATTTTTTTCTAATGTATTTTTTATATTCTATTTTCCGAATCCAACGGGAGATACTTTATTTTAGTAACTGGTGATAGTCTTTCTTCTCGATGTCTTTTCTGCGATAGTGATCGGAAAATGAGCATATGTATTACCTTCTACTAGGCTTCTCACTTGACTGACAATACAGCTTAAAGTCTCCAACAATTCCAGAATGGGATCATGAGAAAAATGGTCCGACATACCTCTCTCGAGAGGTTAAAGAACACCGAACTGCACCCGTTGCTTGGTGTGCCATCGGTGAGTGAGTTCATCCACCGGAGACACATCTAGTTTTTGTCTCGTTCCAGCACCTCACACCACCCTTCCCGCATCGATGGCAAGCAACTGTCGGGGAAAATTAGGTTAACATATAGTTTATGTTTTTATTGTTAGATTTAAGTTAGTTTTAAGGTTATGATAAATAAGGGAACCCCATCATTTTTAATAAATTCAGTCCATTATTGTGTAATGTACATCATTATACTTTTGTATAATGCAGATCACTATTTTCTATACTAGAATTTGTATAAAATGTAGCCATGCTACAAGAAATATAATGAAGCAATTGTAAATATATTTGTTTGTAGAATCTATATTTTGTACATATATAAATTTGTAACAAGGTGATATGAAAAAAAAAATATATGTAATACGATATGTTTTTAACCAGAAACCATTATTTATTAATAATTACTAGTGAAATATAAAAGTATAGATCACCTGGAGGCGACATGGATAAAACAGTTTGAACAGAAACCAAACGGTTTCTAACCCTGGGCTTTACTTAGAATTTTACAATTTCCCCGAAAATTATCAAAATTTTCACCAGTTGAGTTCTAATATTAATATCGTAAACTGATTTTTTACTACATAACCTCTACTTTTTCTCTTTAACTAACAATTACATATTCAAATTTATACTAGCGTGATTACTAATAATTACGAAAATAGTAAACCTTTTCACAATGCTTTTCTTGTGAAACACTTCATAAGAAATAGATAAATGTTACTAATGATTTTTATATGATAATGTGAATGATAACGATTAGAATATGATAAATACTAGGTTCGCCCTTACTAGCTTATTGGGAAATCAATTTAAATATCCTTGAGTCTTGGTTAATAATATTTAATATACCTGCAATAGTGCATTCGCCGATTATGAGAAGCCCTTGTTCAATTTATAGGCATTCAATTTTGCATGGTTTCACTGTTCCACAAGTCCAGTACCGAATGATATTTTCATACCGCATAAAATAATAATTACATTGGCCGACTAGTACTATGTAAAAGCTACTAACTACATGCTGACTATACCTATGTCAGAAGTGTATGATCATAGCCCCTTTGGTTGCCCAGGCTTTAAAACAAGCAAGCCAAAAAGTACATAATACCCTAGTATGTGTTTCTTTTTTGTCTGTTACTGCAGCTTTGGGATATGGTATCGTATATGTAGATAAAATAATATTTTTTAAGATAATAAGATTTTATATAGATATCTCCAAAAAAATTAAGTCTTTATGCCACCGAGAAATATTTGAACATATCACTAGATTGATCATATGACAACCTTTTGGAATAGACCAATATGAAATTTCTTGGGGAACAATTTTTTTTTTTTTAATTCAAAAATAATGCTGCGACTGAAATTTTTTCTGTTAAATGTATGTTGTTTTTATCGAATGATTTGAAAGAAATTACACGATGAGAAGTAAGTTGCAAGAGAGAGTAGAGCAGACAGAGCAATGTAAGTATTACTCCAAATCTAATATATCTTTTGTCCACATCCACCCCGAAAGAGGGGAGTGGAGTTGAGGGGTAGGAAGCATCCGTCTTAATAAATAGAAAATGAATGGAACTGATAAGTTTTAAAGTTAGACAAGGATGAAATGGATGAGCTCAATTGAGAGCATGCTTTAAGTATTGAGTGTAATACAAAAAGTCCTCCACTTTGCTCTTCTCTTGAATTATTGGGCCCAATTTGGAACGGGATAGAGAAAAGTGACACACATTGTTTAAATATTGTCTCCAGTTTATCACAGCAGTTGTTCAGACAACCGGAGCTCAAACGCCCTAGATTACTTAAGGGAATTGAACGATTAAGAAGAGGGATGGGTTTTTAAAGGTATGGGTGGGATTGGATTAAAATATTATAATTTTATTGACTAGCTTCAATCTTTCCCAAACATTTGATACTGTCGACGTAGAAGTACACGATGATGGCGAGATCTATTCCGCTTTTCCTTTTATGTTTCGCATGTAGTTTCAAGGTCAGTATTCTGTCGAAGTGGAATACAAAAAATCGTGTACGGTGTGGGGAGGGTTGAAGAGTTGAAGCGGATATTTGGACAGGAGGTTTTGCTTAAGTTTTTCGGAGAGGAAAATTTATGTTTTATGCACCAAGAGTAGCAATATAAGCGAATAATGGACAGAATATGGACTATGAGTCGTGGAATGAAATAATCATACGTCTCTGTCTTACTTTTTGGAAGAAATATCGCTCAATCAAGATAAATTTATCGTTAGAAAATTAGCAAAATTGATTTAGCAAGGAATAGCGAAGAAAAAATAAAAACAGAATTGTAGAGAAGAGTTACCAGAACACTACCCTGTGAAACTCAATCTTGACAGAATGTTTAAATTAAGTATTAAGTGATGATAAAATCTTTATTATGAAAAAGTTGCAATCTGCCTTATTGGGCAAATCACCCTATACTCTATTGTAGATTGGTTATAATATGTTGTAAATTAATGCAAACAAATATAAATATTATTATCAAACCATAAGTCATATCAGTTTAAATATTGTAAACAATATAAGATGCAGCTGCAAAAAACTAGTTTAAAGGCCCTTGCAGAAGGAGTCAGGTAGCTCCTTGGGCTGGGTGGGTCCTAGTCTAGAACAGTCTAGCGTCACCCAACCGTGCGATTTGGTTGGTCACAATAAAACCTCGCCTTATTGGCTGAACGCGATTAGCCAGAATAAAACCCCCAGCCCGTTGGCTACTTGGGGCTATATATACCCCTAGTTTTAGCCGATAAGTCATTAAAATAAAATTTAAAAAAACCGATAAGTCATTACAACTACGGCTCTCTGGACTGGTACTTGCAGCTGCACTGATATTTCTATATGGGTGTGTGCAATGAACTACCCTTTCATTAGTAATTGAATAAATACGGAAGAGTGTGTATGGAAGCCACTGTAGCCATTGAATCCTGTCGAAAAGAGTAGACATAACAAGGGCCGAAATAATAGAATGCACCCAGCATTCCAACAAGATTAGGAGAGTGTTTACCAATAAAGTGTTGGGGCCTGATTGGGCTGACACATATAGCGGGAGGACTACCTGGCGGAGAGGATGGCGGACTAATTGCAACTGAAAGGCCCCAATAAAAGTCCAATTAGACGGTTGTCGGACCTTGGACCGGGGCAACAGTAAAGTTGGTTAATTGCCACAGCAAAGGGAGGTAGTAAATAATTCTTTAATTATCAGATCCTCGCGGACTGTGGCCAATTAAAATATCATTGGCGCCCACTCGGACAGTTTTCATCCTCCCTAGATCCTTATCTTGTTGGAAGCCATTGCCTCGTTAAATCTGTCCTATATCATACTTACGTTTACACGTCCGTTTTAATAACAGCCATCAGGCCGACAGAGATATGGACTACAGTCTTTAGGGGAGTTCATTAAAATCCCCAGCCTTAATTACAGGAAGAAACATATCCTGATTGATTCCTTAGACTTCTTCCCGCTGGATGGACAGAATAGAACGCTTTAATCCTAACGAATTTCGCCGGTTCTTATTAATAGACGAGGAGACATCCAAGAGAAATGAGGGCTTTTGGATGTTATATTATATTTGGACTTCTTGCTGACGCCCTCCTTCCGAGCTCCTTCCTCGAGAAAAAAATAAATTAAAACAAAATCATCCTACACGTTCTCCGGGCATACATAATCCTGCACTACTTTGCATATATGGGCGTTTATGAGGTTTAGTTTCAAAATCTGCATCCATTTTAAGCTATTTTACACGAGAGACAAAAAAAACAATCCCAATCCTGCCATTTCAATTTAGGTAATTTTTTTTTATGCTTTCGGTTAGAACCAAGATCCATGATTGTTCTAAGATAGTTTTCATCGTCAACAATATTTTAGTTTTTACGTGAATTGGGGATGTTTTTTGTACCTCCCGTAAAATTTCTGCAAATGGATCAAGCTTATATGCCTGCAATATAATCAGTAAGATCCGACAAAGGGACTAATTCCGAACTCTACTTCCCTTTGCATACTTAAATTGTTTGCGAATCCCAAATAATTGAGAAAATGCATTTGCTAAAATAAAATCAAGAACTTATGGATAACAGGATATCATGATACCACAGTTTAATATAGACGTGGCGTGGTCATCTAACTAACCACTTGAATACTATGGTGCCCACAACATAGCTAATTCTGCTATCCAAAAGTTGACAGAAGCCTTTTCCAATGAACTTTAAGGTGCCACCATGTCTGAGCTTGTAAACAAAGTGATAAAACGGATATTATTAATTTTACAGTTACGTGAGGTTCAGTAGAGTATCTTTGAAATGATATTAAATTCCAAAAGTACCACACCCGCCGGATAGGTCAACGCAATTGTGGTTTTACCACCGATCGAGACAAATGTAAAACTTATATTTTGTTTTTATAGTTAAACTGTTCCTCGACAATGAAAAGTCACTGTGGGTGGGATGGATCCGACAATAATAAGGGATCAAATACCAATCAAAAATATTTTTCCAGACTTATCGAATGGGCAAGCCAAAGATAAATACTTTTTTCTATGTCAGGGAAGTCTAAGCCATCTGAAAACTTTTCAGGGCAGAGAGGCTGTTTCATTCATTCATGTGAGAACTCGTAATCAAAGATTTACTGCCAAAACTTACTTTGTCAATTTAGTCCCGATAAGTTTATTTAATAAAAACTGTTTGTAATCCGCCGATAGTAAACCAAATAAAATCATTCTTTTGACATCAGACATTTTTTATTGCCTTTTGAGCGACTTGTACTTCTATATATAAGTAGACTAAAGATATCTAATTCAAGATGAAAATACTTTTAAGGGATTTTTACATTCCTACGAATGATTAAAAATAAATTTAAACATATGGAGTGCACAAGTACAGATAAAAGGACATTTACCTGATAAATATTACAACTTTTTGATTCCTTAATAAAAGATCGAAGCCACATTGCTACGACATACAATACACCACAGTACAAGAATAAAAATTGACAGTGTCAAAAGCTCAAATATATCCTATTCTTGCAATCCAATATTTTTCAAAAATTAGTCAACGCACACATTATATATAATTTTTTTCTTATATAATCTTCATACTTCTTAATTTTTTTGGACTTCCATTTTGGTGAATTGCAGCAGTTGAAAAATATACCAAGCGTATTTACAACTTTGCACTAAGCACATTTCGAAGAGTATAATGATAAGTAATTATAATAAAAAATTTCCAAAGAAAGATTAACCTAAAAAAAGAAAAATTAACCTTAGGCTTTGTACCTGATAAGTAAGGTCGTTTATTAGATGAGGGAGGTTTATCTTTACTTAATTATATGTATAATATATTATAACATATTATTGTTTATACATATATATATTATGTATATTTTCAAGCAATTTATTGAATTATTTCTTTCATTTTTTTTTTTTACATGTGTTCCATTTTTTACTTTTAATTCTTTATATATATTTAACAACAAATTGTATGTGCGTATACTGTTTAAATTGTATGTTTTAATACTGTTTCTCTTATTGTATTTAATTTAAACTGATTGTAAATTTAGCAGAGCGATACTGTCAAAAAATAATCCAGTTTACGTAAAATAACTGGCTTATTTTTTAATTCATCGCATAAGCATAAATTCGTGCCGTAGAATCCAAGAATTTGCACTAGTGAAATCGTGAACGCGCTAAACCAGCGTGGACTCAAAGTCAACAGTCAATGTTGCTCGATGGTTATTGTAATTCATTCACAGCAGGTGGGCATCGGCCTGGATTCCATTATATTTTTTTATTTTTTTTCATAATAAAATCAAAGCATACAAATTAATACAGTCATCTGGCGGGAAATGGGAATTTTTCAAATGTCACGATGAAAAACCGCGACAGACAGACAGACGTCTTTATACAATAAATCCTTGAGCGCGGGATATCTGTAACTTACGTTATTTTATCATCGACGAGAATAGAGAACAAAGACGACGAAGCAGTGATATAAATCAGGTTGTAGCTAAGCTGACATTAGATATAAAAATCGTCAGGGGTATATGCATAATACATTTTATGAATTATGGAATAGAAGTGCTAAGGTAGGGCGTAAGATTTATTGCATTTCCATGATCGTCAAGGAAACAACGGATTCCACTTCCGCTTGGAACCAGCCAATCCTTAAGAACAAAGAGGATCATTAAAAGGAATAATGAAAATTATACTTCTACAGCCGGTTTGACACATTTAACTATCCATCAAACATGTTCCCTGGGCTGAACAATGGCTATCACCTGTTCCTAAGAACAAGTTGTGTTGATTTATACGTAAATATTAATTAAATATATATTTTCACAAACATTTTTCTCGGTCGAAGTAACTAGTTTTTGGCTAATGCTACGTCTTTCAATGCAGAATTTATTAAATTCATGTTATACCTTTAAACACCCTTTATTTTCTACTAAAAAAAACAAAGTATCAATATATATATTTAATGCAAATACATTTAAATACAAAATATATTTAATATCATTTTCCAAAGTATTGCTGCTTAAATAAAGACATTTTAGACAGTTTGGTTTGTTCGTCATGCTTTAGTTTCTCCAAAATATTATTTTATTTACACAATATAATGAAACCCTCCTGATTGATGATGCATATCAATGACTACAATTTTGAAAGAAGATGTATAAAAATTTCTTGCGCTTGAAAGAAATATAATACCAAGAAAAAATTTAAACGACCTTCCTCTTCAATATCCGAAGGTAATAGTTTAAATATTTAAAAAAATATTATTTACTAGGATCAGCACTTAATGAGATTGTACAATCTTTAAATGAACAGTAAAAATTAATGGAAATTGCAAAAAAAAATAACAATGGATGTCTTGAGAGTATCTTCGCTTTAAACCGGGACGAAATTTGAGTTACTTCTGCACATTTAACATTGAGAAGTGAAATTTGGTAGTAGAATTTTTCATGAACTCTTCCATGGTGGGAGAGGTATTGTTCATTGGTGGTACCAACTCTCCCAAACCAGCCATGGTACATTGGTTGATATCCGTATGTTTTCTATCCTCCGTTATTTTATTCCTCGTTTATTGCAGCTCCTATTCACAACGTGCAAGCATATGAATGAGAGAAGAGCCTTGTGCAAGACAAGTGTGCGTCTTTAGTGGGATTCCACATGTTCATAAGAGGCTATAGTTGTATTATGTGATCCATATTTAATTGTTTGTTTGTGATAGTTCCAGGTTCGATTGTTGTCTAAATATATTCCTAAGGATCTGATAGTTGTGTCATTGGAGTGTCTATTCAATGTTAGTAAATTTGGGGGAATAACTCGTAAGTTGAACTATCTTAGCATTAAGATTTATGTGTTTGTCTTAGCGGGGTCCTGCTTTATAAATATGAATAGTATTAACTCATCCATGCCGTATATACAAAATCACTGTATGATTTATACGGTAATGTGTATATAAGGAGGTTTTTGATGAATTGTTATATTGTTTTATGTCTCAATATTTTTCAAGGTAAATATAAATCCAATAAATTAAACTAATGATTTATTTTGGGCCAGCACTACGTTGCATAGCGAAATAATAAAGTTTTCGGTTATAACGTTCAATTTTGTCATCCCGTAATTTATTTTACTAGAGCTTAGTAAAAGTTCGTGAGTTAGTAAAAGTTAGTAGCTCGGCAGCTACACTACCCGTGAGGTGCATGTCTGAGACGGTGAATTTAAGAGACATGTTTCGCACTTGGTGATGCCAGCATAGCTCCGAAAGAGCTTGTGAAATAACAATAAAAACTACTGGGGAGACAAAATTGGACGTTATTTACTCAATCGTAACCCATATCCAGCAATTAACCATAAGTTTTCCATGCAGGAGAGGAAACAAAACAGAAGAAAATCTTTTATTTTGTATGCACAGACACTTTTACTGGTGTTGAAGATTTAGTGAGATCCCCCCTCCCCCTCCCAAAAAAACGTCTAGGTAACTGCAGCTTATACAATTAATCGAAATCCAACATCCTTCAATTAGCCTAAGACAATTTCTAAAAATAGATTTTTAAGACGCATTCGATGTATAAGACATTTAGACGGGTTGAGAAATATAGTGCCGTATGTCAGCTAAATTTAAAGAGTGAGTTACGCCGTAATTTATCGTTAGAAAAACTTTCTCTGTTTAGATTCATAGTAAATTAAACCACAGTTCATTTGACTAGTATAGTCCGACTAATTTGGATGTTCCTGTGGGAGGGGACATAAATATCATGCATAATCAGGAAAATAGGGGTGTAAGTCAAGTTGCGCCCTTCAATAGTGAAACCGATAGTGGTGATGGGGTTGGATTTGCTCAATTGCAGCAAGAGAGAAAAAAATACAAGGAATCTTATTATTAATTTTATTAAGATAAAATTACAATCTGCCTTTTATTAGGCAATGGGTAATTGAGATAAATGTCATCATTCATACCATATTTACAATTCATCATTCACTCGCTCATTCATACAATATTTACAAACAGCCCAGAGGCCCCCCAAGTCCACATGGTTGTCACCTCCCTCGCATGCGAAGGAGGAAGCGGAGTCTTGGGGAGTCCCCCACGCCCCTACGTCAGCCACGTCACTGGATAAGAGCTAGCGGAGGCTGACCAAGAGCGCGAGAGCCACAGACGCTCAGGACATGATTAGAGAAACTGGCCATTGCCAGAACTCCCACTATCACTTAGTTATAGCAGGTCACAAGGCCACTGCCGTTTTAATCTCCGAAGAGGATTATAGGGGTGAGTGGTGCAGTGCAATGATGGTGCTAGGGAATTAGGGTGGTTGGATAGGTTACTATGGAATTTTATGAACTTGGAAGGGATGAGTTCAAGAATATAGGGTATATTCAGATCATTGTAAAGGGTTTTGTTGCTGACGTAATAAGGGGCATTTACTATTGGTTCTTAGGACTTTTGAAAGATTGGATGCGCTTGATGTTCGACTTTTTTGCTGTCCCCCATAGCTCTATTCCGTATGTCCAGATTGGCTATATAACCTTGTAAATAAGTAGTTTGTTTTCTATTGAGAGGTGGGATGTCCTTCGAAGTAGTCTGTACAGGTGTCCAAAGCGTCTGTTTAGTTCTTGTCTTTTTAGTCTCGTCTGTGGGTTCCATGTCAGTCATTTGTCGAGATGGAAGCCTAAATACCGTACTGTCTCAGACACAGGGAGAGGAATTGAATTTAAAAAGACTGGCGGACTGGACTTGCGGCAGAGGGTAAACGTTATGTGGGAACATTCGCCGTTGGTTGCAACAATACTCGATCTCGTCAAGGTGTTTTTGAAGGTTTTGGGATGCTATATCAGGGTCTGGATGGGTTGACAGGACTGCAGTGTCGTCTGCGAATGTTGCCAAGAAGGTATTGGGAGTAGAGGGGACATCAGCGGTGTATAGGTTATAGAGGATGGGACCCAGGACGCTGCCCTGTGGAACTCCTGCTTTAATGGGATAGTAGTTCCAAACCACAGCGGACTTGGAAGAAACGGTTTGAAAGGTAGGATTGTAGGATTAGGAATAGGGTTTGCGGTAAATATCCTTTGAGTTTGTAAAGCAAACCTGCGTGCCAGACCCTGTCAAAAGCTTGAGCTATGTCCAGAAAGGCAGCAGTGCAATATTGTTTGGTTTCAAGGGCTGAGGATATGTGATCAACAACGCGAAGGCCTTGTTAAGCTGTGGAATGTCGCTTCTCGGCCTATTGGCTAAAATCAAAGTGTAGTATAGTAACAAGGAATCTAGAGTTTTTTATGGACAAAAATGTGAAAGTGTCTTTTACTCAAATTCTTCAACACTCACTTACGCCAATATATTTCTCTAACCCTCATATGATGAAGCTATTTTTTCATGACAGAGATAACTACGGTATTTTTAATATA
Organism: Acanthosoma haemorrhoidale; assembly: GCA_930367205.1. Lineage (NCBI taxonomy): Eukaryota > Metazoa > Arthropoda > Insecta > Hemiptera > Acanthosomatidae > Acanthosoma > Acanthosoma haemorrhoidale. Next base: position 39,536,149 of record OV884013.1, read on the forward strand.
GCTTTTCGATGTGTTTGAATAGTAAATAGAAACAAAATGCTTATCTTGAATGAGTCAGTAAAAAGAAATGAACAAAGCTTTACAAACCCATGATGCCATTGCATGAGGTAATATTTAAATATATATTGAAAATATAGCGTAATTTTATAAAAGCTTTTTTAACTCAGTCTATAGACTAATAAAATACGCTGGTCATTAAAATTTGCTCTTAGTAACGAAGCAAGGATACCGTTCTAGAATGTTCTTGTAGAATTGTAGAATGACCTCAATGATTCACTCTTAACTGTTGAAACTACAAAAACGTAAAAAAAAAAATTCAATAGTAACACAACTAAATGCATGTGTATGAAATGGGGAGGGGGTACTAAAACAATGAAAACGCTTTTAAGTAATAATATCGATAATTTTATAGACTGATATGGTCGCGACAAATGTAAGATATTTCTAGCCATAGCTTCCCCACCATGTTCAACAGGTACGGATTCTTTTTTGGCAATTGACATAATTGTCTAACAAATGAGCCTTGTTATAAGATTAGCAGTTTTTTATCGACCGTGGCATTAGAAATTTAAAGTCTCTAGGCTTTAACAGTCGACATAAACAATTCCAGACATACCGCCTCTTCAGAATTGAATGAAACAATTGCTCAACATTACAACCTCCTCCAATGCTAATTAGTTATTAAATCCCGAAATACTAGATCCTACCCTCCCGACCTGTATTTCCCATCTCACCGATCTGCTTTCTGGTACCTGGTTCACTCAGCCCTCTAATCCAGCAATAAAATTTATTTTCAATTGTCTGCTGTAAGATTCATTGTAATTATCTCTTATGCAACTAGGCTCTTTATTATTTATAAGCTAATCACATCACTTTAATGTTGTACATTGTTAGCTGGACTTTTTTTTTTTTTCATGTCCCTTGTTACAAGGATGAACAAAATATATATTCTACAAACGAATCTATTTACAATTTGTTCATTGTATTTCCTGTAACTTGGCTACATTTTATACAAATTCTAGTATACAAAATAGTGATCTGCATTGTACAAAAGTATAATGATGTACATTATACATTAATGTACTAAAATTATAAGGCTCACCTGCTTTACCATAAACTTAAAACTAACTTACATCTAACAATAAAAACCTTAATCTTAAACTAATTTTTCACGACAGTCGGTTGCCATCCATGTGGGAAAGGTGGTGGGGTCATAGTGTTAAAAACTTTTTTGTTTGTTAGCTTGACTTACAGATTAATTATATACAATTATAAATCCTCAGGTGAATTCATTTACAAATTATTTTTGTATTTCCTATAGCGTATCTACATTATATACAAGTTTTGTTATTTTATAAAAATTATATAATGGCATAAACAAGTATAATGCTACACATTATACGTGACTGGACTGAATTGACAATAAAGGTCCTTAGATACTAATTCTTAACCTAATTTTTCCCCGACAGTCTGTTGCCATCGATGCGGGAGGGGTCATAGTGTTAAACACTGAGTTTGTGAGGTGCTGCAACGAGTCAACAAAATTTATGTGTCTCCGGCGGATAAACTCACCCACCGACGGCACACCAAGCAACGGGGTGCAGATAACTATTTGCTCTTTTTAAAAAACTTTTTTTTTTTTTAACGAGTAGAAAAACGTAAGCGTTTCTGTTTATGAACCAACAAAGCCCTTAAAAAGTCTGGCCAGAGTTAATTTTTTAGATATAAATGGGGAGTGGAAGGAAATATTTAATACAGATTATGAGTTCTTCCCCCCCCCCCCCGTCCCCAGTGAAAAAGCCAGCGTAAGAACATCTTAACTGAAGTAGACAGCAAGCCATTCTTCCTCGCAAGTGGCCAGATGCCAACAGCCCTATTTAGCGACGGGTAATGCTTTCCCATTGCTGACTCCTTATGGCTTCTTTCATTTAATTTACATCTAAATAGCGGTCTGCTGTCACCAAAAACCATAAAATTACCGATCTCTATAGCCTCCTCTCGCCCGCCAGATCACGGACCCATGCAAAATATAACACCCGTGTCATAGTCTTGTCTCTTTATAGGTCAATGCTTTGTTTTTCATACGCTATTTAAAATATTTTCTACGAGATAACACAAAGATACCAAAGAGTGGAATAAAATATAGGTTTGAAGTATTCAACTGGTCTTAGGCAAGTCAAAATAATAAAACAGGAATGGAAATAAACAGAACAGAAAAGAACAGCTTCTGGAAACAGGCATTTCTTCGCTCTCCAGAATTTCAGCTGAAACTCCCTACTGTTCATCCCCTAGCAAAACATATATTACAATATTGTACTTACGAATTGCACACTTCCTTGGAATACTCCAAGGGAATATTCACCTAAGCAGAGGATGCCCTTATAATCATTTTGTTATTGCGCTGCTGAATTTTTGAACTATGCAGATACTATATATGTTGCATACTTAATTCTGTCAAGCATCTTTTTCGACACCTGTTCTCCGGGATCCAGCCATTCCAGGACATGATTACGGATAAAATTCCACAATTCTTCAATTTATAAATTTTCCTTAATTCTTCTGCTAAATCCTTGCACTTAAGCTTATTTTTAGCTATCACCTTTCGCAAATTGCCATCAGCAGGCACTCCTATCTCAATAATCTGTTTTTCTTTTCATATATATTACTAAGATGTTTGATATTCAGTTCAGTTCAGATAGGACAATCCTAGCAAATATTAGTCCTCCTGCATCACTTGTCATAATTATTATTAAATTAAAAAATATAAAATAAAGATCACTACATCTACTCCAAATCACCAACGTATTGAATCACCTTAGGGCACAAAGCTCAGTTATATCTCTTATTCTCTACACCCTTCCTTCTGATTTACACCCAATATGATGTCATACTCAAATAGTAGCGCAGACAAAATCGTCTACTACAGCGATCCACTTATTAAGGAAACTGCTTTTACTAGCAAACAAGATGCACACACTTAACGACATGGGGATAACCATATATTCCTGGAAGATGGACGCCATAGAATTTTTATTCATTGACGGACTAAACAGAACAAAATTAAACCAATATTTATGAATTAACACTTTCATATCTATAGCAAAGAATATACAATATCTCGTAGTCCCGTTAGTACAACACCTAAACACATTTTACCATCTCCTGTCTTACACTAGTCTTAAAATGTTAATAGTCAAAGGCATATGACGGCCTAAGCTACTTTACGCTACGACACTGATACAATACTTCAAATACTCAGCGTAAACTTCATCAGACACCAATGATATTGGTGCGAGATTAAATAAAACCTGCCGAATACTTATTTACTCAAAACAACATTACGACAAAATCACAACTCTAAATAAACCATTATTACCAAACTAAACAACATCTAAAATCCACTTCATGGAATCAAAAAAATAACAACACTTGATGCAGTTGCAATGATCCAGTAAGCTACTTATCTGCTATGGTTTACGCAAATTTCCTTCATTAGTGATGTTTATTGCTTTCTATCTGCATTTACTCACATTGTATACACCACACAATAATTTGTATCGCATCAATATTAACTTAGGTTACTATGTACAATTATATTGTTAAAATTTGAAAGTTTGGAGATAAAAATATTTCACCTTTATTTATATTAATTACAACGATTAATATAATGTTGCTTTTAATCAATGTTAAACAGAGTGGTTGGGATGTGTCTAGCGGATGCCATAGGGTTCCTAGAATACTGTTAAGAGAGAGGCGCAGGGAAAACCGTAGCAAAGAACAGATCCGATTAAGACATTTAGACAGCCTAGAGGAATGAGTGTAAGACGATGAGGAAATTAACTCCAACAGGGAAGACATAAATGGCACAGGGTTATTGAAGAAGACTATATCACCATGGAATAGATTGGATTTTTTTATTTGAAGAAAATTACAACCTGCCCTAAAAGAGCAATAGATTCGTACCAAATTTACAATACTGTATTCACTCTCACATTTATAAAATATATGTACTTAGTCCATTAATCCCCAGTAAGTGGAGAGGGTGGCAAGAATCGGGGATATCCCCACATTATTCCTGAAACCGCATCACTTCTAAGTAGGTATAGTGAAGGCTAAAGGAGAGCGGGAGAGCAGGAGGGGAATAATCTGACAAGTGCTGATGGATATATGCATAGTGATCATGTATATGTATATGGCAGTGCAATGTAGGTATTGATATATCTACAAGGAGGGTTCTAGGGATGGGTAATGCTTGAAAGCGATCTTGCTAAGTAATTTGGGTGGGCGAATAATTTTTTATGGAAATTTAGCAATTTTGATCTTTGATAGTTGGCACTTTAAGGTCTTTATAGAGGTTCAAAGTAGTGAGATGACAGTCGGACTATTAATTTATGTTCTTAGGAGTTAAGATTGGATGCGCTTGTTGTTAGAGGTTACCCTCCATAGTTCAACCCCGTAAGCCCAGATTGGTTTTAGTATTCCTTTCTGTAGGATTCGCTTGTAGTTGAGGGCTAGTATCAATCACATTGACTGAAGCTAGTACGTCCCAAGAAAATTCTCTCTACGAGGACTATAGGAACCCATTTCATGGCTATGATACATTTAGGTATGTTCACTGATTGCAATTCTAAGTTATTATTTTATTAACTGTAATAAGTTTGATCCACACGCGCTAGCCAAATATGATATTTCGGATATATTTTTAATTATTGTTTAGTACGCTCATAAATTTTAATCCTTTACGTTTCGTTAACATAAGAAGATATAATTTTATTGTCAGGATCATTATCAGAGGGTACAATATTATTGTTGGTATCATTATCACAGGGTACAATCTTATTGTTAGTATCAATATCAGAGGATACAACATTATTGTTAGGTTCAGTACCAAAGTGTACAAGATCATTTTTAGGATTACTAAGAGAGTTTATAAACAGTTTATTGTTCAGCATATTTCAATCCAGTATTAATTAATAGACTGGTTGGCCTGAAGTCGTGAAATGTGTCATAAATGTCCTAGTACGGAGACGTGTTTTCCATTTTGAAGCTTCTTTATACTTCGCGCTCTATCGTGGGCTCTGGGCCGATAATGTAACGAGGGTGCTGGCCGACCTCCAATAGGCGAGCGGCTGACACATAGTAAAGTCGGATCCGCCATTCATTATCCGCACTAAACCACAGGGTTACAATTTCTGTTACCCTGAAGGATATTAGACAGATTAAGTGAATGGTAAGATATATAGTTGGATAGAGCGCCGTCTGGTCTCTCCGGCTCGGATATGTTCATACAGTGCTGTCCCATCGGTCGCCGACCTCACATCTATAACCCATCCATTATTGCTTCCACCCCTATTTCTCCTTCTTAGTCTTATTTTGTCTAGTCTCCGTGTCTCTAGTCTTAAGTCTGCTACAGTTTCATCATCTCTCTGTTTATAAACACTTTTATTCATGTCTCTATATAGGAGTATTTATCGCCTAAGAATATTTACTTACTACTTTATCGCATCTATTTTCTATCGTGATTCTCGGAAGCCATGCTTTTTATTTCAATTTTACTTTCCAGGATCCATTTGACAAGTGTGCACTAAACTAGTTGATCATTGGTTCAGAAGTCTACCTATGTTATTTAATCTTTTTTTTTTAGTTTTCATTCACTACTTTTTTTCTTATATCGAATATTAAGTGAATTAAAATTCTTTTAAATGCAGTTAAACGAAATATACATCAAAGGCATATATTCATGTTGTTGTTATTACAAGCCTTAAATATACTGCAATCTCTTGTAAATACACTGCCCCGCAAAAAAATGGCGCACTTGAAAAATTCGAATATTTGCATCCTAATAAAATTATCTAAGCTCTCAATTATTATTAAACTATAGAAATATTCAAAAAAATTATATGGAAATTTCTATTGTGATTCGTTGTGTAACCAATATCTAAAAATTTACCAAAAGGTTGTTTTTATTTTAATTTTAAAAATAGTTTTGAAGGTTGAGCTCGTGTTTTTACTTTAGTGGATCTAAACATTTTTAGAGATCAGTTACACAAGAAATCAAAATAGAAACTTATGTATAATTTAAAAACAAATTTTGTTTTAATATTTGTTAGGGTTTTCCTTTATATTTATAGCCCCGTATTACTGAGTTTAATATCGATTAAAAAAGAATTGAAAACCGAAATAATTCTGTTAGGAAGCAAATATTTGATTTTTGCTTAGTTCGTCACTTCTTTTGTGGGGGGGGGCAGTGCAATTCATTCTAGAAAAAACAAAGAAAGCCTTAATAGGGAAATGGGTTTTTGTGATTAGATATTGCATTCATACACGCATACATACCTAACAGTATTCATACATAAAATATTTTTAAAAATGTAGATCTATTTATCTATAGTCCAAATATCTTCTGAATTCACCCTCAAAATTGCCTCCTTCCAGTCTACGGAGAAGGAGGCAAGGATCGGTGATATTCCCCCACACAACTCCTGCAGCCAAATCATTAGTACTTAGCAGAAGTGGAGGCTGAGATAGAGCATGCGAGAGCCGCATACGCTCAGGACTCCCAGTGACGCAATGTTTACAAAACATCTTGTGGCCATTTCCGTTTCAATCCTCAAGGAGGATCATATATATGGGTGATATAGCTAAGGAATTACGGAGATTGGATAATTTTTGTGTGATCTTTGACAGTGGTAATATTAAGGTCATTATGGAGGGATTATTTGGTGGCATAACAAGTAATAGAAGGATGCCCGTTGATCGTCAATCCGATTTGTATTTGAGAATTTGTTTTACTAATGTGAGGTGGAATTTCCTGTTGAGTAGTCTGTCTTTCAAGTCTCGTGTTTTACTGTAGTTTTTCGAAGTGGACTTCAAGCTAATAAACCGTATCTGAGCAGCGTTGACATGATCTTCGACGCTGACTGAGTGTTGAAAGTGATATGGGTGCATTTCAGTTCGTCAACTACTGCCATTTGGTTTCTAAAATATAATTGACAAGTATTTAATATCCGGTGATGGGTATTACTCAATAATTCGGTGCAATTCCGGCCGTCTCATTGATTACCCGTTTTATTCTTAATTAGCGCATATATCTGAGCCGCGATCTGAACGATTACCGCGGAGGCCCGCCTCTGCAGCGAGGGTGTCCACCAGAAAGTGGTAGTTATAAATCAATTAATAGATCAATACCAGATAAGCAATCTGGGTCAACTGTGACTCAGCATAACCAACATTAAGAAACCTGATACCACATCACGGGAGCATTTCACTTCACAAGGGGTCTTTAGGTTACGATTCACTCAGAACAATCGTAAACCAAATCATATATCACGCCCTTTATTCATCCGCACTAAGGTCTGAAAAACGGCATATGTTATAGAGATTAACCGAATTCTATTTATGCAAGTAAAATAAATTAATTGCCCATCCCAATGGACATGAAGTAGTCGATGATAGTTGTTCCTAACGATTATTGCTAGACTGTTTGAGGCTCAATGGATTTCCCCGGATCTGCAGGTACTGACGTGCCAAGGAGGATTCCGTGTAAAACTTCACAAGAGCAAATAGCTCGTACAACCCTCAGAGTGGAAACGAGTACTCACCAGAGCTGCCCCGGAACAGACAAGAACCTAACATGATCTGCTAAGGCTCAGGAACATTTCGGAATCTTGTCAACCGGCGATGATGGACAAACATGAAAATTCCTCCACTTTGTCCTCAAATGAAACATATTACAGTGGCCGACTCATTTGAACATCTCAAAGAGGGCAGTCGACAACCCAAGAATTACTGGACATGTGCGATAAGAAGTAAACTGTACTGGAGAAAAGATGTTGAGAACTTCCATATCCTTCATCATATACCTAGTTTATGAGGTTGTGTGTTAAAATGCAGCCCCTTTTGGACACTGCCTTTGTAGAGGTTGAATAAGAAATCACTACTGTAGTAAACGATACGATAAAACTTTTAAGGCTTTATTTGTTTTTTTTAAACCAGATGTTTTCGCCAGTCTGTATGTATTTATGACCATACATGATTTATGTCCGGTGTTCCAAGTTAAAGACCAGGATTTTTTCTTAGCCGGAAACATTGCTCTTGCCATAAAATTTCTTATATTCTGTATTCTTTTAGTAAGTAAGAAACTTCTTTACTGTGATAAATGTTCTCATTCATACCATATTTACAATTTTCATTCACTCGCACTTTCATACAGTATTTACAAACAGCCCAGAGATCTCCCAAATCCACATAGTTGTCACCTCCCTCGCATGCGAAAGAAGAAGCGAGATCTTGGGAAGTCTCCCACAACTCCTCCAACCTCTAGTGGAGGGCGACCAAGTAATTCTGTACTCTAGATATTTAATTGTATTTTGCTTTGCATTAATTATTGGCACAACTATATTATAACGGATTGGTCTGTGGCAATCTAAGCTACTGCCATTATAAAAAGTATTGCCATATATTTTTGGTAAGGAATGTACAATATCGTTTTGTATCAAATAAGTAAAAAAGAAAATATTTTTGTCATGCCTATGAACTAAATGTTAAAATTATCTTATATTATTTTTTTTAAAGAGTGAATATTGGGACAATTTTCATATTAAGCTGGATATTTTGATCCTTATCTTATCTCGAACTTTACAGTGCTCCCACACCCTATCTATGATCGTTGATTATGTATTTGATACATTGTAAATTGTAAGTGATGTAATATATTCTACTTTTTATGAAAAAAATCACTGCAGGTATGAAATTTTACAAACATTCCCATAAAGCATGATTAATTAACGACGCTTCAATTAAGTAATCAATTACCAATTATAATACCATTATAAAAAAAAACGTATAAATTTTCTGTAAAGATATTGACTTTCTTATTTAATATGTAATGTAATTAATGAAATTGTCATTAGCAATATGTAATTTGCATTTTTTTTAAACTATTAATATAATATTCATTAACATTGGCATAAAAATCCTCTGCACAACTTTAAAGCGTTTTTTATGTTTGGGATGGTAGTTCTATTTGTTGACTAGATGATGCTGAAAATAAAACCAACCACATGAAACCATAGTAGTGTCATTGATGAATCATTCACAATTATAAATTAAATACTTTATTAGTCCTTTAGTATTACTTTTAGTGTCAATCAAATTAATGAGTTTTACGCCATGATTAATAATATGGAACTAGCTAATGGAATTAGATAATATGGACTTGATTAGAATAAAAAAATTCTCTACAATCGTCTTGGCAGTGATAACCAAATACACTTTAATACAATAATAACAGCACTTAATTAATTTAATAATAACACTAGCTCTAAGCTAGAATCAGAGGTGTTCTATGAGGCATTAGTGAGAGAGAGCATCGACGTTCAAGGCTGCATGGCTTAGCCTACCTATAGATCCGAAGGGGTAAGACGATTTGCAGAAAATCCCTCCAAATTATATTCAACACTTCCAGATTGCCGTTCATCGGGACTTTGTCCATTAAAGCTAAAAGCTAAAAACCGTCGAATAAATAGTCGAATTATGAGGCTTTTCATCCTCATTGGCGCATTATGTATGGCACATTGATGCTGTCAGCCTTCTAAATTATATTAAACAATAGAGTTTTTTTTTAAGCTTTCACTGTATACTCCATTGAGCCAGTTATATATCTTTCTTAAAAAGTTGAATATATTACATACCATACAATTTCCAACATATCAACTCGAGAAACAACATCAATGTCTCTAGGGTGTGTAGAGGGTTGAACAGCTCGAGGTAGCAAGGTAAGTATCGTTTATTTATTCGTTATTGTAGAAGCTAATTATTTGAGATTGTGTTGAAAAACTTTACACCTTTAAAAATAAAAAAAATAACATTATAAAATATTTTTCCGTTGTCAATGAGAGAGAGACCTATGAATTGGGGAGACTTACTATGCTATTACCTGATTCATTGTATATTTTTGTTATATTTATTTATTCACAACAGTTAGATTTAATATTTACATTCTTTATTGTGCAATAATTACAATCTGCCTTTTATAAGGCAATAATAATACAGATAAATGATCTCATTCATACCATATTTACAGTCATCATTCACTCGCTCATTCATACATCACAACAGTTATAAAGATAATAAATGATACATCTAGTGAATGATATGGTGAGTGATTAATAGTAACAAACAGTCACGAATAGCATCCAGGGCTATACTAGTAGCATTCTTACTTCACTGATATTGTCCAATCGGCCAATTTCCACTATCCAATTGAATACGAAGAGTGAGTAAAAATGATAAAGTATTTAGAAAAAAATAACTACTTGTAAATTTTGAGCTTATAAAAGCCCTCGTGTCAAATATTAGTAAGAGTTAATCAAAAAAATGATGACTGGCGAAATACTCTTGGCCTTTCGATTAAAACTACTGTAACAAGTTATACTATTTAAGTTATACAACAGTATAATTTTCACTTGTCATATTCATTTGTTCACAACGTCGTAAAGAAAATAGATGATACATCCAGTGAATGAGATGGTGAATAATAACAACAAATAGGCATGAATAGCATGCGAGAAACAACATCCAGTGGTATATGAAGACAGTTTATTTAAATTAATAAATTTCTACTCCAGTTCCTCAGGAATCGTCGTGGCGTGTCAGATTAATCAGAAATATGTGAAGGGTGTCGGGTCTTATTGTAGCTTCTTTACTGTTTTTGTACTGAGTCTTGAGCTAGAAAAGTTCGTGATAATTTCGTAAGTGTAAAGGGTTGGGTTATATAGACAAGAACAGAAGTGATAATTTTGATAGGGGCTATTTTCATTGTTTTGGTTGTTCTGTAAATCTTTGCTCATATGGCAAAATGTGTGTTCAGAAAGTGGTATAGCAGTTAAGCCTTTGTTGGCTCAACGCTTGTCCTTTTAATCGAGTTGGTGAGATCCAAGCCAGTCGTTTATAGAGTGTCAGCCCAACGTTCTGGTTCAAAAAAGCACTATGTAGTGTTTTGATTGAGCTATTCATCGCTAAAATAATGGCCACCTATTATCGTTAAAAACTAAAAGTAGGTTTATTAAGACCCGAAGAATCCCTGACCGCCTGAGGGTAGTAACAGATATTGCCGAAGGACCCAATCAAGAAGGCAGCGTACAAAGGACATGGAGTCTTATCATCCCTCGGAATGACAGGCGATAAAAATAAAATTTAAGTGCCAGCCAAGACAGTCAAAGATTTAGTCAGGGTAATTAAAAGACTCTGCCCCTCGTTTAGAGGCAAAGGCCAAAGACAGCAGCGGCTTTATGAAACTGTTCGGTGAGCCGTGGGTGAAGTGGCGTGGCGGGGACGGCCTCTTGTTTTCCCAGCCCTTGTTTACCAGCCCCGACTTCTTCTCTAACCCGCTCTCTCCCCCAGACAAAAAACTTTCGTCGCAAACAACCTGATATTTATTGAGTTATTTTCGACGTGGCTCGACCCACATACAGCCCCGACTCTGAATTAAGATTAGAGGCTGGGTTCGCCGACCTTTCATCCCCGCCAAATATTAGTCTGTTTGCACTTGTTATTGCATATATCGCCGCTTCGATGAGCGGCCTGCTCATCCGTGCCCTAAAGGGGATTAAAGGCCCTTGTTACATTTGTCAGCTGTTTGCTCAAGAGCGAAGCAGCCATTAAAACTTGCAGTGATTACCCCCATTCTCAACTTTTACGGTTATAGCTTCGGCAGAGCCAAGCCTTGCACAAAGAACTCTTAATGTTTAGTTTTTATAAGGATATTGCTACCATTGTCTGTATAAAGTTTAATAGTTTAGAGCGGATTTAAAATATCGTAATATTTATAGAATATAATAATGATGTCCTGATTAACCTGGGTCTATCTCCCTTTAGAATGTTTGCAACATGGGTTCATATTATGCAATAATCATATCACGATTGAACGACGTGGAAATATCACACACAATTAAAAAGACAAACTATGGACCGAAGGCTAAAACTGCTATACTTCCTAAACAATCACGGCTTTTGAAATAAACTGACGACATACTCTTATTTACAAAGACCCGATTGAGCATCTGGAGAACAGGCACAACCGAAAAATCCAACTTAATAAATATAGATAAAGATAAGATTTCAACCAAAACTGTTGCGACCCCAATGATAATTGGTGAACCTCAGTATGTCACAAATACGATCCTACAATCAGAACAGCGTATCACAACTCATAGCTTGTCATTACTCGGTAGACAATTCCATCCAAAATTACACAGTCAATCTAATCCTGAAGGGAGTGGAGTAGGTATTTAAATCAACGAGCATCAATATAATCCTTCCTAATAGGGAGGGTGTTCTTTGCCGCATGTCATCCATGGCCATTTGTAACTATTATTCTCTCACCACCTCATTAACTGGCTGTATCATTCATTTTCTGTATGCAGTTCTGAATAAATCAATATGGCAACTAAGAATTATACTGTTGCTCTATGGACAACCAAAATATGTTATAACTTGCACTTCCTACAGGAGTGATAACCGAAAGGCCGTCAAAAACAAAGAGTATTTTCCAGTCGTCATTTTAGATTTGAATAACTTTTGGTAATATTTGGCATAAGGGGTTTCATAATCACAAATAAAATTTACAAGTAATTATTTTTTTCTAAATACGACAATATCATTGTAGAAATGCTATCCTAAACTATAGCCCAACAAACTATAAGCAAAAATAATTAAATTCGGCGTTTTATCAGCTATTAAAGTTTAATAATATTTGTCTTCAGTAATCTTTAAGTGTATTTATGTGTGGTCCAATAATTGATGTAAAAAAGAAACTATTTCAAACAATGACGAAACAAACTGCAAACTAGTTCTACTGAAATGTTTACAGAAGAAAACTTGTCCGTTATCTGTAAGAGATGTAAGAGCGCCCATTGTGGGTCGCGGTGGACCGCACATGAGTCAGTAGCCGCAAAGAGCCCATAATGTAGGCGAGGCTATGGGAGAGCTGATCTCGCCTCTTAATGACGTAACAGAAAAAAAGCTTTAAGTGCTCATGTATATTATCTCATTCCCATAGGGGCTGATATTCGCCTCGGCAGGAGAAAAAAATTCCTGGATAACAGTCTGTCATCAATTCGGGTTTATCGCAGGGCCCCTTCTTGCGACCCATTCAACAGAGTGTACAGAGTGATTCACCGCTCTCAGCCCCTCTTTAACTACACAATAACACTTAAAAGACCAGATTACTGTTCTGAGGTTACCAACCTGTTTAGCCCAGATCTGTGTCACTTACTGGTTGGGTATAAAAAAAAAAAAAGTATTGCCTCCAAGTGATTTTATTACATACATTTCAAAAGTTTACTGACGCACTAAAAAGACTAACATCAAACCAATTAAGACTTTTCAATCAGAAGCTCATCAAGACTTATCACAGGTGCTCCATTATACCTACGCTTTCATAATCTTCACTCACAATGGAGCGACTTCGTAATCCAAAATGTAACTGCTTTTAGGCTCTCCGGAAAACCTGCACTTTTGCTATTCCCAAGTTTGCATTTGTACTAATGATATGTCTTCACTAATGTTCGTTAATGATAAATGTAATATTTGTTATGTTTGCTGTTGCACAATATTACAAATTGATTTATTTACGGGGGTTATTTTATTTATTGTGTGTTTTATACTTAAAAGATGGTAACATTCCTTGCGTTGGCGACTTCATCAGTACATTTTACAGAAACGTTGACGACGAGCTGCAAGGCTACCCAGATCCATTGATGCAATGGCTATCTACACCTTATATTTGACAGTCACATAACATTCAACGACGACAAAGGATACGTTGTAATAGAGACCTTCTAAACAATAAGATTAACTTCAACGATATACGGGATCTAACACTCCTCTGCCTTCATTTCAGACATGCCATTTTGTCGCATTTAAAGCACTTTTGGAGTCACAGTGTTGTGTCAATAAATAAAGTTTAAAATCTGACTCCAGTTGAAACTTTTTGAATTCCTAAAAGCCCTTTATAATTCAAAATCATAAATATATATTTGACTACAATTTCAAAACAACTTGGATAAACATTAATGCGCACACATTTATTAACCAAAGTAAAAGATCTCGCAGGGCTCCGAACATCATTAGAAATGAAAGACAGTTAGCCCTCAGGTTTTCAGGTTTGTTCTTCTGAGGTTTAAGACAGTGAATGATTTGAATAGTCTAAGCATCAAGATCGATAGTGGATAGAGTACTCGACCTAACAGGTAATAAACATGATCGAGTCCGGGCCATGTGATATTTTGTTTTTCACTGCGGCTAATAAATATGATCTTTATTTGAAAAATCTAACAGAATTTTTGTTTGGAACGTAAGAATTTACCAATTAATAAATAAGATTTATAAGAATTATAAAATGAGAAATTATTAAAGAAGTGGGATAGCAATTTTCATTTCGTGAAATTTTATTAAAAATAGATTTTGAAAATACGATAAAAAGTAAAACAACATACCTAGAACCTAGAACGAAGAAAATTGACAATGGGGCCATTTCGTAATCCAAAATGTAACTGTTGTTGTTTTTTTTTTTGCTCTCTTTAAGACCTGCAATTTTGCTATTGCATATTTTGCTATACTATATTTGTTACATTCGTTGTTGCACAATATTGCAAATTGGTTTGTTTACGCTTTTTTTCAATAACTTTGGGTTATCTTATTTATTAAGTGCTTTATACTTAAATTATTGTAGAAGTTGTAAAGATAGAAATTAAAGTTTAACCCAGATCTGTCTAACTTACTGGGTGGGTGACAAAAAACTAACTTATTACCTTCAAGTGATTTTATTACATACATTTTAAAAGTTTACGGATGCATTAAAAAGGCTAACATCTAACCTATTAAGACTTTTCAATCAGAAGCACAAAGACTTATCACAGGTACTCCATTTTACGTACGCTTTCATACTCTTCAACTGACATAAACATTCCTTACGTTCACGATTGCATCAAAATTTGACGACGAAATACAAAGATACCCAAATCCATTGATACAAGGGCTTACAGTTATTCAATATTTAACAGTCACATAAAAACTTCTTTATTGTGATAAAATTAAAATCTGCCTTATTGGGCAATACGTAATTGCCATACAGTATTTACAATCAGCCTAGAGGCCTCCCAAATCCACATGGTTGTCACCTCCCTCGCATGTGAAAGATGAAGTGGAGTTTTGGAAACTCCCTCACCCTCCTGCGCCAGCCGCTTCACCGGATATGAGCCAGTGGAGGCTGACCAAGAGCGCAAGAGTCACAGGCGCTCTGGACATGATTGGAGAAACTGGCCATTGCCAGGACTCCCACTGTCACGTATTTATAGCAGGTCACGAGGCCAGCTAATAAGATAACTTATAAAAATTTATTTATTGTGTTCTTTAAAGTTAAAAGATTGTATTTTATAACAAGCAAATGTGGAGAAATTAAAGAAAGAAAAATCTTGATTTCTTGAATTTCACAGAAAGTATCAGACCACCACATTTCGCGTCTTCATTAGTATTGGCGTAAGAAGATAGATAAAAAGCTAAAGAATTTATGTGGGTAAGAAGAGAATGATAATTTGAGCCATAATTAAGTAAAGGTGGTTGGTTATACCACTAACTCAATACAGTTGCTCACTCCATTGCTTTGTCGGTGGACGCTTTCACTACTCGGAATGTTAATTAGACGCTTTAATTGTTACGAATGGGTGGGAATCCACGGTTTACTAAAGTGCCAAACTATGGTGAGAATAGGGAGCAGAAAGGACACGCTCTTGCTGGTAGTGGAGGAAAGAGGAGATAAGAAGATGGCGCCGTGGCTGCCAGGTACCAGAGGACCCACATAAATCTGCAGTCACCCTAATTAATAGCGGTCTAGTTTTATCTGTGAGGGTCAATCTCATCTCTCTTTCGTCGGCTCAGGATTATAGCCCTTCAGGTAGTCTATTGCCTCCCTGGCGTTAGGGCGTCTGTCCATCCTTCCACCTCCATTTCAGCATTGGATTCTTTTTTTTTCACTAACGTAAATGGGCTTCAGCTAAAATGTTCATTATTGGTTGGAAATGGTCCAAGCCTTCAAAGAGGAAATAATAGTAAACATAATGAATTGCGCTCAAATATCAAAACTTATTGGGCGCAAATCACTAGTTCTTTATTATTACTATTGTTCCTTGTTCGTGGTATAGGTCGACCCTCTAATGACAAAAAAAACAAGTTTTCTATCTTCTAGCCCTTATTGAGTTTTTCGCCAAACATTGTTGGCATTTTTCTCTGTTTTTCTGAGTAAATTAATTAAGTTCCAGTGCATTTTAAAGAAAATATTACTTAATCCTTTTTTTTTAGAGGATAAAATCAAAACCTGCGTCGTTATTTTCGTAAATGTAAATACTAATTTTGCTTAGTAACCCATTTTTGGTGCATACAAATACAAAAATGTCATAACGAATGTTTTAAAGCACGAATAAACTGTAAGTTTCATCGATTCTCTGTTTTAGCAGATTGATGAAAATGGGAGAAACACGGTTTTGGGCGAATATCAGAAAATACTAACATCCGGCAAGTTAATTTTACATTGAAAAAAAAAAATCTAAATAATTAAGTACAGTCCAAAGAAAATCAACAAATACAGAGTGGGTATGCCCACTTTGTAGGGATCATAAAATAGTTCATTAACTTCATTTATTACATCATTGCTTATCTTTATCGTCATTAATCGTAAATGTGCCAAGCATTTTTGTTTTATTGGATATGGCGAAAAAGGCATAATGGCTGGAGGGTCAACCTGTGCAACATATCCAAAAATCAAAATTATATGACTTTGTGCAATGTGATATCCTATTTCTGGACTATTTACTTCGGAGTGATTTTTTGTTAAGCATTCTACTACTTCTTAATCTAAGACTCGACTGGCGTCAGTGCTAAACATGTGGTCTTAAAGGTCCAATAGCCGTCACCATACTTTTTCGAGATCTTGTTTCGTCCACAATATTGTCACCAAAATCATGCACATACCACCATGGCCATCCTCTGATCTAACTTCCAAATTTCCCTTTAAAGTCTCTAATAGTCACCATAATACACTCTTTTCTGTAGCGATGCCATCTCGATTGAGTCTTATGAAGTAAAGGTTCAAGATTGGCAAGCGTAGGTCACTAGTGCCAAGAACTTATATTGATCAATGGGCTTATCTCAACCCAATCAATAATATCCCTTTCGCCTAAGAACCCTGTTTTCTGTATAAACTAAAGTTTTATAAATGCCTACGTCCGAGAATTCATTTGGTACTTTAATAGAGGGAAAAAGTTTAAGTACGGTTTTAATCATTTTATTTTAATCCTGTTATTGATTATTTTATAGAAAAATCTTTGTTGTTAAAATGTAAAGGTTAATTTTAGCGTAACTACCGTGATTACGTATTTATTATATGTTCAGTGAAGGCTGCTGAAATCGCATTTTAATAAATAACTTTTGGGATGACAAAAATTGAACTTTATTTAATTGTTGGTGTTGGACGAAATTAATTATATCCACTCACAAGGTGTGCACAGAAGCCCCTATTAGCCAGCCTCGAATCGTCGGGCATTTGGTTTAACGTTAAAGTTTATAATATATAGTAAATTATTCATATGTTTGATCATCGGAGTATGGAGCAATAATAATTGTTCCCTTGTGCTTGCTCCGGACATTACAGCATTTGGAGCGTCCTTGTGTATTGGTCTTTATCGCGGAGGGTGTAACCGAAGATAGAGATCTAGCCAGCTTACCTTGAGGACATTAAGTGTGGGTGTGGCGAATAGATCTATCGGTGGCAGTAAGTCCACTTAAAGGTTTCTGAATAGAAAAAAACAAAACAAATACTAAAAAATCTGTACGAGCATGATAAGAGGGTAAAAAGTTCACACTGAGCCGATTAGAAATTCCCCGGTAAGTTCTCGTTTGAAAGAATGCAGCCTTCGAAATGAGCTCTTCTATAATAACGTCAACAAACATCCGATAAGGGGCAGATGCCCTCGATAGGGATGGCCCTATTCGTCATGACGATGGGAAAAAATAAAAAGGGAGCTCCTGTTTGAGGCACCGACTCTTCCCGGTAATATACCTCGCCCCGAATAAGTTAAACGGCCGTGACAAAATCTATTGTTCACTTCGACCTTTTTTTCTTTTTTTTCGGATTGAGAGGTTTCCAGCGGTGACAACTTCCTTACCTTAAAGGTGCCCAGGTTCTCTCCCTCCTGTTGTTGGTTGACAGCGCGCTCACCTCTCCAGGTTGCCTTTTCGTATCCGACCTCCTTATGTACCTTTTTTTTTAACCACAACTACGAATAGATTATTGTTGACTCAATATCAATACATTGTGTTAATAACTGGATTGGGGGGGGGGGGGGAGTACACATATTTACATATTTTTAATGAGACATATAACAGACGTATTTATTTTACATATTTTGGATCTATACGCCTTTACATTATGGAAGGGAAAGATTATTACCTTGTCAGTTTACTCCCACTTTTATTCGTTTTGCTTTATTGGAAATGATTATCTGGAATAAATACAAGGTATTTTAATCAGTTCTTAGAACTTCAGTTTTAACGTCTTCAAGGGGGGAAATGACTCATTAGCCAATAACTACATCAGTTGTCACCAGAGAGCTTATAAACAAAATATTAGTCGTTTCGGAGTTCGCGAGGCCAACTCGTCTCGTGGCGTCACTCACGGGTTGCCGCGGATGAGATGGGAGTGTAGAGTATTAACATTCGGATCAAGTTCTGATAGTAAGAGACGGCTAAAGTTTAAATGTACGGGATGCTGAGATCAGCGCGAATGGTACGGTTGTTGATATTAAAGGGAGCATTGGTTGCCTTGTGGAGGATTTTGGACCTAAGGTACCGAATGCGAAGAATAGCGGAGGGCTTGGTACTCTCCTAGAGTGGGGAGTGGGATCGTCAAGAATTTCCAAATCCATTTAGTACTGGTAAATTCCCCAGTTATCATAACAATATTTATTTAACTAGGCCTATCAGTCAAGCAGACTCAAACCAAGGAGGTGCCTATATTAGATATTAGTATAATGTGAATGAATTAACAACTAATTTACATGAATTAATAATAGAATAAAATGTAATTAATTCCTTGAATTCATTTCATTCACATTACTTTAATATCTAAGATACATTGATAGATTTCTTTATTATTGACTCCCCCGGGATTCTAATTTTCTCTTTTCTGCACTCAATAATATTCGTATATCTCCTTACCATAATTTCACACTTTCCGCTCCCAGAAATATCATCTAACGCAACCTCCAACATAAAATCTGACCTGCAGACCATTCTCTGGGACGATATGTGTTCATTTAACACAATGAGAGATCTCTTTGGTAAATGACTATCTTATTTTCTGCCAACCTCTTCACCATTCTTGACAAGCATGCGCCTCTCAAAACTTGACCAATCAGCTGGGATCTATCCTATCAGGCTGATTTAAGAAATAAAAGAATAATTGAGTTGACAGGACGCGGGGGAAGGAGGATCATCTGCACCAATCTCCCTTCAAGCACTGCGAAACCTCTCCCAGTCAAAAATCCCTATTGCCCAATCCCAATTCTTCACGTGATATAGTCAATTGTTTCCTAATAATTGTTCTCGGGATCCCCCTGCATGACTGGATTTTGCAGGACTACACTATCATGACTGAAAATCTCACTCACCTTCACAACCTTTTTCAATTGAAATCTCTTCATTCCTTTCTAATTTTTGCCAGATGAACTACCTTCCAGAATATTCTTAACTGTGAATCTTTAAATATAGACTTTACTACTTCTCATTAGTTCAATTAATAATAAATCATATGACTGAACTTGGATATATTTAAACTCCCCCCCCCCTTCCTGAGGCTGAGCCTCAAACGGGCTTTATATATATATTTAAACCATTTTGAGTTATCTTTCATGATTTTGTTATTATCCAAAAAAAAAAAAAAAAGAGAAACATTTCAGTTCAAGTCATACTCAGTGTATTGCCCATGAAGATTTCATCACAGACTATTATAAATTAACAAGAAATACAATTGGGTGGTTCCTTATACTGCATTAAATGCATTTTAAGGAAGGAGGTTTCTGTCACAAATACGGTTTTATGATTTTTGTTAAAATTTATATAATGAAAAAGGAATCAGTTGATGGGACTCACCTTGGAAACGACCAATCACTCACCTCTTGGGGCCAGGTAAAGTCTTTTTAATTTCCAGTAATTGGGCACGACTCCTGAGAAATTCCCAAATTAGCTGCTGAGACTTCAATGGAACAACAAGAAACCTTTGAACCCTTGTACTCCTTAGGCTGCATTCACCCAATCGACATACGAGAACCGACTGTCAAACAAAAGAATGCGAGGAACCCAACAAATAAGACCGCTAAGCATTATGCGTTTTGACTTATCTTTATTCGCAACAATTTGATTAGATAATCAAATTTTATTCCTTTATGTATTTTGTTTATTTATTATTATGCGGTTTGTTTTATCGTAGTCCATTGCATGTGAATATAGCCTAATATTATAATATGATAATCACAAGATTAATTATTCCGTAATATAATTGTAATCACTTTGAAATTTCTCTTGGTGCCCTTTTGCTATTGAATACAGAGTCTAAAAGAACCCCTCCCTATACAGCTAACTAGTAACCGGATTCGACAAATAATCCTATCTCAGGAAGTTCAGTCCCGCTTGCTAGTTGGAAGGGGAAATTTTCCCTGCCGCGGGTTCTTAATTCGTCATCGCCCTAGAATTCGGGTCTATTCGTGAGTGGCCGGTTTAGAAAGATTGAAGTGGATACTGAGGAGAGGTTGTTGGACAGGCAGTGAAACTGAACAGGCCCTCGCTACACAATGAGTACTGCAATCTCCGACAAGGGAGCTACGTGAGGAAGCAACTCTTGTCCAAATCAATCGTAGCTGCGTCAAGGCGCATACTTGCGGGACCGTTAACTATGCGGGTGTCTCCGGTAAAGGCATTTGTCTTCACGAACTTTCCTACACTGCGGGGGTAACCATAGGCAATAAATACACCATAGTAAACTTTTTAAAACCCCGACCCTCAGTTTGATTATTTGTAACCTTACGTACTCCTATCGGGAACCGCACAATTATATTTGTGAAATGATATAAATTTAAATGAAGAACTTTTAGCTGTTATGTGGTCACGCTATTATTTATAATTATTTAAATAAAATTAAATCTAGGGACTTGAACTGGGAACGTAGATTTGAGGCAGTTGCTCTAAACACTAAACCCCCAACCCAAGCATACCCCACTATCTAGATTGTAAATCTCCACTATCTGTTGTATTAAATTATTCGTCAAACT
Organism: Acanthosoma haemorrhoidale; assembly: GCA_930367205.1. NCBI lineage: Eukaryota > Metazoa > Arthropoda > Insecta > Hemiptera > Acanthosomatidae > Acanthosoma > Acanthosoma haemorrhoidale. Next base: position 39,557,529 of record OV884013.1, read on the forward strand.
CTGCGAGTTCATGGTTAGCGAATGATGGGAGATTCGCTTAGTTGATGGAAAACCTATGTTATGTATTTTATCAAGTATATTTGTGGACAACGTTCCGACGTAGTGTGTTTGTCTGCTCCAGGTCCTAGTGATGCCTAATGTTTAAGACAGCTGGACAAACATTTTTTTTTTAAATAAATCTATAACATCTGGGTGGGATAATATAGTATCCCATAACCTTCAAAAACACCTTGAGATCGAGCATTGGTGCAACCAATGGCAGATTAAAGTTAATGAAGCAAAATTTTCCCACATTACCTCCACCCTCTGCCGCAAGTCTTGTCCACTAGTTTTTTTTTGTTTAATTCCATTTCTCATCCTGTATCCAAGACAGTACGGTATTTAGGCCTCCATCTCAACGAAAGGTTGACATGGAACCCACAAACGAGTCTAAAAAGACAATAACAAAACAGGCGCTTTGGACAACTGTACAGACTAATTTAAAGGACATCCCAATCTCTCAATAGAATATAAATCACTAATCTACAAAGTTATAATGAATACAGAATAGAGCTATGGGGGACAGCAAAAAAGTCGAACATCAAGCGTATCCAATCCTTTCAATTAAAAGTCCTGAGAACAATAGTAAATGCCCTTTATTACGCAGCAACAAAACCCTTCACAACGATCTTAATATACCCTACATTCTTAAACTGATCCCTTCCAAGTTCATGAAATTTCATAGTAATCTACCTAACCAACCTAATCCCATAGCACAGTCATTGCACTGCACCACTCATCCCTATAACCTCCTCGGAGACTAAAGCAGCAATGGCCAGTTTCTGCAATCATGTCCTGAGATTCTGTGGATCTCGCGCTCTTGGTCAACCTCCACTGGCTCGTATGCGATGACGCAGCTGACGGAGGAGTGCGGGGGACTTCCCAAGACTTATGTGGATTTGGGAGTTTTCTGGGCTGTGTGTAAATACTGTACAAATGAGCGAGTGAATGAAAATTGTAAATATGGTGTAAAAATGAGAACATTTATCACAATTACTTATTGCCCTATAAGGTCGATTGTAATTTTATCACAATAAAAAAGTATTTACCTAAAAATAAATAAATCTATATTTCACGAAAAATATAATATGCCCTGGAAGGACAATTAGATAACTTCAATAAAACATCGCAGTCATGTCATACTTACATTTACCTTCTCATTCATGGCATATTTACAATATAGGCTTCTAGATCCCATAATTCGCCCACATTATTGTCACCTTTCCAGCTGTGGAGGAAGGGATCCCGTACGCTACTCGTGCAGCCGAATCACTGCTATTGAAGTAGAGGTTGAATTTTAATTTTCAACTGGTACAATCATATTTCAGGTGAAAATAAAGAAAAGCTATTTCTGTAGGAACCAATTAGGGAAAAAAATATTATAAACTAATTTTGTTATTAAAATATATATTATTTACTATAATATTAACAGGAATCATAAAATTTATCTAAAATATATTATTATTAACAAAAAGTTTTTAATTATTAAAAATTTTTAATTTAAATTTCACAGCAGGATGCCAATATTGCAGTTAGATGTTTTGAGGATAATTGTTACACAGCCCAAAACCGGAAGTAGATCAAAAATTAATTTTCAACTCAATTGCCTTAGTTGTGTATTTCCAATTAATTTCTAGTCTATGAGGCGGTGAAATAAACCAGTACACTGTCCTGCAAGCAATGAGAATCAATAACACATTTTACAAACACACACCAAAACTTACATATGCATGCCTTATAGTAACAATTAGCATCACACATAATCTTAAATTTATATAGCGAGCCGTCCTATACTATAGTCATCCATAACGGAACCAGAAATCTGTGTGGTCTTATCGAATAGCTATGCTGTTGAGGTAGTCAATTAGGGACTCATTGGGATTCAGCTCACAACTAGGTTTAATTGATAGTCCCTTCGTCGTTGCAACATTTTAAAATCAAGTCCTAAAGAACTTAGCATTCTCATCTCTCTTGTAGAAGCATAGATAAACTTATCAGTATTATGACTTAGAGAGTTGTCAATCCTTCAAATACCGACAGACGGACAACTTTTCATCAATAAAGTATTAAATGAGATATAGACACTAAACAGATGTAGGAAAATGATAACATTTACTGCCTAACTATCTCCTTCCGACTCAATTTCCAAAGCCTTTCCCACACTACGGTCCTGCGGCTATTGACTTGAAAGCTCGGCATATTACCTAACTATAACTCTATGTGCTGCGGCACAATGCAAACATTGATATCTCAGAGGTCTTGAAGGGTTTAATAGAACACACCATAGTTGTTAGATAACTTCACACCTGGTACAAAGGTGTCAATCTCAGTAATTGTTGCCACGTCATCTGTAACCAAACTTTTCCCCCAGAAACGTTGTTCATTTAAGACAAAAAATGTGGGCAGGTGTATTCCCTGTTAAATATAACATTCTACTATTCCACCTCATGCACAATAGTTAAAAACTACCAAACCGGTCCTACGGAATAGACGACTGAGGGAGCCCTCCAATATTCTTCCCAACCGTACCCTGCGATCCTCATTGCTAAACCCCTGCAAATGAATGCTAAAATTGCTATCAGACCTCCTCAGATGCTCCTGACATCTTAAGCTTTCTGCGAGTCCTCCCCCACATCAAGTATAAAGACAATATTTCAAGTTGATCGGGAAAAAAAATGGTGTTTTCCATCAGCTGCACCTTACTGAATTGTTTTCACACATCAAAGATTCTAACTTACAGGAGGATCGGTCTGGCGTATATCAGCTCTCCCGTGACATGTGTGGAGGACTTACAGAAAGCTTGAGATCCTGTAGATCAGGAACACCTCAAAAGGTCTGACAGTCAGTTTTCCAATAATTTACAAAACACTGGCCACCCGTGAGAAGAATGCGATTAATCTTCATTCGTGGAATGGTGGACAGACGGGTGAACCATCTGGATGACATGGAGATAAAGTTAAACCCTGCATGCTCAAATTCTATCAATAAACAAGACGATTTCCGATTCACATCGTTAGTTGCGAGTCCTCGGCATTTTAGGCGAAGAGAAGGATCGTATGGATGAGCTGTTACGTTTTTTGTTTTGATTGATTCAGATATATGCGGGGTAATTGCGATTTACTACGTCTAATTGAGAGTAAAGTAATAAAAGATAAAAACCTATTTCTTGTAATGAGAAAAGCGCTCTCGTCTCCCTCGAGTCCAGCCCTGGCCCAGGAATTTCTTCGTTGGAGAAGAATATGGATGAGTGTCGGGCCGCTCAGATTTTCCCAGCGAAGTACTTTTTTCTGGTTGTTGAGGTGGCGGAAGACCATGTTGCATTGGGTCATTGACTACTGGATGCACCTCTGGACGGGGTGTCACAGTCTCAGTTTTATTGTCACGTGGTTCGGTTCGCCAACTCAAAGGACCCTTTGGTGCAGTGGAGTACACTTTCCTAGTACGTTTGGTTCGTCTATTGTCAGGAGTATGGGCATTAAGGCCTGCTTTACTCCTGGAGGTTTCGTAAATCCTTGGTGGTTTATCACGCCTCGGACTCTCTGCGACTCCATCCTTTTGCAGTTGAAGATTGTCTAAGTAATTTTGTCTCTTAATTTTATGGCCCCTGGCTCCTTCTACAGCTGTAAAAGTAAAGTTATACCATGAAATATTTTCTTATTTATAAATACATATTAAATATAGGATTCAAGCATATAGTACTAATTGTAAAATGTATCAAAAATATTTTAATAAATAAAAATACTTTTGTCACAACTGCCATTACTGATCAATGAGAAGCCGATAGTATATCAAATATCTACCTCCCTTGACTATCAAATGATAGGTTCACAATTACAGAGCATCACACCGACCTCAAACTAACGTTTGATATACTCGAATAGACATTCAAATTAAAAACCTACCAACGCCAGTTGCTTATTGGAAGGAGCCAGTCAACTAAATCTAGCTAATCAGCCTTCACTCAAGACTGGAAACTGTTGAAGGAGCCGAAAATTGGCGTGACCTCCATAAAGTACTAACCACATCGGATGAGGGTAAAAGATATCCCTCACAAAGGGGAAGTTATTGACTGCTGCTGCAAGAGAGGATCAAAGAATTATTGTGCATTAGTAACCTTAGACATTAAGAATAAATTTTAAACTGCAAGCTGCAAATGCATCATCAATGTCAGGGCTCTTGAAAAACCAAATTACATAGGCGGGCGTCTTTTTTAACTTATTGTCTGTCAGAGAATGAATCCTTTCAAGCTTACTTTGTTTATTTCGAATTGTAGGAAACCCTAAACCCCATCCCTCTTGCGGTTTAAACTACCCTCACTTCCTCGAGAATCGTGTCAATTGCAAATGTTGTTCGCAGACATTTGTCCAGTTTATGGACCTGCCAAACGATGAAAAAGGTAGAGTTAAAGGCATTTTTTTAACAGCTTTGTTCTGTGTATAACTTTACAGTTCATGTAATATATAAGATATTAGGATTCAGAAATAAAGACCATTTTTCTTGGTTTGTGTATGTCTTTGTCGGCGGGCGTCAAAAAGAGTTTGATGGGCAAATGATAAACACCCCTTAGTAAAAAGAAATCAGGTCAAAGCCATATTGCGGGATCTGAAAAGTGTAAAAGTTATATATATATATATATATATATATATATATAACAATCTTTATTGTGCAATAATTACAATCTGCCTTAAAAAAAAAAAAAAAAGGAAGTGGGTGTCAGGTGATGGCACAACTGAACATTGATCGTACCAATTATTAGTAAAAGTTATAAACACACCAGAATAAAGGGGTGTGAGAATGACCAAGTCAGTTTCACCCACTGGTCAAAGGGAGATGTTAATAAAACACCGTTTTCACGCAGAGTTGAAAATAGATCAAATAAAGACCGCAGACCGCTCCCTGGGGCGAGATGTACTCGGAAGAGAGGAGGATAAGCTGGAACCCACTTTAAAAAGGAGAGGAAGGGTGGAAAGAGTATCTTCATTGGAAAAGATGAACCAGAGACTGAAGTGGAGATGACGAGTTCGAGACAGGATAGCTCGAGATTGTACCGCCCTGTAATGAATACACCAGTGAAAATGTGAGCAATGTATTTCGTATTATTATCAATATCATTTAAATTGATTACATTTTCATCTCACTTATAACAATTTACAAGATAAATTACCTTTGGATTAGATTTAATTGGGGCTAGTTTGATTAAATCGAAACAATAAGTTTACGTTTAGAGTATTCAAATCTAGTAGTTTGAATAACTAAATGGCATCCCTAATTTATTTAAATAAAATATTTTAGTTATTCGACTTGAGCGTAGAGGCTGGGTCTGGTATATCATGTATGTGTGTGCATATATATACATAGAGAGAGAGATTATTTCATTAAGCGCTTCCTATCTTTAAATTTAAATAAAACAAAGTGTGTGTGAGATATCACCGAAATTTTTTATTCGTCTGAAAGGCCTATCGATGCCATTATGTATGGAATATAATATCGTGCAAATGTCCCCCGCAGCTTTGCTGGGTAGCGTGCGTCCGAAATGTCCAATTTTCCATGACTCTGGCGCATAAATCAGGCTGAATTTGACCGACGGTATGGGTTATGTTGGCTTTGAGGATTGCTGTGATTTGTGGCTTATTCGCACAGACCTAAGAACCCCACAACAAAAGGTCTAACGATCTCAGTGGCCAGTTCACATCACCTCCACGAGAAATGACCATGCACTCAAATCACTCGTGCAGAATGTCCAATGTGACATGATCTGTGTGGCACGTAGCGCCGTCCTGTTGAAACCACATGTCGTTGGTGTCCATATCATCCAATTCAGGCCAAAAGAAGTTGGTAATCGCTGACCTATAGCGCTCGCCGATGACGGTCATGGCCTGGTCACAACGTTTTCAAAGAAATATGGACCGATGACTCCGCCAGCCCCAAATCCACACCAAACAGTGACTTTTTCGGGATGCATAGGACGCTCTTGGATCTCATGTGGGTTGGTATCGTCCCAAATTCAACAATTTTGTTTGTTGACGTACCCATTCATCCAAAAATGGGCCTCACCGCTGAAGATGATTTTTCGATGAAAATTAGGGCCAGTTTCCAACTGCTCCAGGGCCCAATCAGCGAACACACGTTGTTGTCTATGGTCGTTTACCTTCAGCTCCTGGGTCAGTTGAATTTTGTACGGGTGCAGGCCTAAAAGTCACGACGCCAAGTTGTGGTCAGCGAAAGACCGAGTTCTTGTGAGCGACGCGAAATAGACTGCCTCGGATTCTCCTCCACACTCTCACGGACAACGGCGATGTCTTCGGCAGATATTGCGTTTCGTCGACGTACGGGTGTTGTTTGATTGTTTACTGAACCAATGGGCTCAAATTTATCCACCACACTGCGAATAGTCCGTAAAATGTGCAAAGTGCGCGGAACGTTGCCCGAACAGAACACCCATATTGATAAAACAATTTTATCATTTGTACATGTTGTTGAACGCTATATCCGTCCATGGTGATTTCGTAAAACAGACTGAATAAATGACAGCCAATTCAACAATATGGCGGCAGATATTGCGTTTCGTCGACGTACGGGTGTTGTTTGATTGTTTACTGAACCAATGGGCTCAAATTTATCCACCACACTGCGAATAGTCCGTAAAATGTGCAAAGTGCGCGGAACGTTGCCCGAACAGAACACCCATATTGATAAAACAATTTTATCATTTGTACATGTTGTTGAACGCTATATCCGTCCATGGTGATTTCGTAAAACAGACTGAATAAATGACAGCCAATTCAACAATATGGCGGCAGATATTGCGTTTCGTCGACGTACGGGTGTTGTTTGATTGTTTACTGAACCAATGGGCTCAAATTTATCCACCACACTGCGAATAGTCCGTAAAATGTGCAAAGTGCGCGGAACGTTGCCCGAACAGAACACCCATATTGATAAAACAATTTTATCATTTGTACATGTTGTTGAACGCTATATCCGTCCATGGTGATTTCGTAAAACAGACTGAATAAATGACAGCCAATTCAACAATATGGCCGCTATCACCTGTCAAAGTTCGGAAGTCCCAATTGGAAGACGCTTTATATAGATATCTAAAATACATTAGACCCGACCGAACGTAGCAGCCTACACAGTAAAAACGTTTTAATGGACAAAACAACATAAATAATAAAACATCAAGTGGTAAATGTGTGCCATTGCTTATTATATTTATCCTCTGGTGGTTACATCCGAAATACTGAGCTTTAAGTACCCATAACAGGAAACATAAAAGTATGGTACAAGTTCATCAAAGCTGAGAATTGACATTATTCCACAATTATTTGGTCTTCGTTGCTTACGGCAAGTTTTCTTCGGTAATCCCTACCCCCTTCGATGACTCCTAATCAAGTGCAAACCATACGCACGTTAAGCAGCTGCTTCGTAGTTTTTCATTTCCCGTCTTTAACAAACTTCTTCAGCATTGTTTGCTTATTTCACAGCCATACATAGGCTGCTTTACTTCTGTACGTCAAAGGTAAACTATTTAAGTAACATTTTCAAAATTTAACAGGAGCACAGAAATAAGTTTTATATCGCACTGTATTGCTTGTTGGCCACATGGATCAATCCTAATATTTGAAGATTATTGGTTTTTTCCAACCTAAAGCTACGATTAAATACTCATGTATCGGAAAATATGGCCAGAATAATGTGAATACGACGACAGCAAAATCGGCCATATTTATTGAATTTAACCTTTTTATGCTGACGTTAAAAGATTTTTGTCAAGATGTTTTTCATGTTTTATATTTTTCCAGAACTCCCTCCTCAATTACTAAAATATGTTTTATTTCAGACTTTATGAATTGATTTTTGGGCAGAACTACTCTATTTTCTTAAAAGTAAATTGAAAAACTAAGACTTGATGTACTCATTTTAGGTCGCATTGGTCTGCTCCTGATACCAGAAACCTGGGGGAAAAAAAAAAAGGGTTAATGATTTCAACTGCATAATTATATTCCGTGGGGCATAAGCGACCTGTCCTGTGTCAACTTGTTTTTCCTGCACCAATCAGTCATAACCACTTCGCTCCACTTTCACCTCATACGTATACCTAGCAATTTTCCTCTTTCTGCTAAATGGGCTTAACTCTTTAACCTGTTTTCCTTTAAAACGTTCTATATCAATCATGGATTTAATGATAATATGTATTTTTAATTCTTTCACCTTTTGTTTTTCCTCCCATTTTCTTTAGCTGCCCCAATTCATCGCGTGGATATGGATTTTCTGCTTTTTGTCTAGCATTAGAGTGGTCGGGGATGGTTTTCGAGTTTGTTGAGGAAGCAACTCCAAGCTGAAGAAAACATTTGTTATGGAGTTCCAATCATAAAGCAGATTTCCCCTTCTATATAATTATTTTTGTTGCAATGATGACCGGAGAAGTTCTTGGATTCTACTAGCTCTCAAGATCCGTCATTTCATTTCATTACTAATCCATTTTGGTACGCTCACTAAATTTCCATGAAACTAGTTCTTATAGAATACTTTCTATTGGTCTTGAATTGAAATTCAACGTTAAAAAATAATTTACTTAAAATGACGGAGGGTGACACTTTATTGGCCATCCTGTGACAACCACTTAGGGGGAATACAGTTGACCTAGAGGCGTTTAAAGTGTCGAACTCCGCTGTGATGCATGTGCGTGTTTTAATTGATGCGAACACTTCACCAACATCTACCAGTAATTCCAAGTCAATTTTTCAAAAATAATCTAACGTAATTTATTATGTTATGGGTGATAAAAATGAAGTATTTTTTCACAAACGCTCAACAGCAATAAAACGTAATAATTAGAAACTACACTCTTGTCAATACTTCGCCCAAAAACATTTCAAGAGGGTGTTGTGCGAACAATGAATAAAGGCACCCGAATTTTTCAAATTTGATTTAAAGAGTCAAATCCTTTAAAATGGATAGACTCGTTGGTAGTTTTCTTATAAGATTAAAAAAAATAACCCATACCCCAACGAAATGTTAAACCAAATTACAGTAACGGCTGTCCTGACCTGGAGGACCCTCCGGTTTCATGAGGAACATTCATGATTTTTTTCATAATTTTCCAAGCACATTACATGGATAAAAAAATGAAGTTGAAACGGACCTTTTTGGTGGCCCATATGCTACAACCACGTTAGTTCTGTGCGATAATTACACTGCGGCAGGTGTCAACTTACTAGTTATAAATAATCAAGAAAGGTCTGTCATTTGACACCCCTACCAATGGAATAAAAGCTTATTTTAATTTCAAATTAATTTTAAATGTTTACAAATACTCAATTATTAGTTAAGCAGAAAAATATATTTTTAGCATGATAGAATGATACACAATGATTGATATTCTCTATTTTAGGTGTTTCACGATATATATATATATAATATGAAGTAAATATATAATCATAATTGGAGTGGCCTTTCCATGCTTTCAAGTAAAATGCAAGATTATGCATGCTTATAATTAAAAATAAACTCTTCAAATCTACAATCATCTTAATAATAAATCTTGTTTCTAATAAGACAATTCAATCTTTATAGTCTTCAATCTAATAAATAATTCATTACTTACCCTATTTCACCACTCCTCAATTTCGCAAAACATAAAAATAATATACAATGAATAGAAATAAATTGCAAAACGGCTGATTAATTAACAAATGAATGATAAGGCCACAGGAGAGTATCATACCATTCCTGTAAAGCGCAGGTAGAGGTACTAGATACCAGGCTAACCCTCGAGCAGATCACGCAGCCTTTTTCTTTTTAGTTTGAAGTCAAATTTTGCCAGGAGTTTGAGAGAAGACAGTCTGCCTATGTTTGAGTTATGGAGGCTTATAGTATGATATGGAGTGCCTGGTATCTCGTCATGTATGTCAGATACCTGTATGTAATGTCCGGTTTCATACGTAACCGTGGTCAATTTGTAAATTGTCGAAGTATTATTGACTGTGAAGTCTGCCTACTTGCAATAGTAGTCTTTGAACCCGACCACCAAAGTTGCTTCTTCTTTCTTACCTCCAAAGCGTTCCTTGTAGCTTCTAACGTGTGTTCTTCTTGAAAAGGACGGTTCGCAGGTATCGACGAGGTCGGGAAGCATGCTGTGTCCATTTTATATAATAAATTAAAATTTTCAGTTAATCCCCCAGGCATTGATATCACCGATATGGTTGTGGTTTAGTGAAAGGCGAAAGGATAAGAAGGCGATTTTGTCTGCTAAAGTAGCGATGAGAGTGTTGGGATGTTGAAGGAGTAGACGGAATAAAGACAAATAATAATAAATAACTTATTTAAGTTATAGCTTACCTTATTTAGTTATCCCTTATACGCTAAACTCAACTTGTCGAGTTGTTATTTGTAGCGCTCTGTGACAATTATTCACGTTCGTAACTGCTACGAATGCTGATTGTAGTAGTGTCGATTCGATTTCCATTTGTGCAGGTGTTCTTCAATTCTTTTCACAAAATTAAATACCCCAAAGAAAATTCCAATGTCAAGGACGAGTCCATCCAAATAGAAAGCCGTCGTAAACATTTTTTTATAATGTTGGTCAACTTGACAGCTCACCTTAGTGTTATCTATGTTCAAATTTTATTTAATTGCTACAGCACTGTACAGCAAATTACAATAAAATATTACATTTTATGATTTAATAACAGGATGATTTCATGGTAGCCATGCTCGATCATCGAATAGGATTTTCTCAGGGCCAGCTCCTCGTTTGGTTTATTAATTACCGATTACCAAAGTTAAATATATTTTCTTAATTTCAGTCATAAATCATAAATATTATACAACACCCTGTAGTAACATTTACACTGTATTTTTGTAAAAACTTATTTTCCTGTCCAGCCACAATTTTATTAGCAATGCTTATCGTTCAAGGTTTACAAATAATAATCTGTAGAAAGTGTAAACGGCCGAAAAAAAAAAAATGACTTACCTTATAAATATAAGTTTTTGTTCAACAGGAGCTTCTATGAATCTGATGTCATAAAACAATACCTATTAGTATCAACTCATTGTTCACATTACATTAATATATGTGTATGTTAAGTTTCATGTAAAGTTCAATAGCACAAGGGGAGGAGGAGTAGGTAAAGAACTGAGTGAAAAAGTGACAATGTTGTCTACAATGACTTTCTTCATTTTCGAAGTCTTCATGAAGATTATCGGACAGTATCGTCAACAGATCTACTGAAGTGTCAGTAGGCAGAGGTCACTTACTTTCATGTGATGTGAAATAGGCACATCAGTCAGGAACTAAGCGTTAGCATCCATAAATAAATTTGACACTACTCGCCAGGAACCAGAACCTTTACACCCAAAAGCGTAAACGTTGTACTCACATGTTCTGCCTTGGAGCCCCAGAGAATGAAAGGCCAGAGCCAAGTTCATGCGTACAACTGGAGCATTTCGGAATATGACCTGCTTGTGATGGTAGACAACGAGGGCATTTCTCCTTTTGTCCCAAGAATGGAAGCTGCTTTTTACCTTATTACTTCATCATTATTGTTTACATTATTATTACCTTTTTAACATAAGCAGAAGACATCCCAAGATTGAGAGGAAGGATCGCGATGAGCCCAGTAAGAACTGTGCTGGTGGACAGATTGTTGAGAGCTTCCATTAACCTCATGGATGTACATGGAAGTTCCAACACGGCCCGTTTTACTTCTGCCCCCCCCCCCTTAGATTCAGACTTGCATCGTACATGTTAAATATCTTCAGTAAAATGAGTTGATTGCTAGTAGTATTTCACGGTGGTATTCAAGATGCGTGGAGTCGTTATTTAATATACTCGAGAATCCCTAAATTAGTTTTCTTATATGGATGCACCACATTGGAGATACATCTTCCATCATATATTTGACTTTTTGTAATTCCAAGACACAGTATGCGAGGTCGTTGCGAAGAGGATCCATGTGCGGTCCCTGCTTCAACGCACTGGACTCCGAATGAATGCCCTGACCATTCGAAGATCTTTTATTAATATTCTCCAATCCTGCTATATTCTTATGATTATAAAACAGCTTTATTATCTTTTCACAACTGATGTTTTCTTCTATATTGAAAAATTACTTTCGACAGCTCTAAGCTGTCATACTCAGTTATCTCTGCAATAAAATAAAAAGTCAAATGATAATAAACTTTTACCAGCGCAAATGGAGACAAACTCAATTCTATTATTATACATGATAATGGACAATGTTCAACGGTGCAATTGCTAAAGTGTACTTAATTTGAAATTTTTTATTCCAACAATTGGTTTGTTTGTCTATTCTACTGCTACTATTCTTAAAATTCAAAACTAGAATGTAGTAAATAATTAAAATTCAAAAAACAAAATTAAATACTATCAAAGAACCATTAAAAGTATCAAAAATTATTAAACATTTGTCAACAAGTCATAAAATTATTAAAACCTAAAAACTTTTTTTTTTCCTTAGCTCTCAAACTTATAAAAATAGGATGTGGGAAAAATAAAGGAAAATTATTTTGGGCTAATGAGTGCATTTCACTAAGGGGAGTCCCCCATCCTTTGGTTATTGCTAGTTGAAACCTAAAAACAAAACTACATATCAATCTTATGGCTACTCACCCAATAGGTTAATTGGGATATTTAACTCGCTAAAAAACAATAGTAGTATTTTTTTTTATCTTTTAACCAGGCTCCACGCCTACATCCACGCTCCTTACCCTACGAGTGCTTAGTCCCGGAGGTATGGAGGATCATACACAACGCATATTTCACATAATGACAATGGCCATTGTTACGTATATTAATAGTATTTAGTTTGACTCCATATTCGCAGGTAAACGTTATTTATCATTTGACTTTTTATTTAATTGTCGAGACAACTGAAAATGACAGCTTTGAGATGTCGAAAGCGATTTTTCAATAAAGAAGAAATTATTCGTTGTGGAATGACAATAAAGCTGTTTTATAATTATACCATTCCACAATGAAGCAGTTTTTATTTTTTTATGTTATAATGGCTGTGGAATAGATCTGGTAAGATCAGTCCTTCGTAAAGGTAAAACAGATCTAACCTAGGCTGTTGCTTTTTGCTATACAGAAACGAATGAAAACTATAGAGACATGGTCGGTAGTACCTATTCTCCAAGGCATGCTTCCGACTTGACAGCTCAATGGGAACGATGCCGGCCGGAGAACCTGGTCTTGAATCACTATCTTTGTGCTTTGGGAGATAATCAATAAAGCAGTTTAGATATCATAACTAATAAATATTAATACTCTCCGAAACTATTTCAATTGACTTGGAATTTTCTCGTTAAACTACTGAATTTTCTTTGAAGACATGTAGATGACATTATTCCATCATCACCATTTCAGATGTTCAAAGGCGTGTAAGATAATCATCTTCTTCCATGGATCACAAAATCATTGATATCCTACAACAAGGTTATTTCAAACAGGTACATAGCTCCTAGTTTCTGTTCCAGATGCGCTGACCAGTCTCTTCCCAACGAGGACCTTGTAGATGATTAAAGATGAATCACTGCAGAGTATAGATTTTTTATGATTTATTGCATTCGTTGTATCGAGTGGTTTCGGGATATCCTCTTCATAAAGATCTCAGCATATACTTCATCATTTCAACATTGCTTCCAACAGTCTGTCATGGTTCAATAGCTAGGTCGAACAGCATAAAGAAATAAGAAAATGATAACAGGCGGGAAATAGAAAGAAAAAAAAACCTTCGGCATTCCCCGAATTGATGCTCTCTCCTTCACCTTGATAATATGAGCTTCTTTAACAATTTTAATTTTATTAAGGAAAGAAATTAAATGAGAATATTATAGAAACGTTTCCCTCTATAATATTTAGTTCAAATTTGAAATGGAGTAAAACTTAATATTGAATTTTAGGTACTCTACAAACGTAATTTTATTGAATAAACATTCTATGCCAAATGTATACACCATCGTATCATTTATTAGGAAGTTGAAGGAGCACCATTTGGGAAACTCTAAAGGGATTTTTGGGCGAGACGAAATTATTATGTACACCTTTACAACATAGTAGTGTCTTCCCGCTCTCTTTTTCCTGTCCCTAAAATTACCTATTCCACATAAGGTGACGATCTCCGTCAGAACATCACCTTCGTCCATCCACCTTTTACTATTATAATATTCGTATGTACCTAAGGTGTGTATCGATAATGGAAATATACAATTTGTTGGACGTCAGCATCTCCGTGTGTTGTGCCAACTTTACCATAGAAGTTACCCTCTTCTCGGACCAGAAATCATCCGCCAACCTTTCCATATTTTATCAATAAATCTTCGCCGTCAGTATAGAGAGGATTAGTTCCCGATCCAAACAAGGGAAGACCTCTATAAGGGCGCGGGCTTGGTAGCCCCTAATTGGCCAAAATAAACGATCATATGATTGACCGAAATAAAAGGCTCCAATTCTGAGCTTTTTCAGACAGTCGGAATCAGACACTTGCGTATCTGAGTGTGAAGTGAACGCTTTCTTATTGAATTACCTCTGCACCTCTCATTCCTAAACTTGATATTTTAGTCCGGCGTTGTCCGACTCCAGACCTTCCTAGTGGGATTTTCGGGCTTCGTCCCGCTAAAACTGGCACATCCTTGGAAGGGATCCCCCTTCCATGCAGAAGACGATCTCTGGAGCTAGTAGCGTTTCCCCCAGCTGTTTAGTCTGCCTCTTTCTGAGAGAACGTAACGCCTCTTACAAGACCGCGTAAACTACCTATAACACTTAGCCTGTTCATCTTCTCCTGAACAGGGTGCACCGTTGGGGCTTAACTTCTACGATCTTATGGAGTCCGATCAATAAACAAATACGAATCAAGCTGCCCACCGACTAGGCCTCCAGGTTTATTTATCTATTTCTGACGCCCGTCAGGCAGTGTCTGAGTCGACGAGACCACCCTTGGCGGGTGCCCCCATCATGATTTGTTTTGCACCAAACTACTCATAGAAATAAATTAACCCCTGGATGATTAAAACCATGAATTTACGTACCTCCGTCATGAATTAATTAATTAATAAAGTGATATAGCTTGTCTACATACTTATTTTTTTCACTTATTATTAAAACTATTACAAGAGCTTTTGGAGTCTACACCACCATCGTAAAGTATGTTATGATGAATGAGAAAATTGTTAAATTATCGTGTCTCTCATCAATTTTGATCCAGCTCTACTACTATGGACGCAACCATATAGGAAACAAATGATTTTTTATTCTTTAATTTTTCAGTTTTTTTAATTTTCCCCACAATATCCCTTTAACTAAAGAAATTTTAAATGGAGGTGTACACGCGGAAAGTGATTTCATCGTTAAGAAGAAAATATGCAGTAGACTAGCTAGATGACATTTATGAATATGAATAGCCGATGCTGAAGGCTGAATAACCACCCTTCCAATATAATTCTTCTCGTTCAACAGCATTCTGCAGTATTGCGGCAGACGGACTTCTGGGACCTAGTACCCTTTTATCTGCTTGTTCGAACTGCCTCATGAATAAAAAATGTTCTATTCAAAACCAATACGTCTTAAGTAAGGTCTTTTGAGGACTTCAATGTATGTCGGAAAGGATGGGTAATCTACCACTCTTTTGGAGCCATGCATAGTTTACAGATCCATGTATACAGCCGACGGAAGGCCACGAAATAAAATCTGTAATAGAGCTATTACTACTTGAATGGAACCCACGCAGGACTATTTAGCTCCAGCTCCCAAGTAGATCCAGAACCCAATTTTACAAATAAATAGCTTGGTTATTTTTGCAACTTGCGAACAACAGTTTTAAATGTAGAACTTACAAATGAAAAAAATAATTTAATCCATGCAGCGACAGATACTAAGAGGTATAGCAGTTCGAAGGTTATCACCATGGTTGGTAGGAGGCGCTGAGAGGTGTTGGTTCGTTCATTAGTTGCAGAAAGACACGACCATCGTTCATTTATTCCTTCTTCGGTCAACAATCGACTAGTTATCCTACCACTTGAGCTACAACCTCCATGCCTTCCTAATTGATGATATAGTATTATTTTTAGATTTTTCGAGTGATGTTCGTGAAGGTGCCACCAACAGTTCATACATTAAAATAATTAGATCTCCCTCTACTAACAATATGACTTCTTTACGTCAGTAATACCCTTACAAAAAATAAATAACAACATGCCTACTTAATAACAAACATTGTCTTCTTCGGGTTTTTTTTTTTACATAAAATTCAATTAATTATATTTATATTAATTAATTATAAATTACAAGCAGTACGCTATAGCCTACCTAGCCGTTGAAGCAGCAGCCCGACAAAAATAACTGAAGAAACGTTGAGTTGAAATATTAATTCTTCAATCCATTGATTATTTTGATTTATAAGCATTCCATCTTGTGAGTGGCAGGTACAAATCGTAGGTACTACCTACTGGACACCTTAGACTAGACACAGTAACAATGCAGTGTATTGATAAGATTCCTTGCGAAGAAGTGATTGAAATCAGGAGAGTAATGCTTCTTAACAGTCGGAAACCAAATTTAATGGGTTGTAATGTCTCCAATAATAGAGAAGATCCTTTCGTCGAGTTGACGCCCCGGAGGCTAAGAGAAGAAAGCGACCAATAAGTGGCAGTTTCAAAACCATGCCTTTATAATTTCCAAAATTTTCCTTCATCTTCTCTTATATTAAAAAAAAACTTTCTTTTTTTCTTTACAACTCAGCACAACGTTGGCATGTGCCCTGACACTATTGAAGACCGAAATGAGAATATGAACATTTTTTTACATCACACAAACATGGCCAATTTATAAAGGTAAAATAAAAATAAATATGAATAAGTAAAAAAAATGATAGTTTATTACAGATATAGGTCAAACTACAAATACAAATAGAAATGAAATGTCTAATTCGATAGAATAAGTTGATTAAGTTACCAACTTTATAAAAACAATCTTATTTTCATGGCCAACGGTTATGGCCACCTCCTCTCCCACGTCCACCCCTCGAAAGACGGTCAAATACGCGTTTAGTACCACGCCGTACTCGCGATTTTCTCACCTCATCGTCTCGCGGTTTTATAAAGTTATCTTCGGCTTTATGATTGCCAGGTTCCACGAAGGGTTTTGATTTTGCAAAACCATGGTGCCGCTGATTGTCCGGCCGAGGAATAGATCCATCATATACAGACGGTCCGGGACCATAATCCTGTTTTCTTCCTCGTTCTCCTTCAATATTGGACATATACTGGTAACCACGGGAAGGATACTCCTTATGTATTCTACTTTCGAACGCCAATTCCTGATCACGGTAAGTGGCCGAATCAGAGTGTCCATGTCTTCTCCTTTTCTCTTCCTCGAGTGCATCTCTTAAATCTGCATTCGGCGGCGGGAACTTCTGAACTTCTGGATATGAAGCATGGTGTGGGTCTGGATAAGCGTCTCGGAGAGATCTCTTTTCATTTAGAATTTCACGGCAGTCAGGGCCTTCTTTATCTTGCGCACTATCCCAGTGAGCCGAAGGATATTCCCTTTTATCTTTCTTCAGGCTTTCTCTACTGCTGTTGTAACCTGAGGGTGGTGACGACCGTCTAACCTTCTCTCGCACTTCCACAGCTGGTGATTTTCTTCGCCTTTTCGAGTCTCTTGGTGGTGAGTATTCTGGTCTTAAGTTGATTTCTTCTCTTTGGTTTGGGTAATACGGATGACGTGGAGATAAACTTCTTTCTCGTCGAGGTTTTTCATATCTATCCGGATAGTAATCAGCTGAAGCACCGAATCCCCGTTCATTGCTATACTGATTACTTCCCGTAAACCGTTCATTATATTCACGTGAAGGGTTATCGACTGCCCTTCTATTATCTTCGTATCCAGCCCTTACTCCACTGTGGTGATCAATTGGGAGGTTATTTCTTCTGCTCTGTTCAATTTGGGTTCGATAAGGCATCATTGAAGCAGGTGATCTACCTCTTGAATGTGAACGACCCCGTACCGGAGGTGGCGATCTTCCCCTACTGGTAAGCATTTGTTCCCTTCGGGAAGGATGCCCATGCCCGGGAGGAGGAGGTGTAGTATCTCTGGCCATGTGCGCATGTCCTGGGGATGAGCCCCGGCCATAATGATTTGGCGGCGTCCTTCCACGAATCGGCCTTCCAGGACTCCTGCCACGTAAAGGAGAACGACCTCGCGAATGTGGGGGTGGAGAGCGTCCGCTGCGGTAATGAGGAGATCTACTTCGCACGCGAATGGAAGGAGGACTTGGCCGTAGATGAGGTGGAGGAGGAGGAGACCGGCCTCTCAAGAGCGGGTTTGGTGGCTGCGAGCGTCCCCCTGAGACATGAGGCTGCATTCGAATTATCTCTGGCGGTGTAGATCGACCTCGACCTTGATGGCGAGGAGGCGATCTCCCACGCAACATCTGCGGCGAACGGCCCCTCATGGGAGATGACGGCGATCGACCACGTATATGTCCTTGAGGTGATCGGTGGGACATCTGCACAGCAGCTGGCGGCGATCTGCCTCTGAAGGAATGTTGCGGAGACCTCCCTCGTACCGGAGGCGGCATGCGTCCCCGTGGAGGTGGAGGTGGCGATGGAGAGCGGCCTCTTGTCATCCTTTCCCTTATCACAGGTGGCTGAGTCCTTTCCCGCAGTTGATCAGTAGAAGGTCTGTCATACCTCGGCGGAGAACGACCTCTCACCGCCATAATCGGTGACCTACCCCTGACCTGAATCGGTGGTGAGCGCCCTCTACCTGCTTGCTGTAGCGGTGGCGTCCTAGAACGCATTCGGTGATCTGATCTTCCAGGACTAACTGCCCTGATGGGAGAAGAACGGTAATCTCCCCTGTCACCCCTGAAACCGTCCTTTCCAGCGCCCCGGCGTGAAATGTCTCCCTTCTTCATTGGAACACTTTCCTTCTTTATTACCTTGGTTTTTGATTCTTCAATACCTCGCATGCCAGTTGACTTTTTCTTTAATGCTTCCGTATTAACTTGAAGACTTTCAATGTAGTGCGATCTTTCTATCATATGACCTCTTGATCTACCTACAGCTGTAAAAAACATAATCTTCATAAAATTATCAACTTTTTACGCTATGTACACATAGAATGCATAATATACTACATTTGAACATTAACAATAAAACATATTTACATAAAATTATCTAATCAAGTAAAATTAGTCAGATTTCAAATCATCCGTTTTAAGGTTTCTCAGTTAAATTGAGGCAAGTCAAATAAAACCCGTATTACTACCTTGAAAACTAACAAGGGCATGTACTTAAAGAAATCGAAGTTTACATTGGATCACTCCGTAAGTTGGGATAAATAAATATTAAATAAAAAAGAAAATACTCGGCGAATATAAAAAATATTTCACAGACTTATACAGATTAATAAACCTTAGATTTACCGGAAACACTTACATTTACAATTGTCGGGGGAAAATTAGGATAAGAATTAGTATGTAAGTTAGTTTTAAGGTTGATCAAAAAGGTGAGCCCCATCACCTTTATTAGTCAGTTTAGTATAATGTATATCATTATGCTTGTTATTCGATTAAATAATTTCTATAAAATAACAAAACCTGTATATAATGTAGTGATGCTACAGGAAATACAAAATAATTTGTGAATAGATTCACCTGAGGATCTATAATTGTATGTAATTATCTGTAAATTTAAAGGGGCTAGGGGGAAAAAAAAAAAAAAAAAAAAAAAAAAAAATTGATTTACCCTTCGAAAGCACATATTTTTGTGTACATATTCGATGTTATCGAATATAGATATATAGAATCAATTTTACAATAATAAAAAAAAATACCTAACGTTGTATATCTAGCATTGGTACAGTAACAATAATTGTATAGCATAGGTTAATATTGACTGATAATTTAAAGACTAATTAATGAATCGCGTTAGGATGAAATGCTTCCGTTCGAGTTGAGGTATAGTTTGCTAGTTGCTCCACAGTTGTACCTGGTTGTTCAGGGACCACAGCTTACACCGTATTTGGGGATCATCGGAAGCCCCCTGCCAACTGACCTAATATTCGAACTGCTTCAATGTTCATCTGCTCGTTCACGATTTAGTCGGTTGAGCAGACTTTTAGAAAGTTCAATGGCCGTTTCGAGATTCCAAAATATGTTGCGTTGAATTTCTTCTCGATGGTCATTTCAACTAGCGGAGAACTGTTCTTCAAATGCCTTCAGATGAATCTTTGTTTTCATGCTACACCTTACGGCTAAAATGCCCTATAAACTATACCACCTACATACGCCAAAGTAACGCTGTAGGTTACGTCCACACAATAACTTTTATACAGTGGCCAAGGAGAGAGACAAAAACTCTTCTGAATGTTTAATTGGATAAAAAAAAAAGTGATTTTTCGCGTAAGGTGCTCCTTTCCATTGAATAAGTTGCGTGGTCTCGGAGTGAACTGAGTTCTTGCCGCGAACCAAAACAAATTCGAATAGGCCTCCAGATTGAAGAACTTATTATGCAAATTTTACTTGATTTACAACGAAGAATTTCGACTCTCTTTTCTCGATTACATTCTTTTTGATGAAGTAGAAAGTATACAAAACCTAAGTTCCAGCGTAGTCATTGCACAGCTAGGATTTGAGATCTCCAGCAGTGGAGTTATGTGAAGTTAATGGTTGTGGGCAGCTTGGATTCAGTGCGTCTTTCCACAAATCGGTATATTTATATCCGAACCCCTGCTGCAGCTCCCAAAGCCTTATATTAATATTAACCAGTGTTGATAATTTTTCTTGAGATTTTTTTCTGCTTCTTGAAGCTGAACTCTGCTTGCATTTCTATACGTTGTCCTTGGGAATACAGGACCTAAATACACTTACCTGTCATGCGAGCTAAGTAAAATCAGATCTTTATATTACCATTTCTAAGTTCGTATTTGTACCCTTTTATTCGTCTAATTAGAAATGATTCTGATTTAACATCATTATTAGTCATTGGTTATAAAATAATAAATACAATTATAGAACATAACGAAATATCCTCCTAAAAGATTCTAAAAGAACCTACAAACATACCTTCGACGGCTTCGTTAAACGAGTATCCCAATCTTTGGATCAGGTACCTATAAGTAAAAACAAAATGCAAGTAGATAATTAATAATTAATTTAGTATTATTCTAGAGAAAAATCATTCAAAATCCAAATATAGATTAGCAATTACCTGCAAAGCATATAACCTGTCCGGTTTACTCCATGTGTGCAATGGACACCAATGAGAGAGTCTGAAAAAAACAATATCGTTGTACTATTCACAAATGGTTAAAATAATTTAATATTCATTAGCACATATTATCCATAAACGATTTGTAAGTCAGTAAAAGTGAACTTTTTGATGTAAATTTAAACAAAAAATGCATTACTAGTCCAAAAGGTGTAAAAAAAAAAAAGTTATGATGGCCACGGGTCATTCCCGCGATTTGGTCAAGGTTGAAGAGACTTAAAAGTACGTACATTAAAGAGGGACAGATCAGATCAGTGTAGATTGTAAACGGTTATAAAATTAGTTAGGTGTACCTACAAAATGAGTATGTGTGACCGAGAAGCTGTTTATAAATACATACTTACCATATATAGAGTATTATGGTATCCTCATTTAAACCCTACAGGTTTCATAGGTGTAGAATCGGATTCTGTATGTATCCTTGGTTTGTCTAACCTTGGAGTATCTCCTAGGATAGGAGTAAGGTGGGAGAATGCATTACAACAGATAATAATCTGGCTCTAAGTGGGGAATTGGAAGCTGCCGCCATGTGAATTGAATGCAAATTGTCGATGGGCGAAATTCTCTTTAGGTGAATTCTTTCTTATGTGGATGACAAGCCACGTCCGGATCGATACTCAGTCATTGTTCTGCTAATAAGCATGGTTGCTTCCACTATCTCTAAAACTTAATCTTCTGCTAGGTTTAGAATATCCGCGAAGATCACTTACCATCTTCATAAATGGTTTTCCTTTAAACTCTTAAGTAAGTATGCCAATTGGGCCGTCATTTTTAGTCACGGGTTTGGCTGCAGTTTTTTAGAGTCTCTTATTATATGTCTTCGTGACATTATTGCATCCAACTTGTTTTTTGTTTCTTAATCAAATAACTAACAGTAAGTTTCTTTAAAGGGTCAGCGAGTGTTTCCTCCTTTCTTTTCCTCCTGCTGATTTCTTAGAGTAAGCAAAATAAATTGTAGCCCGCTTAAATAATAAATAAGCACTAATTATGAATGGTAAAGAAAATTGCAAAATAGCCATCGTTAATTTTTTAATTGAATGCACCATTCCTAACTAATTCAATTCATATATTGTGTGTTTACTATGTAAAGAAATAAATTAATTTATAAAAACACATTAAAATTCACATCGTCGTTAAACAATAGGTCCTCATGATTATATAGCATGTGACCCTGTAATTAATTTAATGTTTAGAGAACATTCAAATATAATGTAATTTTGTAGAACTATTAAACGATTTTCCTAAACAGGGAATGAGAAATTCAACAATTAATTTTAATTTATTTAATATCATCTATAGATGAACATACGACCTATGAAAATGAACTTAACTAGTTCGCAAGGTCTCATTATAATAAAAAAATAAAAGAAGCTAGTATGCATATATATATTGTAACATTCATGATATTTGAGAATATCATGGCCAGGAACCTTCACATCTGGTAAGCATCTTCCCTTATGCTCCTAGGAGTGGGGATGAGATAAACCAGCAGTCTTAGCATAACCGTCGAGAAGAGCGGACCTAGCAAGCTCCCGAATTGGCGGTACCATACAGGAAGAGAGGAGAAGAACCAACAGCGAAAATAACGTTGATTGGATTACGGGAAGATCATTGATTGGGTGATATTAATATTGTTCTTATTATGGATCCATTAAAAGAAATTGAGCTCGAATTTCATGTTTTTTGTAATTAGTAGTAACTATCATAATCCTAGTTTAAAAGGAATTGAATATTTTTTTATATACTTTTTGTCAGCACTCTATATAATTATAATTATTTGTTATAACCATTTTATTTGAATATATTTCACAATTCCTAGTCTCTCAATTTATTAATAACTATAACATTACCCTTGAGGCGATTCAATCGGGATAAATTCCTATGTCAAAGACATAAAACAATTTGAATTAGAGGTCTCATGACGAACCTGCCAAATTAGTTAAGGTAAATTGATCAAATAAAGTAGAAAAAGAAATGGTAAAAAATGAGGTAGGTTTCAATATATATATATATATATATATATAAATAAAATATAAATATAATATATAATATATAATATATAAAAAAATATATATAAATATATATATATATATATATATATATATATATATATATATATACATATATTTTAACCGTTGACAGTTGAATCCTTCAAATATATTAATTCAACCATTAATCAATTTGTCTTTCATGTAATCAAATGTTAATGACCAATAAAAGTGGCTCACTATGAAAGAACACCACAAGAGAGTGAACTATTTTCGAACTATTATTTAAATAATACAATCTATAATAACATTACTATTCACAGTCCATTGTACCACCCAATTACACAATCAGAAGTTGTCAGAGTCTGTTAAGAAGCAATAACGGGGAAGGAGACGGACGGAAGACAGAAACGATTTAACAAACCCGGCCATGAAATCTACAACTAATAATTGCTTCTTGCTCAATCAGCCACCACGGCCTCTCAAATTAGGTGTTAATTAATTTATGGCCGGTCGGAAATAAGCGTAGGGTCATATTTCTATGTCTAGCCGCGCTCCTGGCAAACTACCGTTCTAGTCAGGGACTAAGTGTTTACTGCCAATTGTTACAGTTTGATTTTAATTTAACTATTCAAAACTAATCGACCTGATCGGTTCATTGACTGTCAGTAGTTGTCGATGTAACTGCTTTATAGAATGAAGGTTTTTTGGGTTCTAGACCACAACCTAGACCACTAACCTTTGTGTATCTAATCTAAGAGCACATTCTAGAATACCACTCGAGCGGCAGGCGACATTTTCTCCCCCAGGATAATTAGTAATTGTATATAGTTAATAATACCAAAAAAAACCAAATACTTTGAAAAAAATTTAACATTCCATGTAACGTTGTTTAGCCAATCAAGGACCCAATTCAGAAATATACCTTCATTTCACTGCGACCGTTTTTGGTGGTTTTAAAATGTAAACTGTATTTTGGATCCATTGTGAAACCAGAACCGGCGGAAATTTTAAAAAGACTTCCAATCAAATTCTTTAAAAAAAATCTGTCCCCCTCTCCACGTCAATTGGTGTCCAGGTATTTTTTTATGACATTTTTCAAACGATTTTTCACATCGGAAATTAGAAATCTAACAGCGAAATTAAAAAATCGAAGGATTTTCCAGTCTGCGAGTTGTTAATTTAAATGTTAAGCCCTCGAACGGCGAAATCCCCGACAATCCACCAATCAATTCGTATCCTCTTCCTCCTCATTTGCTCACCGTAATACAGCTTTATAATAGGTATGGTAATGAAATCAAAAAATAATTTATACTCACTGTCATTCTTATGAGCGTCCAAGTAATAGTCAACTACTTCAAAAAACCTGGAAAACAAATTATAGAATTAAATATAATTTTAGAATCATTAGCGAAACAAATTGTTTGCTTAAATTTCTACAATTTCTAGGTATTATGAACATACATGCCTACAAAAAAAATGTGCTGAATTAATATCTTAACTGACGAGAGTCAAATTTAAATTTCATTTACAAACACACCATCCAATCACTAATAAATACGTACTCCAGAGCTCTATTACTCATGGATCTGCCCAGTAAGCAAACGTGCCCAGGACTTAAGTACCGACGTAAGTACAGTACACTCCCACCTCACGACGTCTTTCATGACAAACTATCCACGAGACATACACATCCTTTTACAACATACCAGCAGCAAACAACCCTGAAAATAGTTTGAAAAGGAGATATAACTTCTAAATACCCACTAAATAGTTAAAAATTTATGTCAGCGGAACCTTATTCCTACGATGTATAACTATATAAATATGTATAAAGGGTTCCTGGATTTGCACAATACGACGTTTGGAACGTTGTTTGTTGTTGAAACGAAATCTTAAGAAATGAGTGGCCTCCAAGAATATAGCATTCTGTTAATACCGTCTTGAATGGATGACAGAAGGCAGAATATTTTTTTTTCCATGGCAATGGCAATGCGGCAAGTAGTTGTAAGCAGGTAACATATAAATAGATATATATTAAGAGACACCACTTAGGTGGGTGGTGTTATAAACGGCCTGATGACAATGAAGGTATTGTCCCACAGAGGTGTGTCACAATCAGGAGAGCCCGTCACTTCATCAAAGGCGCCGCGACCTCATAAAGAGGGGGGGGAAATCATCTCCTTTGGATAGGCTCCATATGTTCTAATTGATTGTCACACACTCGAATGATAAATCATAGGAGACAAGGACACATCATCACCGATAAGGGGAATTCTTCAAATGATACAGTTCCGACGGTTTTGTTGTTATTTTCAACTCCCAATTCCCTCTTAATTAGAGTAAAAAGCTAACCGACCCCCAACAACTACGAAGCAATATAAACTGGAAATGCCTCCATGAAACGGTAGTCCACAATCCTTTCCGATTTCAAAATTCATTCCTTAACCGGATTATGAGTACATTCAAATTTAATAAAAATCATTGTATAACTGTTACAAAATATTCCACCTAGAAGATTAATTATTTAAGATTGGCCCATTAAAACATATTTCTGAATTCTGACGGAGGATGCAAATGAGGCATTAACATCAACAGGTGCACTATCCTTAAAGAAACCAATCTGAACTTAGCTCTCACAAATCTATTAAGTAAAAAAAATCAAATACAAACGATACAAAGATATCCATAAAAAAAATACTTCCCGTAAGCACCTAACGCCAATAAACAGGACATCCACATGGAATATTTTGACATTACATGAACATATACGGACAATGTACACAAGACTAAATAACAAATTTGAAGAAAACAGTAACCCATAAATATCTAACTTGCACACCCCAAGAAAGGAAATAGAAATAAGGTTAAAAAGAAGCTGGTTGAGAGATCTGCTTTAATCAATATTCATAATTGATCATTAAATGACCCTCGATTATTTTTGAAGTAAATCTTATTATTTTTCGAGCCACGGTGCCATTAGCCCTGCCTGCAAAATTTCAAGTAATATTTCCAGATTGTAAGTCATATTTGTAGCTATACATACATTCATCCTAACATAAAGCACTAATAAATTGGTTTATAGGCAAATGTTGGGGACGGTGCACGAAACCAGCTGACAAGCGACTCCAGCTATGAGCGGGCCTAATGGGTTAGCCTAAAACTAATTTCTGTAGAAGCGGGCATATATAATAGACCGGTCATTTGTCTGAAAGCTGGTCATCAGTCAGGATCCGTGGGAGGAGAGGAGGAAACCTCCTTTTTAAATATGTTTCCAATGAATTTAGTGATCAGTGGAGGCGATTTAACACAATCGGGATTCAGACTAGGTCGTTAGTTTGCAAGTGCACTTTGTACAGTCATATACCGCTAACTGCTGCATGTACAAACATAGTCCAAAGTTGAAACCTCAGACCTCAATATTAAACAAAAGTGCCTTCTTGTTTACATTCTCTTGCACAAACCAAGGTAAGATTTTAACGCAACTGTCGTAAGAGAAGAAAGAATATTGCGTTCAAACTCGCTCGCATTTTCGAATGGATACCAACAGACAGGCAGGTTTAATTCCATAAAAGTTAACTTTAATTTACTTTCAGGATAATAGCAAACTAAGGAGTAAGGAAGTTGGAGTATTATATCGCAGTTGCTCCATGAGGATTAGTTTTAGGATTTTTTGGCTACAGTTAGGTTAGTTGCACCATGTATTGTTCCAATATCAATGGCCATATGACCGGACAAAAATAAAAATATTGTTTCGTTAGGTAAAAAATAAAGAAACGTAAATAGAGATATAATGCAATGATTTGCTTTTTTCTTATGAGTTTGTAATTCTATGATACATATATATATACACACATTTTTGAATACCCCTAGAATGCGCATGTACGTCAGTAATCGTTTCTGTGCAGCCTCCATGGGCTGCTTACCCCGACAGGGGGTAAGGTAATTTTCTGGTGTCACCCTAGCACAGGATGCTCCGGTCCAACATCGATTCCTCAATAATGCACGGATAGTAAGCTGAGTTTGTTTGGTAATTAGGTAGATATAGTGACGCGTTAATGACGATGAATGACAACAGATCAGCAGTAGGCAACGTAGGCATGGTCACATTTAGTTGAAAAGTTTGTACATTATGAAAGAGGCAAGAATGATTTTGCTGATGGAATGTATGTTCATCCCACTGTATGGACATACATTCCAAAGAACTTGGACATACATATTGGACATTGGAATGTCTACCCTGCAAGAGACAGGGAGACACATTCGCTAAAATACACGAGCAATTCCTATTTTGAATGAGTAGAAGCGTAAGTTTCGAGATAGGTTGATGAAAGACGGTTGTTATATTTTTATCAAGTGTGTCAATGGAGAACGTTTGCCATACAATGTTGTCAATTGATACATTTGATGAAACCCTAACAACTATTTTTCATCAACTCGTGCCAAACTCCCAATTAATTGTTCTACATAGATACTCTCTGCTAACAATGGGCTCAGAGTATTATAATTCATTTTTTAAGAAACAACAAGAAACAGATTGAAGTTTTGTTTTTGAATATATACTTCTATGTACTGGTCATGTACGAGTATTTATGCCAAAAAAGACGGTCGACCATGTTGTAAATTAATCCTTGTCGTCAGTCGCAATAAAATGATTTTTTAATATTTAATGTCCTTTCTGTTGGAGTTATCATTAACGTCAGGTACTGTATTTATTGTAGAACCTAGTCCATAACGTCATTAATTCTGTGGTATAAAGACAACTCAACTTTATGGCATTCAGAACAGAAAGTAGCCAAAGTTTTGGTGTTGTTTCTTGGGTTAAGTAGTAGTGTTACCCGGAGTTTTTCTCTTCCCCAATTTCATAATGAAATGTCTACATTAGTCCCATTCATGAGGTACGCTTTAAATGTTTACCGGGTCAGATTTCTTAAGATTTTTAGGGCAAATGAAGAAAGTCTGAAGATGTTCTCATTCTATGACCCAATTATTCTAATTACTATGGTTGTATACAGGTAATGTGGACCAAGGGCATCATTTATAACGAATCTGAACAGTTTGGGGTCTCGAGAAGAGCTGGTTATTTGGTAGTTGTACTGTCCACAGATACAGTGACAGAGCGTAGAGACAACCAGACCGTAGATCGCGAGTGAGAGACCACTAACGAAGTGAGGCTGACTAGATAAATAGCGGTCCATCTGCCTCCGGTTCACTAACGAGCTTGTCCGAGAGTACTTACCGACCTGCTACCAGGCCTGCTACTCAATCTCACAGCCTCAGGCGGTAATTAGAGAGAGGAGCCACCCTGGTCCGCGGCCATCTTGCCCACGTACAGCGATAGGGGACCGATTTAAGCACAAGAGCGTTACTTAGTACAGCCTTATCGTAGAGCGAACGGACAGCTCCCGAACTAAACGCGAATCACTGGACTCGCTACGAACTCATCCGTAATCGCGAATATACATCGAAATGGGGTTGAGCATCAGTGGTTCTATACCAGGGTTTAGTTTAGCAAGCACTTCTGAGCCCCGCCTAGAGTATCCCCACTCCCTTGGGTACTTTGGTCCCAAGGAGAACCCAAATGCGGCAGAGATGGTAACACATGCTAAAGTTTTTGCAGTTTTAATTTGGAAGAGCTGAAAAGATACACCTGCCCCAAATACTATATTTCGAATTAACATTTGTTATTGTTTTTGGGATAAAATTTCCCACTGCCTTCTGCTTTCTATAGTTGCACAACCACACTGTAGATTTATTCAGATATATAAACAGGATTAAGAGGTTACGCTAACAGTTACAAGGCATCAAAGACCTGGGATTTGTTAGTTGTGACCACATTTCGAACCTCCAGACAGACAGTTGATTTCTCTATGGCGCGCCACCTCAATAATAATCAACCATCCATGGACAGTTTTGAACTGACGTTTGTAAAAAATTATAATATATAATATAATAACTAGGAAATAATAAAAATAACTAATCGAGTCTACAATAGAACCAGTAGACTCACCATCTTTTTTTAATTATTTAATACATTTTATTCTTCTCTTACCAACTAAAATTTGATCAGATCAATCAAATTAAATTTTATTTATAAAACATTAATGGCGTAGAAAATGACATGAGAAGCTGGTCACTGTTACGTTTTTAAATCACGAGTGATCTTATAATCACCAAAATCCTTATTTGCGTGATAAAATAATAAATATCAGTTACTTAAATAATAGTTTTTAAAAAATCCCTAACTATTGAATTTATTTCTGCAATAGGAACTTTAATTATTGTGTCCCTAACTCTGAAGAAAATTAAAACTTTAAATCATGTGAATTGAAGTCAGGGAAAACCATGATATTTGATGGGTTTGGGTTTTTCTCTCTCACATATTTCCTCTAATTAAATCATGTCTCTTTAACATCGATAGGATCATTTTTATTGCTACTGTTGTAGAAAGCATAGAACTACAGACGATAGAAAATGTCCCCTTATTTTTTTGTAAGTATCTTCGGGCTCAGCAATGAGTAGTAAATTCAACTTTAAACATCGCCATTTTGAAAAATGAACTTTTCATAATTACACATTAAAACAGTAATGGTATATGTTAAATTGTCTGTATGATAACAAATGTTTCGACCAAAGTACATACATTATTCATTTGACAACATATAAGATTAATCATAAAATAAGAAAATTTATATTTTTTTTCTATATCTTACCTTTCAACTAAATGCTGAGGAGGTACAGTTTGTCCAGGAGTCGATATCTTCACGTAGTCGACTCCTTTGTCAAGGAAATCCTGAAACATATTTGATATGATCTGAATAATATTTATTACTATTGGTATTATCATTTCACAATAAATAAACACTACATACATATATACAGTTCTATATAAATAGGATTCTAATGTATAGAGATCTACATATAGTTGTTTTAGGTATAACACTATTTTGTCAGAATAGATAAAAAATAATATTACTAAGGAATATTTTTCAAAAGCAACTAACTGGAAGATATAGATGGCGCAGGAACTATGAACATCGTTCCAAATAAACGTTATTGCCACCGTTAGAAATCCTATTTTCTTCTCTTTATGCAAAACGACAGGCAATTAGGTTTGATGTATTTTTAAGTAAGAGAAATAATGATAATTTCATAAAATAGTGAAATTGACAAAAAAAAAAAGGAAAGAAATAGCATACTTCTAATAATGTTTTCGTAGTTTTTATCATCCATCATAACTGGAGTACCTGCCTACTTAATCTTCAAATATAAATAGATTCGAATTTATTTAAAATTTACTACGTACTATCTGACGAATACGCGTTGTATTGTACATTTACTCTCATTTGACAGGTAGACATATTATGTCTATTACACATTGAAACCAGTTGTGAATCCAAGAACTGACGAACTGACTGACGAAACGAATTTTTGTTTGGCAAGAAACAACCTTGATGTTAGTTGTGCCGGTATTTGGTGAACTTAATACTCATCAATAAACTAAGCCCGGCCACGAATTATTTCATTTATTATACACAATAGCGCTTTCAACAGCTCACTGCACCAACATCAAGTGCTCATGACACTGCCAGTGAGGGCGGTGTCTGAAATCCTGAAAAAGTTTATATCCCAATACTTAACTTCGTATTTATAGGTTTTTGGAGGTACTAAAAATTTGTTTTCCTAGAATGATTGGTTGACTTTAATTGAATCGTCTCCCCCTGGATTTTGAACTTTTATAATCATATAATAATCAACACTCGTTAAATATGATCCGGTATATTTTCTTCTGGGGGTAAAAAACAAAACCATGCAAGTTATGTATGATAGCCTAATGAAACCCGCAGAACAAGGACAAAAAACGATGTTATCAACTATAATCTAGTGTTTAAATTAATATATTTTTTCTCGACTCTTAGGGCCCAATGGCAAAAGCCCTCGGACACTTGCCAAATGTCTTTCGACCTAACAGACATTCATTGAAATCGGTGACCTCAAGATCGCAATCCCTTGTTAAGTTTACCTAACGGTCGGCATTGGACGGACGGGAGAAAAAACAACCCAACATATGGAACTTTTTTGGGTTATGATTAGCAATGATGCCGGGTGATTACCATCTACATAGAATGTCACTTTTAGCCCACCCAAAAAATTATTGTTCTTGATGATATTGATTTTTTTTTTTAAATCCTATCACCTTAATATGTTCGTTCAGGAGAGCAAGGCGAGACACGGGCCCGAATCACAATAGTACCGACAAAATGTTTTTGTGCTAAATGTTATTTTATCCAATTTAAGTAGACACCTACAATCTAATGTGCAAGGAGCGTTTAATCAGATTTCAATAATTTTTTTTAATTCATTCCCATTTCGGTGAATGAAGAAAGTGATTATCAAAAGCTCATCTACCGATATGTTTATTATTGATGAATGAATTTAACCTTTGCCAAAACACGTGTTAGATGTAAAAAAATCTGAGAAGCGATTGACAAAGACTGGTTTTGTTATGAATCGCTATAGCTGCTTACTTGTGATAAAATAACTGTTTTTTTTTTATACGATAGCGTGTTCATAACAAACACAACTACAATCAAAATATAGGTTGATGAAAAAAAGAGGGCTTAGAATACTGCTAATCATTATAATGCGGTTTCTGGTCCATCATTCAGAGTAGTTTGTACTGCCCGATCTTTGGGAAAGCAAACTGGTTGACATATCATTTATTAAAAGAATAATTTTTCAAAATTCAACTAATACTAATTAAAAAGTAGCATAAAGATGAAAACAAATTGCTTACCCTTTTGTTGTAGTATTTTGCTGTATGAGTAAGGTCAATAACCAGTCCTAGGTCTGAGATTTTGTCCAAGAGAGCTGGGATAGTAAACCTGAAAAATAAATAAAGAAAAAAATGACAAACTTCAAAGGCACTGTGTTTTGATAAGTCTTATATTGTACAATATTAATCCATATCAGCTACATATCTATACTTAACTTACCAAAGTAATATTAAGCAATGCAGTCTAAAACTAACAGATGTACTTAGATCCTGTCTAAAAAGGCCACGTTAATAAGACCTAAATTGGTTGTAATCTAATTAGGTCACGTTTGGTTAGGTCGTGCGGTTACAGGTAAACCCCACTAAGTCAAAATTATTGATTTTCGGATTTTTTCTTGACCACAAGAAGGAAATATCTCGACTGGGGAAACCCACAGTCATTTCTTTATCAATTTTTTTTTGTTAGTACCAAAGAAGTTGAAAGAAAAATCTTTGATCTGTGTCTTCTCGAAATCATGTTTTCTGACTTGTTGGTGTTAAGAACAACAAACGTGCCTTGAAGAGATGATCACGAGATGTTACTTAATATGTCCACATTAATTAAAACTGCCACATATACTTTTAGGTCCTGCCTAAAAATGAGACGTTAAGTTAACTGCTAGCTAATAAGACCGCATTAAGTTAGGCGTGACCTAATAAATGAAACTAAGTTGGCTGTTAACTAATGAATATGCAGCTTAGTAATAGCATTGAGTCAGACACCGCTTTATCAGTTACCATTTACCTAAAAAGATCGCTTTACGTTAGCTGCCAGCAAGTAAGTATTAGGAATCAATTTAAAACAGGGTGGATTTAAAGATCGAAGACGGTTTTCTGGGATTTATTTCGATTAGGTTGGTTTTACCCTTTTCATATTAATAAATAAAACCTGGGTATCTTGTCTGCCCACAAACGTTCATTATGTAAACAAGAGCGCTTTCGGCTGCTAAACCAAGTATCTTATGGTGTGTGATAATTCTTGAATATAATGAACTCTTAACATAAAATGTTCAATACACTCTCTCATCTAGTAGAAAAGTATCTAACAAGAGAGCAGTTTATTGTTATTAGATTTTATAAAATCAATATAAATTTTCTGTGGGATTTCCCTTTTGGGACTGTGGCGAGAAAACCTGCCCCATTTAGCGCTAAGGCGGTCAAGCCGTGGACAATCTGCCGGTACATCTACAGACTACCGACTGTTGGCAGCCCAAGGTGCTGTCGCAACCAGGTGTGTGGGTGCTCGGAGGCGCCGGTCTTCTGATGGGTGGCCGTCTCAGGCCTTATGGTCTCTTGTACGGGGTAATTATCGCTAGCAGCAACATCCTACACTAATTAACTGTACAACTTAAGCACGGGGATTGGTTAAATGGTGGTAGCCATTCCCCCTTTCGGCCGATAGTAACTAATCAATGACAGTCAAATCACAAGTCATCGGCTGCCATATATAATCTTAAAATGGATTAGAAGGTAAGGGGTGCGTTAGAGAGAGAAACTCGAGGGCTCGATAGAATGTTATAGAGAGAAAATATTCACACTCTCATGCACAATAAATGAAATCAACGATCTAAAACACAAACCAGCCATTTTTGAATTTCCGCTTTTTCGTCCACTGGAGACACATCAAGTTTTTTAAATCGTTGCAGCATTTAACACTATGAACCCACCACCTTTCCCGCATCGATGGCAACAGACTGTCGGGGAAGGTTTGATTTCGTTGTTAGATGTAAGTTAGTTTTAAGTCTATGGTTCATAAGGGGAGCCCCATCAATTTTAAACATGTTTAGGCAATGAATGTATAATGTGAATTATACTTTTACAATAATCACAAATCTCAATATAAAATTATTGTTATAAACTTGTGTAAAATGTAGCCAAGCTACAGGACATGACCTGTAAATAGATTCATTTATGCAGAATCTATACTTATTCCATAATTTATAATAAAAAGGGGATATGAAGGTGGGGGGATCCGCTTTCCAAAATGACGGTCAAAATGTTTCTTGGACTATTGCAACAATAGACAATTTTTCTAAATTACTGTTTTTTTTTCTGAAGTATCCACATTCAGGCTATAGTATTTGCCAATTCCGCACTCTGCCTGTATAGCACGTGTGTTCTACGACAGCAGCAAAACGAATGAATTGTATATATCAAAGTATGTTCTTCAACGCTTTGAAATAAGCAGACGTTTCGTAAAAATACAATAGAGGGAAGTGCGTTTTCCGTAACTTTTGAGATGTTCTAAACGAGCAGCTATTTAAGATTCAAAGTTTTAATATTTCCTCAAAGGACACATAAATGACGACGATACGGGTGTCGAGAGCCAACGGTAGAAATAGTGAATTTAATATAGTCGTATGGTAGGGGGTGCGGCAGATTTCAATAGACCAATGAAATTGAAACTAATAATAAGATAATATCAAGGTAATAATAATAATTCGCGAATAAAGTAATTCGCAATATTTCACAAGATTCATACTGTGGTTAACGGGTAGGCGAAATTACTTAGCTTGACTACGTTCTATGTTTCACATCAGTTATAGAAATTTAATATCTATCTCGTATGTACATAGTCCCCTAGTAAAACTATTTTATTGCTATTAA
The DNA here is from genome assembly GCA_930367205.1 of Acanthosoma haemorrhoidale. Classification (NCBI taxonomy): domain Eukaryota; kingdom Metazoa; phylum Arthropoda; class Insecta; order Hemiptera; family Acanthosomatidae; genus Acanthosoma; species Acanthosoma haemorrhoidale. Next base: position 39,592,278 of record OV884013.1, read on the forward strand.
TATATTATCGTTGACGGTATTGTCAACCTCAGATATCTATTCAACAATTAATTACAATTGACCATTAATATACTTTATATCATCACGTTCACATGCCGTACTAACTAGTGATTTGTATACAATTAAACAACCAACAGACAAAACAAAAGATCAGAGCTTCCAATAACTAGGGTTGTGTACAGTGTCTGTTTTTTTGAAGTTGAAACAATCCGTACTTTAGCAGTTGTTTTTGGTTTTCTAGCTAATACAAATGTTATACCTGTACAGTAATAAATTAATTAAGCCTACTTGGCGAAATTACAATTTCAATTGATGGTTTGTTGCCAGCGTGAAGTGTGTATATCGTCTGTTCCTTTGGGAAACCCACAAATGTAAGAACAAGTATAATTTCACTTATTTGCATAGCAGTGGTGTGTTATACACAATCATTCTATTTCACTTATGATGTCTACTTACATCCATTGACGAGCTAAGATGGTCGTCGGTTTGATTAGGTTAGTAAGCAACCTGATTTCTAAAAGCCAAAGGGAACTTTAAAAGTAGTTTTCTCAAAATTAGTAATTTGCACTAACGTGGATTTGCCTTAGGACTGACGATATTAATTAATAAAAGAACTTCTGTCTCTCCACAGCTTTATTCATTTATGCTCGAACGTTTTCGATGGATTTGTAACCCCACCAGGTATTTAGTTTCCATCAGCTCCAACACTTGAGGATGGCGGTATAGTGCGTCGAAAACGTTCAGGTTATAGACAGAAGGTGTTTTCGTTTCAGGTTTTTTTCTTTGTAGCCGTTATAGAATACTCCGTGCTATTATCACGTTTTAAAACAATGCTATTGGCATAGAAACCACTGATTGAATCATTTATACCAATTAAATTATATTCCAGGTCTAAAGTACCCATCCGAATTACAGCATTGAACTGATATAGGTGTATATGAGGATAGGGTGGAGGGGAGGGCATGTGAAGAGTCGTATGCATAAAAAGGACTACAGCGGCGACTGTAAGGCCGAGAGATACGAGACAGTTGCCGACAACAAGGCACTGAGGGACACAATCGTAAAACCCAGTGACACAACCAGTCAACAACCTCCGACAAAGTACAATTCAATACGACACAGCTAGGAAAATATTTTTATTTTTTAGACACGGTGGTAGGGACATAGCCGTTCTTTCTCACCTACTTCTTTTCGAATGGGCCTTGGTAGTTTTAGGGTTATTCTCTCTACAATTATCTGCCTCGTCACGGGGGAGTCAGATGAACCGACGGTTCAAAACAAGCCATGGCTCGGCTTTTTGTCAATCTTCCTCTTTTGAGTTTTTTCGTCATAGAATTAGCGCGCAATTTTATTTCACCGTGTTGTATTTAAATAAATTACTACGATTGAGAACGAAATTTATATTTTTTACAAATTTATACAAACAAAATAAACAACTATATTTCACAGGGCTCGGTGTGGACTCATTTAATGTTAGTGAAAAACTACAATCATTTTTTTAAATAAAAATTACGATGCTTTGAATTTATACTAACCCATCTTGGTTAATGAAAATCATTTTTTTACAGATAAACAAATTATCAATTGTCTTTAGTGTTTCCATGGGGGGGGGGGAGAACTTTATAACTTAAATACCTTTAAAAAAGAGGGCTTAATTCCAGAGAGTTGTCTTGGAATCATTGTATCAAAGATTTTTTTTCTTTTATGGAGGTCATAGTTAGTAAATAGGCAGTAAACCATATTTATAAAATTATAAGTACTTCGTGGATGACAACCCATAAATGTCGCATTTTTTAATTAGCACCAAATTACCTAGAATCCTAGTTTTTACTTTGATTGATTTTTAAAATTAAATAAAATGATTATTCAGATCTCTAAATGTATAATTTGAAAGACGACAAACTGGCTCGTTGAGGAATTCCCAAAGAATTATATATATGTATATTTAAAATATGATTGAAAACTAGAAATATTTTTTATGTTTTATTGTATACATATGCCCAGATATCAAACAGATCAGTTCATCTTCCTCAACCGTTGCAGATTGATGAGCTGTTAAGACGCCTAGACGGTAGTACTTTTTCAATGATGACACCGTTACTTTTCAAAATCTGTTTAGGAACTTAAGACTGAAAACAGTTTACAAATCAGAATGATAGTCAAAGATCAAGGAGTTAACCTCCAAACTTTGAAAATATGGATCTGAAACCAAGTTGACTTCAACCTACTAAATTTAACAGGAAATACTCAGCTCTGGTTCCGACGCCACGGTACAAATTCGCCAGTAGATACTGACTGTAAGATAGCCGTCTTATATTGAAAAGCCAGCAAGGGTCGAAGTAATATATTCAGTGTCACACACACGGCGCCCTTTGAAAAGAGCACATCAGTCGGCAAATCCGGGCTTCCGCCGGGCTCAGCCTGAGTATGCTAAGTACACTCTTCATACTTTTCAAATCACACTATGCGGGTGTGAAAATGGCTTCGGCCCAATAATATTCATTTTAAGGGGCTTTTACTCCATGGCATAATCCCCCTCATATAATCAATAGGACCATTTGTAAGTTCAATATATGCTATTTGATCACGAATCCAATGCTTGGAACCATAAACGACCAGATACCAACACAAGCTCCTTCTAAATAATCTACGATAAATCTATATTATAGATGGAAACTCCTTAGATTGTAAAACCTGTCTGGATGAATTTTCCTCGAGCTCAAGGTATCAACCACAGTATTAGAATGAAAAAATGACATGAAAATGAGAATAACTGGGTCTCTCAATCCTCTGCACTCTTGAGACCTCAAAGTTGATCTTTTTCCCGGGAGTTGTCAAGTCAAACGTGCATTTTCATCGAACATCATAATTCCACCGATTACCATTCTAACCTGCCTTCGTAATCTTTATCCCACACAACAGACATTGATGTCATACTATCCTGGGTTTGTTAACAACTTATAATAACGTAAAATTTTATAATTAAGTTTCATTCTCTGGTACAATTGAATTTAAGGGGAATTCATTCTGAAATTAACGAGGTGTCATTAGAAAGAGTAAGGAATTCATTCTGAAATTAACGAGGTGTCATTAGAAAGAGTAAGGAATCAATTTCGGTCCATTGGTTACAAAATACAAGGGGACTAACTTCATACTTTTTTCCTAAAAAAGAAAAAAAACAGTAAAACTTTCGATAAATCTAGACTTATAATTATATAGCTGTTATAACTTATAATTATTATGCTTAAAAATGTGTATGTTCCATTTATGGTTGTTAACTCCATGAAAAATTAACTAGTGAAATCAATTTACAAAGTTTATCGAAATTTTATTTGGTTTTATATATGTTAATTAAAGAACCGAAATACACACGTTTAAAACCACTCCGCGTTGAATAATAAGGAAGAATAAAGAAGACTAAAAGAAGGCATGGGCCCAAGCTACTCAACCATTAATTGAAGCTCCCTAAACGTGCCACTTCAAAGAACAGTCCTGCTGCAGAGTTCAAGAGGAATAACTCACGTGAATGTCATCAACTCGGACGTCACCATAGCTAGTGAAAGGGCAAACACGGAGGACATCGGAAGTTAGAAACAGACGTATAAATTTCAGAACCAGTGCTTCGTGTTGGTAATTTCGTGGGTGTGCATTCGAAATCGGCAACGGCACCTGTTAATAGCGAACGAGCTATGTTTAAATACGCTTTGAGAGGGGGGGATGATTGGTGAGATGCAGAAACGACGGGAAGAACAAAGGTATGCACTGGATATGATTCAAATAATACAAACCAAATGAGGGCCTTAACAATAAAATAACCCTCCCCCTCCAAAAAAAACTGGGTCACTTCATTTTTCGTTCGTTTTCTGGAACAAAATTTATGTCATTTAGGCCTAGAGGGAGGGTGGTGGGACTTCTTGGAGTAAGGCATACTTGCAGGGGAGGACGAAATAATATACTATTATGACAAAGAGAATGATAAGAGATGTAATACAGCGAAACTATTGGCAGATGTTTTCGAACATTGTATGGTAAAAAAAACACAAGGTGGGCTGAGGTGATAAAAAAAAATGGATAATTGTACTTTAATAGTTTTATTGAAGGACCAGGTGGTACAGAAGTTGACACAACTATCACAATCGGACGGGAAGAAACAGATGGAGTAGGCGCCGCTTGATAATTACGGGCTTAGCTTGGCCTCTTGAGGGACTGTTAATTGTCTTCGGGTGGAGAGGACCAGCCCTCTCAGTTATTTAACACCTTGATTGTTTCAAATACCACACCTGTAAGAGGCAGCCTCTTCTAACTTACTGCCTCTAGCTCCGTCGGGCCCGTATATGGGCACCCAGGGCCATCAAACTCCTTCTTACTTTTGTTTCCCACCCAGATCTAGCCCCTAATTAATTCCGTTTACCTAACCGACACGGACCCGACCTGTCGTCAAAGCATATATACTTTAGCGGGATAATGGGGCGTATAATAATATAACTACAGCGTCTTCCAATCAGGCTTAAGGTTTGGATCCAAACAAATGCAACTGAGATACATGAGCCTTTAAATGGTGTATTGGTCAAAGGAAATTGCTTCATTGTAATTATTTTTTATGTTTTTTGGAGATGGCAGATCTTCCAGATCACTTGCGGAGGGAGGGATAGAATGAAAAGCTACTTTTAACTCAAAGAAAGCTAGCATTGCAAACTCTGTCCCGTACTTCTTTGCTAAGTTTTTCTGTGATCGTGATGTGATCCATGGTTTTCTTGGCAAGTCGAAATTCATTCCGTTATTTCTCCACTACGACTTTATGACTCTGTGGATCCTTTTATCCACCTTAAACAATTTATTAGTCTTGTAGTGGCTACAACGGGTGTGACCTTTCTTCTTATGTGTCAGTTTTCAATCCGTCATAAATTCTTTTCTTAGTGCGTTCCGGCAAAGGTTCAGCAGGACTTCATTAAGCTCTTCACCTCCAAAACAGGTCAGATACTGCATTGTACGTCGGCCTCCATATTTTCCTGGCTCAGGTTTTTCTATGTTTTTTCGATTCCCTTTATTATTTATACACTCCAGATTTTATGTTCTCTTCCCTCTGAGAGTTTTAACATCAACCGGATATCTAATCATCATTTCTCGTCAGAATTATTAACGTGAATTATTCCAAGCTTCTCAATTCTCCAGGATAATTCCTTTCACATACGTAAGACTTTGTCCCTCCTGGGAAGGACTACGATTTGCAAGTAAAAGGTAGATAACATTAAAGGTACAGTGAAAAAGCAACTTAAATCTATTTAATAAGATAATAGAGTTGTTGGAACGGCTTCGTAACCAAGTGGAAGCGTTGCTGACTTCTGACTGAGAAGAACGGGTTCGATCCCTAGCTCGCCCAAAGATTTTTTCTTTTGAACGATAGGTCTGGTCAGTGAGTGGCGTCGTGAGGTTAAATGAGGAGCTACTTGCTATGGCAAATCTGATTAAGAAAACCAAATTTAAAGTTTTGAGAAGTAACTAGGCCGCTGAGCCGCTAACTATTGGAACAACCTTCGGTCGGCCCTTTCCTCTTCATGAGGAGATACTTCACTGATTTAATATTTTTGGGTAATAGGATCGTACAAATAATTCAGTACATTTAACGCTCAAAAATAGTTTTCAGTTAATAATTGAAGGATCCGGCCCCTGGGAGTTGAATTATTTTTTATGTAGCTTCCCTTACATGCCTTACGCAACTGCGATATAGCGTTGTTCGAATCATAGAACTTAACCATCCCAGCTGTGTAAAGTGTCATAGCAATAGCAATAGTAACATAGGCCATTATTCGTCCGAACCCTTCAATTAACTGAATGCCTCATTTACAGCAACATACGGTTCGCTGTATGTATCGAAATCAGAACACTTTTATGTGTTTTATCCCTTTCATCCTCTTTCTTAGAAACAAAACTTAAACGAATCGCCCATGAATTCTCACTGAGTTGCCCATGAGATTTTATAATGACCTCATTTTATCCTACGTTGAAGGCTTATTTTATGCGATCGTCGAAGCTACTTCCTTGGTACATTATCTACAATCTCTACTACATCACACATTAGCCTTCATGCCTCGTCACCATAGCAGACGTTCATTTACTCCAAACCCACTCCCGACAGACAATCCATACTAAGACCTTGCCCCCCCCCCCTATAGAACTGACATACTACACAATTCCTCCGTCATAAGCGCAATACCCTTCTGGACTCCGTTATCTCTCTATTAACCACGGTACTTCATTAAACATGTCTTATTTTTTACCTCTTTGCTATCACAAAAAAATTAGTAGTTGCATAAAGTGTTTTTTATTATATTAAAAAGGATACTATTTATGCATTTACATATTTATGCATTTACATATTTATGAGTGAATACCCAGTTGTGAATTTGTTTGTGTGTATATTTGGGTAGATATTATTTATTTTTCAAGCAAGTTCTTGTTTTGTTTTTCTTCATACTGATATTGTTTACATTTATTTCATTTTATATTTTTAATAGCCGATTGATATCTTTTTTTATTTGTAAATGTTTATTTTTTATAATACATTCTCCTATTTCATTGTTTTTTAAATATTTAATTATCTGTTCATTGTAAATTTTAGCGAAAATTCACCCTATGACTGTTCTTGTGGTACATAGTTCCATAATAATAAAGATATTTTTATTATTTATGTTGTCATTGCTTCTCCCGCTCAGATAATCAAATTGAAACCCTTGGTGCTAGTTATTAGGATTGAAATAAACACTCCCGTGTACTAATAATACGGACTCGCAGACACGTAGGTTCAGTTAGTGTTACAAGGTGACTGTGAGCTGAGACAGGCGACCTGGGGAGGAGCTGCGCTGCGAGGTGACGAGACAGGTGGCTGAGCGAGTATTCGGATCACGTCCGAGAGCGGCACCTTTGCCGGGCCTAATCACTCCTGCCCCAATGTGAGATAAAGTAATTTCTCAAGAGTCGAGTATTACGGCCCCCCTCTTTAGTAAAAAGAGGCCCCCTAAAACCGGGCATTACACCCTAGTTAATTACAGTCCAGTCGCCGAAATAGGGGCGTTTAGTTTAGTCTTCTAGGCCCTTCTCTATCGCCGGCACGATTTATAGTTTCCGCCAAAAATACCCCAGTCCTTCAGCGTTCGTATCAATCTATATGTTGATGAGGATCTAGTTAGACATATCGTTATATGGAGACCTGCCTTTTATCCTTTCAAAAAAAAAAAAAAAAAAAATTAAAATTGAAAATTAATTTTGAAACTGTCATCGGAATCTGTCCGGCTAGTTCCAGAAGGAATTCATTGAAAAAAAAACCTTGGTCTATTCCGTTATCCCCTCCGTTTACGCATAACTAAATAAAGGATTTGACGAGCGTATGTTTATAGCAATGTTATATTAATAATAATTCAAAAAGCAGCAATAGACATTGAAACCTAATTCGGGCCTAACTGGAAGAGTCGTTACTTTTTTCACGAATGTCACTCCTTAGGTCGTAAAAGGGACCTTTATACCAATAGACCTACACTTCATACTGTCTTCTTTTAGATTTTTTTTTGTCATATCGACTTAATTACAGCTGTATAAAATAATGTCATGATGAGTGAATGATAGTAGGCATGAACGACATGCAGCAAACAACATCCAGTGATCCCCCCCATATGAAGGATTATGTTGATGGTAGTTAATTTTAATTAATAAAGCCCAACTCCAGTTCTACCGGAGTCGTCGCGTATCAGATAAGTATTGTGTTGCAAAGTATGTGAGAGGATTCGGGTCTCCTTATCGCTTTTGATGGAACAGCCTATACACAGTCTTGATGTAGTACGTGATGAATTCGTAAGTCTGTGTATATTTCTAACATACTGAGGTGAACCAGTGATAAGTCGACGTTTTGATTGAAACCTTTCTACTGTAGCTGGGTTTGAATTTTGGTTTTCCAGTAAGCATGCGGTCCTTATATCTAAATGGGACTTAAGAGGTAAGTGTAGTTGTTCGTTTTTGGTGTAAGATGTAGTCTAGATCGCCGGTTTAGCAAGCGATACAGCAGTTTTGGCAGTTCAAACGTTATATTTTTTGTTCGGGTTCCACGATAGTTGTTTATGGAGTGTACTCCAAGTACCAAAGGTAATTTACTTGTACATGGAAATAATAATAATAAAAAACTATTTAATTGAGAGGATAAAATTCGAGAGTTCGTGAGACCTCTCTCACGACGCTAGCTTTACTACCCACCCAGGCCTTCTCAATACAGAAGTTTCTATAAAGTCTTGGTTCTTTAAATGCACTCAAAAACCGTTCCGTAGTTAATGGAGGTAATTTTTATTTAAAACGATTCTTTCCAAAATATGGAGGAAAAAGCATGTGAGGTTGAAGTTAAACTATGAACGCACGACTTATAAACGAGTAAAAAAAAGGTTTCCTAAACTGAATGCGTGATTTATTCAACCGAAGTCGATACTACAACTACCAACATACAATAATAACCATATATGTCTTAACTATGACCTTTACCACAGAAACCTGTGGAAGCTCACTGTAATAAGAATCTCCCAAAAATAAGTGCTCGACAAAAAAAAAAAAACATTTTCAGGCTCTTTTGTAGAGTGAACGATAAGCAATTGAATGACAGGTTAGAAAGATAACGATTGACCTAAAAGCAGACATTTCGGCCGGGGAAAACCGCTGTTACAGTCAGTCAATACTTAACCTGCCGCGACGGGGCTTACACCCCAGAATAATATTAGTAACAATAACAAAGAATTAAACATCAATATTTTTTAATTAAAACTGATTTTCATTAGGGTAATTACAGTAGTGATTTTGGAGAACATTACCTAATAGCTAATCAATTAAAGCTAATTCTGCAAAGATAGACCTAGCGACATGACATAAACTATGTTTTGAGTAATTTGACTTTTTACAAACACAGTACTTGTATACTAATAAGTCTGCTTGCCAACATTCAAATCACTCAAAACAAACTATGTGCTCCTAGGTCCACCCATCACTGCATAGCTACATCCAATTGAGGCGTTTAGTATCAAAACAAGCTGGATCCACATTTTTCAAGTTTTTTTTTTTCAAAAATTATGCCTATTCTGTAACTTCCTTGAGCGATTCTGATGAAAACCAGCTCCATCCAGCGAGTTGGTTTTTTTTTTTGTCCCTCCTGCAAAATTTCTGAAAATGGATCAAACTGGTTTCGAAACTTAACGCCTTAATTGTAACTAGAAATAGGAAACTAGAATATATTAACCAACACTATCAAACCCAGCTCATATCGTGGATCAGTTCAGAACCCCATAAGAGTTCGCTAAATAATACAATGTGTTAAATAACATTTTTACTTCAAATCGCTTAGTTATTCCACAACCACGGCGAAAAAAAAATGTTCACATACCATACAAGGTCGATTTTTTTTTTAAACCTAACGTTTCCAAGGGGCGAAGCTAAGAAATTCAATCAGTACAATTAAAAAATAAAAAACCGTACTTGATAGAACGAAAATAAACATTTTATTTTTATTTTTTTTATTGAAGTAGATTCTTAGCGTATTGATTCAAATAAAAATAACACAATAACTTGTGTAATAAATCAATGTTACTGTCAAACAAACAATATAACTCACCTATCATCCGCTTGGAGTTTGTCCACAAATGCCTGCAAAAGAAAACACATGTTTAAAAAAATAATAACTAACGTATAACGTAACGTATTTAATGTTTATTTTTTGACAATATTTAAAATTCATTGAAACACGATTTTCAGTGACTCACTTAAATATTCCATAGTATTTTCTAAACGTTTTAATAAGTATTTAGGAACCTCCAAGATACTCTCATTCGTGTATATGTCATTAAGAGCATATACATAGTTCACGATTTACGTTACTGCATTTTAGGTGGTAGGGATAAAAAAAAAAAATATATAGATATTATTAGAAGCCAGTAAACTGGTACGGTGGCACTATATCCTAATGTCCTGGGTTAAAAATCAAAAGTTAAAGCAGCACCTTAAACTTATATCTCCCAGCCACTTTTGAGCATACTCAAAGCCTTATGATATCCAAAAGAAACAGAAATGATGTTGCAAGTGGCGGAGTTTTTGTAATAGAAAAGCAACTTATCACCAGTCAGTATGCCTGGTGGCGTCACCGAGTCACTGGAGAAGCTCCAGTTCTCCTTGCGTTAATTTATTGAGACAGTTCTTTTTGTAATGGCTGATTTTCGTTAACAGCGGCCGAGAAGTTTTGCTTTCATCTCGGAAAAATTAGCACAGAACCCTGGATATGTTAAAAGCGGGGTTAAAAGGATGATGCTATGGGGAAAACTCAAATGTTTGAGTGGTTATCTCCTTTTAAAAGGGGGGAAATGTCAATTAAAGATCAACATCGCTCTGGACGTCCTACGACGGTCCAAACCAACGAGAATGTCAATGAAATTCGCGAGATCCACCTGGAAGATCGACGACGGACCATCGATGAAATAGTGGAGAAAATTTCAAGTCTAGTGCATCGAACTTTGCAAAAACGACGGAGGGGCTGGCTGTCTGGCATCCCAAAAAAGGAATTAAAAAAATGTTTTTAACAGTGTAATAAAATATAAAAGACTAGTCCAATAGGAGTTTTATATAAAAAAAATTAAATAAATCAGTTTACAAAAATAGTTCGGTTTCTTTTGGGTACGCCCACGTACCCCTCCCCTCAGTTGGATTTTGCTCCCCCATTCCATCGCATAGTCGACTCCATTTCGTTCTCATCTGAGAAGAAGAGTATTGCTCCGGTGCATTACTAGAAGTCTCTCAAGGATTTGATAGAGTATGGCGCAAGGGTAAACTCGCTCTGTAAACTCGTTGACAATCTTCTTTCCACGTACTACCTACCTAACCATCATGTCATGTTTAACCAACAGATAATTAAAAAAAATGTGCATTAACTGATGGCCTTGGGATTAGAAGGATTGGATACGTTATAAATTTAAAGTTGTTTTTGTTCAAGATGGTATGGCATGGTGGCCGCAGTTTTGCTATAACTAGAATCAGACATGGATTAGGAAGGTCTGAATAAACCCAAGCTAAGGTCTAAATATGAAAACATACAGTTGGTACGTTTAAATTTGCATTTCAAATGACACACTGAGTAATTACTACAGGCAGATGAGCATAAGTATCGGCCACACGCAGACCGCTGACGATAAATAACGGAAACAAGAGTAGAGGCACTAATCCCCAATAACTCAGGGATTACCCTGGTCCTTCGGATCCCACAGAGGGGGGTCCAAGTGTCAGCCATGTCCCCACCCCCACAATTATATATCTTGATCACGTACAGCTCACACATGTATCGGGTCCTCGGCAACGAGAAGTTAGCAGCTTCAGCGCAAAAACTCTCCGTTCGAATAAAATAGTATCCCGACTAATGTACATGGAGACTTTCACCTAAACTAATAATAAAATAAAGAACTTAAACAGCTGCGGAATAAAATTGTTCCCACCGGGTGGCCACTTTTTCTTGTATTCTTTAACCATGTGTAAATATATTTCATTCTGGGTTAAACGCAGTGTAACTTATTTATTTATTAAATTTATGAGCCCCCCTTACATGCAGTTCACTATTTTAATATTAACCTTAATTTCAATTTTGACTTTACTTTTAATTAAATTTCCTTTGGGCTCGAACTGGCCGCTTGTTCACAATCACACATAATCTTCTGCAGAAACATTAGTTTATATGCGCTGGTCCAACTTAGGTCTCCCTGAATCTTGTAAACGAAGCAATTAAATTAGAGTGGGAAAGGTTAAATAGATTTTGTCGCCTTAAAGATGATAGGAACAATGATGAGTAGATTTTGGGAGATCATTGATGCAGCAAGTGTTAATGCCAAGATATGCATTAAGAATTCCATCAAATGATATCTCAAATACAGGTCGGTTCTAATAGCAAAAATAAGTGGACTGTACGGAAAAAAAAGGAAGTAAATGAATAAATAACGAATATTGCCGAAAAAATCACAATACACTGATTATTGAAGGCCTATTGTTAAGTACTTATGGGTTTATCTATACCACGCATAAACCATCTGCTTTATCTATCCTATGCCCATTCATCAATAGGAATTATAAGCATGGTACCCAGATTAAATTACTTACTTTTTTATATTACTATTATTTTATTACTTATATTACAATTGCTAACGCCCAGATTAACTCACACCCAGTTGTAGTCAGTCATACCAACATTAACCCTGTATGAGGTTCGTTATCAGAAAGGGGAAGAAAAAAAAAAAGAAAAAAAAAAGTCATACCAATATCGCTCAACTTCAAATAATCCAAAATAAGTTTCTGAGAAAATATTTGATAAACCAAAGTACACTTTTAACAATAGTTAAGTTGCCCTACGTACCCTAAGCAAGATATTTTAAAAGAAATAACCACAAAATTTATAGATAATTGTAAGCAGAGCGAGAAACTATTACTCCATACTATTGCTAACATAAATAAATTGCACAAACATAACGGTTTAGGACATAATATCAAACGGAGAAATGTTTTTCTATTACCGTCCAGTATCAGTAATAATATAAATTACATAAACAAAGGAATCAAACAAGTATTGAGCAAGGAGGTTTTCATGAAGGAGCTTCGAAACAAGTTAGTCTGACGATGAAATTACAATAACCTCTAAGCTATACGACAGCCCTATGTAAGTTTCATTAATATCTTAATACACGTGGCATTGACGCTATCATTCTCTATAGGGTGGTGACTTCAACGCGCACACCGCGACAATGGCACAAACCACTACATCTGCCACGAGCACTAAATATTAGCCGTCCTGCTACAATTCGACACCGAGGCTCCGATCAATGTGTCAGATGATTGCTGTGGGTTTGCCTTAGTCCCCACACAATCGCCCTTTCTGCTTCATTTCATCCACGCACCGGCCCTATTCATGCCAACCTTCGTGTCAGATTATCTCTGCGAGTGTCATGTTTTTGTCAGCCCTCTTATGAAATATTTCAAATAATACTGAATAGGTTTTTCACCAAGATTATTTTTGACTGTTAAAAAAACGTATACAAAAAAAAACAAAACAAATCGAATGCCGCAAATAATACAACTTCAAAAGTAAAGCTGCAACAAAGGGCGAAATGGGGAACTTGTAAAATTTCATAATCGGGATCGCAAAAAATACTAGTAGTTTTAAAATAAATTGAGAAAGTTAGGAGTGGAATTTAGAGTATTCTTCCATTAATTTTTGTGAGGTACAATACTCGTCCCGAATATGATGCGAACATCTTTAATATTCATTCTGCTTTTACAAAACCCTTGCACAATTGAAGGGTTTGCTGCAAAAAGGAGGTAGCTCCATCCCATAGCTGTTGGGAGTTAGAAACACTTTCTTGTGTCAAAAAAAAACCTCTTTTATTTGGCACAAAAAGGATGCAGCTCCAATCGTAATATGTAAACACCATAATTGAAAGTAAGCAACAACAATATTTTTACATAACTTAAAATTTGAATTTTTTTAACGTTTTGTTTGGTTTCCCAACAAATGGAAAAATTGGAGCTACCTCCTTTTTGCAGCAAACCCTTCAATTCTAATTCATGAATCATGAACAAAAGAGTGGCCCATGACAAAATCATCCCTTGAGCATCGTAGGCACTTTTTCAGTAAGTTAAAACCCCATAGCATTTTTATCTTTAACTCAACTAATTACAATATTTTTACATTCGTACATTTAACTCGTACAAAGGCACCGCTGGAAGATACTTTCATTGGTTTCATCGCAGAGTTAGCGGATTTTTTGAGGGGAAGGACAATTTTCTTTTGTAAATACTTGGTTTTTGTTCATTGAGATATAATGTCAAGGATCTCGATTTTTGGTAAAATCGAATTTACCATCTTATACAAAACACTTCATATCGTGTGACCGAATGCGCTAAATGCTGTTTTTTTTGTTACAACCCCATCGTTATAAATGATTTAGGCATTGTAATTTAATAGTTTATTGATTAATTACTTACACATTTATTTGCTCCTATCCACGGTTGAAAACTTGTATACAAGCACTCTGTAGGGAATACCCTACTGATATTTATGCTCCAAATATGAGACTGGTGGTATTGTGGAGAGCCAAGTGGTTGGCAGGGTATGTGTCAAAATTCTAGGAACGGTTTAAAAAAGCATTCAGGGACCAACGTACACTTATATACACGCATGTTTGTCTGCTATATTGTATTTCATAAAATTAATTATTTAATAAACATGCAACAAGAAAGAAATTAATTCATTCCAAATAAATTACAATTTATTTTTTCAAAATGGTTGTGTTTGATACCTTAATTTATAATGGCTCTCTAATAATTACAATTTGCTTGTTTACTTAAAATAAAAATATTGAGAATAACTACAATCATTTAGTTCTAAATGTGACATATTGCGAAGAAAGCAAGCATAGAAGAAGTACAGTCAAGTCCTTAAGGCGCAATTCTTAAAATTACTGCTGGACCATTTAATTACAAGCAGAGGGTCGAGGTATACAAAATGCACAGAGGGATCCATACACTGACAACGGATTGTAAAGAAGACATCAACAATATCAAGAGCTTCAGTCATACTGTAACAATAAGATGGGACTGGGAGGCAGTAAGGCAGTAACCAATACATAAAGGGGGGCTTATTGCTTATCCCTTCGGAACGAATATACGGCAATAACCATCAAGAGGACACAAGTCATGGTAAACAACGTCATCTTCGGCATTTTACTGTTTCTGCATCGTCTCTAGACCATACGGAAATAAAAACTTACAACTATTAGAAATGAACTCTACCAATCTAGCACCGACTAGATCCTAACAATAATGTTAAGGATGAGGCATGGTCAAGTGAGGAATTTTCAAAACTGCTGTAATAAACGTTCTACTGACTGAATAGACAAGCACTTCATACACTTCAAGACTTAGAACATTATTACATTCCGCTGCTGTGTTGATACAATGTTGAATCGCGTGACAGATACGATCACTCTACAAAGTTATAGCTCCACACTGTTTACACTTGTACCTAGTCGTTTATAATTATGTGTGTATTATATTATATCCAGTGATAGAGATGCGATTTAGTTAAAGCAACATTTTAGGATAGTAGCAAGAATGATGAGGCGCTCGAATGGCCGAATGATAGGCTTAGATGGAGGAGTTACAAAACATCTTCGGATTTAGTGGTATCTTTCGAAAGCTAATGAGCTACGATAATGGACAAGAACTCATTTACCTCCATTTTAACATTCACGTTAACAAAGTCTGCTCCCAATCCTACATGCTTAGAAGTAAGGAAGCACATTGCTGTAATAATCCCATAGTGACGTAACTTATCGATAACGCGAGCTGCTCTAGTGATTTCAGTTGGAAGCAATAACATTTTCTAAATAGTATTTTCGTTAATGGGACCATGATCATGGTATTCACTTATAGTATCAATTAATAACGAGCACCTATCAAGCTTTTTCTGTCGGACATTTATAAGGGCTCTGGACGCTTCTTCTACATCAGGCTGTGCCTACGCTTGTGATATATAAGTCGTTATATATACGCCGTTAAAATGAAAGTAGGCTATGTAAGGCTAGAGAAGGATCAACAACTATTTCATGGCTGGTTCCACGCAAAGTCTAGTAATTAAACATCTTTAACAGCCATACAAGGAGATTGGAGTAAGCGATAGCCGGAATAATGGAGGCAGACGGACGCAATAAGAAGAATGGAGAGAGAGATACAGCAGAACAAGAAGACAACTGAAGCAGAAACCATATAAAGAATAAGCGAGTTAATTTCATCGAGGGGACAGTACAAGCGAATCTCATAAAGGGCACGACGAACGTAAATAGGGCATTCGTTAGCGTGTGGTTGCCGCCTTGGTTTACGATAGCGCCCCGTACGACACTGCACGAGGGCCTCTACATATTCATACCCTTTCGCAACATATATGAATAATTCTTTTGTACATCTTCGGCATATAGTCAATTTTTATTTGCTCCAAGGTATTTCTACCCCCGGCGAAGTAACATTTTCAATACGTGCGGTATGAATTTATGAAATCCGTCGCTTTTATATTGGCCAGAGATTTACACTTTGCTGCTCATTACTGCTTAAGCGATTTTATAATTTATTGCTCAAAGCAAGATAATGGTATTCATTATTTGTCCAGGTAAAAAAAAGACTATGTAATCTTCCCGAATATTTTACACCACGAACATCGATAGAATAAAGACAGATAGTCTGCAGAAATAGTAAATAATAATAAAACATGATCATTCACATCAATTCTCACCAAACACGAAATAAGGCATACTGAGGTTAATACAACAGGTATTGTGAAATCGTCCATCCGTCAGACTAACTTTCACTGTGAATTTTAATACCTTCGTTTTCGCTGCATATGTTTTTGTTAAGGTATAAAACGGAAAGTATTCGAGAGAAAAAAAATTAACTTGAAAAGAGTCGACCACTGCCTATTAAAGCACCGAGTTTGCACAATCATTTAATATACTTAAATATTTAAAAACCTTGTCCTTTCAACTTTTTACTTTATTATATTCCACCCACAGATCATTAATGAAAAACAACGCCTCAGTATCATGTAAACATCATCAATTTATTCATAATCATAGGTTTCGCTCGTTAGAACCTGTTCAAATTTTTCGTTGCGTGTAGTTAGTCAATGAAAATACTTGTACGTGCTCGTTTAACTTGGGCGGGGATTACCGTTTATTCATATGTTTGCCCTTTCCAGCGCCCTCGCCATCACATGTGTTTCATTAATTACTGCACGATTCATTTTCACGCGTGTATGTAGGTAGGATTAACGTTTTGATCCATGGATCAGTGTCATTTTTTTTCATTTCAAATATTATATATTTTTCACGAAACCAAGTTTGTAAAACCCATATTGTTATATCAGTTTAGATAGTTACAACCATTTTTACGACCACTGTCTAAATATATTTAAATAATGAGGCAGACTGGTGCAAGGTAGCATATAATGCTCACTGAGCTTGGTTTCTAAACAACATTAAAGAACCGTGATGTTCAGATTTCTCATAAATGATAAGTGACTTATCTGTAATGGCAACGTTGAACTAAGAAGAGCAAATTAACGGCAAGTGTGTCAATACAGCAGACTCCTGAACTCTTATTTGCGGATATTAGACCGGAAATAAACTAAAAACCGAACTCCTTCCAAAGTTTTATCCCCCTTCAAAGATAACCGCCCCGGGCGACGAAAGTTTGTTCTAGCGAAATGCATTAGATAGTTGATGGGAGGGGGCGGACGTCAGAGGGAAAAGGAGCCCTTACGAAGATGAAAAAACTTTTTCAAGTCTCTGACAGGAAAACACAATTCATAATATTTTAAAACCAGCACTCATAAATATTATTAAACTGTGAATCTTCATAGGGAGACAGTAGAAATGTCATTAAGAAAAGAAACATAACGTATGTAGTACCTACATATTATGTAAGATAATCATGCAACCATAATGACGATTTTTAAATTAAATTTTCATTTTTTTCGTATCTGTTATTAAATGCGGTTTGTAATCCCACTGCTGTAAATTTTAATAATTATTGATTTAACAAAATTAGCCAAGATTCTAAAACCTGGCACCTTCTATTTTCTGCCAGGTAACTTAGTCACGCTAAACAATAAATATTTTTCATTATGAAATATCCAAATCACTTTTGTTTAGCCATTTACTATTTTATTCTCTATCTATGAAAGCAAATAAACAACATTCTTTTGCTATTCTCTTGAAATGTCAAATATTTATACATTTTAAGGTGGATTTCACTACAAAAGTGAAAATAATTTCTGAGCCGAATCATCGTACCCATGTTTATCTACTACCAAGAAAACTTAGTAAGGCATTACCTGATAATTAATGAGACCACGCAGCAACTTATTTTTTCATAGTTATTTCTGCTGTAAAAACTGCTATCTTTTACCCAAGAGTTACTGTTAAGCAGCTATGAAGAAAGATATAGGGTGGTTTATAATTGAATAAACTACCTCAAGGGGTAGATTCCTTGCTCAGCAGGGGTAGTCTGCACACCGTCTCCCTAGCTGGAATGTTTTTTTTAGTTCATCCCCTCAGCTCCGACACAGATTAACATTTCCTTTCTTTATGGACCCCATCTATGAATAATTAGGCATACTAGTATCTTTGAGGCCAGGGTTAAAGAATAACACAAATTCATAGGTTAATTTTTCTTTTAACTTGTAGATCTGAATTAAATAATAAATTCAGTCATGTTGTGAGTGGTACAATCTCATAGGTTATTCAAAATAGTAAAAATAACGAAGGTTAGTTATTTTATATAAAGAGTGAGGTTTAAAGAATTTTGATATCGTAGGGTGACGAACAGAATACAAGGTGTGTGAATAGAGAAAGTTATAGGGCTCACCTTAAGAATGAGTTACGCTAATACTGACCTAAATCTAACTAACTAACTTAACTTAATTTTCACAGACTTCCTCCACGAACTGCTTCCGGAGTCTGTTGCCATCGATACGGGAATGTGGGTAGGGTCATATAGGGTTCTCCGGTGGATGAACTCACCCACTGATGGCACACCACGCAACAACGGACGAGGGTTGGCGTTCTTTAACCTCCGGAGAGAGGTATGAGAGAGTTGAAAGCATTCGAGACGGACTTAAAGTTGATTCAACAGATTATGTTTTCAACGGGAATAGAATACTCACCCATGAGAAAACGAAAAATGTCGAGAGCGTAACTGTTTTTTAAGCAGTGAGAAAGTAATAAAAACAAATCGACAACATGGCCCGCACCCCATAAAACTATGCACGGGAAATAATCCGAGCGTGACGATAACAACTATAACCCCATAAAACTAACTTACGGCGTAAGTTTACGACTTGAGCCCCACGGCTCCGTGTTCCGGCGCTAGCGGCCGCCTTGAGGCAGCTCAAAGTTTATAAAGCTGACTCAATTATTAAAATAAAGTCTAGCCATTATAAAACCGGGATGGGGGAAATAACCTGCCCCCTTTTGAACAGTATATACTGCATATTGCTAATATAACACCTTAAGTAAAAAGGAATAACCAGATGAGAGTGATGCATGACATGAGTTTCGTGGGTAAAGGATGTACATAACATTAATTTTTATTTTATAAAGTAATAAATAGATGGACATAATGTATGAACTCCGCTGCAACTTCCATCAATATTAGATATTACTAGAGAGTAAGCCGAAACCTTCAATTATAGAAAAACGATTTTTACTTATTTATAATTATTTTGTATAAACAAAGCATTTCCTTTGTCTATGCGTCGTTATTTTGACCATTCATGTCAAATTTGATGTTTTCAGGTCGCACCAACAGACAGGCAAGTGCCCGATTAGAAATCCAAATCGACCGGTATCCGACCATACAATGTTGGGTCGAAAAGAAGAAAGTTATGATACTACGTCAATTACAACAGCGCAACGCTCCGTTACTATGTTACAGCTAGACGTTAAAGCCATTGTCATTAGAAATTACATTTGAAATACTACAAGCGTCAGACCGAGAATAAAAAAAATATATTTTTAATATTTCACAAAAACGGTTTTAATAAAAAAAAATCAATGTTGGTGTGATATCTGTTTATGAGCTTTCATATGCAAATTACGGCTGACAAGGGTAGTAGAAAAAACTATTACAAAAAAACCGGCCCTCCATCAGGTCAACGATTCTTGCCCAGTATATAATTAACCAACAAGAGACAGTAAGAATGTACATTATACATTATCAAAGAGAAATATTTCCATCAGTGTCAAGTCCGTTTTTTTGGCGCCTTGTTAACAAAATCCTTTTTAATAAGTCTATATTTAAAGAAAATTACAATCTTCCCTAGAAGGGCAATAGGTAATTCTGATAAAAGATCGCATTCGTACCAAATGTACAAATTAACATTTACACTTTTATTTACGATAAACATTCCTACAATAAAAATCATTTAGTATTAATTTTTTGTTAAAAAATTGTCGTTGAACCATCACCGAAAATCTTCTCGAACACGTTATACCAGATGTCCTAATCAAAGAGCAGATTCAAGTCCTTCATTCCCATCCGGCTCAATGGGCAGAGCAGATATTGCATTAGCCCTGGTTTAAAGGGATGAAATGTCAGATTTATTTATTATTAATAAGAATCCATCTCTTGTTAACAAACACTAACACGATGGGCATTAAATTAATCAGTGGAAATTTGTCTTTCTGTTTCATGCTATATCTTTAGTTTATTGTGAACTGTACAAGTGGTTATGAAATATTTTACTATCGAAGGAATCTGATCGATGACGAGTTTCTTATATAAATTTAAACTTAAGTTTGTAAAGATGGTACAGTAAATGAGAGAACTGTATATCGGTGGTTCTCTAAGTTTTATACAAGTGTCGAGAATGAATCTCGTGGAAGGCCAGAAACAAACCTCGATGATGATGAATTAAAGGCTTTAGTAGAGGCCAATCCACATCAGACTAGAGAGAACTTTCAAAACACCTAAAAGTCAGCCATCCTTCTGTTATATGACGCCTTCAATAGCACGAAAAATCATGAAAAAAAAAAAATGAACCATTGGGCGCCACATGATTTGACTGACGCCAGAAACATTATTGAAATGTCAGTTAGCTTAAACAAAATTACGTGATCTGAAAATAGAAGTTTTTTGCCATATTCACCTGACATGTCGCCAACTGACTACCATTTTTTTCAGGGCGTTGAAAACTAAGGGGAAGAAAACCTTGTTGGTCGTTGAGATAAATGTATTGAAGCTAAAGAAAGTTATTTTGAATAAAACTAATATCGTTAAAGTTGTGTTTTACTTACATTTCCCTCGGAGCCTAGGAACTGACATTTCATATGTTCCGATAATTATATAACCAGCGGTATTGCAGTAAGAAAGTAGTAACACAATGTGTTCAATATTCGATATATCGATACCGTCGTAAAAAAACAAACTCTCCTTGCTAAGTTGGAATAAACATCGTAGGCTCCTTTTAGAGACTGTAGCTCAGGCGATTTTTCACAAGCTACAAGGTTCGAGGTAAATAAACCAAAAATAGAATAGTTTAACGGTTAGCAAAGATCGCTGTGTACCTCAACGAGGTAAAAATATTTCAGGTTCGAATCGGGGTCGTTCTTCGACTAATAATCTTAAATATTCACGTAATCGGTGACTTGGACAGTCAACACTGTAGCAGAGACATGTTTAGAAGGTTTTAAGTGACTGTTAAGTGCAAGAAATTCCGTCGAAAAAGGTATCCAATTGATACGGACAGGATTGAACGCCCATTGAGCCCAAGGTATACTTAAGTTGAAAAATGGCTTTTGAATCGAGAGCCGACTTTATAAAGGCTACATTAGGCGGGCTATAAACTCTCTTATGGATTAGGGTTAATTGAAAGTTTTCAGATCCTCCTCTAATTCGCCACCTGAGACCTGGCTAATTATAGACCCCGGTTCATATATTTCATCCCTGATTCATTCACAACTCGTGACTGCCTCAGCCGAGAAGCCATTGACTAATTTCCTATTAAAAGCTGTTCGCTTCTCGCTGGGATTTCCGCTTATTTTCGACACCGTCCAACTCCGACGCTCGCCGCTGCTTCAAATAGCTGTATGGTTTTAGCATAAGGGATCATATTGAAGCTGAGCAGCTACGGTAGCGCAAAATTTATTTATTGCTTTTTCCAACTAGTCTATTCTATTTTCATGCCTCCCAGAATATGGGTCAAAATCAACTGTCTTTAATCGTAGCCTGCCAGCATCAAGCTGTACTTCAAACTACAACTTTGAATAAATTTGCATCCACTAAGTTCAGTTCAAAAGACCCAAGTCATAGTTTTTTAAGGTTTGTCTGTTTTTCCAATAGGTTTATACTCCAAGTTGCTTAAGACAGTTCAGGTCTCAGTTCGAATTATACATGAGAACCTCGTTTGTTGATTAAGCGGCTTAAACGTGATTTAGTGGCTTTGATTATTAACAATTGCTTAGCAATAGTGAAAATATGATTTTTTCGATCATTTTGAGAAGAGTACCAATACAGATATCGACTTCTTGATTATCAATCCGTAATTTGGGGTGGGTTTTTACTTTGGGCAATAATTTAAAAAACTGTTAGTAACTTCGCAACTCAACCCACGTTTTTTCACCAGTTCTTCCTAACTATACAAACGTGCCAACATTTGCATAAGCTAGGTTTATTAATTTCAAATTGAAATCGGAAGGCATTTGGGGTATAAAAACTGCAAAATATTTAAGTTTAATAACTTGATGCGTTTAATGCATCCATGGAAAAACAAAAAA
Source organism: Acanthosoma haemorrhoidale (assembly GCA_930367205.1). Lineage (NCBI taxonomy): Eukaryota > Metazoa > Arthropoda > Insecta > Hemiptera > Acanthosomatidae > Acanthosoma > Acanthosoma haemorrhoidale. The sequence continues at coordinate 39,614,654 of OV884013.1, forward strand.
ATATTAATAAAACTGCATAGTATAGAAATATAGATGAATTCGCGGCACTAGAGGCTTTAATCAAAAATATTTATACTTTAATTGTCCATATCAGATTGGATTATCTAAACTAAAATGCTTAGTTTGTTAGTGCCTGTAACTACTGCCAGATTGCTACAAATCTATAAAACATAAAACTAGTATATTTCATTAACTAATATAGTAACAGTCCATCCAGAGAATTCATACTGGACTGGTCATCACTCAAGACAGAGTAGCTCAGTTGGTAGAGGCCCCGGCTCGAAATTAGTGAGGTCCCAAGTTTGAGTTTCGATCTTGCCAGTAATGTTTTCATTGGCTGTTAATTATAAATAATAGCGGGAGCGAAACCACAATAAAATTTCTAACGAATGGAAAATAGGACGCGGAGAAGACAAGTCGGAGCATGAATGAGGGAGGACCACAAAGGACCCAGGGAAAAGATACCTGGACCCAGGCAGTCCCATATATCAGAGGTACTACTCGGAAGTATTAAATATATTACCACTGCGGGGGTAAGGTTCAAATACCAACTCCCCTTCATATATCTCCCATGGTGGGTCCCTTAATAGTTTCCAGCCCCCTCAAGGAGGCAAAACAAATGGCGACCCAACCCTCCTCAAAATTGTTGTAATTTTATTTTCTGAAGATCCGCTATCGGTAGCACCACACCGGCTAGGCACGAAACACCTCGGCCGAGAAAAAAAAATGATGCTTTCTTAATCAAATCTCTTAATTAGTCAACGTATGAACATGCTGTTGTCTTGTAAGCAAAACACTTGACGCTTATGTTAAGTTGTTTTGTTACATTGAAGAGAACACCCGAACCATCAAAACATTATAAAAATAAATGATTAGGATCATTGATTTTGAAGAAAATGAAACACTGTAAGCTTCTAGAAAATTCGACTCAAAAACTACAGAAGATGGGTAGACAAATATCGATTAGAAGAGATGTATAATAACGGAGATAACTACAATTATATTAGGGTTCAAGGGGGGGGGGGGTGCTGCAATAACAATACTTATGTTTTCCTGTTTTCCTGGAAAAGTAAATCAGAAATTTTAGCGATACAATCTTATTCGTTATCTTATTACCCTAGCGAACAGTATTTTAATGGTACAATCTTTGGTCAATTTTAAAGTGAATATCTTCACAAGTTTAGGAATTTAGTTTCAGATTTTTAAAAGCAAATTACATGCCTATAAATTTGTTTATCAAGATGATGCAATATCACTTTTTTTCCAAAAAGGTCACCATTTGTTCTTTTAATAGATTATGATAGGTAATTATAAGATATGGTATTATTCATGCCATGTCAAAACTAGTTCGTACATCTCTCATACAAACAAACATATTTACACAGCCAAGGAATGCTACGTCAGCCAGGACTCAAATGTCGCGTTAGTCACAGGAGATTTCCTGAACGCTTTCAGGTCCACGGATAAGTGAGGCGATCTGTGCGGTATCGTGCATTGTGTAACCGGGAAAGCTGTACATTTAAGATTGATTTTTTACATTTTAGTAAAATTAAATTGTACTTCAAAAATTTTATTGTAAAACTTAATATCATTATATTTGACATCATTCAAGATATATTCAGAAATGGATGACGATAGAAAGAGGATTCATCATTCTTCACAAACTAATAATCAGGACCAATTACTACGATAACAGACATTGGCCAGACTTTTACTCCAGTAAAACAAAAAGAAGGTAGTATTTGTTATAGAATTGTAATAAAAGTTATTAATTGAGAATTACGTATGTATTGAAAGCTCTACGGTTCCTTAATAAAGGATTGGAATAGAAAAAATTGCTTTGACTATTGCTTTCAGAACTGTATGCGCTTGATGTACAGGGGCTCTGCTGTCACATTTTAAGTTCAAGACAGCCCGAATTGGCTTGTACTAAAAAGCATAACTTTGCTCCGGAGCGAGAGGTGGTACCCCTGTATGGATGGCTGTTGCAGACACGCGGACAGACAAACAAAGAGCCGCCGATATACATATTGAGTGGCGGGGGGGTGGGCGGCAGGACGGCGACAGCCAGGGGTTGATGGACTAGTGGTGTTTACAGTCAACAGCCCGGGGGTGATCTGTCATACACAACCCCCTCTCATTTGTCACTCAGCTCTGTCTATACCTATTACTCTTCGGGCTACTTCTTCCTACGGTTTCTTCTCGCCTCTTTTTTTATGTTTTGTTTTATAAAAGGGAGTCCCCACTGACAAAAATACAACGTGAATATTCCCTTATATGATATTAAACAAAGCTGTCAATTGACATGTAACATAGCTAATTATAAATTTTAATGCCGACAGGCGAGGTGCCTCCTCTATAATATTATGTACAAATTTTAGAGGCATGGAATCTGCTAGTTTCTGATTGGTTGACTGCTCCCTCGCTTTTGCAACCACGTTCTCGATGTGTGTTAATGGCGGACGAAGAGGCAGCTATAATTTAGAGTTCTCTATTAATGTGTGTATTGTTTTCAGGCTGTCCCAACAATTTACAAACCGGTTTGTATGCAACCAATTCCTTTCCCTTCATTGTTAATTCCTCATTTCCTACAATAAGCTGCATTTCAGCCCTTTCCCCATCTTCTTAACCAGATTCATTAATACTTTATTCAAAAATCATAATTTATTTCACTTTTCCATTTTTTAATTTGTATAGATTAATCCCTCAAAAATATAACCAGTACTTATTCTAGAAGGTCGCTCCTAACAGGGTACCGTCAAAAGTGGTTATTATTGCCCATGGGGTGAGAATTGTCAGGATAGTTTCCTGACGAAGAGGTAACTTATGACCACGATTTGTTGGTGAAGAAAAACAATACAGGCCTGTTTGTCAGAAAACTATCCTTTGTTTATTTAATAACTTTATTTTGTTAATATAACTATATAAATATTCAAGTCCGTAAGGAAGGACCATTGGAAGTTTGGCATCACAATAATTTTATTAACACTTGGGTTGTTTGATTGTATACAATTTTATCAATGCTCATCATCTTTCATCAATTTGCCAATTTCGTTTTTAGTTATAACCATTAGTTCACAAGTGTTGCTAAATGTAACAAAATTTAATTGAATTAAATTCTTAAAAAAAAAATGTAAATAGTCAATATTTATATTGAGATAAAAAAAAATATTAAATGTGCGATATCTATTGTTGCCTCTCAAAACTTTTTTTTTCAATTACTTTTGAGTTACAGTCTTTAATGTGCCCTTAACGGCGAAGAAGAAATCTTTAATAGCTTCGGAACTGAAACTTAAAAGATCTTAAGATCTTAAAAGTTAGCGAAACGTCATTCTTGATCCGTCCAACGTACTTATACCGATAAGATACTCCACAGTGACTTCAGGGTAACTACTAGATGAAACAAGTAACAAAATACTACTAATAATAAAATTATTCTGTGTTTGATCTCCTACTCTTAGCGTGCACAATCCGTCTTCATTGACAACATCCTCAGCACTTGAGAGTCTGAAATTGTATATGATAAAATATTGATCTGTGGCCAGATATTGTTGATGAAGAATAAAAACTTAATCCACAACCTAGACATGACTGTTGGTAATGTGATGACGCTAAAATACGATAAGAAAGAAGAGGAGGGTACTACGAATGGTTGTTGTGGCATTGGCCGAGCCGATTTTGAGTGGAAATGGCTCTTTTTTATTTTTTTAAGAAAGAAAATGAGAAATAAACCTTGTACATTGCATGTTTATATTATTAAAAACATTCATTTAGACAAAAACGACTAACACTTGTGATTTTCCGAATTCCTCTCTTATTTCCTATTGATTCTGTGAAGTATACGTTAACTATCACTACAACGCACATTACTACATTACCTTGCTCAGTCATTGCTCACTTTACAAACACGGGGTGATTTGAACATTTCTGAAGGGATATCAAAACTGGCATTTTAAAAACAAATATAAGAATAAGAAACTTAGCGCCGAGTTCAGCAACTTGGCTTACGTGCCCTAAGTCGATTTAAATTCAATTGGTAAAATCCAAAAGTCCGATATCTGTGGGACTAAGCGATTCCTTTGCAGACGGAGTAAACCTTTTTCGCTCAAGGGGGTCCTCCGGTGGGTGGTGTGGTTCTACTTCAACAAAAGATCTCTCTCTCCCACTGTTGGTTTTTCTACTGTGTCGGCTCACCACAATGCAACAACCCCAACCCGCTCTTTGTGCTTTTTCAACTGAGAGATAGAGAAAAAAAGAAGTTCAAAGGGAAAAGGCCTCGTTTAATATTCAGTTACAGGTGATAAAGTACAAGATTGATGATGTGAGCATAAGAATGGAGACTGTCAAAACATTGTTGTGGATAAGCATCAAGTCACAGGAATTCAACCGAAGACATAACCAAAATGCATTCATTCATGCGAAAAGGGTTGTTTTTTTTCGTTCCCCCTAATTATCAGGTAAGACATGTTTTATTCTTACTAAATGGCTACTTCAAAATACAACGAGTCAAAATGTCCTTTAGAATGTTCACGAGCAAGGGAATTGTGCACTAAGAAATCGTGAAAAACTAATTCATCCACACATTTGCAATGCATTGTTATGTTTTTTTCAAATTAACAATATCCAAAATTAATATCGAATAATAATACCAAACATCTTTAATGAGTGTCATTACAGGCCAGGCATTATAAGGCAAATAATATTTTTTACCTCGCCTGTACCAAGAGGCTCTTCTTTCAAACGTATAGGGTGCAACCGTCAGATGTTTGTCTGTATGTTCTGAACCGGATGTAAAAATTAAATCGCTCATAAAATTTAATGACCTTATAAGTAGTAGAAATATGCTGTTTATGTTTTGGTTAAAATACAATAACGAAAAGTATGAACATAAAAATTAGAGTTGAAAAAAAATCATACCCGTTTGGTCAACTTTAAAAATCGATATAAAGTCAAGGTTTCTGAGAAGCTGTTCTCATTTGTTTCCAATTTTTGAGGGCACTTTAGAGACGAGAAATCAAGAATAACTTCAAAGGCATTCCAAAAATAAATTTTGGTGCAACAATAGAGATTGCGTCTTAAATGTCGGTCCCAGCAGATTTCAAAGGTTCTATATTTTTTTTTTTTTTTTTTTTTTGGAGGTTGTAGCAATATTTTAAAGATTTACACGTTGTTTTTGTATAAACGATAGTGTTTAATAAATAAAATGAATTTTTGGTCGAAAATATCGAGTTGTTTTCTCACAGCTAATATTTTGTGTTGTTCATTTACAAAATTATTCTTTGTATTATATCAGGTATGGGCAACCTTTGACATGTTATGGGCCAAACTTTAGTGTGCAAATACGTTCGCGGGCCGCGTTTAAAAGTAGTGCATTTTAAAGTAGTGTTCATAATTTTTAGCGATAGATATCAGTCAGCCATGAAATAATACGACAATGTTATTACAACACAATTTATTAAAATAACAAAATGAAATGAAAAAATAGGTACCTACAGCATTAGTTTAAATCGTTAAATTTAGAATTGTTACAAACTACGAAAGTTAAATAGCGACACCGAAATCAATGAGACACTTGAGCTTGAATTTGGGAAACTAATTCATCGATGTTTGGATTAATTCCACTGGTACAAAGACGTAAAGAATTTTCCAAATTATCGTCAGTCAGCCTTGTACGATGTTTTGATTTATTAACTTTCATCAATGAAAAGAACTGTTCGCATTTATAAGTACTGCCAAACGCACAAATCAATCTTCTTGCAAATTTTCTAAGCTGCGGAAAATGGTCTTCTTCGAGGTATTTTTTGTAGAAATCGCACAACTCCACGTCTTCAAATTTAGATTTTAGGAGTGAGTTTTCTTGAATCTCGATCAACTCCATTTGCAAGTGTATTGGAGCATTTTGTACATTACTTTTTGTTGGAGTAGCAAATAAATTGAAACAGTCTTCCATGTGTTTGAAATCGCTAAATCTGATCGAAAATTGCTCCGACAGTAACTTGAGTTCTTCAGCATATTGAGCGTAAGCAATATTTTCATACGCAGAGAGCGTGGTGAAATGGTAACTGTTACCAGACAGCATATGTGCCTCCCACAAGCGGATTTTGTTCTGAAACGCTTTCAAATGGCTGTACAAATCATTTACTAACTGTCCTTGTTTTTGAAGTTTCAAATTTAAATCATTCAAATGGCCTGTAAGGTCGACAAGAAATGCTAAGTCACATATCCATTTTGCGTCACTCAATTCAGATAGTGGTTTATCTTTTATTTGCATAAATTCTGCTATCTCATTTCTAAGCTCGTAAAACCGTTTCAGCATTTTCCCTTTGCTTAGCCATCTGACTTCACAATAATATGTTACGTCGTCATACTCGGCTGATATTTCATCCAAAAACGCCTTGAACTGACGATGGTTAAGCCCTCGGGATCGAATAAAATTGATGGTTTTTACTACCACATTCATAACATTCTGGAGTCGAATGGACTTAGAACACAAGTTCTGTTGGTGGATAATGCAATGAAGGACTATCAAACCATCTTTTTGCACATTTAATTCAGTTGCTTTTTCATTCAAAATTCCGATGAAACCTTTACGTAAGCCGACCATAGAAGGTGCACCATCTGTGCATACTCCAACTAATTTCGACCATGGCAAGCCAAAACTTGTGAATACCTTTTGAACTTCATTAAAAATGTCCTCTCCTGTAGTGGTTCCTTTTAGCGGCTGTAAAGCAAGCAATTCCTCAGTAATAGTGAATTCTTTATCAACACCTCGAATAAATATAGCCAGTTGAGCTATGTCAGACAAATCGGTGCTCTCGTCTAATGCTATGGAAAATGATTCAATACCAGTCATACGGCCAGTCAATGTTGTTTTTATATCATTAGCCATCATTTCTATACGTCGTACAACGGTTCGTCTTGACAAACTAATTTTTTCAAATTCATTTTTCTTTTCAGGACACAAAACACTGCAAACTTCTGACATACACTCCTTGATAAATTCTCCTTCGGCAAATGGTTTCAATGACTTTGCCAATTTTGAACTAACTATAAAACTAGCTTTCACAACATTATCAAGTTGTGTTCTTTGTCTATGAAATATTTGCTGCTGTTTTTCCAAATTTGCGGTAAGTTTCTGGATTTTGTCTTTTCTTATTTGTCCTGTCAGTGAGAGCAGCGTAGGATGCTTAGTTGAGTAATGCCTCTTAATATTGAATTCTTTCATCACCGAAATGGATTCATTACACATCAAACAAATAGGCTTACCATTGTGCAAGATAAAGAAGAATTCTTCAGTCCATTTTTCTTGAAACTGGCGACCCTCTGCATCTACTTTTCGTTTCCTTCCACCAGACATCATTTTCATTTACTTATCGTTCGATAAACTTAATAAGAAAATAGGTATAATTAGTAAGCACTCAAGATGCACACAAAGTCACAAAGCAAACTTATCACCACGGTAGCTCGAATAGGACTGAACTAAGTTCCGGCCATCCACCCGCTTATATAGGCAAAATGAAGGAATGATCTAGAATCGTCTAGTGTAGAACAATACAATTGCGAAGCAATAATCCTTTGTTGCGCCGCCAGTGTGGCGGCAAACATCAATGGCTTTGAACTTTGATGTTTGCCGCCTCACTCTTTGATGATCACCGCCACTCGGCTTGCTCGCTCACTTGATTCCATGAGTATGAGTAAGTAGTGTATTTTTTTTTTTTAAATTGGGTTTTTCAAAATGTCTCGCGGGCCGGATCAAATCTTACAGCGGGCCGGATCCGGCCCGCGGGCCGGCTGTTGCCCACATACGTATTATATTAAACAGAATATAATACAAGTCCCCAGTCCTTCATTTTACAGGGCTATGATATAAAAAGTGATATATAACTTTTGATATATCCGAATCATTATAGTTGCTATCACAAAATTAGAAGCACGAGAACCCGCAATACACGGCAAGTCCTGTTGCCGCTCTGTGCACTACTTCTCTTCAATCCACGTGATCCCTTTACTTCGACAATGTCACTCATTGAGCAATAAGCATATGAGTGATATGCCCCCGCTTGCCCGCATATGGCAACACCGTCCCAAGTATTTCATCCTAAGCGCCTAATTTCATGATCTGGACTGACTATTTTATAGTGGAGCTCTGGGGGATTCAGACATTTTAAACAGGTCCTTGTGCAAAGAACTATAAGTAGGTCAATGTAAATCTTACTGTGTTAAACCAGCACCTTTATACATGAAATCATATTCCAGGAACTCCTGGAAACATGAAAAATTACATATGATGTTTTAACATATACAGTGACTCACAAATTCGTTTACACCAATGAAATATTTTCAATGTTTACACTGTCAAAAAAGTAGTATTTATCAATCCATTCAAACAACAACACCTTTTAGTAAACAAACTTTTAATACCAATTCCTTTTAGGTGTTTATTATAAAATTAAATATTTTTTTATGTTTTAATAATATTTAGACTATTAAACATATAAAAAAAAAAACTAGGTATGATTTTTCTTCTAGATCATCTAGTTCAAGATATAAATTATAAGATGGCGTGAACAAATTTCTGAGTGACGGTATATCGATGGTCACAGGAAGAAAATGTTTCGTCATTAACAGTTCCTAACAAATAAGTCAATGAAGCAAAATTGAATTACCCCCCTTCCAAAAATGATTATCTTTTTACAGTAAATTCAATATATCAATATGTCCAATTTATTATTATTTACTGTTGTAGCACAACCCTAGTTTTAAACACTTACCTATTACTTATGTTTTCATAACCATACTTTTGTTTTACAAAGTTTTAGAAGATGAAGTTGGAATATAATTAAAGTAATTTGAGCGAAAAAGGAAGCGAAATAGAGGCTTGATAGTTTCGTTAAAAATTAAAAAAAAAAATACTGACGTCGAAGCTACTTATCCTCCACCCCCCCACATGAAATCGGAATCCCATTCGAGGTTCCTCATAACGGGTACATGGGATTTTATACCGTCGCCTGAGGCATTGCAACTGGGATTGCTGGTCAATGCACTTTGGTTTATACTTTTTAACTGTCTTTCAAGTTAAACTCATCCGTACTAAGTAGCGAATAACAAGTATAAAAAAAGTCATAAGACTAAATTGAAAACCTCTCTCTGTATTATAAAATCATTAACTCACATATTTAAATTTTAGTGGATTATTTTCGTTTCATGCACCAGAAGGGATAGCGACTAAAATAAGTAACTGACGTTTAAAAAAAAAAAAAAATCAAGCAAGTGAAAAAATAGTAATATTACTGATATATCATTATAACATGAACAAAGCAGCAAAATATAAAAATAAATCAGAATAAATATTTTATTTTTAATATTAATAAAATGAGGAGAGATCTAAGAACAATATAAACCCGATCGAGGATTCCAAGGGCTATATTTGGCCTCCGAAATACTAAAAATACCGAAGAAGCGAGCGAGGACAGTAAGTAAGAGATTACCACCCAAACCGAGAAATCTGATAGGGGGACCCCCCGCGACTTGATATCTGATAGCCGGTCTTGAGCTGATGGAGATATCCTCCTTCGGGGTCGTAAAGAGGCTGGTAACCGCATTCGGGGACTTGTCCGGGAGCAGATGGCAGCCTAGAAATGTCTTGTCTTGTATCAATGCCACTCAACTTCTACCCTAACCTAATTTGAAATAACAAATACAAATGTGAAAACACGGATTTAATGACCTCAAGATCTTCAATTTCAAACCTTCAAGCAATATGATATGATAGGAAAATATTAATTTTCTAAACAACCAAACAATCAGGCCCTTCATTGTTTTCTTTAGGGTTAATTTATTTTTAGCACATCGGGGCAGCAGTTGAGTATCATTTTAAAGAATTTTTTGCTGTTATAGTTAATTAAATATTATTGTACAAGATGACGAGACCTTTTATTCGTAACTTTACTTAGTCATAGACCCGATTGGAAGAATCGGCAGGACACGTACAAATTAAGTTCAGAAATACAAGAATATACTAAGTTCTACAACTGGAATCTGTCCCCATAAAATTTATTGCGGTTTTTGGTACATACGAATCGAAATTAAACCATTAAAACGACAACCTCAAGTGTTACCACTAAACTAGACGTGTTAAGCTGTAGCATGTTAACCTTGGAGATGCGATCAGCCAGATTATTATCCCAACCAGTTACTAATCACTGACAGAGTTCGACCCCGACCACACTTACCTTGGCTTCGTCGCCCTAATATAACGCATGTTGATGTAGATTGTTGCCATCAGAAACAACTTAGGAAAGGTAAGTGCGTAGAAATACCAAAAAGAAATCCCCCTCCCCTTTTGGAAGAAGCCTGTTGATTTACGATCATAGGTCCTGGCCTGTAATTATTACAAGTATAATAGGAGAGAGGAGGTGTAGGTGGTTATGGGAACGACGGTCACCGAGCACTTCCATGCCATATGGCGTCCCATCTTGTACTCACTATCTCATGTACACGAACATGGAAACACGAAAAATTCTCGCCCAGCTCATGCAGTACGGTTTTTCCATTTCTCCTTTACGTTAAAATAACTGGTTAGCGTGTGAGTGCAAGCACACTGTAACCTGGATGCATTTACATCGATACATAAACAGTCACGAGATAAGTAAATAGTTAATTTGTAATACCATAAAATACACGTTCGTAATGGAAATATGTTTTTACATTTATTAATAGGGGGACCGGAAAGTAATGTATTTTTTTACATTAAAGTCAAAAAATAAATTTTTAACAACTTTTTGTTTTTAATCAATGATCACCCTCGTTATCAGAGCAGCCTTTTGCCATCTAGTGTGCAAATTTTAATGCCGAATCGATAAAAATCAATTGGTTTTTGTGCTAAATATCTGGAGATGGCTTTTTGGGCATCATCCGAATTTTCAATTTTTTAGCGATCGGAATTAATGGAAATCCGATGGCGCAATATCGGCCGGGTATGGTGGGTGAGGCTGGAGATGAAAATTCTATGATAATCCAAAAATCTCTCTCCGCATGAATCGGCACGAAGTACAGCAAAGCCAGGTTTACCCTGCAAAAAGGTGCTTCTGTGTGTTTGGTGGAGTATTCGCGGGGTAGTTCATCGCTGATACCTGAAAAAACTGTTAACAAATGGATCGAGTAAATCAATCTTTAATTGAAAATTGCCTAGCGATTGTCAATAAAAAAGGCCTTATTCTTCAACGCGATAATGCAAGACCCCACTGCGCCTATTTTTTCCGCAAGAACTCTGGAAAAAATTAATAAATTGGGGTGGGAGGTATTGCCTCAACCACCAAACTCGTCCGATATCGGATTTCCATTTATTCCGATCGCTACATTTTTTAAGTGGCAAAAAATTTCAAAATTTGGATGATGTCCAAAATGCCATCTCCAGATATTTTGCTCAAAAAGCAATTGATTTTGATCGATCAGGCATTGAAAATATGCACACTAGATGGCAAAAGGTTGCTGATAACGAGGGTGATTACATCATTGATCAAAAACAAAAACTATAAATTTATCTGTTTGAATTTAATGTAAAAAAAACGACATTACTTTCCGGTCTCCCTAATATATAAATAATAAAAATCTATATAAATATTTACAGAATTTAATGGACAAATAAATTGCACGTTCTGAACTGTTGTCATTATTTACAGATAGTGGTTATTGCGGCATCCAGTGGATCTTTCACACAATACCAAAGTGGTTCCACTGGAAAACTGGCAGGCAATTGGTTTAAATCCATCATTTATGCAGCAGCCCCCCCCCCATCTCAGAATTCGAAAATATCTATGGTTATCATTGGCCCAAACGCCCGAAGAATCGATAAAATCTTCAACTTAGGCGAACAAAACTAAGACCAAGGTTATCTTCTGAGCAAGTTATGGATGAAGATGTGGCGGGTTACGGGTCTTAAGCTGCTCAGAATGATCTTCTGTAAAAAAAAACAAAAAAAAACGTGTTTCTCGGCCTACTTTTGCCTTTTGCGGAGTTAATCATTCGCTAGGTGAGAAGTAGTACGGAGTTGGGACCACTTTGATAAAGTGGCCTTGTGAAACGGAGAGCTGAAAGGTATACTAAGCAGCTAAAGCGGCGTGTAATTGGTTGAAGGAGCATTGTTCCAAGGGCACCCACCCCCTGAAGTTTGATTAACGACTGCCTCTCCTCAGGTGCAACCTCAATCAATTAGCCAATGTGAAAGATGACCACGGGGGTCAACATTATTTTTTTCCCCATATTCGACGGGTTTGTTTATGATCCCTGAATGATAATCGCTACCCAGAAGTGAGCAGATCGGCTTCATATTGGTCTTATTCACATATTTACAAGACCAAAAGTAGTACTGGGTAGTAATTGTTGTAAGTGTATGACAGAATAACTATTGCCTCAATTCATTCAATAATGCCTAACAAAAGCCCTATTATGTCAGTATATACGTAGTAGCTCTATTTGACTGAGCTATTTTTCTTAGAATGTCATTTTGTATAAGTGGTTTGATAAAAAAAGTAACGAGAATTACTAGTAATAGTGAGAAACTATTAGAGAGGACATAAGGAAGGTGACAGAAACGGATTAACTGTTTAAAGAGAGAATTGGAGAGTCAACTAATCTGATAAGCTTGGCTCTTCCACCATAAGGTCTGACCCAAGGCTATGCTGAGGTTTTTAACTGAGTGAAGTGTGAAATAGGACAGGAGTCGATTGTGAAGATTGAGAGCTCTGGTAGGAATTTAAGGAGGGGTGTATGCCTAATAACCATCCCATGAGACTTTTCTGCATTTGATTTCAGCTTATTCCGTTAGGATCAAAGGCTGTCTATCCATTAATCCCTACAGAAGTTCCTTGAAGTTGTATGGAGTTGAAAGTTATGTATATTTGAAACTAATTGCCGTAGATATGGAAGGAACGGGGTAGTATCAAAGAAGGCCATCAACATAATTACAAAACATAGGAGGTGATGCAGATGATACTTACCAGTAGACAAGGCAAGGTAGGAACATGAAGGTTTGTTTAACAGCTCTAACTTGTTAGCAATCAAGATATGAAGTACTTAGACCACCACACTGCCTTGTTTGAGGACTTTAACTTTGAAAGGAGAGAATGGTTCAGAGTAACTAAGACTTTACTGGAATCTATAAAGGATTATGAAGATTTTCAGAAATAGGAGTGGGAGGGTTTTTAGATACTTTTTTAATCAAAAGTAGATTGAAGGTCAGGAGTCATTTTTAGATGAATTGGAAGAAAAACCAGGACAAAAGCCTAATACAAAAAAATGGAGGCATGTTTTAAGGAATTAGGCAATTAGTGATTGGACTATTTGTACTAAGGGTTTTGACAAATTTGTGGAAAATAATTAGAGAGTAAGATAGACATTAGCAGAGAAAGGATTATAAATTTCATTTAGAAGGAGTCCACATCACTTAGGGAATTAGAATTGAGAATCGAAAAATTGTAGATATGAAGTAAAATAGAATGGTCAGGTCAGGAAACAGTTAGAGTAGCATCCATCTGGACCTGGGAATGACGAACGGGATTTTAGCACTGAAGAGATGAGCTCTGATGGAATGATGAGTGAGAAAAAGCAATTTGTGCTAAATTATTGGCTTTTGAATGTGAAGGAGCTAGATGAAGCAATAAAAAACAAGCAAGCAATATTTCATTTCTCTCGAAATGAACAAGGGACTGACAAAGACCGATACAGAAAAACATACAGGTAAAAACATTATGAAGCCCTAAAAATGACTGCTAGTATTACTCCCAGTATATTTTCAATATTTAATTTATATATGTTACATAACAAATAAAAACAATTCTTTTAGTTGCATTCCAATTGGCATACTATGAAAATGGCAATATGATGGGTTTCATAACTGTGTTTGATATTTTAAGTGTTATGCTTGGTATTTTTAAGTTATTTGATACTAGGTGATTTCCCACCATTCCAGGGATGACAATATCAGCACCAGAGTGTGTTTTGGGCACTTTTCCCTATTTGTGTCTGGAAGAAAAATCCGTCTATTTACCATTGTAGGTGTCACGAGCTCGTGTTAGGTTAGTTCTGAGTTGATACCGAGTCCTTTACACAGTCTTAGTTGCTGTGTAAATACTTTTATATGAGTCTATGGTCAGACCAAAGAGAGTCTTGTTTTTTTGGGAGTGACATGAGTTTTAAGCCTCAATAGACACTCATAATATGTTGCAACAATCACCATTTTTCGGTTGCACCTGTAGCCCGAATGAATGAAAAACTCTTTTTTTATTATGAAGATTCATGTACAGCAGAATACATAAAGTAACAAAATCTTTATAAGCCAAATTCTTTTTTCCTTTCTCGTTACATATACATTTCTAAAGCTCTCTGCGGTCATAAGCAAGAGTTGTTTTACTAATACAGTCCACTTTTAGATTCACCTGTGTTCACCGGATATTTATCATTTATATATTTAAGTTGTTTTATATTACTGGATTTTTTTACACATATGTTAGTTAATGTGTCAATTATTGTTTATCTTGCCTATTTTAATTTAAGTTCTTTTTCTGAACGTACACTCCCACAGAGTTTCCTTTTTTTTTTCATTTATCAATCTTAGGGAAGAAGACCCATGCACTGCATGAACAGTATACGAATGGTTATGAATACATGAACAAAAGAACATTAGGTGTCTCTGCTCATGCTAGTTTTCTTTATTAACTATTTATTAGAACAAATAGTTTCCGAGAATAAAAGAGGAATAAAGAACCTGACTAGGTTGCAGCCAGCTAATATTAATAGTAAATTTGCTAGATCAGAGAATGAATAATTCAGATAAGTTGAAGTGTTAGCCATTCAGCTGCCACCTAATGTTTGGCAAGAGCCCCTAGATCTAGAGGATACAAAAGAGGTGTCATATGTACAGGGGAGAAGTAAGAAAAGCAAATTCATCACAAGAAAGGAGAGAGGAAAATTGGATTCAATAAGGTGGAGTACTCATTGAAGAAATTTGGTGTTACTAACCGTCTAGTCTGTACAGAGTTAATATAAATACCTTATAAAAGATAAATCAACAAGAAGATTTTAGATTACTGTTGGTTCAACTGTTTTTAGTGGAGTCAAATTGTAATTGTATCTAAATATTTATTATGGGCGTTTAAAATGGAAAAACCTATCAAACACTTAAGTTTTCCCCATAGCATCATCATTGTAGGCCGCTTTTATTATTTCAAAAGTGTCAGTGCCAATCATCCCGAGCTAGAAGCAAAACTTCATGGCAGCGTGAAAATCAGCCATCACAAAAATGATGAGCCCACAAAACAACTGTCACAAATAAATTAACACAAGCAGGACGAAACCTTCTCCAAGTACTGCACTTGGCACACTGACTGGTAAAAGTACTTTAAACAGTTCTACCAGCAAAACCCGATACTACAAAAACTTTGCCACATACAACAGTTCAGTCTCTTTTGGGTACTCCCTAGTAGTAATATCCCTTGTTAAATTAAATTTACTTATTATTTCTATACAAGATTTAAGAGGACAGATCTCTCATTAGACAAATAAATAAAAGTAGTAGTAACACAGAGTACAAATAACACAGAGGACATGAAAACCCCTGAGTAATAAAGCAAATAATTTATAAGAATATTAACTTATTTAATTAAGTTAAATTTTATGTGTTAAGAACATATTATTTCCGAAGCGAGGGGTTGCATGGATCTTCAACCGGCAGGTGTGCTTGTGACGCCTTCTTCCTGCAATTCAGAAAGATGAGTGACCAAAAGACAGAAGACTTGCCATGTTCGTTGTATGCCAGAGCAGATTCGGGAATACCAAAACCATATCCCATGAGTGATAGCTTCTGCCGCCCTTTTATCATTTCTCAATCTTTTAACTGCTAAGATAATTGAGTAGAGAGGGTCTCTGCTTCATCGAGGGAGGAGCATGGATGAGGGAGAACAATGGCTTGCTAACAAAACCATTTATGTAAGTTCATATACTCTATTTGCCATAAATACCAGGAAGCTACACCACCCAATAGTAGAACACACCATCTGCCCAACCTTGCATTCCAGAAGACTATAATTTTGATGTATATATGTTATAATTCCCCCCTCTGTTTTATCTTTATAAACCGTTCACTAAAATCATTAACCTCATTGTATTCTTTTGGGCCTTCTACTCCTTTGTACACAATATAGTTTTTTTTGTTTGTTTATTAAAGATATGTTTGACTAATTAACCTTATCTGTAATTCCCAATCCACAATACAGTGCACTCTTTAATTACAAGTTGAAAATGTATATTCAGATCCACCATCAGACTGAATGCATATTCAACAGTAAGACTTTTTATTTATTTCTTAAATTAAGAAATTTCGGTACAACATTAGTATTACTATAATAATTACAACATGAGGAATCAATACTCAAGATAATCACTCCTAAGCTATCAAAATCTTTTCTAAATAAGATAAAGTTATTTGAAAAATACATAAGTCTTAAATTTCCCCTCAATTTTTAATTACCCCGTACCAAGAACCAAAATTTAAATTATCTGTCTTTTAGTATTTAACATTTTGCATCCTCAATACCCCCCTCAATAAAACTATTGTGAACTCAGCATACACCACCGTGGTGTCATTCTTTGTAGACAACAGAAAAAAGAAAAAAATTTCAATTTTAGTCATATATTTCTGATATAAAAGTAATTTTTCTTTCGTCCATGTTGTAGTATTTTAAATATATCAAGTCAAGTAAAACAAATTGTAGGGGGACTTAATACTTATAATAATATTCTCCATATGAATACCCTGGAGTTTCATAAAATAGACAAAGTTGTTCATCTGAAGAAAGTGTAAGTAATTTAGATTGTTTTGACAGTAATAATTTGTCAGTTAAAGAACAAACAAACATTTTATTTTTATTTTAGTTACCATTATCCAACAATCATTAGTTTCAAACTTGGTACCTATTATTGTTCTTAAACTGGACATTTGCATTAAGACTTTACTATTTTAATAATTACTGAATTCAAGAATGCACGAACTCACCTCTCTCAATGGTACCTTGAATGCGATAAACCTTGTTCCAGGAACCTGATTCCCAATTGGAGAATATGGCAGCCAACTAAAACAAAATGTTTTTTATGAAAACATTAATAAGCAATTAAGAAACACAAGCTAACACTTGTTAATCTGTAAATTAATTATAATGATAAGCAACAGGAAAACAATACATGTGAATTTGCTAACAATCATTAAAAAAGTCATCATATGAATAAGTTAAGAATAATAATGTGTTTTTATATGTTATTTATTTATTTTCTATTAGCATACATATTGATTCTAATCAAGACCACATTATTTTTATGCAATACAATTCTACAAATGGCAATGTTCTTTCAGAAAATTTAGTTTCTGTTTAATTAATTTTGGCATCAGATAGGTGTAGAAAATAGGGAAACAAACCCAATGTTTTTGAGATAACATGAAAACTTAATGTCTGCTTTACCATCTAGTAATAATAAAATTATATTAAACCAGTTTCACCAACCATATTATATGTTAAAATTTTATCCAAGCAGATAAAAGTCAATTTCATACTAAATTATACCACTTATTAGTACAGTCAAAGATAATATAAAATATAATAGGAACATTGTCTATAATCATTCCCTGACATCTATCTATCATAATCAAAATTTTAATTTTGTTGACGATAAAATTCACAGCAAAATTACAGATTAGTATCCCCCCACCAAATTTCCCAACAGACAAAACTGAACCTGATTCACAAACACTCGTCATTAAATAGGATTTTTGTTTCTGGTTTTAACAGTAGTTGACACATGATTCACACTGCTATATTTTTGTAAGTCACCAATCGCCGCTAAAACCTAACATATTCCAACAGTTATTCATGTAGGATCCAGACTGGTAATAGAATAACAAATACTTATGAGGTAAAGTATAAAAATCGTCATAATAGAAACTAAGTACATTTATTGCTTTGGTTTAGGTTAAATGACATTCCGCACCGCATCAAGTAAAAGGAGGTATCAAAGCGAGGAACTATTATGACTGCATCATTATTGGAAGCTAGCATTTGAAAGAAGAGAAAATTATTCAGACTTGTTTGCTGTGACAGGTATAAATTAACTATAGACAATTATCACTTTTATAACTGCTGAAGGTTACGTAAAGGTTATAGACCAGAACTTAGCTGTTTTGATATACAATCTGTACATATTTCAGCCCTTGTTTTTACTATTCCGTATAGTATTGCTTTATGACAAATTCTGCAAGGAATTCATGTGTAGACTTGCTCAGCTCGTAATGATGATAATGAACTTGCTTCTACACTAGAAATTGCAAATAAGTGTAATCCCCAGGCAGAAATAATTAAAGGTTTGTGAAAACTATTTAAACAAATAGAAGAATATTACCATCAAGAAATAAATTCATAATAATTATAACATATATTGTTCACGATTTTAATAACCACAGTGATAGATCTGTTGTAACAAAACATTCTGTGGTCAGTCAGCATAACTAAAAAGTAACTTTAATTTTTATTTACATTCTACATTATCAACAAGAGTATGAATTATTATCGAAACGTAATATAAAGTATAGACCAGATGATGAAATAAAACAAACTGTGTGGTCAAATCATTTTTAAAAATACATGAGATGTGTAAAAGATTTACAAACAAAACACAATATTTTATTAGAATTCAAGAGCACTTTTTTTTATTTTATTGTTTAAAAATAATTTTCATGAGCTACAACTGTAAGTAACTTACGATTTAAGAACTTTTTCTATTGAAGGCATTGCAACGGCTTGATAACTTTTTCCTCAAGCTAACCTTATTTAGTTTACCAAATTGTTTTTTTTATCTAATTTGATAATTATAATAAAATTCTTAGTTAAAAAATACTTAACAGTGGACTCTAAAATAAGTTAACAAGTTGGATACTAAAATTGTTATACTGATAGCTAGAAAAATAAAATAATCTAACAGTATACAATCATTTCAACCAGGTGAGACAACTTTCAATACAACTACAACAAACAATATAAAATCACTGTTTTCTAATCTCAATAACCAGAGACAAACCATAGAAAAATCATGAAAGTAATAATTAAATATTGTTTATAAAAATAAACGACAATCATTTATAAAAAAAAACAAAACAAATACAAGCACATGACATCACCAATTGAAAAATCGTAGAGGGGGGGGGGCACTGAGCAAACTACAGTGCTATTAAAACAAAAACTTAAACAAGTCAGATATTTTTTTTTCATTTCTCTGTCACCTACAAATTGTCACAATATCAATATTTTGACACAACAGTTAAATCATTCAAAGTCCAACAAATTCTTGAATTGACAAAATGTTGACTGTTGAAAATAATTTTAAAAAATTCATGATAGTATAAGCCTTTAAGTATTAAAAGAAAATTTATATTTTAAAAGTTTGGTTCCAATTAAAGTTATTGGATCGGAACTGTGAAGTTTTAAGTGATTCCATGCACAGCTTGTTTTTTTTCTAGAGAAGACCTCTGAATGTGAGCTCTGATCACTCAATAACAATTGAAAATGTGTATTTGTTTCTTTTGTCAATATTTCTATTCTGAGCATTATATTTCTGTTACTGTTCAAGCAAGTACATGTAACAAAAAGCATTGGTATTTTACCATTTCACCAAATTTTGAAATATCTATAATAAATGAAATTTATAATACAATTATAGCACCCTGTGTTCTCCATAGGGTGTAGTGGTGGGCTGATCAATGTGTGGTGCCAGATGACAGACATAGCGGCTGAAAGTGCTTGCCAATTAACGAAAACTTTTTGAAAAAAAACAAAGATTGTGTTTTTGTGTTTTATAGGGGGGGGGGTGTAATTAGAGTCAACCCAGTTTGATCATTAGAACCCTCAATAATTCATATTCCATAGTAACTCAATTTATTTCCGATAGACTCAATCTATTTCTTTGGATTGTTCCTTCTACGTCTAGAAGTATTTCAATTTATATCTTTGTGAAGGGGGAAATAAGTAGGTAAATCTAAAAACATATACTTTCAGGGCAATGTTTTTTAACGTTTTAAGATTCCTAAAAACTATGTATTTAATAAAATCTAACTAGTCTTGCACCATTGAGGACCAAATTCACTCAAAATCAATAATACACATTTCTTCACAGATCGAACAAAGCCATATATGAGGGTGGCCTGAAAAGTTTCCGACCTCAACATGAAGATAGCAGCAGTCGTAAATAAAAGCTAGTGAATTTCGTTGTTCATCTGTTGAAAGTTAATCACCAAAGTTTCAGCCATTTTGGACGCGCAGTTGTTGTGTAACAATCGTTTGAGTGAGTCGATGTGAGTTTTTTTTATGAAAATGGACAAAATCGAGTATCGAGCTGTCATTAAATGTTTGTTTTTGAAAGGCAATACGTGTACGCAAATCAAAGATGAGTTGGATTCTGTGTATGGGGACTCTGCACCATCATTTACCACAGTGAAATTTTGGGAAGCTGAATTTAAACGTGGTCGTAAGAGCTTGGGAGACGATGAACGTTCAGGACGTCCAAAAACTGCAACTACCGACGAAAACATCGGCAAATTTCACCAAATGGTGCTAGACGACCACTGAATTAAAGTGAGAGAGACAGCAGAAGTTATGAGCATGTCAAAAGAACGTGTTTTTCACATATTAAATCAACATTTAGAGATGAGAAAGGTGTCCGCGCGTTGGGTGCCGCGTTTGCTCACGTTAGACCAAAAACGTGTTCGAATGAACATTTCCAACGCTCTGTTGGCGCAGTTTAGGCGCAATAAATCCGAGTTTTGGCGCTGATTAATTACTGTAGATGAAACTTGGATACACCATTATACGCCCGAAACAAAAATACAGTCCAAACAGTGGACTGCAAAGGGGGAACCGGCTCCAAAAAAAGCAAAAACTGTTTTTTCGGCTGGGAAATTGATGGCGACTGTTTTTTGGGATAGTCATGGAGTTATTTTAATCGATTATCTTCAAAAAGGAAAAACCATTACAGGAGCATACTACGCATCGTTACTTGACAAGTTGAAGGCAGAACTTGCGGAAAAACAGCCATGGCGAAAATCCATGAATTATGGTTCAAACTGCTTGACCATCCGCCTTGCTCACCAGATCTAGCCCAAGCGACTTCTTTTTGTTCCCTCATCTAAAAATTGCGCTCGGACAGAGATTTTTGTCAAATGAAGAGGCAATCACCTTCGTGAACAATTATTTTGCAGAGAAAAACGCCGAGTGCTATTTGGACGGGTTACAGAGATGGGAGCATCGCTGGGAGAAGTGTGTAGAGTTACAAGGAGACTATGTTGAAAAATAAAAAAAAAATTTCTAAAAAAACGTCTTGTATCTTTGTTAGGTCAGAAACTTTTAAGACCACCCTCGTATATACACCTATCTCATTTTAAGGTTGTCGACTTGCCCACTTATTCCCTAGAGGTGTAAGTGTAAAGTACTGACACATCCCTGCTGACAAAATTCAGATTCCGGAGAAAAGATTGGGGATTAGAGAGAATCAAGAACGACAGCTGCAATCGTAAAATCAAGTAAGTGATGACACCAAATCCTTCTGAAAAATATTCTGAAATCTTCTGCACTCATGGGCAACAAGTCATCATGGCCATCATCAAGGCGTCCAATGAATCATTACGGATATTCATTATTGCATGAAAGCCTTTTAATTTTACTAACCCATTAACAAAACCTGTTCATCGTGGCTCGAGTCCCTCGCACTCTCTTTTCAATATATGTTCATTTCCAAGTATCTTGAATTTTCTATGCATTTTTCAATGCGGAATTCTTTTCGGATTAAACTACATTTCTCACCTTCAAGATATGCAGTACACTCATTTCTTTAAACCCATTAAGTTTGATTCTTTAACTTCTTCACCTTAATTGTACTGGTGAGACTGGAGATCATACAATAAGCACGATAAAATTTTATTGAAAAACTAACAATGGTTTATAAACAATAGCTATATACACACTGCTATTTGCCTGCTGCATGAGCTAGAGCAGATAAAAGATTTCACTTCATTATCAAAGATCAAATGAGGCTGATTAACAGCAATGCCTTTTTAATCTACGAGTAACGAAATGTGAAAAAACAACGGAAGATTATGTTTTCTTAAGATAGGCAAGAGTTACTACATACACCTTAAAGCAACATTCAGTTAATTAGCAATGAAGATTAATTAAATGCAGTTGTAAAACATTTTTATGTTTATGCATTGGGTTTTCAGACAACTAACGGAGCTCTTGTGTTTTTCTTTCCATATAATTGAGAGTGCCCTCTTTGGAAATGTAAATGGATGTTTCATTTGATAGATAGGAAAAATACTGCCAACTCTGTGAAACAGGACAAAGTTGCATTAATTAATTACATGATAATAATTATATTTTCTATCGGACTACGGTATCAACAGTTATTAACTAAAACTGTGATTGAACTTGTGTTAACAGCTATAACAAAAGCCTTAACTCAAACTTTTTGATTTAAAAGTATGAAATTTTTATGCTCCGTTGATGCTAAAGATTAAAGCAACACCATGCAAACTAATGGAGGGATATTAATGATTTAATTAATAATTTAAAAAATAAACATTTGTAACAACAAACAAAAATCTCTGTGTTAGGAACATGTCTCAACGGAAACATGTTTTGGGCCTTTAATGGACTATAATTACAAAAACTAATTACAATAATTTTATCAGCCTTAACAAAATTGTTAACTATGTAATCCATCACAATTTGAATTTCAAAACAAGATAATTTATTATAACCTTTCCAAGCAGAGCAAGCTTATGTCAAAATATTGCACATAAGTTTACTTAACTAATTGTCACTGCTCTTTCGATGAAATGTATGAAAAGTTCATTTTAGTGGCCACACTCATCTCAGTGAATAAATATTTGTACTGATGAGGGACTATTCCCTGTATGTCAATTTTTGGAAATGCTTGCCATTCCTGATGATGCTAAGGTCGGACACTGCAAGTTCAGTGAATAATTTTCATTATAATATAATATACAATTTTAAATGGAATATTGTGGTAAAGAGTGCCTGTCGCAATATGTAATTACCGAGTTCATAATCTGAAACAATATGTGCACTAAGTAAATTTAATAACATCGGTAAACTTACTTTAGCTAAATATTTATTGTAGCCAACCATATACATAACAAAAAAAATTGTTACTTATAAACAATAATCTTAATCCTATATGGCACAATAAGTTGTTTAGTGCTGGCTTTTAGAAATATCCTGAACACTCCCGTCCAAACTAAAAAATAGAGTACACTCCCTACTTCTCTCAAGATAAAGCAAGCTACATTATGAATTACGACTAGAGAACACTACTATCTAGAACACCAAATATGAAATAGTTTCACTGAAGGGAATATTGCGGTAAACATGGGATTGCATCATTCAGTAATTCCTTCTATACATATATATGATTTGCTAGAAAACTTTTCAGTAGTTTAACAATAACAAAGTATACAAATTAATGTATTTACTGTTATTATTACTGTTAATAAATGTGTTTTGACTGTTACCAGTCAAACATGATTGGTAAAGTTAATTAATTAAAAATCAAACAATCTTGGCTTCAACCATTAAATCAACACTTTTACATTAACACTTTTCATGTATACAGACATTTTCATATTAAACCTGGATAATTCTAAGGCAATTTTGAATATTATAACAGGAAAAACATTGACTGAATTAGTGTGACCTTAAAATAGCTATCACGTGAAATGAGCAAATCAAATTAAACTTAAAAAGCCGGTGAATGAATAATTAAGGAAATAAACGGATAAGCCTAGCTAATATGAACTGTTCCATTCAATTTATTAAATTGTAGTAAATAAGTATTAAGTTAAACACAAACAACGTACACTTGACGGCAAAAACGTACAGGTTATGTTTAATAACAGACGGTGTTGGATTAAATAATTCTACATATGTATAGCAAAAACAAAACAAATCCACTTTTATATTTTCTGTTATGAATTTATAATTACCCTTCAGGAATTCTCCCCATTGCCTAGATTCGCAAACCACAGTTTTTTCAAACTCGCCACAACTCGGAAGAGTAAATAAAATGGAGACGGTATCCTTTTTAACCGGCTTGTATGAACGGTCGCGAAGATAGCAATTTGATCAATAGTTACCAATTTCAGTTCCAGAGACTATGTGAATAACTTCTCGAGCTCGCAGGTTTTCTTTAAAATTTGCAATGGATTGGCTCACGCGAGTGCGCAACGCTGAAAAAACGTCTATCCAGCAAGATGGTATGGTTTAAACTACTTACTTCAAACTTTTTATCAATGCATTTCCTGGAAATGGATCAATACAAATTACCCGTTATCTAATGATCTTATCTGAATGAATTATCTTAATGGCCTAGGTAAACGAAAGGTGCACTATAAATTTCAAAATGGTGATGAAATGGCTGAAGAGTACTATTTAGATACAAATGTTCTGATAAGGCGCGCCTGGAAACGAGGAAATAATCTGTCAAAAAAAAATTATTGGGAAATTGAAATTGGTGATCCAGATCCTGATGTATCCACTTTTGATTCTCTAGGACTTAAAGAAAATAGCACTTCTGTGGGTAAACCGGTATTTTGCATGTATTAGTTTGCACAATTGAGGCATTCCTATGCATGCTTACTATTTAATAATAAATCTATAGCTACTGTTAACAACAATCAAAGTGTCATCATTTCATATTAGTCTTAAGAGGAAGATACGTGGAGATTGTGGGACCTTTCAACCTTTGTGTTGAAATAAAAGTCAATGAATAATTCTATTCCTTTAAAAACAGTGATTTTGAACTTTATGTACGCTGGTACTGAAGGATTCACACAATGCTGTGTCAAAGAAAATTTCTTGGAGTTTCATGATCACTTGTGATTAAGCCCTGTAAGAAGTAGTACAGCAGGTGAAACGAAAGGTCCCCTTGTGAGAGCAAGGACTAACAACAGATAGGGATAATAGTTTTTCAGGGTAAAACCCAAAATGATTGTTGAAAATTAAAGAGGTGTCTTTTGTTTGTGGGTAGTAGTTTTTCTACACTACCATCTCAACTAAAATACTTCCTTGTTTATATATCCTACTTAAATTCATTCTTAATTAAATCCTATCCGACCTATACGTTGTCTCACGCTACAAATTTATGGTACTCAATCAAACCATATCCATCGAACCCCCTCCACTCTCATTAGTCAAATCTAGAATATTATCGCACTTCAGCCTTTACTTGTTACTTAATTAATAATATTATTTTCCCCTACTATTAAACTCCCTTTTCATTTAGCATTCTTCCTGCCTCTCTCGTCACCTTACCCCTATGCAAAGACTGTTCTCCCATATCATCAAGGCATGCCGAGCAGCCATACAGATGTCCACATGACCTACAAAGCCATTAATGTATTCTATAAATGACAACTGAAGTGAGCCTTTTTCCTAAAAAAAAGGACTGTAATAACACAAACTTCCAAATATTGCATTGAATACTGCTTGTACTGACCACACTATTCAATTAGTTGTGAGTGCACTTCTCAAAAAATGAAATTGTATTGGGGATTCTAGATTTTTCATAAGGAGTGAAACTTGGTATTTATCTTCTATGCATGTTGTTCACTTTTGGTTTTTAAATTACACATGTTTAAAAACAAAAAATTTTTAAATCTTCAAAACCATTTAACTCAAAAACTACTTGTCTTATAAATCTAAAACTTGCACCAACTGAAAAAACTCTTCAGAATTTGGTACCCCCCTCATTAATTTGGGTCATTTTAGTCCTCATTAACCCTATTTAATTTGGTTCATCTCATATATACTATATTAATTTTAAATTTTAACAAATAAAAAAAAAAAAAATTTAATGTGCATATAATATGAGATATAAGAATTTAAATACCAAAATTTATGCAAAATATGTGCCTTTAGAACAAATAAGTGGATATGTTGCTTGTGAATATAACATCAAATGGTGGATAGCATGCGTATCATCAAAAAATGGCTTTGTTCCAGACCATTTGTTGATATGACATGGAATGACCCTATTTATATAAAGTAATGTAATAGGAGTATAATTTATCAGCTAGACAATTTTAGCGAGTTCCTTCACTCTGGTGTAAATACTTTGTAGGGTATTGGTAAGATTTCCACCTTTAATTGTAAAAAAAAAATAATGCCCATCTCAGAATTATTTTTCATTTCGAGATAGCCCATGAGCACGATTTCTAATTCAGTACGAGTCACTGTATTTAACAAACATGCAATGGCTATCATCATTTATACAGTTCTAATCCCCCCAATGAGCTGTCAAATTTACTTCAAATGATTAGAAAGGGGAAAAAATCTTATTGAAATTAACCAATTACAGTGAATCCCACACATTTATACTAATTGCTATTGAGGGATGCCGAAAAGGTTTAAAGCTTTACAAGATGATCTTGGTAATGATTAACAGTATTTAGAATGCATTTTATTTCATCACGTGTTTATACCTCTACAAAGGTGATGTTTTTTTGGCAACATTAATTGTTTGCACATTCAAAGGCAATTTCCTAGTGATTAATTATTCTTTAGCCTACCATAGGTCAAACAGGGGGTGTGGAAAAATTAGACATCAGAAAATAAGAAATGTTTTTCCTGAATGGGAAGTTTGGTCACTGTCAAATGATTGGTTAAATAGATTATAGTTAAATTAGAATGAAACAAATTTAGATTTCTGTTTGTTAAGTTCATTATTATTTTTTAGCCATACATAGTTAAGCGAATTACAAAAAATGTTCTGGAATGGCGCATAAGGAATCTATCTTACCCAATTGAAGTATATTCTGTCACAGCAGACCCCGAGAGTGAATGTATCATAGTAAGAACTACAAACAAGAAATATTTCAAGAAAATTTCTGTTCCGGAGCTTGAAAGAGTGAATTTAGCACCAGAGCAAAAAAATATAGACTATAACTACAAGTTTAGTTCGTTGATTATAACAGTATGTATATAGTATATTATTATAATTTTTTTTTTTCAATGCATACGTGAAAAATAAGAATTGCTCTCCAAACAAAATTCTATATATGTCTAGGAGTGATTAGTGTAGAATATCTTCTTTTTCTACTCCCTGTTCTATTGATCGCCTTAGAATTACATTACTTGTTTTGTTTTTTTTATTTAGAGAAAAAAGTATACTATAAAAGATTATTTTTTCTAGCCAAAGAAAACAGATGTCAGGGCTGGAGGACGAATTCTTGACCTCTTAATCTCCAGTATGGTCCTCTCCCTCTGAGATCTGAACTCTTGTCTTGTCAATATCAGATCTCTTTAGCTATGCCCTCGCAACCTTGCATTGGTACCAATAAAGGAGTCTGGCATCAGATGCTACCGTGTAGACCATTGGTTTCAATTTTTCAATTTTCCGAGAGTTGGTTTACCTACCTACATCATCATGTTTCTAATATTAAATATTGAACATATTGTAATAATGTTTATGGTAAAGTTAATTTTCATTTTAAAACACATATTTGTTAGAAGGAATGTGTATGGCTGGGGCTTGGAGACAAAGAACCAGAAAAGCTTATTGAAAATAAGTTTACTTCCTTTTATTTTACCTTTTAATAAATCTGAAAGTAATTTCAAAATTCTATGAATCGCTATGATACTTTATATTAATCATTGCTAGCCCCTAACCCCCCCCCCCCCAGCGATTGAGTGGCCCCGGGATCGAGACTCCTGGCACTGTCATCTGTTTTTTTAACTTGGCTAATGATTATGAAAAAAATGGGATCATTATCTAATCATAATGGTATTTAGTTGTTTGGTGTCTAATTGAAATTTATTCTGTGACAAAGGATGTTCAATTATTTATAATTCACTTTTTCTTTACTTTTTTTTTCACAGTACAAAAAACCACCTGAAGTTCTTCAAATGGAAAGGGATGTACTGGAAGAATTACAAAATGTCCAGACAATAGAAGATGGTGACCTACCTTGTAAACCAAGCTAAAAATAGATCCAACAAAGACTGCCTTATCTTATATATTAATAAATAAATTAGATGTCAGTCCGATTTATTCCACTGTCTTATTATTGTTACTTATTATTATTACTACTTTTATTGAATCTTTCTTAGTAAAATTTTAATCAAAATGAAGTGCATATAATTCCTCCTGAAACCATCAAGTTAAAATTGTTTACTTACAGTTGTAACCACCAAGAAGAAATTATCTCCCAAAATTATTTCAAATCTACAACATATAAACTATTGGATCTGCTATGAAGCAAGGGCTCCAGGCCCGGAACAGAATGAAAAAAAAATTGGATACTAGCAAAGTTGGCAGAACAGCGTCTACCAGGAAAACAATAAACCTAAATGAGAGATATCAATTGTGGTGTAAGTCCTGAAGTTGACAATAAATCTTTTCTTCGGCTGTTAATAATAGACCTAGGGTCATTGAACTATTTTTATTATACCAGCCTAGCCTTAATATTATGATTGAATAATTGACTTTGTTAATAAATATTTATATTATCACCAACCAGACACCTTGATTGATTTATAATATCTCAATAAACTTTTAGCTACACAATTTTACTGAAGTTTGCAGTATCACAAAATTAAGGGTTTCAATAATCTGCCTATACTCATTATTATCATTAATAATCTCATTATTGCTCAATCTTAAAGGGGATTTGGGCATCAGTTGTTTTAAATAAATATTTTTTTTTTAAACTGGTCATTAATCTGATTTTATGTTTGTCTGTAATTATAGTCTACTAAATACTAATGGCCCCCAATTCATAAATCATAGTCTTAATCAGCAAATAGGAGATATTTAATTTTATGTCCTACACAATACACTCAGCTGGTTATTGGAGTTCCTTTATTGTGCTATAATTACAATCTGCCTTTTATAAGGCAATAATAATTAAGATAAATGATCTCATGCATACCATATTTACAGTTCATCATTCACTCGCTCATTCATAAAATACTTACAGACAGCCCAGAGACCTCCCAAATCATAAAGCGGAGTCTTGGGAAGTCCCCCACGCTCCTCCGTCAGCTGTGTCACCGGGTACTAGCCAGTGGAGGCTGACCAAGAGCGTGAGAGCCACAGACGCTCAGGACATGATTGGAGAAACTGGCCATTGCCAGGACTCCCACTGTCACGCGTTTATAGCAGGTCACGAGGCCACTGACGTTTCAGTCTCCGAGGACGCTTATAGGGATGAGTGGCGCATTGCAATGACTGTGCTACTGGATTAGGGTGGTTGGAAAGGCTACTGTGGCATTTCATAAACTTGGAAGGGATGAGTAGGGTATATTAAGGTCGTTATGAAGGGTTTTGTTGCTGACATAATAAGGGGCATTTACTATTGTTCTCAGGACTTTGGATTGAAAGGATTGGATACGCTTGATGTTCGACTTTTTTGCTGTCCCCCATAGCTCTATTCCGTATGTCCAGATTGGTTTAAGTATAACTTTGTAGATTAGTAGTTTATTTTCTATTGAGAAATGGGATGTCCTTTGAAGTAGTCTGTACAGTTGTCCAAAGCGTCTGTTTAGTTCTTGTCTTTTTAGTCTCGTATGTGGGTTCCAGGTCAGTCATTTGTCGAGATGGAAGCCTAAGTACCATACTGTCTCGGATACAGGGAGAGGAATAGAATTAAAATAAACTAGTGGACAAGTCTTGCGACAAAGGGTGAAGGTAATGTGGGAGCATTTTGCTTCATTAACTTTGATCCGCCATTGATTGCTCCAATACTCGATCTCGTCAAGGTGTTTTTGAAGGTTATGGGATGCTATGTCGGGGTCTGGGTGGGATGACAAGACTGCAGTGTCATCTGCAAATGTGGCAAGAAGCTATTGGGAGTAGAGGGGACATCAGCGGTGTATAGGTTATAGAGGATAGGGCCTAAGACACTGCCCTGTGGAACTCCTGCATTTATGGGATAGTAGTTAGAGTATTCTAAATCACAGCGGACTTGGAAGAAGCGGTTTGAAAGGTAGGACTGTAGGATTAGGAAAAGGGTCTGTGGTAAATGTCTTTTGAGCTTGTAGAGCAAACCTGCGTGCCAAACCCTGTCAAAAGCTTGAGCTATATCAAGAAAGGCAGCATTGCAATACTGTTTGGTTTCAAGGGCTGAGGAGATGTCATCAACAACGCGAAGGCCTTGTTGAGTAGTGGAATGTCGTTGGCGGAAACCAAACTGGTGTGTGGGAAAAAGGTTTTTGGATTCAACAATTGGAAGTAGACGTTTTAGTAGGATTTTCTCAGATATTTTTGAGAGGATAGGGAGTAGGCTAATTGGACGGTAAGATGAGGCGTCATTGGGTGGTTTACCGGGTTTGGCGAATAGGACAATAATGGAATGTTTCCAGAGGAGAGGAAAGTGCGTCATTCGGATAATGCAATTATATATATAGGTTCGGAAGATTATGGCTTTAGGAGAAAGTTATTTGAGGAGTTCGGAGATCATATCCAGGCGATTTTCTGTAAGGTAAGTTTTTCAGAAGGTATTTGACCTCAGAGGGATTAACGGCTTTTGGTGAATAGGTGAAGTGAGGAAATCTTCCACAGTGGTGCTGTGAGTATGGCTTTGATGAGAAAGGTGAGGTGTGAAAGTATGGGTAAGATGCAGAGCAAATTCCTCCGACCTATCCCCATCCGAAGCCGCCCAGGACCCATCATCACGACGGAGTGGATGTGAAACAGGTTGATACTTTAGGATTTTTTTGGTTACATTCCACAAGGAGTTATCCTTGGTAGACAGAGAGGAGAGGTAGGAATTGAAAAAATCGGAACGGAAGGATGCCAATCGCTGCTTTACCAATCAGCAGGATGCCGGGATCTTTGCCACA
This sequence comes from Acanthosoma haemorrhoidale, assembly GCA_930367205.1. Classification (NCBI taxonomy): domain Eukaryota; kingdom Metazoa; phylum Arthropoda; class Insecta; order Hemiptera; family Acanthosomatidae; genus Acanthosoma; species Acanthosoma haemorrhoidale. The sequence goes on from OV884013.1 coordinate 39,645,604, forward strand.
CTGTTCTGGAGCGGCGTTTGGATTGGATTAGATCTTTGAGATGCTGAGGTAAACGATTATGATTGCGGATTTTTGGGTGACGATGCCTCCCAAGCCGACCCCTGGATCAGAGTAGTGAAGGAATGCACTGCATCATCTAGGTCTTGGGATGTTTTCAGAGGTACTTTGAGGTCTACAGAGTCTGTAAGAATCTGGCGGAAGTGGTCCCAGTCAACTGGGTCCCTAATAAATGAAGGAGGAGGCAGTTAGTGAATTGGATTTAGGGAAATGGTTAATAATAAGGGACTATGGTCGGAGGAGAGGTCATCGAGTCGCTTGAGTGAATAGTTTAGTGTTCCTAAACTATTGTAGAAGAAAAAGTCAAGGAGATCTGGATTTCGGTTGGGATCTGATGGCCAATAGGTGGCTGTGTCAGGAGAGATAGTGGAGCAATGTCTCCGTGTGAGTGCAGACAGCAAAGCACGTCCTCGTGTATTTGTAGATCTTAAGCCCCAGTGTTGGGTGCTTTGCGTTAAAGTCCTCACCCACAAGGAAACGATGCCCGATGGAGTCTAGAAAGGAGATGAATTGGGAATCAGAAATGGATTTATTGGGAGGGCAGTACACTGATGCTAGAGTAAGGGGGAAAATGAGAGTGGTGATTGACACTGCAATGGATTGAAGGAAATCATGTGCTACCAAAGGAACTATGTGATGGGATATGGAGTTATGGACAATGACAGCGGTACCTGCATGAGCTCTTCCATCTGGGTGATCAGTTGGATAAGTCTGGTACTGTCAAACGGTAAATGGTCATTTACTTGTGAGTCTTGTTTCAGTAATAAGAGCTACGTCGATGTTTTTGTCATGGAGTAGTGCTGTCAGTTCGTTAGTGTGAGTGCGAACACCATTCGCATTCCAAAGGAGTCGGAAGGATCCACACAATACACTAGAGAAATTTTTTTTTCATTACACATTAACTAATTAATGACACTTGTTACTTATAGAATTATTTGATTACGATAATCATCAAGGTATCAAATGGAACTGCTACACATTAATCGAGGTGGCAAGATCTTTATTTTGAAAACCTCATCAATAGGAAAAGATTTTTTTTAATTATTAAGTAATAAATTAACTACAACACCTTTTAATCTACCACAGGTCTGGTCTTATTTGTCCTATCATTGAGGCATTAAATGAGATTAACATGCAAAATATAATTTCTATAATTAAAAAATGAAATGAACACTATTTTAATGACTGTGAAATTATATTTCACAAAACCTTATTATTAATCAAGGTGACGAGATTGAAGCTCTATTCAATACTATGGCAAAATGTATTTTTGAATTACCAAGTAATTAGCACAGCTCCCAAGGGTGGCTTGGAAAACTGGCCAGACAGACAGATTTAATGTAAATTTTTTTCATTTATAATACAAACCCAGAGATTATTACTAAATATTAATCAGGAAGTCTTTGATTTGATTTCTTAACTCAAGAAGTTAGAAAAATAATGGTTTTTTTACTGACAGGAAATAAGATTATTTTTTTTCACTGCAAAGTAATTAATTTACTATAAAACTTTATTATTTAACATGGAGTATTTTATATCACCATCAGTATTTGAACTACTTACTTTTTTAGTATTTGAAAATATAACTGTGGGTAAAACATAGGTTGAGTTAAAGTTGGGAACACCATTTCAGTGGCAGTATATTAACTTTGTGTAATTAGAGTTTATAAATACATGATTTACGTATTGTTAATAAAGAACTTGGAGAAATGGTGGCACTTCTCCATATCATAGAAACTACTGTGCACGATTGTACTGGCTAATTTACCTTATAGACTTATCACATTATACTGTTATTTTAAGAATTCTATTCTGAATACAGTAGATTACCTATATGTATATGAAACAAACTAACAGGATGTCAATTTAGGACAAATAATAACAGCCTGAGCTCAATTATTTGTTATACTTGCCATAAGAGATTCAATTGGAGAAAAAAACAAGATATATCGTACCAAGTAACCAATATTTATATACAACTCCCTGTGCCAATATCTTCTATATTACTTATTATCATGAGTAAACTGCGTTTTGAAAATATTTAATACTTCTGAAATTTCATAAAGAAGCTAAATGGATTAGAAAGTATTAATTGGAGTTTCACACAGTCACATACAGTTATTCTCATTTTAAGTAGGAAGAGCTGCAAACATTTCTAATCTAAAGAGGTAAGTGTTATTAGGTTCAAATTCAGCGAATGACACGTGACTTAAAAATGTGAGATAAGTTAATTTAACGTCATGTACAAAATTATTTAATTCATATTTCGATAATAGTTACAGGTAAGATCAGCTTCCAAGTATTATGGTGCAAATCACATAAAAGATGAATAAACATAACAGTACATATTTCAATTTATAAAACTTCATTCTACACATTATGAACCTATTCATAAACCACATATAGTGTAAAAATAAGTTTATTTGCTGATGATGCAATATATTTCACTCTTCAGCTTTGCTTGTCTCATATTTTTATAACAACAGCAATTAATAAATTATTTTTTATGAGGACTTAATTTCCAAAATGTTGGCAAATAAAGAGTTATGGATGGACTATCAGGTCTTGGTACAGAAATAGTAACAAATCTAATACCAGAGGCCGGTATAGTGGTCAAAGCTTTCATTTACTAAAGAGAAAACCATGAATATTAAATTTTTTTTTTAAATCAAAACTTTATTGTGATAAAATTACAATCTGCCTTATTGGGCAATCAGTATTCTCATTCATACCATATTTAAAATTATTAAAAAAAGAAAGAAGGAATGAAAAACAGACAATGACTGCTTCAAGAAAATATAGAAAAGTTATGCTTAAGGTGAGGTTATTGGCAGTTTGGAATATAATTCAGCTCTGACTGAACTGTATAAAATAAGAGACTTCTTTAGATGAAGGAGATCAGCTTTTGATTTAATGGTACATACAAAAGAGTTAAAACTCAGGTTATTTTCATTAACATTACTGTTAGTTGTCTTAATAATTAATATTTATTCTAGAGCAAAGAAAAAGAGATGATAGAAATCACTAATAGTCTGCCCTCTGATTCTATTCCAATGATGTAAATTTATAATTAAATCATATTAATACATTTTAGTAAATCCTTTCAAATTTTATTTGATTATTTTACAGAACTCAGCTATCACAAACTAATTACTTTGAGTTATATCTAAATTGAACATTTGAAATTCGGTACACCTAGAGACATTGACAAAACTGTCATTGGTTTGAAGAAGAAACGAGAATGAAATAGTTGCCATTTTGTAAAATGTGTCATTACAAGTAGAGAGCTACAGTATTTGTAATGTAAATATGTTCTTCCACTATCTCAATTTAGTCTCTTTTCCTATGTTTGCTCACTTTATTTGAATATGAAGTGCAATATTTTTATCATTGATTTTACGGTTTGAAATATAATGAAGGTTTGAGAAAATTTTGTTTTTTTCACTCCCTAGATGGTAATCTCGCCCCTTGAATTTTATTTTTTTATTGTATACACAAAATTAGATTTTGTTTTTTTATTAAATTTAGAACACATTTTTGGCTCAAAACCGTACTGATATTAAAAGATATTGGGGGAGGAGTCTTTTAATAGTTTTTGACAGATCGTTTTCTATATTACTCTGTCTGCACTTTTCCAAATTGATAAACTATGAGATTTCTTTTTTAGAAAGGCTTGAAAGTTAGGATCCAGTTTAGAACGATTTTCACCCATTTCAACATTGATAATCTAAGGGATGTTTTCTTCCAAAAGGGTACTAAGATAGAATCAAATCTAGAACGGTTTTCTAAGGGAAAAACATCCCTTAGGTTATCAGTCCATTTCAGCTTAAATTATTTTTGTGAAATTCTTCCCCCTCTAATCTGCCACACCTCCTCAACCCTCCTGTTACTTGATGCCAATGTCTATAAAATAGACTTTTCATTCCAATGTTAATTGACTCAAAATCAACTCACTTTTTTTCTTGTTTGATTCACTTGTTCAGTATTTTACCACTCTCGTCATCCCGAGTATAGGACATCAGTAGATTGATTCTGATATTTAATTATAATTGCTGTTATAAAATAAAAACTGCATAACTATAGTATAAATAAGGGTTCAGCAGAGTTAGGATACTGTAAAGGAAAAAATTGGTTTGGGAGAGGGTGAATTCCCAGGCATTAATTTCATAGACTTAACTATAGATTTGTGACCATTAAGCAAAACTCGGTCATTATAACTGGTCGACATTTCTGATATCTTAATATAATGCACATCTTTCGATCCTGTGCGTTTGTTACATATTCATTCTATTAAGATGCAATGATGATCAGTTATAATTGTCTAATTAAAAACCATTAGTGATGTATTAAATTAAATATTACAGTTAACAAACTTATTTTGACCCTGATTATTTTTGTAGTACTTAATATTATTTTTCACGAACTAAGAATTCTATTTTAAACATTTCTTCAAACAGAAGGAACATTTTCATTATCTTTTTCACCGATCACATTTTCTAATATTTCTTCTAGGAGGAGTATATTTATCTGGCGATGAATCCAGTAACTGCACCTGGGTCAAGCACGAAGTTATTAAGACTTTAGAATGGCCAAAACAGTAAGTTTTATACATCATTGGTATTAGATCAACAATAGACATTTATATTCCTTATTTTTCTAGAGGCATATTTTGCATGGAAGTTTTATTTGATGCTCTGATGATAAGATAACAAATCTCAAATAATAAAGGACCATTAATCATTGCTTGATAATAAAAAACTAAATATTTTCTGATCATATTGAGTAGGACATCAAATTAAATATCTCGATATAAATATAATATGTCTTGTGACCTGTCATAAAAATTGAAATTAATGTCACTTTTGCATCTTAATTGTATGATTGGCTTAAATGATAAAAAATTCCTTGATTGTTGTTTTTTTAACCACAGTTCAATTTCATATTTTATTCTAAGTAAGATTTAGGAAAGAGGAATGAGGATACATGGGAAATGTTTGGTTCTAGGAGTTACTGATAAATTAATTCTAAATGACATTACATTCTTTTTTTGATATATTATATTGAAAACAAATAAGAAGAAAAATATATTACATATAATGATCTATTATAGTGATAAATATTTGGGGCCGGAGCTTCTTGTTTTGCTTCTTTCCTATGTTAGAATAGCAATAGTTTATAACTATCTCTTTGTTAATTCAGGTAAAATTTTGCTAAATGTAAAAGCTAACAAGATAATCCAGCGATTAGTGAAATATATGTACACATACAACCTATAAAGAACAATGTTGACAGAGAGCTACAAAGATATGAATTGTATATTTTGTATCTATTACGACACAACACCCTGTAATTAAAAAAATGTATAAATGCTAAAATCGCTTCAGAGATTGTGTGTAATTAACTAATGGCAAAATGTATCTCTTACAACAATACTCGATATTAAAAAAAAAATATACTAATTTAATAGTTTTCTTTTTTAAAAGAAATTATCACTGGTACGCAACTTTTGAAATTCAAAAGTTGAAAATAACTCATCTAAAAGTTGACTAAATTTCCTCAATTTGTAAAGAGTAATAATACTCAGTTCTGCAGACATGGAATGTGAAGCAAAATTAAAGAACAAAACAAAAATACTCTACAGTAATAATGACGTAAAAGCATGCAGTAAGAACTATGCAAGCATAGCAACAGACCTAATTTCTAATTTGAATTCATTGTTAAGCATCTGTATTATGAAATACAGAAAAAATTTAACACGTTTTATTTATATATACATCTATTTTCTCAATATAAATAGCTCACTTATTCTTAAATGATCTAAAACCTATATTATTTATTATAAAAAAAAAAAAAAGTTACGGTAAGCAATACCATATACACTAAGGTAAATTAGTTTAAGAAACGCTCAAATTGAGGAAACTTATGAGAACCTTAGTAACATATATGTAATAAATAACAGTTATCAATACATATATTGTAAGGGAAAGAATACACAAAAAATAAGTCTGTCTAATTATCGACATCCATATTTTCTTGTTTTCGTTGATCCTGTTCCCCTTGCTGATCTGCTTTACTATTCTCTGTGTCCTGGGAGCTATTCTTCTCATTGTCCCCAGTCGGCTCTGGTGGAGTTTCAAGTTTGGGTTTTGGTTTGTTCATAATTGAGGAGACAGCAGCTTCAAGATTTTTCATTTCATCCCTTATTAGTGCAGCTGTAACAGGTGGATCTTGTGTCTTTTGACAAGATGACAGGGCAGCTCGCTTTTCTTCAAGCCATTTCCCGATAGAGCAAACAGATTCTTCCGCCTGTTAATAACAAAAGAAGAAAGACTTATTAAATATTTATATTTTAAGATATGTAATACCAATACCTTAAAATTTATAAAATAAAACACCTGGCTCTCCACAGCTTTCAAAATGAAATAAAACAAACATTTTCACATAAATAATGTGATTATGTAAAAATTATGATTTGAGTTAAATTATGGTTATAAATCATTAGCTGACATTTTCAAATAACACAAAGCAGAAAACTTGAAAACCCCTCAGCAAGAAGTTCATTCTTTATTCATTGAAACATTTAGCATTTGTTGTTCTTAATAAATTGTAAACTTATTTGTTTCAAAATTATATGATTTTTAAACTTGATTGCACTGCATTAAATGAGTATCCATCTAAATCGGTAGAAACCAATAATGAAATAATAAATAATAATGACAAAAGAGCATTGATATATACGTTTACATGTACGAGGGTGGTCTGAAAAGTTTCCGACCTAACAAAGCTTTTATTTATTTTATTATCATCGTCATGTTGAGGTCGGAAACTTTTCTGAGACCACCTGCAGTGTACCAGACCACCACCCAGCGTATGTATAGCAAAAGAGATTGTAGGTAACAGCTTGATGCAGCCTGGTGAATTCGGTGATAACTTCAATAGGCAGTTTCTTTTGATGAGATATGCTACATATTTAATTTTGATTTAGCGAAAAAAAAAAAATCATCTTTTAGTTTTAGAACGAAAATTTATCTTAGCGGCAATTATATAATGGATTTAAGAAGAAATTGAATAAGCCTTTTATGTTCTCTCTCTTACCTTTGCGACATCATCAGAAGCGAGGTGGTTGTACTTTTCATCACCAGACTTGAACTGGGTAAAGGCTTTCTGGGAGAGTTGTATGCAACGAGCCAGTTCTTCAAGGGCAGTATTACGATATTCATATTCATACCGCCTATTTTTGATTGGCTCACCAAATGCCTGTTAACAATAAAACGATTTATAACATTACTCCTGAACATTTAAAATTTTAATTTTATATAAATATGTTTAAAGTGCCATTTTCAGTCTAATGGGTCTAATGGCACTCATCTCAATGGCACCTTTGGCCAATGGATATTTGGAGAAGCTGAAGCAACGGTTTATGAGTGAGACCAAGATAGACAAATGTTACTACAAAGTGATAAAGAACATGAAAATTCTTCTATAGATTTGAAACAATTCAAAACCATGCTATACTAATATTGTTTTTTTTTTTTATCTAAAATAGAATTAGATCTAATAATAAATATTAATTTGAATCCCAGGTGAAAGTAGATTTTTTTAATTTTTAAGGTTTCCCAATCAATGCATCCTCAAACCTGCTTTCAGATGCCTTATCAATTATCAATTCATTCAAGTATTAACATTTATTATTAGCAAAGACAACTAACAAATATTTGCTATTGAGTGAGAAGAGTAAGTTTTGAAATCTAAAATAAATAAATCTGGCATAAAAATGTTTCCTATGCGTAAAATGCGTTTGAGCCCAGCCCCGACCAAGATTCGCATAACCCAAAAAGAAAAAGTGAAAAAAATTGTCATGTGTTGGTAAGACCCAACAAGTCTGTATTAATCCTGCCTTAAGTGTAGCACATTAGTAATACATTTAAGATCTACACAATAAATTCAATTATTCAAATTCAATACAGCATACAATAATTAAAAATACTTATAAAATAAAATAAATGCCATGCTGTGTAGAATAAAGCTTACAATATGCTCCTAAGATTACATATGATCCTTTTAAAAAATATCAGTTATTTATAATTAATAATATTCAAAATTTAAATTTAAGATTTAAAATGTACATATTGAATACATTTGAATGTATTAATTATGTTGAGATAAGTAATAATAGTAGTTTTTAAAGTAGAATACATAGATTTTATTAAATAAAAAAAAAAGGTGATTAGAAGACAATAAATTTGAAACAATGCACTGTTCAGCAGGCAACTCTCTGAGTCAAAAGTTATAAAATTCATAGCTCATGGAAGAAACAGGGAATATTAATTTTTGTAAACATATAAAGTTTGAGGAGTCGAAACTTATGGACTATTGAAAATGGGGGGAAAAAATGAGGTTGTGACTTGAAAAATCATCTGTATCTGGATTCTAGATCCAGTTTTTATCATTATGTGGAAACAAGTGACTATGTTTTTGTTTATTCCCTGTATTATACATACTTATAAAAAAAAGATACCTTTAATTCTGCTAGACGATCAACATAAACTTGTCTTGTACAATCTTCACCTTCTTCATACAACCAAGATTCCATGTCGTCTAGCTGTTTGATATATCTATAAATATAAATATTTTAAATAAATGGAATCGATAAAAAATGACTCATCAGAAGCAATAATTATGATCAAAATGTATCATACTTGTCCTTATCTGCTGGAATGACAAAAGGTGCCAGATCATCATCAGAGCTAAGTTTTCCTCTTAAATCATACACATATTCCTCCAGTGCGTTTCTAGCATCTGATCTTTCCCTTTCTTGTTTGTCGTTAGCAATTAATTGACACTACAAAAATTCAACAATTAACTTTTTAAATTAACTTAAACACTATCAAACTAATAACAAAAAAGCTAAGATAAAATGAGAGAAGTGTTCCTATTGCAAAGATTAACGCAAAACACCTAAGGTAAGCTAAATTAATAAATTTTAATACTTTAAAAACATGGACAACAATCTATAAAAGAAAAAAATCAAATTTAAATTACTCAATCTTTATTTATAACAATTTATATGTACGATTGATGCGGTAACTGTTTTAAAATATATAAGAATTCGTTGAATATGAATTTTTTTGATAAATTTTCAACAAATTAAATATTTATTAGTAAATAAATATGGGAAAAGTCTTAGCCAGGGACCAAACATTCAATATAATATACTATAACTAATTAATAATTTAACAACTATACTTTTTAAAAAACCCTGCAATTTACCTCTAATTCTTGGTACTCATTACGCTGTTTCTCTGAATAGCCATGAGTGACAGCATCGATTGGAAGATCTATTGTTTTTGTGACCTGTTTCTTTTTCTTGCCATCTTTTTTATCTTGTTTTTCCGTTCCCTTTTCATTTTCTTCAGCCTATAATAGATTCAATAAAAGATGACGGTAAATACATCATATTGACAATTATAACTACATTTAACTACTGTGCAAATATAAATTTACTCATTCTAGACAAAATTAAGTTTAAAAAAATATAAGTAGACAAAGAAATGTAACAAAAGCTACAACTACATAGATGCATAATATACTGAATTGAAGGTCAATGAAACAAATAATGACATTGTGACATGATTTACAAAATTTTGAACAATGAAAATCATTTTTTAACTAATACATCCACAAAAATGTCCGTGTAGAAAAAGTTAACAGAATGTCTTTTTGTATGAAGTTTTGAGAGGAAACAATAGAATTGCTCTGACAGCTCGTCCAGCCAATTTTAATAGGCATTTATTTTATTTAATGTGTTAGAGTTTATTTTAATGTGGTTTTCAGTGACAGGGGGGGGGGGTTGACCAACAAAACAAACTGGAACAATCTATTTCCATAATAAAATAGAAACATTTCAATTCAAAAGTTTATTGTTACGAAATGTGTCATAATAAAATCTGCACACATGTAAGATTAGAAAATGGCAAGATCTATTTCAAGGAAGAAAGAAATAATATTCTAGATCTTTGAAGAATTACAGTCAATTATTTACATAGCATAATTCTTCTAATGAATATTTGTCAAGATAAATTCCAGTAGTTAGTTTTATGATTAATCGAGAAATTTATTTAACAACCATGTTGTTTATCAGAAAGATGGGTCATAAAACATAAAGGCTAGATATTATTCCATTGAGGATTAGTACATAAGTAATAGTACAACCTGATTTTATAATAGAAAAAGAGATAAAACATAAAAAAAAAAAAAAAATATTTTACAACCAAATATTTAAAAATGAAACTTCTTAATAAACAACTTTTCCCACATACATGTACTTTTCCTACTTAACACCTTATTTATAACTAGAGCCCGGATTTGTACGGGCGTTTGGTAAACAGTTGATTAAATATCTTTACAAATTAGTGTATTTAGAATGCAATTAAACCAAATTTCCTTTAGCACATTTGTTATTAAATGCATTTATATGCAAATTTTTATTTATGGTTCAAATGAAAAAAAAAAAGTTGAAAGGAAATCAACAGATTAAGCCCAAAACCTCGTAACTCGAATTTTGGCCATTTTTTTTTTCCCCCCTCATATTGTGTTGTGTTAGAAGGGAAGAGCTATCAATCGGATTCATAAAATTTGCTTATTCTTATCCGAAATATATTAAAAATCGATTTTAAAGTTGAACTTGTTTTCCTTGATTAAAATGAAGTTTATATATTATATTGCTTTGTTTTATTTTTGTAAATAATTGTAGGTTTAAGTTAAACATTCTGTGATTTCATGTTTGTTGGTAAAAAAAAAGAAGAGAACACTGACCTAATAAAAAAAGGCCAAGTATAAAAGATAAAAGCAAATTGTTTTAAAAAACTGTAACAATCGTTTTATTGCTTATAAATTAAAAAAAAATTTAACAACATTAGTTTATTCCCAATGAAAATACTATATTTTCCTTCTCCTTTAAGGTATGGTTTTGGACTTGAGGTGTCGAAATAACACTTATAGGTCCCTACCCACAAACTCTGTCTAATAGACTAATAATCAGAATTTGTGGGTAGACACCTAATAAGCGACTTTTCCAGTCAACCCATTAAAAAAAATTAAAATGTAACCTTGGAGACCAAATTCTAAATTAAAATAATAGGTACACTTTCTCAAAACAAAGGAACACTAGCCTTTAAAAATTTAACTATTACCAGAGAAAATGACCGATCAGTACCAGATGGGCCTTTTAAGCGGAAATTCGAGTATGTTTAAAACCATCCAAGGTTTAAGAAATATTAAAAGTAAAGAGCCAAAGTGTAGAAAATAAATAGTCAAAAAGTAAGCAATCATTTATCACAGGAACAAAATTTTTCATTTACCGTGTAACCCAAGTCATGGTGACGCAAGAAAACCTTCGAAAGAAAAAATGGAAGACTTTTTATCAAAATTTTGGGGCTTGCTATCCAGAAAAAAGTTAATAATAACATTTTAAATGGGAATTTTATTATTCCCCGTGGTATTGACCACAATCCGATGAGTTGAGAAGTATCATTTGCTCCGATAACTTTTGACATAGTTGATGTAGAGAGATCATTTCCAAATTATTTTAAACTTTAAATGAAAGACGATTAGGTTTTACAGAAATTATTTGGAAATGCTTTTAATGTAAAACATATTACTGACTGATTTGTAATATTATCTATTAGTTATGTATTTTTGTAAATACGTTTATTTATTGATTTTTTGTTTAAAACAAGTGTTATTACTTAATTAAAATTTTATTAAATATATTTATTTGCTCTTTTATTTGTCTTTCATTAGTATTATTTTAATATTTAAAAAATATAACTAAATTGGAGATCGTTTTGGTTCAATTTTTTTTATCTTCTCCATTTTCTTTCTCAGATCACTGTGTTTTATGAATTTTTTTTACAGTACATTAGTATAATTTGGTTTCTTTAATGCACATTTTTCTGCATTTTTTTTATCGCATATTATATTTTATGGGACGTTTTGTAGTTTTTCACAGTATACAAATCTGAGCTCTGGTTATAGCCTAAAACAGTTACATACATACCACAGCATACACTTACACTTAATCCTTTATAAGTAATTTTAGAACAAATTTAATACAAAAAAAACCTCTACCTTAACAATTTCATAACGATGATAAATGATAAGAAATTTGTTAAATTGTAGAAAAAACCAGCCATTATCATTATCAGCGCTATCACAGTACATGGATACAGGCAAGACTGGCAGATAAAGTAACAAAATTATAATAACAATTTGCTAATTTATAAAGAAAATGAATTTGAATATTAAAAATGCTGTATCTCTCTTCAGAGCTGAAAGATAACAGTTAAGACCACAGTTCGTTATACATTGTGCTGAAGTCTGTATTAAGTAATAAATTAGTATATTTTAATAAAAAAAAACTATTGGTCATAGTTTTTAACATTACAGCGTTTCCTTGATAGGGGGTTTGCACCAATTAAATTAATTTTATTTGTTTATCCGAACAACTATAGAATTAATATAGGAAAATTGAACAGAAATTCTGAACAACTTACTAAAAGTAGAACATATTTTCTAATAATAAATTTGTGTTAATTTAGATTGTGTTACAGCTATAATGGGTCTATGGGTAGTAAGCTCTAGTGCCCATTACTTGTAAAAATTTATTATCAAATTCAATGATAGTGCAACACACACATATTACACTTGATTGTATAACTTACAATGGATGATTTAATTAAACTGAACAGGGATATTTAAAATAAGAAATCATTTTAATGGAATGAACATTTTTTCTTCTTAAAAACCTCTTTATAAAATTTCCTGTTGTAAAACAAAAAATGTAACCATACAACTTTGCTTTTCATTATTTTTCTTTTCTCTAATATTTTCTACAGGTCAAGTGGTTACCTTTATAGTGTTACATATCAATAATGGTAAACTAATAGGTATTATTGATACAAAGCTGTCCATGTAGTCTAGTGGTCAGCATCTTGACTTCTAACTAAGGAGACCCGGGGTTCGATTCCCTGGCCCCTCAAATGATTTTTTCTTTGAGAGATGGGACTGGTCGGAATATTACTCGAATAAAGAAATAGCGAATCTAAGACCAACTAGCTAACAACCTAGCCTTACCTTTTTATGTGGAATTGAAAGGATTTATTCATAGTAACAAAGAACTCAACTCCAAAATAATAATAATCAATTTAATTACTCTTAAAAACTGACCCACAGCTGGCAACAGCATACCAAACATACAAATATTATTAAATGTTAAGCATCTCAATAAAGTAAATAATTAAATAAATACTACATTAATTTTAGAGCTGTTTATATACAGTCAAAATGACCAAGTTTGCTCCAGAATTTGTGAGGGCCTGACCGGAATAAGCTTTGAGCAGGGACAGCTACAGTTTATTATTTGTCAGCCAAATGAAATTAAATACAGAGTAGTTTGCTTATAATGAATCTAAAAAATGCCTTCGATTGGTTTTTTATCTCATCTTCAATAAATGCATTAGGATATAATGATGCGGGATATAACGATAATCCGGAATTAGCGATGACCTAAAAAGATATTCTTAGATTACCTCTGCTTTTGAATTTTACTAATGAACTATGATGGATAAAAGGGAACCCATTTGGTTTACTTAATTTTCTTCGTACTGAATTAATGCAATCCCCTTCTTCTCTTAGAAGTCCATTAGTACTAAGAGTAGGTTTTTTTTATCTGAATGTCAGTTGCCCTGTTTGGTCTCATTACATTGGGATATATTTCTGTGCATGTTAAAAATGTACAAAAAGTTCTGTTCTTGAACATTTATAAAGCAGAAAATAATAAACAAATAAAAAACAGAAATTACCCAATCAACACTCTGATGAACTAAGTGATGACGATATTGTCCAGTCTATATTAAATATAAATGAAGACAAAAGTGGACATTGAGAAGAAATTGTGTTAAAAGTGCCATCAGTTTTGGAAGTGTTTTTTCTAGTGATCAGATCAGGTGCATACTTTGGTTAATGGTAAAATAAATACACAACAAAAGCATTGATTGCTTTAAAACATATTGAGCAATTTGTTAAAAAAATATTATTCTTTTAATATAAAGCAAACCACAATTTTTTTTTTGAAGCATCAGAAAATTAATCATAATTATTTTATGTATGTAATAGAACTTCACGTTAATTTTTACCTAATAATTTGTAATAATAAATTGATTTTTTTCCAAAATGCGTGAAAATGACTTTTATAAGACTTTTTTTTTAATCCAGATATAACAAATTTTGGGTATCTGAATCTCTAGGTCCCTTGAAGTTTTAAGCGAATTACACTATAATACTGTTATTAAAGATACAACAAATTAGATATATGGGGCTCTCATAAGGGATAGTGGGTATACAAATTATTCCTGACACAATAGTTATATATTTAATCCCTAAATGAACTGTAAATTCTATTTCATTTCCATGTATAAAAGTGGATGGCTTCCGATACGATAGAACTAGCATTTTCTGCCTTGAATGGGAGGAGTGGCAAGGGTGTGAACCCCCAAAGAAAAAAAAAATTACAAATGAAAAGACAAACATGTACATGCTCTCATATGTTAGTTATAACAATTACAAACTGGCAGGCTTTCTCCATCCATGAATTTTCTTCTGAATTTCTGAAACTTACCATATCATCTCCGATGCAAGGTTTCCCTAAATTTTTCTGTCCACTTTTATAACGTGTAGCAGTTTTATACTGAAGCCCAGCTCCATTTGTATGCACTATATTTTCTTCAATTTTTTGTTGCTTTAGGTCTACATCGGTAGTATTCTCATCACACATTTCCAGAGAGAAATCAGTTCCATTTTCTGATGTTTTTATGGTTTTTCTTTTCTTGGCATTTCCTTGTGATATTTCATGCTCTCCTGGTGACTGAAGGAATTTTTAACTTTGTAGCATCAAGTAACAATTAATTTTCTTTACTTTGATACTAAAGGTAATTAGGAATACATCGAAATCCATGCTATTAGTCTGTGGACATCATAATAGCAAACAATGACGGTTTTTTTTAAGCACACTTCAATCAAACAGCCAGCACCCCATATTCTCAAGGGGTAACAGTCCAGGAAACCCCTGGGTGGTACAGAATTAAATTAATAAATAGAAAATCAGTGAGTATGGAAGGGAGTACAATTTTTTGAGCAAGTTACCTGAAGACACTGTAGAAAGAGTTATATATTGGTCAAGTAATTTAGTTGAAACCATGCGAAGCTTACAGAAATAAATTTACCTGGTCATCTTGTCCATTCTCCTGGGGCTGTTGCTCTTCCTTGCTGCCATTGTTGGCATCCACATCCATAGCTGCCTCTTCCTCTACAGCATCTGCCTCACGCTTTTCCACTAGTGATGCCCCAACAACAGACACTATTCCATGAAGATTAATGCGTACTTTAACTTTTATTTTGGACGATTCCCCCTCAGCGGTTGGTTTAACATCTTTTATAGTGAATTGGCCTGTGTACAAAGATTTTTTTTAAATTATAAAAACTATAAGAAACGTAACCAACTATACTAAAAAACTACAGTAAAAATCTCTTAGCTTCATAGGTTAGAAAGATCTGACCCTTTATTATAATAATGTTGGTACCTGCTTAGAAACCAACATAACAGATATTTCTTTAACATTTAACAACAGGCAAGGGAGGAACAGGAATTTAACTGATTATTTTTTAATTTTTTTGTAAATGTTTCAAAAGAAAGGTTATATATAGCCTTTCAATAAAAATAATAAACTTCTTAACGAAACGAAATTAACATATAACTTGAGTAAAATAAGAAACTAAAGCTGAAAATATTATTAGTAACTCGCACATAGAGCTGCTGCATTAGATTGAGGAATAAACAAGAAAAGGAGAAACTTACCAATGAACTTATCAGGATAAGGAGTATCACAGTTATAATATGCCTTTATGGAAAAGTTCTCTCTCCTATAAAAGGTAAGAACCTTGCTAAATGGCATCGCATGGAATTGTGGAAACACTTCCATTTCACTGAAACAAGACCACATTAAGTAGAGATATGAATTAAATAATTAATAACTATGTTTTTCATGTAAAGCCTAGCATTTATTTCATTTTCAATAATAGAAATGACGAACAATGTTTATAATCTGAGATAAAACATAGGTAACTGAATTGCCGTATTATCCCTTTAAGTGCACAAAGCCACCACAGTAACTCTAAGTGAAACAGTCCAACATTGTTGCACATTGAAAAGGATAGATTATTTGGAGTAATATTTACATACGATTATAATTATTTAGTTAATGTTATTGATAACAATTATACATATATTAGAATGTCATTTGCGTTGAAACTAACATTAGTGATTAAAATGTAACAGGTATCACACAATTCTTAATTTACAGCTAACTCTAAAGGGAATAAAAAACAAAAACTTTTTTTTTTTTAAAAAAAGATGAAGTTAATTCAAAACCATATCAATTATAATATAAAAAATGTATTTATAAAAAAAATGTTTAAATTAAACTACTGTATAATTTTTTTTTCTCATTCCCTCTGCAAAATTATCAAGCATTAACGGAGTAATTGATTACAGTGGAATGCTTCCAGTAACTTTTCAATGACAGAAAGTAAATCTATACACTTAAAGTTAAACTATTAGTTCATAAAAACATTTTGACCATAAAAACAAGCAAATCAAATTTTACTTGTTATAAAATTATAAAGGTTTCAAAGTGAAGACCAAATAATGATGCAAATTGTAGAAAAAGGGAGGAAAGTAGAGTTGTAAATAGAAACAAGGATTTAGAGTGTTTAAAAACTAATAACAACTAAACATGAATATAAATTATCAAAGATATAGTGATGAGAAATTTCAATACTTTTTTATCTTCAAAGCTAGAGGTAGACAAATATTAGGATTTGGTAACTATGAAAAAAAAATAAATGATATTTACCACCAATCAAATTCTTACTTATATTATTCTTAATAATTCTTTAAATTTCATTGCGGTTGTTTCTTAATATATCAATCAAATTTATAAATCTCATCTATTAGCAATAATGTATTTTAAATACAAAATTAGGCCTGAAAAATGTTTCATATTACAAGAATACCATATTTATTCATCAATGATCAAGGACAAAGATAAGTTTAACACATGTCCCGCACTACAAAACTCACATCAGAACGACCTAGAACCTTCATAAATATCAAAGAGAGCTCAACTCAACAGACTCACTTTGAGCTGTATCACCTTTGTGAAGTCGTGGTTTCTACGAGAACTCACATATTAAGGAATAATTCCTTCACGACCTTGACTTGTGGGAGTTTGTTAAGAATTCATATATTTTAGTGCTTCTGCCAGCAAGGTAGGCATTCTGTAAAAGAAATTCATGCAGACCAACAGCATAGGATGTCTTTTGGTATGTGCCATCTTGAATATCTTAATTGATTCATATACACGCTAAATCTGATAAAATAGTTAATATTCATTGCGCCTGATTGACAGAACCTATGAGTCACCTTCTGCAAGTCTTATTTATTTGGTGTGCGAGGCTTTGCAAGGAATCACACGCAATGATTTGTTGAAAGAGTGGGGAGAGTTAGATGAATCTATTACACAATTGGCAAGTCCTATCTTCATGACGTGCTCTTTCGGTCAATCCCCTTAAAGTTCTCAACTTTTCGCTTCTTTAATGAGGTGTTTTGCTATATTGAAAGAAAGGGGAGCATTTGGCTAAGGCATTTTGAACATACATAAAGAACAAGTTTTATTCAGGTTGACATCAATTTTAATATTCTAGATCTGTCGATAATAAATATTGGAAACTTTAATAGTTATTGCTATAAAATTAACAAAGTTACATGACCAATAAGAGTATAAGAGAAAGACTTCCACTGTAAGTAATGAGATAGATGTTATTAATAATTTATTAATTACTTAAAAATACTACTGCCGCAAAACCATTCCATAATGAGCGATTCAAAAAGGTTACATATGAACAATTGCAGAAGGCTGTGGTGTGAGTCGATTAATTTATTTTCATATTTTCACTTGTCTACCTGGTAAAGATTTCACATTTCCTGAGCGAATCAGAACAGAACTGAGAAGGGAAGCAAGATATACAATTGAAGATCTGAATTTTGGACCTCGAATTTTTAACCGGTAAAGACCTGAAAATGTCAAAACAACTGTTTGTGTAGGGGACTGAGTAGAGTAAAACCAACATCAAAAGTAGTACAGTACATAATTATGATATGCAAGCCCTGATCTTGATATTAACATTTAATACCAGGTAATAGGAAGAATGGTAAATGTTTTTAAAAATCTCAATAGGTTAATTAATACAATTTTAGGTAAAGACCTAATTATAAATCATTGGAAAAAAGATATAAAATATTTACTGAAGGGGTGTAAAAAATTCTTAAATCATGTCATTAATTCATTAATACTGGTGTTTTTCAACACCAGGCTAATCAAAAGGCACATTACACAAGCAACTTGCTCAAAATGAAGCATAGGCATAGCATCTCGTGTTCGAATGTTGGTAAGTTAGCTTCGATTGAGAAAGAGAAGAGAGGGAGGAATTCACCAGTCTGGAATCATAAGTGATCTTGAACCACACAATATCACCCAAGATATCTCAGCAAATAATGGCAGCCAATAAATGTTGGTCTGTAGTGTCACTAAAAAGATAAAGCGATATTTTGAGCAATGGAACAACCCCTTGTTAGACCATTGTGTTCATATTCTCTTTGGAATCCAGGAATATGTTGATAGTCCTTATTTCATTTGAACAGATTCTGTAGAGAGTAATGGGCTGGTCAGCCCCAATATAATTTGGAGGTAAAGACAAATATGGAAATGCTAACAATATAATGAAGACCTATAATATGGTGCGCCAATGACACTTTTATAAGATTCAGAATGGCAGTTTTGGGGTAGAGCGTGCAGTTGGCCTTGACTCTTAAAGAGTTGAAGCGCCAAGGGAAAAAAGAACATTTTATAATTTAATGAAACTTTTTTACATCTAAGGAAACACTCCTCTCTGGTGAGTAATAATAGTTGGTAGTTTAAAATAAACTGGTTAAACAAATTCGAATTAAAAATAGCATTAAATAAAATCAATGAAGGAATGGGAGAATACAATACTTGAAATCAGCTAAAAATCATGAATAAAAAATCAACTTTCACTTGAAGTGTTTTAGGCCCATGGAAGAACATTTATTAATATGATATGAAATTAGATGTGCTTTATGCTTCCCAGGAATCTGTCTTCTATTTGTATTATCAAAATCATTTTTTGTACACAATAAATTTCTTTCTTTACAGCCAAACAATAATTGAAGAAGTTAGATGTGCTCAATCTAGACTTTTTACGATTACAAAAATAAATACATATTAATTACCCATCCTCCTTTGTTGAAGAATCCCAACAGAGGCTGACTGGGTATGAGTAGACATCAGCAATGGAGAATTCCCTGACACGAACCGCAGGTGACAGCATAGCACATTGGAGAGCACACCCTCGTGCAACCGCTTCATCCTGATTCAAAGTCGTTGAACCTCCTCTTTTGAATACTGCTTCGATCAATTGTTTAATTGCAGGAATACGAGTTGAACCACCAACTATTTCAACACTATGAATCTCATCCAGTTTCAATTCTGAAGATCAAATTAAAAAAATGTTCATTTACAGATAATTAAAAAAAACAAAACAAGTGGCACGCATGCTTTTTATAGTCTATCTACATTTCCTGTTAACAGGATACTTACTTGAATCCTCGAGACATTTTCGTAAACATAATTCCACCCTATGGAACAGATGTGCACAAAGTCCTTCCATGTCAGTCCTAAAAATAAATATTCAAGGAATTTCTCAACAATTCATTTTCAAGAATTGATTATTAAAAACATAATATATATATATACTGCTGTGATATTAGATATTGAGGAGTTTGTATATAAATATTTAATCCAACCCTGAATCAAGAAGGCAAACAAAAACAATTGAGAGTGGAGGAAAAAACAAAAGATAGTATACTGGTTGTTGTGATGATGAAAACACACAGAATTTTTCTCTCTCTTGTTATGGGACCGGCCTAGTGTATAGGTGTCTGGGTCTAGTGATCATGGAAAAACTTTTATAGTATAGTTGTGGTGATTATGATGAAAACACACACATAATTACACACCGTGATAATATAGTTGTTTGTGAGAATAAAAAACACACAGAGCATTATACTCATCTAGTTTTGGGATCAGCCCGTAAAACATGTTATTAGCTTGAGATTGTGAGTAAGAAAAACTTAAAAACTTTGTTGGTTAGTGGTTACTGACTTAAAGCAGAACGGAAGAGAAATAGCACGAAGAGAAGAAGTATTAATTTGTTTAAAGAATGAAGAGAATTAAAGAAGAAAAGGAATCAAATTTATAGACAAGTATTTATAAAATTAATATAAGTTTATTTTTTTTATTTGTAAAATTAAATTCATCTTTTTGCCAGATTTATTTTTGTTAATAGAACCTAATAATAAATAGTAAATAAAATATATTTAAAGTAAAAGAATAAAAAATAAAATTACGATATCTATCAAAAAACGTAATAATACATAAGACACATAAGTCTCATTAGACTTTAGCTAACATTCTCACCAAAACTATTGCGAATATTGTAACTTGATTGTAATGATTAGTAATGCTCTGGAATTAAGGATTGATCAATATGAGTAGTATAATTATTTAATAACAAAGTTATAATACTACCTAAATGTCATTACTAATAGATGACGGCTTTCCCAGAAAACTCCTCAAGAATGGTGAAAGTCATGATATTTATAAAGGTGATGAAATGGGTTACCAATGACAGAAAATCGTAGTGTTAATATAAAACAATACCAATAAAGAATGCAGTTCAGGAATTAAGACAGAAAACATTAACAGACGTTTTAATGTTTAAAGCTGATCCCAATAAGCCAATGGTTAAGCTTATGCG
The DNA here is from genome assembly GCA_930367205.1 of Acanthosoma haemorrhoidale. NCBI lineage: Eukaryota > Metazoa > Arthropoda > Insecta > Hemiptera > Acanthosomatidae > Acanthosoma > Acanthosoma haemorrhoidale. The sequence goes on from OV884013.1 coordinate 39,666,673, forward strand.
AGAGGGATAAAATCAAAATTCACCTTTTACTATCAGCTACCACAAATAAGCGATACTACTTTCTGACATGCTATGAAACAAGCTAGACATTTATCATGAATAATGGAAACCATGAGGTTTATGTGGACATATCATATAAATATTGCTTTACCTCAGTACCTGCCATCAGTATAATAAATAGAATGTTTACAAACTCAATACAAATCAGTTAACGAACAAACCTCTTCATATCTCCATGTACATCCTTGTCATCCATAAAGCACTCAATATTCATGGGCAGAGAGGTAGAATTGGCTGACATCTGTTTCTTCAGTTTTTCAACCTCTGTCAAGAGGCGGAGGTAAGCCCGGGGATTAGTTTTAGGTCGAATCTTATACTTAATTTCAAATTCCTTGCAAAAGTGGTCTGCAAGAATAGTGTCGAAATCCCTCCCACCTAAATTGTTATCATATGAACTGGCCAGCATCTGTAAAAGACAAAATTTAATATTTTGTTAATAAACTAAAAGGTTTTTTGTAGTTTTATTAAGACTGAAGCATAAATGAATCTTTTTTTTTTAAATATTTAAGTTAAAATATATTGATACAAATTTTACATTATATACCTTTAGTTTGCCTCGGTTGAATGCACATGCAAACACTTGTATTGAGGAATGTCCACAGTCGACAAAAACTACATTTCGGGGTTTTTCTTCTGGAGCAGGTAGATCTTGTTTATAAATGCCATAAGAAAGTGCAGTAGCAGTAGTTTCATTCATCAGACGCAGAACATTCAAGCCTGAAATATGAGCAGCATCCAAAAGAGCTTTCCTTTCGGCGTTAGTAAAAAAAGATGGAACCTGACAAACAAAAAAGTATTTAAATAAAAAACAAGTACTATGTAATATTAAAAATAATATGTCTATAAAAACTTCAGAGAATACAAACCGAAATAACCACATCATTGACTTTTGTCTTTAAAGCTTGTTCAGATGTTTCCTTTAACTTAGTAAGAAGCATAGCGGTTATTTGTTCTGGTGTAAATGTATGATCTTCATCCATATAATTAACCTATTTAAGAATAAAAATTTCAGAATTAGTATTGAATAATTAGACTTTGTCCACCAACATACAATGAGATATTTTATTTCTGTTAATATTTATTACTATATTACATTTAAGAATATAATCTTGAAGAGAGATTTTGAATTAAAAGAAGGAAATTGGGTCTAATTAATATTTATTAAAGAAAGCGAATTATTGAAAGAACATTAGATTTTTAGAACAAATTTAATTTAATTTTAGTTACCTTAATGCCGATCCCATTGTTGTATTGTGATACTCGATATGGAAGAGTTTTCAACTCTTCTTCAACTTGGGGGTCGTTTAGCTTTCGGCCGATCAATCTTTTGAAACCATGAATTGTGTTTTTCATGTTTGTTACCATTTGATTTTTGGCTGCTACACCTAATATTCGATTTCGACCACTGAATGCGACACATGATCTGGGGAAAAAACAAAAACAATTCATTACGATCATATAAAGGCGAAATATATACAAAAAGAACTTCCCAAAAACAGGCACCATTAGGGATTCAAATTTAAGTCAATTAACAAAGAATTCGGCAAAAAACATTTCATTATGAGTGTCATCATAATTATACAAATAATTCACTGAAAAACCAGCAAAAAGTTAGGAAAGGAGAATTTTTCAAATGATAATTCAAGGAATCGGTATGCAGTGAAGAAAACCAATGAAGCATCTATATGGTACAAGACTTCTTTGGACCTTTTGTGGACAACGGAACAGTTAATACAACAACACTAATGGAAATTTTCTAGGTTCCAATAACTGTCTGTGAAGGGTTGAGAGTGTTGAAGTATAAACATTATTTTTATTGTAAAATCGATAGTTTTTCTTGTTCACTCTAGTATAACCTCGCAAACATCTGTGTGTTAACAGTAGTAACCTCTGTGAGTGTAATAGAATTAAGTTTAACCTAGTTTGCTGTACATTGTGATATCGCTAATTAATGTTGTGTTCATTAAAAGCATAAAATTGCATCAGTGGGTAATTCTTTTCAAATTACATAAACAGGTTATGGGCCCAGCATGAAGTTAAAAGGAAATACCCAAATGAAGATTTGAAAAGACGTTAGTGCTCTGAGGTACGTTCTTTTTTTTTTTCTTAATTATGGAGTCCAAATCAATCATGATTCCTCAGATTGCTCTGTTAGAAGGGAAGAGCAACTGGGAAAACTGGAAGGTGAAAATAAGAATGGGATTGAAAATGATATCGAGGGCAATAGAAATAATAGATGGAACGTACACGTGTCCTTCAGACCCTGATAAAACTGATGACAATGCTGTGAAAGCTTATGAAGCAGCTTTAGCTACATTTAATAAAATTGACAACCAGGCACTACTAGTTATGTCCAATAACATGACAGAGCAGGGGATTCTCCAGTATCAAGCAGGCTTAGGCGGTTTGCCATCGGCAAGCCAAAGCCGACATCTCTGAACTGTGTGACCCCTTTTATCGCAGTAGTGGCAAATTATTGAGGTTTTATGAAAATTATTTTTATTCCGAACATGCTTATGAAATTGAGCAGTGGTCCCCTTAGCAACCAAAACTTCTTCTGAACAACTATCACCCAGGTTGCTCTCAAAAGTACATAATTTTTGGGTAAGATTATTTAGACTCCTGTTCTCTTCATTTATGAGTCTCCATCCAGCAGTAAAGGATTTGAATCCATAATTTATTACAGCTTTACCATGAAAGGATGGGTCATCAAAACAAACGGCATGTGAAGGAAGTAATTAAAAGAGAACTCAATTTAGACTTAACTCTTGATGGTGAACTCTGTGAGGGCTGCATAAAAGGAAAAGCTCATAGACTCAAGTTTGGACGTCGGAAAAGAGCTGAGAAAACTGGTCAGGTTATAAACACTGATGTATGTGGTCCTTTTATTCCTTCGAAAGGTGGTTTTAAATATTTTCTCGTATTTAAGGATGATTTTTCAAAATTTAGAAAAGTTTATTTTATTAAAACCAAGAATGAAGTATTTCAAAAATTGAAGGAATTTTTAGCTGAAGTTACTCAATTAGGTCATAAAGTAATGTGCATTCAATGTGACAATGGCGGAGAGTTTAAAAATGAAAGAGTAGAAAACTTCCTCAAATCAAAAGGTATTGAAATTAGATATACTATGCCATACACGCCACAACAAAATGGCTGTGCTGAGAGAGAAAACCGCACCATTGTAGAAACTCAGGAGAAGAATCTCTACCTAAGGAGCTATGGGCAGAAATGATTAACGCTTCAGCCTATATATTAAATCGAACAGGTCCATCATCAGAAAAAGGAAAATCCCCATTTGAACATTGGATGGGTATAAAACCGGGAATCAAAAATCTTCGTGTTATAGGATCCAAATGTTGGGTCCATGTGCCTAAAGAAAATAGAAGAAAATTTGATAAAAAGGCTACTCAAGGAGTACTTGTTGGATATGATGGGGACAATGGATACCGAGTCTTCTCAAATAATAAACTAATTAGATGGCAAAGGAGAGCCTGTTTATGAAGTTGTACAATTCTTAGGACAATTTCTCAATGATGTTGACTCAATTCACAGTGATAATGGTGGATCCTGCAATTACAATTATTCATCTGAATCAGATACACGGTGGATATTTATTGGAACCGGAAGACTTCAAACACCCCAACTGATTAGGGAACTTTCCATTATTGTAATTACAGGCTCCACGTTGTTGGAACGAGAAGATAAAGAATTTCCTAGTTAGCATTGGTTTTCAAATTAGCTCAGCAGATCCTTGCCTATTTATCAAAGATGTAAATGGTAAAAAGATTTTGTTATGTTTGTATGTTGACGATGGATTGATCGCTGCTTCGGATGAAAGGGAAGCAATGGAGATCTTAGACAAATTAAAACAGGAGTTCAAAATCAAGACTAAACTAGCTGATTTCTACCTTGGACTAGAGATTAACAGGAGCAAGGAAGGTATCAAAATAAGCCAATCTTCTTATATTAGGAGACTTCTCAAAACATTCCAGATGGAAGAGTGTCGACCTGTTAGTACTCCGATTTTAAAGGATGACTTTGACAATGAAAAGGAACACGTAAACATCAAGACAACGAATTTTCAATATAGAGAAGCTGTGGGTTCACTTATGTATTTGATGATATGTACAAGACCAGATATTGCTTATTCCATCAACATAGCTTCAAGAATGCTTGATAATCCTTCCGATAGTGACATAACCAGGGTCAAACGAATATTTCGTTATTTAAAAGGGACTTCTGAACTTGGAATATTGTACAAGAAAAACCATAGAAGCGGAATTCTTCAATGCTATTCTGATGCAGATCTTGGTGGTGATAAATTAACTGGCAGGTCTACAACTGGCATTGCTTGTCTGTATTCGGGTGGTGCCATATCATGGTCTAGTAAAAGACAGAGTTCAGTTTCCATCTCTACCACTGAAGCTGAGGTCATCGCTGCAAGTGAGGGTACAAGAGAGATGGTTTGGCTTAAAAGGCTTCTTCAAGAGATGACTGACTTTAAAGAAGGTACGCTTTTTGTCGATAATAATGCTGCCATTAAATTAGCAGAGAACCCTGTGTGGCACAAACGTACAAAACATATATCCATTCGCCACTTCTTTGTCAGAGAAAAGGTTCAAGAGGGAGAAATTCATATCCGGAGAGTGGATACGCAAAATCAACTTGCTGACGGATTAACGAAGCCTGTGCTAAGCCCAAGACTTAAGAAGCTAAATCAAGATTTAGGACTGTTTTAAAAATTCTATTTATCTATTGAATTAAATTTATTAGTTTGAATTATTTTACAAGTAAATTATGAAGGAAGGTGTTGAAGTATAAACATTATTTTTATTGTAAAATCGATAGTTTTTCTTGTTCACTCTATTATAACCTCGCGAACATCTGTGTGTTAACAGTAGTAACCTCTGTGAGTGTAATAGAATTAAGTTTAACCTAGTTTGCTGTACATAGTGATACCGCTAATTAATGTTGTGTTCATTAAAAGCATAAAATTGCATCAGTGGGTAATTCTTTTCAAATTACATAAACAGAGAGATCCTGTTGAGAAGAATTTGGATAGCAAATAGAACAACTTAAATGTCGCAGCGCCACTAGTTAAATTTTTTGAAACTCATAACAGGGAGTCAGGGTAATGGGAAATGAACCAAGAATATAACACACCAATGAAAAGACAAATTATAACAATAGGTAGGTTACACTCTTGTCAGTTGAAAATTTTGAATTAACTACATATTGATTGTAATAGCTATAAAGGAAACATACACATTGTGTTTTAAAACAATGTATGGCTGTATACTAGCTATTCAGCTGCCTAAGTAATCAACTCTGACCAGCAGAAAATACAAATGTAGCCTTTTGTTGTTAATAATAAACAACTATCTACCAATATAATTTAATTGAAATTCAAATGTGGATTTAATCATTGTGGGCATTGAATGACTCGCAAGTTTATACATTTAACAGTGCTAAAACTTGCAGCAATATATCCACTTCTTCATAAGAATGTGACATTGGTTATAGATTACCATATACACCAGACCAGTAGTTCCTAGTTTATAGGTGATATATCCATTAAACTGGTCATATTCATGGTATATCCATTAAAAATAATAATAATAGTTAGGTTTAGAATAACTGGAAAATATCCAAAAATAATATCGCACAAATTTATTAGAACAATAGGTAACTCTTACAGCTTGGAAATTATCAATGAAAACACATTGAATACAGTAGTGATTAAAGAAGAGAAGAGTCCCCGAATTTGTTTTAAAAGAATGTAGAGCTGTGAATATATATATTCTAACTATTAGGATGCCAAAATAACCTACTTTTAACAATGGAAATAGGAAAATAATGTTTGTTTTTTTAAACAGGAAACAAGAGTTTTTAAAGATCAATTTACTTAAAGTGGAAGTTAGTCGCTATGGACACTGAATGGCTGGCTTACAGGTATAAATATTGATTAAACAAGGTTAAAATTTGAACTATACATCATTTCAATACCTAATAAGAATTTACCATTTCTTATGGTTTACCTTACTTACTAGACTTAACTGTGGGTGGTATTACAATTGCAACAAAATGATGAATGTAACTAAGATGAGTCAAATGGTTATTTGAACCCCTCTTGATATAAATCCATTCAATGTTCTTAATCAGTTCTATACAATTGTAACCATAAAATATGCATAATTTCATTTATTTAAATAATAAATAAAGCAGTGTCATTAAAAGCTAATATATTGAGTTGTGGCACAATACAGACTTTATAGTGTAGTTAAAGGAAAACATATAATTGATAAAAATGTAATTCATTTTAAAGCAGTATATTACGTGCGTAGTTAACAGGAATCATGTTTATAATACATAATTGAATCATGAAAGTGGTTGTACATATAACTTTTCTTAGCTCACTTGAGTGAAATAAGTGCATACCACTTTAACAACTATTTGATAGCAATCAAACAATTAACATATTTTTAACAATTAAAGCCATACATGACCTTGGTAATATGTATATATTTTTAGACAATTTTGGCTAGGTGAGTCAGAAAGGTGGTTGTAGTACTTAAGATAACAGATCCTTATTTGGAATTAAGCCTACATTATGTGGGTTGGTTCAGCTTAAGGGCAGGTATGCTTAGTAGTAGCACTTTTTCTTTGTAGAATTTTATAATATACTTAGTATACTCTAGGATCTAAATCGTACAAATTTTAAAAATTCATAGAACGGGGAAAAGGATAATTCAAGTTCGTTAAAATGTAGTAGCATAGACTTTTACAGACGACGAACGCTATCACTACTTAGCAATCTAATGCGTTGTCTTTATCCGCTAAGTACTTACGGGGTCGCTCTGAGGCTGTAATCGTTGGCAATAGTCTCGATACCACCTGCACGAGCTACAGCAACGTAACAAGACTCGTTTCCGAAATCAATCCCTATTACAGACATTGCGGCCATGATTCACAAAGGTAGTATTTCTCTTTGAATTGAGGACACTGCAAATGCTGAAAGAGCACTGACAGGCAAGAGCAAGTAGAGACAGTTACAACACAGTCACCAACAGAGCGTTCGAACGGTGAGCCGGCAGAAAGGTCTAGAACATGTGAAATGAAGACTTTTGTAGAACGTTATATCAATAGTTCACTGCTGACTTAATAACACCTGACATGACTGAGGCAATTCTAGACCTTCTAGACCGTTCCGCCGCCAAATTCAAAAACAGGCAGTTCAATCAATAACTTAAAAACGAATAAAATTTAAAAACACTCTCATTGAAAATAAACTTTGTCAATTATATGGTCTTTATTTCAACATATGGTTCTGGCAAGATTTAATGTAAATTTTTTAAGTCCTATTAAACCGCTCATTTTTATTAGAAAAGTAAAATTCGAAGAACATCGTTAATTTCTGATGATAAAAGAAGCAAGTAGAATTCCATTGACTATCATATTATTAAGGACTATATGTATGATAAAAGGTATATAATTTATTATATAGTAATAATTAAAATACGATTAATTAATATGTTAATGTCGTAAATTTTCGTATATGACCAAAAAAACGATGATATTAAAACTTAGATTTTTTATTTTCACATAACTATTTGTCGGTTATTTTTTTCTAATCTTTATGATTTCCGCAAATCTACATCATACTTTTTTTCAATCAATACATAGGTATAAAAAATAAATTACCGAAAATATTGAGAATTTTCATTGTGTGTAAAAAACAAAAACAGGTGTATGATTTTTATTTGTTTATGATATAAATTTTTCAAGGTGGTCGTTAAGTTAATTTTTAAAATGCAAACATGAATAAGTCCATACTATAATATATGTATATTTATTCATAACTAATGAATCAATAAATTTTGTAAGTAATTTTATGTTAGGATCTTGCTATGAAAATATAAAGCAAGTATGTCAAGACACTCCACAGTTATTTTTCGAACACATTTCACGGGAGGACTTGAAATACTTGTTGTTTTATTTCTAAATATATTGTAAGACTTCCTAGTTTATGCTAATCTGGGGATCATTAAGGTGAGACATTTAACCTATAAGAGGCATCCCATCAGGGTAAAGTGACTCTCTCAACTTAAATAGTGTGCGAAATTGTGAATAGGCCACACTTCTTTCCCTCGAATAGACCGATGGTGACAGCAAAAAAATGGTGTTATCAAAAATAAAATCAAGTTTGTTACCACATCCTTATCACTGTGTTTCTTTATCAAGTACTCCGCAAGGAATAGTGATGTGATATGTATCCTGAAATGACAACATTTTATGTTATATTATTTGTCTTCTTGGTGGTAAACGTACTTGACAACTAGCTACATCGACCCGAATTCGCCATCTAGCTCAAACAACATGTACCAAACCCGGAAAAGTGAAGGATTTTATGCTAACTTAATAACTAGCCATTTGCGGAAAGACGAAGAAACTTTTTTTAAACTTCATCCGTCTAAGTTGGATTAACATGGTTAAAAAAAGGTATAAGTAGGAAAAGCTACCATTGGACCGCAAGCTCCAACAAAAGCAATAGGGAGACCGAATCGATGCCGTCACAACCGTTGACTGACGCGAACAGTTCCAACTTATGGGCCATTAATTGATATCTTTTGAAACAGTAGTCAACTGCCAGCAGTCACTTCCAGCCGCTAAGGTGCCCCAATAAACGATGAAACGGACCGATAACCTACTCTAAGCTGTGGAACACCAGGCAGCCGGAGGGTGGATGACGATCTTATGGGCAGGTAGTGGGCCCGGTATATCTCGCTGTCACATCAACCAGACAATAAATAACCTGACTGCATGTCATAACACAAAGGAACGATTGATAATAACACATAATAATTTAAGAATTGTGTAATTTACATCAACAAAAACATACGAAACAAATAATGTAACCTAACGGGGAGATAATCACTATTAAACGTTAAAAAAATATTTTAGTCTAAGATAAAGTCCTTGAGGTGTTCGGGAACTTTCCGTATTCATGGTAGGTATTGTAGGAATACTCGGCATGTATGGAGTATCTGCAGGGGTTTGTACCTCGGGAGGATCATGCCCAAAGCCAGGAGCGGAGTTGGCCGGTTCTTTTACAACGGAAGGTGATGATGGCCCATCAGGGTGATACATAATATAATGGGATGAATAAAGGTGACAGAATATCAAACGTGAACTCTTTCTCATAAGTGCCATCTCTACTTCCGATCATCGTAATTGATTAGTGTGACGTTTGATATTCGGTCCTTAGTCAAGTTTGACAAGGTACGTCACTTGTCCTAGTACTTTAAAGATGGGGCCAAACTTCCATGGTTTACCTCCTATGTAATTCCGTGACACTTGGTCCACTGATCCTCCCAACGATATAAATTAATCTCCATTGCTTTGAAATACTTTTCCTAATTCATTAATCGTTAGGTAATGAGTCAGTCGATTGAGAATGCTTTCTTGAATTGAAAACCACAAAGATACAGAGGATATGAGGGACCAAGGCTTCAAGCAGGGGCAGAAATTTACATTACTGGAATGGTTTACTATGGTATTTGCCAGCACCTATTTCAGCAACATGTATGTATGAATAGTATATGAACCAACCTCTTACTTATTTAAATTGGTTCATATACCGTAAATTGCTTCAATATTACTCACATGTTGATCTAGTCGATGCAAGAGCGTTATGAATTACTAGACATTCATTACAGTTAAATCTGTAGTGATCAATGGAAATAATAACGGCAGGAAATACAGCTCACTCAGTTTAATATCAAAGTTATTATTTCTGGTTGCGGGTTTCAATCGATGAAATAAAACACACATCAATAAAAAGTGTTTGTCTTACACGCGTCCTGCAGAAGTACGTGGACAATGGGCAAGTGACTCGGTTTCCGGCGATAAGGAGATCAGTTCTACCGGGGTTAGTACAGGAAATGTAAATTTGACCAACCCCAAGTACTTGGAAGGAAGAACCTCCACCGCCTGTTAAACAGGATTTTTTATTGAAGAAAAAGGAAAAAACAACTCAGAATACCACCGACAACTGCCAAGTAGCCAAAACCCAGGATAGACATGGAAACTGAAATGCATGGCAGTTTGTTAGAGAGCGCTAGTGTCAGGACGGTCAACACTGAGCCACCACCAGTCGCCATTTCCGCCGTCATACGTCTGCCATCACCACCATAAATCATTCCTCCAAGAGGAAGAGATCATGGGGTGGGTGACATGGCCTACCCAAACTCCAAAAAAGACCAGGCGGAAATCCTGGTCACACTGACATCCCCTACCACATTGCAGTCATATTGATTAGCGATTAGTTTCAAGATTAGTCAATGAATTTTAACAAATCGAAGACTACTATGATCTTCCTCTCTCATCAATTATATCTGTGGTATGTAAGGTATTGTAACTATTCTTTGATAGAACCCTGCCTTTCAATCCTCAGGTAACCTATTAATGGATATTAAAAAGAAACAATTTATATTTGATAATACATCCTACTTAAAGCATGAAATAATCAATTTTCATCATGTCTTTCAGAGTGAGGGAATAACTAACTAAAGCTGTGCCCACTATCTCTTTAGCTTAGTCGTACTATTTCTTTGTGACCTATTAAATCTGGAACTTCGTTAAGGTGTACTTTGTAATGTTATCTACCTCCTCCTAACCCAAGGATATCCACTGAAATTAACTGAGTGAGGTCCAAGATCTCTTTATTTCAATCAATTAAATAAGTAATTGCTTGATTTGCTTTTGAAGAGCTGCTTTAGGGTTTAGCAGTATTTATATTTTATATTGCGAAGGGGTTGCATTGTATTGCTGATAACTGGGTATTTAAGCTGGAAGTAGAGTTCCACACCCTCGGTAGACTCTCACTACCTTCCTGATTCCACCCGCCTCCTTTAGGCATACCCCACCCTATATCCTTCTCATACATCCTTCAAATGGGGGACTCCCCTTAGTGAAAGGCACTCATTAGCCCAAAATAATTTTCCCACATCCTATTTTAAGAGCTAAGAAAAAAAAACAAAAAAAAAACCACCATATAAAGTATTTTACATTTAGCTCTTGCCCAGCTGAGTCCAGATACAACTGTACATCATTGAAAATTTGAGAAATCGTAGTACACAGTTCTTGAGAGAATTTTTCCTAAATATTTTTAATCTCCCATGGAGAGTGCCACTCTCAGTTCAGTTCAATAATAATCTATGCAGTAGGCTTTTTTTCTCTCTCTTTAGTAGCTCTAGAAAAAAATATTATAACAAATATTTTACCACTTCAAATTCATAAAAAATGACTTAATTTTATTTTGAGATTATTGGTTCGAGTTATTTTAATATATATTCATCTATGTTTGATATTTACACTTTATACACTCACAGTATTCAAGAACACTTTTCTTGAGTCATATTTGATTGAAATCTGTCTCATAAATGAAATTTCTCTCACAATGGCATGTGGGTCCTTCTACCAATCAAAGCCTATAGAGATAGACCTTACTTTCCCACATCCACTATACACTTGAGTTGTTTTATGTAGGGAGTAGGACTGTAAAGAAACAATGATTTTTTTATTACACTAACTGGGATGGTTGGCCAGCAAAGGAAAATCTTTAAATGTTTATATTCTACATCCTATTCCTTAGGTATAAGACAGAACTAACACTTTAAGCTATTTCATTTATTAAGGTCCTACATTTTACGTTTTCTCTAAATCTGTGTTTATTTTTTTTTAATTATGTATTTTATAATCATCATTTATTCTACCAGGAAAAAGATTATGTAATCAACAAACTTTCCATAATTTGTTGTAGGTATTTCAGTGACCAAAGATTCAGGCATTGAAAAAAATATCTATAAATCATCTAATGAAGAGTTAATTTATAATGATGAAATTTATGACAATAATGTACTGAACTATGATAATGAACACTTTTTAAAAAATATTGAGACAAGACAAAGCGAGGGAAAAGAATTTAAACACAGTATAGCTAATACAAATGAAAAAAAGAAGGAAAATATAATTTCTTCAAATAATTATAACATTGTCAGACAAAATAAAGAAAACCCAATAAAAGGTGTTATTGAAAAAACTTTAGATTCTGATATCTTTAACAGACGAAATTGTGTAAGTAATTTACAATCAGAAAAGAGATCTCCACTATCTTATTTCCAACCTAATCAAGAATTAGATAACAAAATACATCCTAAAATGTATATTTTCAATCCTGAAATAGTTGATGTTGGTTTAATTTCTAGATTTACGGGCAAAAAAAATTACGTACTACCAATATGCAATAAAAATGAATACCCATCAGTAAAACAGAATGATAATTATCACGATTACAATGGGCAATCACATTTTATTGAAACAAAAAATGAACTTGATTCCTATAATATAATACACAATTCAAAAACTAATCCAAATATTAAAAGATTGAGGAATATGAGATCTCAATGGAAAATGAAATCTTGTTCAGACCGTTACAATACAAATGATCAACATAACTACAACAAATATAAAAACAAATCTCCTGTCGATTATTTGCACATAAACAAAATATCTGACATGAATAATGAAAAAAGCAAGTTTACAGATCTCCAAATGAACACTATTGACAAAGAAGACTCTTATGCTTTCCACAGAAAAATGAATACAATGTTAACCGAAGAAAACATTATTTCAAATAATACTAAGGCAGATATATCGAGTGATCAAGTTCTGAATTCTAAAATTGAAGAAACATCACAAGTTAATAAAAATATTACTGGTAAACCATTAAGTAATGCTAATAGTGTTTCTGGTGCACAAATATTTACAAACAATTCAGAACTAGATAAATTACATAAGGCAGCAGATAATAATTTACTCATATCTAATAACAAAAATAACCTCATTTCATCAGTAGAAGTAAAACATACACCATATTACACCCGAAATGTTAATACAATTGTAACTGATCTAACTCAAGACCCAAAAAGTAAATCTAAAATTTCTACTTTCATACCTTCACCAACACCACTAAATGAAGCAGTGAAATCCAATGAAAGTTATATTTTCATTCAACAACCTGTTCCTGGCCCTAACTCAGCGTTTTTACAAAAAGCAGGAATCAGTGAATCTCTTTTGCCTCCTAACATATCCTCTGAACATATGATGAGTGATACCATCATAAAAAATGAAAACACAACTAATGATTTAATAACCATTTCTATAGATCCAAAAACCCTTCAGAATAAAATATTACATGCTGAATTTTTAAAACAGTCTGATGTGAAAAAAAAACCTGATACTCTTTCTATCGAACTAGAACCAAAGGAAAAATTTTCCCAATCGAATGCAGCACAACAAACTGTTTCAAATGTCAAACCCATACAAATATCCGCTTCAAAAAAAAATAATAGTATTATAATAACAGGTGGAGATATAGTCAAAACTGGTCAAAATCAAGGTGTACTTATGGATTTAAATGAGTCACAACAGACAAATGAAAAAAATCAACAAGACCTGTTAGATAAAAGATTCAAAAAACAGGAGAAAGATAAATCATTAATTTCAAGAATGGCGAATGCTCGCCGAAAGAAGTCTATTTCCATTTCTTCAATAGATATTAATGATGAATATACAACTATATCCACTAAAATTAAGAGAGATGCTGAAAAAATGAATGTTTCAAAATTGATCAGTATGTTAAAGCCAGTAATTGTATTGAGACCAAATGAAGATGAAACAGGTGACATCCCAGGGTTAATTGATCAAGTCAATCTGAAAGGATCACCAGAAGTAAATTTTGAAAAAGGCAATAAAAAGGTAGAAAATAAAATCCTGGAAGGTTTTATTAACAGTATAATCGCCAACTATTCCAAAGATGAAACAAAACAAATAAATAGAGAAACAACAGAAAAAAATGAAGAAGAAGCAGGAGCATTATTTAAATTACTAGAAAATAATATACCTAAGAGAATTGATACAGACGAGCTAGATGATAAGATGTCAGATATCTGGAATTTGACACCAATTCTCGTCCCTGAATCTAGTATTTCAAAGTTTGATGACAACTCGGAATATGCTAAGTTGGGGCCTTTTGATGAAAACTTGATTAAATCATTTTTAGAGAAGGACTCAATTCCATATCTCCAAGAAGAAAAATTATAGAGAAATAAGGATTAAAGAATATAAGTCTTAAGCAACAAAAAACATTTAATGGAATGTTAATTTTGAGCGGAACAAAAAAAAGAGAAAACAATGTCAACAAAACAAAAGAGAAATCCTGTATTTACAAGCATGTTTTATGATTTATTTATAGGAATGATACTTAATTCTTTCTTAAGTACATTTAATGAAAATATAATTCACAAGAGAACATTTGTAAAAACAACATAGATAAGTTATTGGCCTGTGGTAGTCAGCTGTAACATTATGATCTAGCCAATTTTCATTAATCAAAGCTACTTGTAAAATAAATAAGCCAATTTATTATAAATTTTCATGTCTGTCGATATTAGTTAAAACAGTAGCTAAAACATTTATTAATTAATAAATTTATATTGTTTTTAAAGTTATATATACAACTTAATAAAATAAATATAAAGTGAATACATATAATAAATCCAGCCTATTATTATGATTTTTCACCTTATAGTACTGTGATGAGTTCCAGAAAAACTGCAACATCTGCCTTTCTAGAAAAAATACTAACTAGGTTGATTGTTTGAATCCTTGGAACAGTTTTAGGAAGTTCATATTTAATGACAATATAAATGTAATGCTTACATTTAATTAAAAATTTTCTGTGAGAGAAACAAATACAGATATAGTAATAAAAGCCAAAGGCCTTGATTAAAATGTAAAGCCCTTCAATTCAATATAAAAAGATGTGAAATGTAAATAAAATAATTTTTAAAACAAAAAACAGCATTTCATAAGGTCTTTTTTTCACTCCGTGCTACCTAAATACATCCAGTGATACCTGATTCATTCATATAAATGTACATATGCTTAGCACAAGGTACAACATAGTCCTTGTTAATTGACAAAGTAAAGTAAGTTAATTAACATTTTTTTCAATCACAGTAATGGTAGATACTGAAACACTATTGACAGGCTTACATTGCTTCATACCTGATTTAGCTAGAATTAAAATTTTCAATTTATAATTCAGTACAAATGTTGTTTAAAACTACTGAGCATTTAATTTTTTGAAGTCAAAATTGTATCAAATGTTGGGGAGATAAAAAGTCTACAAAGACTTGTAACAAAAATTATGTTGTAGCAGAGTAAAGGAGGTAGAATGGGTTAGGAATATGGGAGTGCTTGATTGGTTAATTTAAAAAATATTTTTTTAAGATTTTTCAAACTGCTATTACCTAACAATACTTTTAACTTAAGTGAACCTATCAGCACACTTATTCAATCTGTGTAAGACCTGTTTTCATCGAAAATTATTGCAAAAATGTATGGGGAAAGGGAGGGGGGGGGAGAGACCATATTCTAAGAATTGGCATGTAAACACCACGTTAATTAGTTAAGAAATTTCAATTTTTGATGAGCATTCTGGTAACTGGTCTAAGCAGAAAAAATATATATACATAATTAAAGATGCATGTTATACTCCTGAAAATTATTTGAAAGCAAAACTCATGGATGACTATGTACCTCTACTGTAATCAAACAAAAGGCTGGTGGTGGAGTCTTTTGAAAATTCCTGACTTGTTATTTTGTCCCATTTTGGAGTTTTACTCCCTCTTGATCAGTAAACAAACAATAAATGAATAAATTCTCAACTTAATATAATTAATACTGAACTTCACAAATTATATTTAAAACGAAACGATTTGAAAGGAAAACAGGTTTGACAACAACTTAGCTCTATATTAACTGCGATGGATCACAAAGTAAAATAAACAAAATTTTACAATTAAATATGAAGTCGCATTAATATAGCAATGCAATTCAAAATTTGTAATAATAAAAATAAATTCCTTAATCTTATGAATAATATCGAAAGCCTTCTTAGCCAAACATAATAAACAATTTAAATTCATTGTAAAGTGACTTGAAAATTGAAAAAAAAAAAACAGGTTCCATTTTCTGCTTAGAAGTAGACAGATACAATATTGTGGAATGTATAAGATAAAAAGTAATGATAAACATCTAAAAATAATGAACTATAGAATTTTCACAATAATTAGTATAATCTCCAGATTAAGGATAAGTATCGATGACAGTGATTCTGACAAATGACATATTTCTTGACATTAAGTAATTGTCTGATTAATATTAGGGCAAATGGTGGATATCAAAGTATACAATTTTGTGTCTAAAATTTTCCATAAAATTCAAAATTTAGTGATAACATTTTTTTTTTTTTTTAAATGACAGTGATTTAGTTTCATTCTGAAACATAGTGTGTTAGTGGAGTGACTATCGCGTGTCCCAATCAATAAATCACTTATCAGCAATTATTATACATTTTTAAATGTAATTTGTTATAAAATTACAATATAATTGTCTAAATCCTAATTTCATACAATTTTGAAAAACAAAAAATAGTCTATTTTTTTCAGTAGCCACATTCATAATTTGTTAAAATAAAATAATAATTTCACATGAGTAGATTATATTAGGGGAATATAACATACAGAACCTGACAATTATTATAAAATCTTATTATTTATTTCATATATTTTCAATAATGCTTCGGAAAACAATTAAAAATTCTCGTTAAGTATAAAAAGTGAATTATTGGATATATATTCTAGTGCGAGCTAATAATCACAGTGACACCAACTTGTATCTTCCGATCTGAATAAATCTGAACATAATATAATGCTTCTTGAGAAGTCCCATTCCAACAAAAAAAAAACAAAAAAAAAAACAGACCTAAAGTTGCAATGTAAAGAATTGTACATGTACATTAAGTTTTGTGTATTATTTTCTAAAATTTAATGTATTTTTGGTAACAACATGAATTTCTCTTATCTACACCCATTAATAAATTACTTAAATAATAATACAAAAAATAAAGGAAAGCACTGCATATGTACAAATAAAATAATATTAATACTTAATTAATCACTTAAAAGAAATCTATAAATGTTTGTAGACTAAAAGACTAGAAGAAGTCAACACGTTTTTTAAGAAAATATTTTCAATGAATGAATTTGATATATCACTTACAACAGAGAAATAGTGTAACAAAAAATTACAAATAATTCATCATTTAATAAAATGTGTTTGAGCTTCTTACTTATAAATAATAAATGCAGAACAGGCAATTTTTCAGATTAGTGTAGCTAACATAATAATTTCATGAACATACACATTTCATAGTAATAATAATACAAGCAATGAATAACACAAAATTTTCAAATCGAGTGTGAACATGCATATACTTGTTCAATAATGATATCCTACACTTTAATATCAAAAAATATAGCCTCTTAGAGGTATAGAAGAATAATATTTAGGCAACCAAGATTACATTCCGCCTGGTTTAGGTATGTTAGTATTATAGGCTCTGATAACATCTGACTGAGCGACAGCACCTCCCTCTTCTTGTGAAAATGCAAAACCATCTATAATAAAATAGAGAAATAAGTTCATATGCGTTCAAACAGCACAAAGACAGGGGGTGATTCAAATAAAAAATGTATAATGGTAGATAATCTATATTAATAGAATACATTTAAAATGTTGTTTTATTAACAATAAGGTTAACCAGAGTACTGAAATAATAAACTGTCAAATAGAAAAATTACTGTAAATAAATATACGAACATGGTATTTTTAACATTTCAATGATTGAGGTGTACCCAAAAGGATCGTGATATTTCAAGTAGCTATTAAAAAGCTAGCATATTTGTATCTATTAAAGCATAAGAGGTAAATATCAGATTTTTTAAAAATTTAAACCTCCCTCTAAAGTGTTGTTTCCCCACCTGTTGTCTTCTTATTAAGTTTTATCTCTGGCCAGCCTCAGGCCTTTTTATAGAATGTTTCTGGAACTGGAGCCACTTAACCTGAAGAGGGAAATTGAGTGGCTAGCTACTTGAATTAAGACGTAGGGAATCCAGTCCAGAAAATTAAATAAACAGCTGTTCAGACGCTACTGATTTATTTCAGTTTATTTTTAAGCTCAGCATCAACCCTTTTGATAATTATATCTATACTACCAGGTGAATTTTTTTGGTGAGATAGTAGGAATTCCTAATTGATGAAATTTATTAATAAAAAAAATTTAGGAATACTACTCACAACTATACATTTTCTACAATAAATATACAATATTTTATTAATTAAAAAAAAATTATTCCATTAACTTCATTCATTAATCATAAAAAATAAATTAAACTAAGCAATCAAGCAGAAATAAATGGCAATTTAAAGTAATAAACATGAATCATTTTATTTTTGATGAGCTTTATAAGCAAGCCATAATTAATTCAAAATGATTACTACAAAAACATACATTTTGCATTTCATCAATAAAATACCTGCAGCAGAGATAATGGGCCAGAAAAAAAACTTTATTAAAACTTATGAATGTCCATATTTTAGACAAATTCCCACAATTTGTGGCAAAGTGGAACTTTTTCCTATGTAGGGGCATACTTGAATATGTGAGGTATTTCTGAAGCATGCATAACAAAAAAAAAATAGATGTATTGTAATATAATAAATAAGATGATTCATTTAAAAAAAATATATATACATCTAAAAAGCTAGACTTAGTCAAACATGAAAGCCTTAAAACATACTAAACATATTTTATAGGTTTTTAAAAATAGTATTGCCTTATATGTAAAACATATTTGAAATCTCAAAAGTTGAACTAAAAAACTGATGAATATTGCTTCTTTACAGGTCAATGATGTTCCTGGCTTTCACATTAGACTTGAAATTTTAATAAAGCGTTCTTATAAAAATTATTGGGAAATAAATACAAAATATCAACATTATTTACACTGATCAATGTTTTTGATTCTCAATGAGTCATGTATAAGTTGCTGAATGATTTGTTAAAATGGGTTTATAAAGGCTGACATATTGTAGAGAGATATTGTGAAAGGTGGGCTATCTTATCATGGGCCACCCACTTCCATTTATAAAAGTAAATTCACTTTTTGTTTAAGCATTTGTATCAAATTTTCTATAAAAATAAATCCCAAGATTCATGTTTATTTCATTATTATAAAAACAAATTTGTGAATCTGGATCAATCTTTCTGCAAAAATATCAACCTTCAAAAATATTTCAAATAGATTTTTCATCATTTCGATAAACCTTGAATAAGTGACATTACTTATAGAGTGAATAGGTATTAGTAGTGAAGCTGTTCATGGAATTAAATTGTGAAATAGAATGAGTTTATGTATTTGTTAACAGTTCACATATAGTTAGTTTATTATAATTTAAAAATTATAGTGACTTACGTGACAGTTCCACATCAGTATTTACCCTAGTAGTAGCAGCAGCAGCAGCTGTTGACCGCAGATTGAACACACTTCGGACTCCTTTCAAAAGCCTAGCAGTTTCAGACAGCCTGGATGAACTTATTTAAGTTATTATAAACAATATAATTACTAAAATTTACTTATTGATACTGGAAGTTTATTATGAAAGTTGCATCAAAATAAAATCATTTTACAAATTTTGAAATAGACTATACTAAATCTTCTATGCTGATTAAAAAATAAAATCACACGTGAAAAATGAGATAAGAAGCTTTTGCAGTGCACATAAATAATTGGCAAAAAAAAGATGGTTAACTGTGCAGCTCATTATTTACTTCAGCAAAAAATAATAAAAACAGTACTTACACATTACCAGATGTCCAATCGCATGCATACTTCTAAACAGACGAGGTTAAGACACTTAATACCATACCAATAGCTGTTAGAACATTTACATCATGCACATTAAACACAGATAAACAATCACCATTTAAAAAAAGATTAAATACATTGTAAATAACAGAGTGCCAAAAAAAAAAACACTTATTTAAATACATATTATAATTTCTCAAATTTTAAGCACATTTATCAAATGTAATATTAATCTATTATTAAATTAACAGAGAAAATTAAGTGTGAATAAATATGTTCTTAAGAATTTTTTAATATTATTTTGCTTGAAGGCTGCACTGCCACCAAAGGAATGTAAAAAATATGCTCGGATGAAGGGGGCCACATCACTTTCAATTTGTTTTGCTTTGATTTGACTTATTAAATAATTCTAGAATAAATGTACCAGTATGTATCAATGTAGAACCACGATTGAGAATTGACTAATAATATTAATAATTATAATAGACTTTGAAAAACTTAAGAGATTCTTTCAAAAGCAACTGCCAGCGACGAACTTTTTAAAAAATAAATGCCAATGTACAGAAGAAGTTCAGTGATCTCCCTGAATGAAGATTGTAGTTTTGAATTTATCCTGATTTTCTTCAAAGTACAGGACTATGATAATGCAGACCTTAGACTAGAATTCATCGAAGAGCAGACAAACAAAAAGTGTCTTCGTAGTTACTTAAGATTTGAAATTTCTGCAAGTATGTTTATAACCCGGGGGAAAAGCCATACCCTATAACAGTGCATCTGTTATACACAATTTTCACTAAATAATACCAAAAATTTAGACTATTTGTGAGCCACATTTTTTAAAGAGAAAACCTTTTACAAGACAATGTAAATTCACTGTGCGATTGAAAACATATGCCCATGATGCAACTGAATCAGTTCTCAAAACTCTAATAGTGGTGCCATCTATGAGTAGCTGAGTGGGTTTTATGAGTTGTTATGGTCGTTGATACGTGCACATTGAATGATTAATAATTAATTGAAATAAAGTGGAACTTCTCATAATCAGACACTATAGGATAATAATGTCGTTCCGTTACCACGATTGTCCTTCTGATAGGATATTAAATTTTTATGTCATGGTTTGAAGGTCTCTAAAAAATACCAGTTTCATCTCTGCATATAAAAACTTTATTTAGTGCCCAGAAACATACTTGCAAAACCCTAAAGTTCAGTCAGTCTGCATTTTACTCCCCAAAGACACTCCTTCTCAATTTAAATTTGTACTTTTGAATACGTGAAATCAACTCACAGAAGATTTGTTTAAATCCATCTGGAAGTGGTATTAGTATTGGAAGCCCATAAATAAAGCCCCTTAAGAAGTTGTGTTGAATATATTTGATACTGTTTGTTTTTAATTTTTTTTTTTTAAATGTATCACCTTTCACTTGGCCATCTCTAGTAAGTATCCTAATCCTGTCAGAGGTCCTTTTATAATTTTGATTAAATTGTTAAGCTCGATTTTAGAAGATTTGCCTGTTATGAAAAGAATCAGTTTAGAAAAAGTAGGATAGTGAGTAAAACTTATTGCATGGGATAAAAGTTTTATCCAAGTGTCAATTTAAGAAAAATACTATCTTATTAGGAGTTATTGTCTGGTGAAGTTCCACTTTACATGTTTCTCATTTCACAACTGAATACAAACAGGTGGTCAATAAAAAAAAAGAAAGAAAAAAAAGGGAAGTAAGTTTTATAAGAACTATTTAACACCCCCACGGTGACCATTCCCAGTTTTTTTCTTCACTTCAGTGCTAAATGCAGAAGAAAGTGCAACTCAACCATCATTATGCATACTTAACAGTTGGGCATTTTCAGCTTACTCAATGTGATGGATATCATCTCTTTTAGATTCTTTAAGTTATGGTTTGTGCATTGGTGATTTATGTTCATGATCTAACCATCTACTTACTCTTTGCACTCTGAGCGGTTTGCCGGCCCAACCGACAACCCTGATTAGAATGAAGAAAATGAACATTTATCAAAATCATAATCATTAACATTAAAGATCAATTTATAAAGTAATCATTACTAAACGAAAAAGAGGACGGAACCTAATATTAAAAATTATTAGCCAGCCGCTTAAAAAAATGATAAGTATATCTGACAAGTCAAAATCGCATTTCTTTTCCAATTTTATTTGTTTTTTTATAATGTATGTTAATCACCCCAAATAAAAATAAATATAAAATTTATTATAAACCTTATATCTTATTATTGAAACTGATTATATGCAGGTACTTAAGAATATTTCAGCAAAATTAAAATCAGATTAATATTAAAACAAAAAGACAGCCCATATATTTGATATTTACACAACATTAATTCAAATTGTCTGTCATTTTGTTTAACCGAAGCCTACAGATCAATGACAAAATTATGATAGGGAAAAGGTTATAGACACTTCAATGGAGTTTAAATCAGAAAAATTAGCCTCTATAAATGTTTCAAGTTGTCAGGGCAGCTATTGGTAATAAAAATGATATAATTGATCTGAAACTTGAATGTGTTTTCCACAACACACTGGATTAGGCTGATTACCCATTGGTTAAGTTATAACAAGGGGAAGTACCATTACAAAAATTGCTATTAGGTTTTTTAACTATATTTTCCCTAAATTAAAATTTATATGAAATCCAATGAAGACTACTACAAGACTTCACAGTTAACTTTCACTGCTGCATGGAGAAAAGCCATCATATAAAATTGTTGGTGCTAAGTATATAAAATTGATAACTTATTCCATTTATGTGGCTTTTTCAGGGAATAAATAAATTAATATATGATTGGAGAGGACTCATTGAAAATATAAATGCATTTAACTAATGTATATAAAATTTCTATTTATATATTTTATTCTTCTGAAAGGATTTTTAGGATTATATGCAAATAGAAAACAATTTAATTTCTGGCCAGATGTGCATGATACCAAGGTGACATCAACACCTTTAATAAATGAGTTAAGAAGTACAATTTGACTGAAATAGTGGTAAAATGTGAACTTTTTTCACCCTAATAGTGAGAAAAAAGATGCATGAACAAACAAATAATGCTATAAAAAAATGGATGTAAGCTTTTCAATTTAATATTAAAAGTACATTCAATCATGCTATTTTTTTTCCAGTAATAAATGACAATCAAAATCTTGTTTCCACAAACAATTTCTCATTAAGTTGATTGCTTCTTTCTCGAACTTTTGTTTTGAATGAAAAGGAAACTCATAGAGGAAAGATTGTTCAGATGGTTTGAAGGGGCACAAACCAATCTGTTGTACCTTTTTGTATGCTTTAATTTTTAAAATAGTGTAATGATTAATACTCAGCAATCAAATTCAAAGTGAAATTTATAAGAAACCACAAGCGTGCAGTCAAACTAAAAGCAACATATAAATAATCAACATAAATTACATCTTACTAATGGCACAATAATTATGAAAATAATAGCAACTTGTAAGGGACAGTGATAGCATTTTTCAGTCAAATTAAACTCTTTTTACTTGCCACAAAAAGTTATAAAAGTTTGTTTGGGTTTAATGTCCTCAGTATTACAACTACAGACAGAGTTATCTACATGAACTAATATCTTGTGTGACCATCTCGGGCCAAAGTAAATGTTATCGGGGAAAAAGTTTAATTTTACTAAATAATGACAGCTTGATAAATAATGAAGCGTTCATTTGTTACCAATAAAGCAGAAGTTTACTAAGCTATAATGGACTTTATTAGGACAAGCATGTTAGCTGTAAACGTGAATATACTGCAGGTGATGTATCATGTATGTTAACATATATCTAAAATAAATAAGGAAAAACTCAAAAAACATAAAAAATTTATTACAAGTAATAAAAATAATCATTAAATCCAATATTACAAATATCACAGAATCTTTTATGTTTACCACATAGGGAGATTAAAACATATGCATGCTATTAAGATAACATGTAATTATGAATAAATTATAGACAATTTAATAAATAAATAGATTTATAATTGAATTAAATAAAATATAATCTAGTTTCTGCATTAAAAAAGAAAAAGTTCATAATAAAGTAATTTAACAGATGATCAATAATATGTATGATAAAAATTAAATAGAAAAACTTTGTTTCTACAACAAAAAATTCATGCAAATAATGACTTACTGTAACAGAAGTGGCTTTAAATTTAAAATTAGAAAAAAATTGACATTATGAGTACTTCATTAGTTTTTTTTTCATAATCCTAACAAAATCAAAAAATTAATAATGATTGTATAATTTTTCATAATGTACATCTTCTGATAAGTCTAAAAAATAAATAAAAAATCTTCCCAAAAAGAAATTGTTGTGGTAGCCCAGTTCCTAATGGATCCTAGTATTGTTAATAATTATTAGCCAAACAATAAATACACTGACAGTAGAATCAGGCCTCGAACCCAGGCCTTAGCTAAACTCCCACAATGACTATAAGGATCACACCAAGATGGACGCAGGGGTCCCCACACTCACAAGTGGTCTGATATTTATAGTCATTATGGGAGTTTAGCAAAAGAAAATACAAATAAGACCATACGATCAGTGACAGAAATATAACAGCCACATAGGAACATGAAACATTCAACTTCAGAGGAACAAAGGCAGAAGGCCAAGCCATGCTTTCTGGGATATGTGATTTTGAATAACTAGTTACTAAAGCTCATAACACATTATGAGTGAGGGCAGTGATATGATTACAGTCATATTTACACCATGCTAAGATCATGTCAATTTACTTACGATTGCTTGCTTTCAACCAACATTGATGACGGATCTTTCTTCTTTATTTCAGTTTCTCTAACAGCTTCTGTCAGAGATTTAAATATAGTCCTTTTAATCCTTAAAAAAAAATATATATTGTTTAATATTTTAAAGCTAGGTTCATACATATTGCATGGTGATCTATCAATCTGATCTCGTGAAACAATTTATAATTTATAGGTTCAAGCTGTCCTTTCAATAGATTTAGGTT
This sequence comes from Acanthosoma haemorrhoidale, assembly GCA_930367205.1. NCBI lineage: Eukaryota > Metazoa > Arthropoda > Insecta > Hemiptera > Acanthosomatidae > Acanthosoma > Acanthosoma haemorrhoidale. Next base: position 39,691,586 of record OV884013.1, read on the forward strand.
TGTGAGTGTTTACAAATTCAAATATAAAATAAAGAAAAGCTCAATATAAATTGCTTACACCACAAATGTTAGATCCGGGAGGAGAGTGGCAATAGGTATAAGCACTAAACCACACCAGAAGACGATAGATGTAAAGATCATGACATCCATTCCGGTCATAACTGGTCCGATAGGTAATGTGGGCCATACATGGCTGTAAAAGAAATGAAATAAAATATTAAATAGCTACTTCATAATTTATTAAACGTGAGGCATAATTTTAATGAAATATATTATGTCTCCTCACCTGTACCCAACCAAAAGTGCAAACCATGCCAAAATTGACCCCCAAATTGCTAGGTGAGTGACAACAGTCCAGAAATTCATGTGTAAGCCAGCTTTCAGGCACACAGTAACAACAACATACTGAAAAATATTATTGAATCAGAAATCTATATACATAATGAAATGAAACTGTCTTAATTAATTCAATGATTATTTATGTTGCCAATTTTTGTTCTGGTATTAATCCCACTGTTGTTAATAATTACTAGCAAAAGAAAAAAATATAATGGCAGGACCAGGACCTTCCCAATTTCCAGTCTAAAGCTCCGCCAACTCGTTCGAGTCTCCCGATACAGCCAGTATATTTTTTCTCCAGCTGGTAATAATTGACAATGATTATTTACATACATTTGGAATATGTAAAAAAATTGATGTATTGAATGGTAGTAGAACTGTTCTAATATGAACATTGTATAAATTGGAACTATTTTATTTCATAAAAAAGCATCTTTATCATAACTTCATATATTGTATCTTAATCATTAAGAAAAAAAACAATTGAAACCCTGAGATGTAGTTTAGAAATGATTTAACTCTCATAGATCATGTTAATCCACATGAGTCATTAAGTCCACAGAGTACCAGAGATAAAGGAATGCAATTTAACACTAGCAAAAAGTTGTTCTTAAATGTTTGTCCCTTAAGGCACCACTAAAAAAAAGTCTTGTCAGGCCAAATTTTATTTGATTTACTCACCTACACTCTTCTCCATTCGGCTAAGCACATCTCAATTACTAAGTTAATTTAATTAACCATGTTAAATATCACTAATTATAAATAAATAAGAACCTTATAATACTTACTGTATACACAATGTTCCCAAGAACCAAATATCCACCATCTTTCCCTGAAGGCCAGATGATGTCATGATGCATACTCAGCATGGGCAGCCAAAAGAGTAAAATTGAATGGATTAAGGCATTCCCAATCCATAACCAAAAAATGGGAACACCAAAACTGTTTTCTCGGTGCCCATAAAGTTTCGGATAACGGAGCATTGTGTCAGAAGAACATACCTTGTCGAACAGCCCCATTGCAAATGGTGGAGCAGCTGTAAATAACTAAAAATGAAATACATCAATTAAGAGTCGCTTACTAGTAAAGTTTAAATTCATAGATGTTTAGAGGAAGTATTAGTTTCAAATTAAAGAACTCATCACCGTGCAGTTCACCTATACATAGCTTAGATTACTGTATGTCACAACCTTTTGGGTAAAAATAAACAAATTTGCAGGTTTTCATTGGTCTGTTTATACTGCTAAATATGATGGCCAAACATTATTTTGTGTAAGAACAAATAACTCCTTTGTGTCTCTTAAGATTATTCTATAAAATGGTAATATTGAAACATCTCTTGGATAATATACTTTTCTTGAGCAATATTTTTACTATTTTGCTTCCAAAACACGAGTTTATGATGAACAAACACAAAAAAAATGAAAGATAAAATTGACTCAGATACTCTGTTTTGAAGGTTTTTTGACATTTCCTGATAGTTAGGATAGTCCACATATTGGAGCTGTCACTGCAAGATAATTATAACTAATATATAAGTGACATTTTTAAGGCAACAACTACATGCAAGAAAATAAATAAGAAATTTGTTAAGAATGAATCAGTAACTATTTCCATTGTCAGTAACAAAATGAATATTTTAATTGATTGCATCAATGGACAAAGGGGTCATGTGACACTTATAAAGTTTGGAGAAATAATGATTTAAAGTAATTCCTCTCGAATTTCATTTTCGAAGCCTCCCGAAGAACCATTTCGAGTTCAAAACCCTTTCCTCTCTGTATTCCTTTAAATCAGGATAAAACTATGTGATTGAATATACAAGATAAATGGAGTAACATCACAAACCACCTTTGTTTATAAAACAAAATCAATTTTAACAAAATATTCCATATAATCCCTTTATTCACTGATGCTTTTAATTATTTAAATACAAATTTTATACTTACCACATTATAAAGGCCAATTGTCCACCTTTCAAAAAGGATTTGACCAGACCATCCAGAATATATGGCAAACCACAACTCCATCACATACAGGCAGATATTCTTGTAAAAACTGTAGAGTATCAGCTTACACATACGACTATAATTCCACGCTCCATGTACAAATAATAGTTTTAACAGGAAACGAAACTAAAAACAAAATTAAATGAAAAGACTGTTTAATTGACAATTTCATTAGCAGATATTTATTAAGTCCCACAGGTTTTTATTAAAGATTGTTTTAAATATCAAACTGGTATCTTACAGTATACATAAAAATACCAAACAAAGCAATATAAAGGAAATTATGACACTTCTTAAATTCTCGGATACCACTTTACAACTTTAACTTATCTTTCTTCTCTTGAGCATTACCTAATATCAATACCAGTAGAAGAAATGTAGAAAGCTAAGTAAAAGTAGATGTGTTCACCTGTGCTATTGAATAGTCTGAAGCACAGGCTGCTTGAAGACCTTCAACACCTGATATTCCCACACCAACATGAGCTTTTTGAATCATAGCCACATCATTAGCTCCATCACCAATCGCTAAAGTTACAGCATTCGTGCTGCTTGAAACCATATCAACCACCTGATAAAATAGAAAATCATCTTGGAATATGTTGAATTAAAAAAAGTTATAATTTAAATTACGTATATTACAAATACGAATCACTTACTTCAGCTTTCTGCATAGGAGAAACCCTACAACAAATGACAGCCTTACAAGCAATACATAAATGCAGGAAATCCGACTTAACATCAGGCGTAAGGGCGTATCTCAATGCCTGACCATCTATAACTAGTGCGTAATGACCACTTGAATCAATATTATTCAGATGCAATAAAACTGTTTCACGTACTGCCTGAAACGAATCAAAAGTAAAACATAAATTACAAGCAAAATTTTATTGAGATGACGTATAATCATTAATAAAGCCACAGGCAATAATAAAAAATAACAGTCAACAAATCACACCCATCCTTAGTAAAACTGAAGTTTCAATTTCCATGTTCAAAGGAGTCAAAATATTTAATTAACTGATTAATTATTTTTAGGCAAAATTTAAGGTATGATAGAGAAACAGGAGCAGCACAAAAACTGCAAACACATAAATAAATGAAATTATTAACCATTTAATTTCAACTTTAATTACTCTAAAATTTTGGGCAGGCTTCCAGCATTAACAATCTTTTTGATGCTTGGTCTAATATGAAAGATATATAAGATTTCAGGTATATTTACATTTTTTTTTTCATGGAAAATTGAGAAGTTTATAAATATATGAACTATAACAACACACAATTTCTCAAATAAGGCAGCTATAAACAACATAGAGTTGGCAAATACACAATTATTATACACATTAAAAATAAATTTATATAAATAAGAATGAAAACATTAAATCATGTGACAATGCATGGCAGACAGAAATAATAAGGAAGGATATTAGAGAAAACTATGGTAGATCATTGTTTATTGGATCATGGCAATTGCATAAGGGTTGTTTTTATTTTTTGAATTCCAAGAAGTGGCCTTAATAAATGGGGCTATAGACCATTAAATTATTGTTGTAAAATTTTATTTGCAGTCAGGATATATATTCGACGAGTTTTTCAATATTTAATCTCGCAGCAAAATCTTAAAAATATAAAAAATAATTAATATGAAAATATTACAAACATCCAAAGATGATTCATTGATCAATATCAGAGGCATGCCTTGGATGATGAGCTTTGTAGAATATCCAATGTTAATTGCAGTTTCTTGCTTATCTCCAGTCAGTACCCATATGTTTATGCCGGCTTTCGATAAAGCAGATATCGTTTCAGGAACCTAAAACATTAAAAGGAAAAAATTTTCAAAAAAGATTGGAAGATTTTTTTGAACGGAATTATTTGTACATTTATGCCCTTATTCCAGGCAAGGAAAGTGGAGTCTTTTATCAGAACTGAAATAAAATGTTGATAAAGAGATTTGAACCCATAGCCTTCATGGATGATGTTATGATAACCACTACTCATATCAGATTCTCGAATTACAATCTTAGTGACAGATGCATAACACAAATTGGAATTGCTAAAAACACAGGAGAATAGTACATTACCTTATCCTGCAGCCGATCTTCTACAGCTGTTGCTCCGAGAAGAACCAAATCTTTTTCAATTAAATTAGCAGCTTCTTCGACTTTCATTTCCCGATTATTCATAGATGTGGATGCTGAATGATATATTTTTTGCCACTCCTATAAAGAGAACGTACGTAAAATTTAAAATGTTAAGCCAACAGAGAATAGGAGAAAAAAACAACCAATAATACAATAATAGGTTTTTTTTTTAAAATTGACTTTTTCTGAATTAATATCACCCTTTTTTATTTTTCACTGAACTATTTAGATACTAACAACATGTTAATTGTAAAACACAGTGCAATGAACTCACCTTCAATTACTTTTTTTTTATTAATTCTGTATCACCACTACTTTAACATCTAGTTTTATATGACATTCCTCTTTGATCTTAATTTAAAATAAACCTCTAGATGAAAGAGAAATTGCTCCTTTTAATTATGTAAACGAAACAAGTCAGATTGGTCTTGAATGTATGGACATCAATATTGGAGCATGGACACAGATATACAAGATGGTAACGAGCACCATATGTAGTAGGGAGAAATACTCATGTTTTTTTTTGGGCGAACTGTGGTTGGTAAAAGTCATTATCCAACCTCGCTTCAAATTTTATTTTTTTAAATATCAATTTTTTTAGAAATTGAAATGTATAAGGCTTTTATCTAATCAAGAACACTGTAAAATTTTTAGACTTTTTAAAACATCTTCTTAAAATTATACTCTGATTATGATTTTAACAATTTTTTATGAACTATTTCTAAGTCTGAATTACCAATTATTTTTATTTACATTCTAATGTACTCTTATTAAGAGCAGGAAAGACAGGCTATCTTATCAGGGCCACCCACTTATTATTATAGTAGTGAAATAAAATCCATACCAAGTCTAGGAATTTGAACCCAGAACATTCATATCATAAAGAAGTTATGTGTTAACCAAAACGCAATAGGAGAGACCATGGGTTATAATAGTCATAAAAGATAATAATAATAGAATTTGTAGAAATTGCAAGTAATACCTCATAATCAACAGGTGAAATTTCTGCCATAGCAAAACAAAGTGTTCTTAAACCTGCTGTAGCGAATTCTTCCAAATGCTGCAGTGTTTCCTCTTTGTACTTTTGGCCTTTTTTTGATAAACGCTCATAAATAACAGAATCAGCTCCCTGTTAAAATATAAATCAAATGACTACCACAAATTTTTAATAAAGACAGAACTGGATGAAATTGAAAAACAGGTTAATTTTCATTTATTAATATTAATAAATTGTTTTACTTCGGTAAAAATTAATGGACAAAATTAAAAAAAAAACTTACTTTGCAATACAAAATAATTTTTCCAGCTGGTGTTTTAGATATAATTGACATTCTCTTGCGAGCACTTGTGAATTCTATTACATTAAGGATCTCATATTTTTCACGAACTCCAAGTACTTCAACTTCGACTGAGTTTGGAGTCCTAGTGTCGAAGACAAACCCAAAACTCCTCGCACCTTGGAGAAGTGCTCTTTCGTCTGTAATAAAATCATGCAAGAGGCGAGATGTGATTCATTTCTACATTTTGATGTTTTTGTGTGTAAAGAATGATTCAAAATTTACCAGGTGATGATGCATGGTAGATAACTTCATCAAACTGAGTTTTCTCTGGAATCACAGTGTGACAAATAGACATTAGAATGAGGAATTCACGAATTACATGGGCAGTTTCTCCTCCTTCCCTCATATCCTTATTGAAAGAAAGAAAAAGTTGTTAGAATAAAATAAGAAGACATTTATATATTAGGGCATTTAATTAATAATGACTAGTTAATCCAAGGTTTATTCTTGGTCTTGCCATTTTTTTTCTCATTGTTGTCAATTTTTTATTTAAGATCTTTAAAAAAAAATTGAATTTTACAATAATTTCTCATATTATTTAAATGAAAAATTATAATATCATATTATTGAAAAACAAACAAAATAAAGAAAGTAAAAAGAGAAGGAAAACTCTGGTCTGATTAGGGTAATGACCTTGTTTATGAGGATAACTATAGCTACAAAACTGAACATGTTACAGACATAAACAATACATAATCTTCTTGAAAAATACAGGAACATGTTGATTCTTACATTACATACATGTTGGTTATAATTTATAGTTTCTTTTTCACAATCCCTTAAACTTTTTCAAATCCCAAAATCCACATGAGCAAAACTGTTAACAACACCTAGTTCCGATATAAATAAAATTCTTCGGTCTTTGACATTACAAAATTATTTACAAACAGCCATACTTTTATATAAACTGTTTCACTATCTACCTTTATCATTGGGATATCAACAACATCTATATCAACAGGGGCATCATACATTTTCCCTGCTGCTGAACATTTCTTAAATTCCATAACATTTCGAGTGAGGGTTCCCGTTTTGTCAGAAAAAATATATTTCACCTAAAATAATAAAAAAATAAGTAAATTACACAGCTACTAAATCAACAAAAAATTGTAATAAGCTCAAATTACCATTCCTAATTCCTCGTTTAGATTTGATGTTCTTGCTATAGCTGGGGTGTCTGATTCTTCATGGTACATATCTATATCCATGTTAATAAATATTGCCTAAAATATAGAAGCAATTTAAAACTTATTTTAATTCATTTCAAAGAAACATTTTACTGGATTTTGTTATTTTGTGAACAAAAGAATTTAACATACTACATAAGAATATAATTCTTTTTTTAACAAACAAGTAATAATTATGGTTTTTGCTATGGTATACAACAAGATGGAGACTTTCAACTACTTCTGAAGTATTTTTGAGGTAAATAATGACAATATTTCAATTCTATTGATTAAGATAGGAAGCTTTTGGCCTTATGAATACATCCGAATTTTGCAGAAAACATATAAAGTAACAACTGTGGCATTAACCTACAGTTATATTTAAAATTAACCTACTCTTTTTTAATCATTTATATTTTGTATAACCAAGTAAGTAATTATAGAAATAAATTAACTGATTGTGGGTACTAATAGCAATTATTTATTGGTGTCTAATTAGATTATAACACATTTAAAATTATCTACACTTTAATTAGTTGGTAATTAACGGTTAGATTCGGACATCTAGTTAAGTAGACAATAATTAGGTTTTTAATAAATGATAGGTATGTTGAAGGGTCTTTCATACAAATCAGTATGCTGTATTTATCTGTGTTCACATCAAAAATTATTTTCAACTGTTCTTCATTAGTAATTGCAGACCATTGTTGGTTTTTAGATCTATTAGCAGTACCTTTGATTCCATGTTAAGGACAAACAAGCTAAGATCACTGGCGGTGATAAACATCTAACAAAGCTAATCGTGAGCCATAAAAGCCGCCAAAAACATGTTTTATGTGCTCGTAGCTCTCAAAACTTTTATTAAATAGATTTAGACATTTATTATGTAACTACAAATGTACACAACTTTAGGGGTTACTAGGATGGTGAATTTTCTCAAACAGATGTAAAATTGACTCATTTCTTTTTTGCTTTATGATGGAAATTCAATATTTAAAATAAAGAATCTCCAAACATATATTAACCTCAGTGGTATTGATATTTATTAAAAACTAATTTCCATTCATTAGTAAAAATAATAATAATCAATCAGCTATTTTATTGTTCAACTTACCTGAACAAATCTAACAACTTCTAGCGTGACTTGTAAAGATATAGGAATGAGGTTGTTATAAAGAATGATAAATGTTAATAAATTATATGCAAAATTTTTCCCAATAACACCTGGAAAATAAGAAAGACATAAGTAGATCAGAATTATAGTGAACGCAATATTTTAACCATGTATTTTTTAAATATAATATCGATATAAAGCATTATTACATTTAATTAAATTCATTCATCATTTTGAAAATAAAATCTAAGCGTATACAATTTTGTCATTCCAAATTAATTAATAAAGTATTAAATATATACCAGATAGTGCGATGTACCAGTGTTTTTTTGAATGCTGCCTGGTCCACAGCTCGTTGAATAGAGCCGAAATAAGACAGAGAAGGAGCAACAGAAAGAAGAGAATAAGAACCTGATGATTAGTAATACGATCAACGGTTGACCTCTTTAAAGGAGCTCGGGTGGAGTTCATCATTAATTTTGTTTCGTGGCCAGTATAGATGGCCACGCCAAAGATCCAGCTTGTGTTCCGTAACATAGCTCCTCTAAGCAGGACTCTCTCTGGACCCAGTGGTAGAGCACTGTAAAATTTAAATGAACAACTTCAAACTGTATCACTCCATAAAAATCGGTCACAAATGATTTGATAAAAAAATATACAAAAGACTTTTTTAAAGAATAGAAATAAATCTTTATTCTTACATGTTATTCTTCAATTTAATCACTAATAAACTATGAAACCATAATTAGCCGTGAATTTAGATTTAAGCTGATGTATATATTTGTTAGATTTTCATCAAATTCAAATTTATTTATGGCTGATGATTGACTTATAATACATCTCCATCAGGTTCTTGTATAAATTGTTTGTGCCTGGAAGATGTGAATGGTTTAACATTAACCCGATATGTGAGGCTATAAATTCATAGGCTGATGGATTTTGGGACATTTTTTAAGAGCGAGGTAAAAGATTTATCAAGCATATGTTTACTAAATTAGTTAGTAATATTTAGAGATACTAAATTATACAATTGAATGAACTAATTCAAATGTGATGGGCATTAGTTACTTTAGTTATTTATTATATTAGTTATTTTTTACAAAACTTAAATACACATTCGTTAAAAATAATATAAAGTAATTTACAGCTTAAGGGGCATTAGAAATGTGAGAGTCCCTCATTAGTTTTAACGTATTTGGTTATTTGAAGCTATTCATTAAATTAAAAACAAAATAACCATTTTTATTGTTATTCACTGCCTTAATTTTTCTCATTACTAATGCGTAATAATGCTCTATTCAGGAATAAATATTATCAGTATTAATAAATTTAAATATAAGAGGGCCAGGATCAAAACTAGCAAACTGCACTTGTTTGAGTTATTATGATTATTATATTGGCTTGTTATGGGCACATTCTGTGCGATGGCTACAGAGCTTCTTCTTAACAATAAAAAAACACCATTATTTAGTGAGGAATAAAAACACTTTGGCACTTGTGAGTTATTTAGAGACTGTAGAAGGTTATGTTACTAATTAGTCCAATGTTAAATAGATATTGAAATTGTGAATAACTTTTGTTATGCTTGCAGTACATTTACTTCGGAAGACCAAGTTTCTTACACGCTCTGTAATAATTGGACATAGAAGTTTACATAACTAGGCTTGGAAATTGGGCAAAAATGAAGATATATTTTAATACTAGCTCGTACTTATATTTAATAGATACTATTTAATATACACACGGTTTTCCTTGCTCCTTTAGGTTTCCATTAAATTCATAGACTAGTTTGTTAGGAAGTTCACATTCGATCGTGGCACAGAAAGTGCTAAGTGCGTTAGTATCGAGGAGATGCGAAGTCTCTGCAAGGCTTTGTCTTATTTTTAAGTTAGTCTCACCATCCAGATTCATTGTTTCGATGTAACACATCCCTTGTGGTTCGCTGAAAAACATTGAAACAATCGTACAATTGTAAAATTTACATTATTGTGATAGATTCAAGCAGAAACCACCATATATCTTTTAATTACCTAGAAGATAAAACTATGAGGTCAGCAGGGAAAAAGTTATTATTGTGTACTTTTACAATATCTCCAACAACAATGGATTGCCACTGAATCCATTCCCAATTCCCGTCCCGAAGTACCTCTACCTCCCTCTTATTCGTTTCACCATCGGCCCTGTGTCTTTTCTAGAAACAAATAAAATAATCATAAAAAATTTCACTCCTATTTAATAACTTAAAAATTAATATTGTCATACAGGGGACTGATTAATAATTTTTTTCTACAGAGAATTCTTAAAAATATTCTTGAGGTATAATGGTCAGACAGGTTCTCCCTTCAGTTATTTTTAATGTAACTAGCTCAATACAAAACTTTCAAAGCAAAAAACAGTTGGACTGACAGCACTGTTAAAAAAAAGATTGCATTTAAACAATAATAGAGTTAATGAAAAGATTTCACCAGATTTGCAACCAAATATTTTCTTTTACATAATACATAATATACTCTTAAATGCTTATTACATTTGCATAATTTGCTTTAAGGAACATTTTATTCAGAGTAATTTACTTATTTTTTTACAATCAAAATTTATCCGTTAATAACAGGAAATATTTTAATGATATACACAATATTGTTGTGATATTTTGATGTTGTCATTTTTGATGGTGTATTTGAGATAAACTCAAAATTAGCGAGCGTACATGAACAATACGACCCGTGGTTCACGATTTATGAATGTTTAAACACTATTCGTTGCGTTGTATCTACCATTAATATTTATAATTAAAATATCAATAATTAAATATAAATATTTAATTTAATAACTTCAAAACCAGAAAAGTATAAATATCCGAAACAACTGATTGTCCAATGCCAGTTAAAAAAGGATCAAGAAGGCAGTGGAAAGAACGAAGAGAGGGATAGAATACCGGTAAGCTCACTCTTTCACTGACGGCCCGACTGAGAAGACCAAGGAAGCAACAGGTAACAACCCACGCTACAAGATAGAAGACTCTATCCGCACCACGCTACGCCACAAGGACGCGAAGAAGACACCATAGGGATGCAACCACACAAAGAATGAAAAAGAAGTATCACAAAGAAAAACTGGCCAGTTCCGCGTAGTAATTAAGGTACAATGTAACTTTAGTTTTTAATAATGTTATTTTATTCAATTTTTAAATCAATTTGTGTAAATAAACAATTATTCTTTTTGCCAGAATTATCCTATTTTTATTAACAGAACCTTAAGATAAAGTAAAAGTTAAATATAAAGATTAAAAATAAAATATAAATTATATAAAAAATATATAATTAAAATATATGATAATAAACATTTTAATAATATATATTACAAAATAAAAAGTAACAACTCACAAAATCTTCAATAATCTCTTTAATGGCCGAGACAAGGAGAATGAAGATAAGAGGAACCAAAGTAGTGAATCGTCCAGTGGGAGAAACATCGGGAATTTGCTAATAAAAAAAAAATCTTCATTTTAAGGTGGCATTTAAGGAATAGAAAACTTAAAATGTATACAAAAACAATTGAAATTAGAAGAAAGTAATCTAAGGTTAATAAATACTAATACATGGATATATTTTAGCTTTTACGACTTGGGATATATTCACACTTTCTTATGCTAGTCTTAATCTGTTAACCTTCTTGCTGCCATTCTTAGCTCTTCCTGGGCTACCACGCTCCCTCCCTTATTTCTATAGAAGTTGTTTATTTTCGTGTAGTTTATTTCGCGTCCATTTTGCCCTAATTGCATTTAATGCCCACATCAGTTTTAACCTGAGTACACTGTCTCCTCAAAATCTCACAACTCCTCCTTCAAAAGTTTATTTCCAGAAAAGAAACTTCTTTTCTAATCTTACCAATATGGTCCAGTTCTGAAATGTGTATGTAGCAACACTTTACATAAAACAGTGATAGAACTTCTTCTGGACATCAGTATCTCTTAACTCTAGAAGGAGTAAAACAGGATAATGGTTTTTATTATCTTTCAGCATTATTGGTTTTAAATAGGACATCTAGCTACCTTAATTGTTTCTTTCCCTGGTAACCAGTAGCCATGGTGCTTGTACTCTTTGCTGGTATTTAATAACCAGTCATCTATTTCGATAAGTTCCTCTGGAGCATTAAAGATCATGCATCCATATTCTTCTTGTTTAGAAACAAACCCCTTTTGGTATTATGTATCTTATGTCATCAGCATCCGAAGGGATGACCACTGGGTAATATGCATATTGGTGAAAATAGATGCAGCCTTTATCCAATTTTATCCCCATTTGCACTTCCATTACCTAAGGACAATTTCTGAATATATACATTGAAAACAAAAGGAAAAAGGCAACAGAATCGCAGGGGAAACTATCTGATATTCTTTATTGTTGCACTTATTGCCTAGAACCCTTCAATTATTCTGACTAGTTTAACCATAGGGCCGGAATTATAAGCCTTCTGTAAGCTTTTATCTACATACATCATGCGATCAAGACCTACACACTCAAAACCCCGCATCCTTTTCACTGATCATTCCATTTATTTCATATTCAAGTTTTATTTTAATTATAAAACCTTATTACATACTGAGGTTGAATGATACCATTATCAACCCCTGTGTAAATCAAGTAACCTTTCATCTAACATTTTTGGAATATAGGCACTATTTAAACTTAACTATGCACTAATAAAAATTTGTAAAGATAACTTAAAAGCTGAGCTGATTGTTTTCAGATAAAAGAGAATTAATACTTATATGATATGGGTTTATGTTAAGTGTTAATTACTAGTTAATTCAATAATATTATAACAGTTTAATCAAATGACATTAGAATGATATAATTAAAGCCGAAAAATCTGATTCTTCAATTGCATTACGTGTAAAATTGATCTTGTCTATTTGAACTTTACAAGAATATCTTCACCAAAGGTAAAGTTAAAAAGATTTATTTGTTACCAAATTGAATTTATTTTGCACTCTGAAATATTTATTGAAATGACTTAGTAATGCACTTAATGAGCAGAATTCACAAAGCTGTTAGACTATACAAACTCAGATTTTGACTTATATGCTGATGACAAAAACTATGTTTTTACAATTGTTGAACGCATAATTGATTCATAGAACAGCTGAAAAAAAAAAAATTGAATATAATCATTATAAATAGAAGAATATAATCATTATTTATATTTGTGGGTATCTCGTTTTTTTTTAGAAATAAATAAATACATTGTCTGCCACTATACCAAAATATAGAGTCATCAGGCTGGACCTCTTACTTATATTAGTAACAGTAAATATTTAACTAACTTAACTTTCTTTTGTATACTAATGAAAATTTATCTACATATTTTTCTAACCCAATACTGCATTATTGATAATGTAATATTGCTAGAATCAATTATGGTGGATGTTTATCAGCTAGGAGAACATAGCAACATATTTTTTTAATAATTTGAATAGTTCAATAATCGTGGCGTTATGAAAGAAGAAATAGATATACTAGTGAAAAATAGGCCTTACATTAAAATCTTTACAATCAGAAAAATATTTTAATACTAAGATTAATGGGGAGTCAATTATCATTTGGTAAATATTTCTAGAAAAGCGTATTCTTCTTTATTATTTTAATAAATATTTAAGATTGCAAAATAAATCTGATTTGTTAACAAATAAATCTTTTTAACTTAAAGTACTTTTACAGCATTGATTGTGGAGCTAGCTATTCAAGCCTGTTAATTTTTGAATAATTTGTAAGAATTAAGGGGACAGCAATTAAATATGTAAATTATTAGTTGGGTCAAAAATCACACTAAAATAATTTGTTAAATATTGCATACTTAAAGTGAATTTATCTCACTTAACAAAATTCAGCCGTTAAATAATTTAATAAAATGAAATTGAGTATGAAATAAAAATAACAAACTATAGAAAATGTATGAACATATGAAGAAAATTTAACCTGTAAAAGAGCAATTAGAAGAAAAAAACAATTAGAATAGCGCCGGAACTGCTCGAAAAGAAAGGCAGGTAGAAATGTGTATGGTGTATATTTGGCAGTGGTAATATGATTATTTGCAAACCGACTGGGTTGAGGTCTATTCACAAATACTAGGCGATAATCTGTATTGCCAGTCAGACAATCGACAGAATCTCCTCCATTTTCTACCAGGTTTCCACGGTCTCCATCGACTAGAACAAAAATCAAACAGTAGTTTTGAATAATTTCGAATAATGAAAATAATGTATGCATTTAAAGTAAGAAAATCAATTGCCAATTTTTGACAACTTGGCATTTACATATGGTATGAAAAAAAAAATTATCATGATTGTTGACATTTCGGCATATATATTCTTGCTTTACTATCAATTGATATTTATGTTTCAAACGATACACTGTCATTATAACAACATAAAATGAGTTGACATCCATCTGCTATAGAATAATCACCTGATTTGCACCAAGGAAATACTTTGAAGCACCTCCAAAGACTAGGGGATAAAAAAAAGTCCATGATGAATGCTTCGGCAGGAGGCAAGAGCTGATAAGGCGTGGATAGGAGTCAAAATAAATAAACAAATTCGACTAGCCATCCATTATTACTAATACCATTAACTTCTGATCGGAAAAACTAAAATTCGCACCGACAGCGCAACCTGCTATTCGAAGGTTATACAATGGTTCATCCCTTATCATTGTTATCACAATAAACGTATGTTTTGACATCAACTTGTCGGAGGTATAATTTTAAACGCTGGAGTCATAATGATAAATCGAAATAAATAATCTAAGATATACAAAAACTCATAACACATTTGAGTATTTCTTATAATCCTTATGACATCATTAAATTTAAGTAGGCATTTTACTTAGCTAGGATGAGGGAACTTAAGGAAGTTTCCTTTAACAATGTTTCAAATGTATCTTACAACCAGTGAGTTGAGGGACCATAATTTAATTAATAGAGTTCATTAGGAACATTAAAGATAACAAATAATCATCTATTAATCACCATACAATCCGAGACAATCCAGTTCTTGACACTCGATTGTTAGCTACTTTCAAGAACAAAAAAATGACAAAAAATTTCAACGAGGGCTCAAAGAAGTACAGCTGAATAATCCAACTTTATTAGGTTTTCGTCGTTTTGTTTTTTTAATACCTATCAAGATACCCTTTTACCAAGCGGACCTTACATAATCAGTGTTTTAATGTCATTACTTTCATCGTCACTCCTTCATTACTTTTCGGCCTTACAAGATCATTTGGAATGACTTTACTTTCCATTGGTAGGTTGAAGTAATCACCATCATGACCCCTATGATGAAAGACTTATGAAAGTAATGACATTAACACTGATCGTGTAAGGTCCGCTTTATGTGTTTCGTCTGTGCCATCGGTCTGGTTGTTTTTCCTGTAATATCAAGTAGGGCAGATCTATCAAATTATAGACCTCGACATCCAGACCAATAATATGCCTTATATGTTGGGGCTGTGTAGTCCACGACTATAATTACAAAAAGTCATTAAAATGAGACTTTTTTTTTTTATTCTTTCAAACATTTTTAAATGGTGTCCGAATATGTCCAGTGCAACATCACTAATCAGGACTGTATCTATTTTATTAGTTATTTAATATGAATTGGTTAGAGTCTGATAGAAAGTTATTTTTATCTGGGAAACTTTGTATAAACACTTTTCTTTACAGTACCACAACAAAATAAAGAACCGCTCCCTACGTGGTATCACAAGCTGGAGGCAGCTTCGACTTTAAAAGTTTTGATGAATCAAAAGGAAGTGATGTTTTTCATTGCCGTAGCTTGAAAAGTGAATCAACCCAAAACTCATACGCACTTCTTGGGGAAGGAATGTGTTTCTTAAGAATCTTCTGTCGATGCATAATGATTTCTCACTTGACCAAAGAAATAAACTCTACAGTTACTGTGAGCGAAGAAGGTGTTATCAAGTGGATTGAAGGAAATGAAGAAAACAAGTTCGCTTTCAAAACGATAAGAGGAAATAAGGCGTTTTGAAAAAAAAATCAAACGAAGAACGAAACAATCAACCATCCTCTACCGCTACAGTGAAATATAAAGAACTTAATGGGAATTCCAACCAGTTCATCAAATGGGCTATAGAGAGTGATGTACAGCGCCCGACGATTCTTTTCCAACAGCTACGAGAAGAAGCATTAAAACAAAATGGGTTTTCCCTAAATAAAATTCTTACGAACAAATTACATTCATATATATTTTAATTATATATATATATATATATATAGGCCTACGGTATGTCATCCTCGTCCAACCTGGCTCCGTTGCTTCTAGCTGCACATCTTCCTCGTGGGCGCTAGCGTCCATCATCTTTTGAGCGCATTCGACAAAGGACCGGCCCCCCGGTAGATTTTCCTTCCTCTCCGTCTCTCTGCCCAGCTGTAGTGCACTGAGGATGGTTGCTAAGAATGACATCCTGGCTTCTACCTCCACTATACCCACTGTCTCTCTCATTTTCTGCGTAATCTTGTTGTACCTCGCCAACAGTTCCCCGGCGTACTGCCTTTTTGTCTGTTTCGATCGCGTTGTTTCTCGGAACATCTGAAAGTGCCCCACCTAATCTATCCAGGATATCCTAGGATAGGGGATGGGGTATTTCTCGTCTACCGTATTTTCGTAAACTTTCTGTAGTCGATGACCACTCGGTATTTCTCCTAACCCCGTGTCCCTCTCTTCTTTACTGCCCCATAGGGGACTATTATACGGTGACGTGTTATTCACCACGATACCATGTCTCTTTAATGCTTCGATCTCCTCCCTGATGTGTTTTCTCAGCGCCTGCGGGTACCTCCTTTCTTTTACATATATCACGCGCCCCTGTTTCAGCGGAATTTCATGCACCGTAATTGATTAACGCGCGGTCACCCCTCTGCCGGCTCGCTCCTCAGGCCACCGTTTGCATTTTCCTTCCCTCTTCTGCACCTTGCTGTCTGCTTCCTACATGGGCCCTGCAGCCATCTCCTCCGTAGTTCCTGCTGCTCCCAGGTTCTTCCTCCGTTTCCGACACTCCCGATGTCTTCATCGATTCGGAGGGGGCCCTAGTTCTCCTACTAATGTGTCTCCCCCACACTCTCTGGGCGTTAACTTCCATTGGTTCCGGTCTGTATCTTTCAGCTCTTTGGAACATATATGGACACTGTCGAGTGCCTCCATGTCCCCTCCATTCCCTATTCGAACATTTCGTGCGCGGGCACTGCGCTACTAGATGTCCGGTTCTCCCACACCCATGACATCGTCTGTCCTCTCTCCTTCCACTTGTTATAGCTCTTCCTTGGCTTGTCATCTTCCCTTCAGCCACCGTCCTTTTCTTCTCCTCATAATGCGGTTCTCTTCTTCACCAAGTCTGCTGCTGCATCCTCGGCCTACGGTATGTCATCCTCTTCTAACCTGGCTCCTTTGCTTCTAACTGCACTTCTTCCTCGCGGGCGCTAGCGTCCATCATCTCTTGAGAGCTTTCGACGAAGGACTGGTCCCCTGGTAGATTTTTCTTCGTCTCCGTCTCTCTGCCCAGCTGTACACTGAGAATGGTTGCTAAGAATGCCATCCTGGCTTTTACCTCTGCTGTACCCACTGTCTCTCTCATTTTCTGTGTAATTTTGTTGTACCTCGCCAACAGTTCCCCGGCGTACTACCCTTTTGTCTGTTTCAATCGGGTTGTTTCTCGGAACATCTGAAAGTGTCCTCCTCCGGTGTCCACCTACCGCCCCCGTAGGACCTCTTCAACTTTTCCTTTACTACCCCCCATGGGGTGTCTTCATCGGCCTGCATTAGGTTTAGTACATTTCTTTTTACCCTGCACACCAAGTCTGCCTTAACCGACTTCGCGTCGCCTGGATCAAGTTGATCTTCATTCACCTTGGCTTCCACTCTGTCTTTATTCCGCTTCTAATCCTCTATCTACCTTTACAGCCTTTGTTTACATGGGGCTACGTGGTATTAGGCCTAACATTGCGATAACACGAGCCTTAACTCCCCCCAACTAGTTTACGAACATTCCTCGTAAACTTAGGGCAAGCTACATAATGTACATATTAAAATAAAACTAAGTACAAAAATTAGCATAGAAAAAGAGAAAAGAGAAAAAAACTTCCTCCAGATATATACAACACAACAAAAAAAAAAAAAAAAAATATTCCACTTGGGCTGATACGTTAACTGCGCGTAACCAATAATTTAACAATTATTTTAAATTTCAACACCCCACAACTAGGTTGCACCGGTGGGGCGCTCCGGCTCCACCGCGGGAAACTTTAACTGTCCTCCATTTGAAAGGCGGTGTTATGCTTTCTATCGTGACTGTATTGTGTTCACGAATGGCGATACCCTGAAAGGACCCTCGTACCTCCCCAATTCTTTGCCCCTGTTAGACTTTTTTTCCCGGTACGCGATCTTTCTCATTTTAATCCTACCCAGCACATCTTTGACCTTGAGATTGTCTCGTACCACCCTCCACGTACCGTCTGCGTTTCCCCCGAATGTTCACTCATGTTTCCCCAGAGCGATCCGGTTATTGACCATACGTGCCGCAAATTCCTCGTCGACCGCTGTACTCCTGCTACCCCGACGCCGTCCTCAAAGTCCAAAAATGATCTCGACTGGTGAGAATCCCGTGGCAGAATGTATGGAGTAATTATATGCCATAACTGCCTTCTCCGTAGCTAGGTTCGATTCTAGCCCTTTTTCCCCTTGATAGATTGGCAGGTGGTCGTTTAGCGTGCTGTGTACTCACTCGACGTCTCCTCGACTCTTCGGGTGTCCTGAGGTGTTGAGGTGCCAGCGGATCTCCAAGGTCACCGCCTCGGCCTATATTTCGGCTTAGTCAAACTCTCATCCGCTGTCAGCACACTGTGAAATTGGCACCATGAGTGTAACGCCCCTATCACCGCCGTCACCTATCGTTCAGTAATCAGATGTGCCCTCACCGTCTTGCCAAATCGATCAATGATGGTGACCCACTTATATCCCCGCCAGGTGAACGTATCCACTTGCAGGTCCGTCAGTGGCATGTCCACTGTAGGGGCTTCTTCCTGTGTCTTTCATGCCCCACCAAAAATATCGATGAGAGTTTGACTATGCCGAAATATGGGCCGAGGCGGTGACCTTGGAGATCCGCTGGCACCTCAACACCTCAGGACACTCGAAGAGTCGAGGAGACGTCGAGTGAGTACACAGCACGCTAAACGACCACCTGCCAATCTATCAAGGGGAAAAAGGGCTAGAATCGAATCTAGCTACGGAGAAGGCAGTTATGGCATATAATTACTCCATACATTCTGCCACGGGATTCTCACCAGTCGAGATCATTTTTGGACTTTGAGGACGGCGTCGGGGTAGCAGGAGTACAGCGGTCGACGAGGAATTTGCGGCACGTATGGTCAATAACCGGATCGCTCTGGGGAAACATGAGTGAACATTCGGGGGAAACGCAGACGGTACGTGGAGGGTGGTACGAGACAATCTCAAGGTCAAAGATGTGCTGGGTAGGATGAAAATGAGAAAGATCGCGTACCGGGAAAAAGGGTCTAACAGGGGCAAAGAATTGGGGAGGTACGAGGGTCCTTTCAGGGTATCGCCATTCGTGAACACAATACAGTCACGATAGAAAGCATAACACCGCCTTTTATCGATCAAATTGTTACGATATCGCATCGCCAATATTTCGTGTGTTCGGCCTTCAATAGCCCAGAGGTCTTAGTTAGCCAAATGATCTGGCGTCGCTTGTCATTGATTATGTGCTCCACATCTTCTATGTCGAAGGGCCGGTCTCCCGCTGAGCTATCGTCTCCTGGGGCGTCCTCTGCATTCGTCCCCTCGAGAGCAGTTCCCGCTCACCTTCTGCGCCAGGTGACCATTCCTGGTCGAATTGCCAGATGTCTCGCGATGATCCTGCAACATCCTCCTCGATCGCCCTTAATAACCAATCTGTAACTACGTTTTGCTGCCCTGATTTATATACAATGTCCATATTGTATTGGCTGAGAAATTCTTTCTAGCGGGTAATGCGCGCCGATGACTTCTTCATTGTTCACTCACTCCATAAATCTATCACCACCTTTGAGAAAATGACTTAACTCACCGAGTTCTGAAAACTTCTCTAAGTCCGAGATTGCCCTTCTCAGGTCTTGCGACGTCACCACCCGCCCCGCACTTTCATCCACGCCAGGGAGTTTGCGTGAGCTTCCGCCAACGTTTCCTTAGGCAATAGTGGAACTTCGAAGGCTGCCGGCCGTAAATCCACCATTTCACTCGGTTGTATAAAAAAATACAACAAAAACAAAAAACTGACCCGCACGTCGTTTCACTGAACGTTCGTAGTCCCGGGTTTCGGCACCAGTCTATCGGCTTTAGACGATTAAAGAAAAGAGAACTAGAGTAAAGGGAAATAATATTTGTACATTTGTAATTCCGCTTCTAATCCTCTATCTCTGTTTACAGTCTTTGTTTTCATAGGGCTACGTGATATTAGGCCTAACATTGCCATACCACGAGACTGAACTTATAAATATATAAAAGTTTTATGTATCATGGATTTTTTTTTTATATATTTGAATATACATTTGGATTTTTTAAAAATATTTTAATATTAATTTTTACATAATTTTTTATTACATACAATAAATGTACGTCTATTGTTTAATCTTCCCCGACCTCTAATCAGCAATTTTTACTAATCCGAACACCCTCTAGCAACAATTGGTTCGAATTAGCCAGATTGCACTGTATTATAGAAATACCGTTTTGAGTTCTGGGAGAAACATTGTATGGGGAAAGTTGCATACATCTCGGAGTTATTTTTTCCCATGCGAATGTGAAAAATCGTTTTCAGCTCGTTATAGTCCGCGGCTCTGCCAACTTTTGCGATTAATTTTGATCCTGTTTTATGTTTTATTATCGGGAATGAAAATATAGAATAGCAATCCCTGTAACAGGATCCGTCATGCAGTGTTGTGCAAGGATTCAAATGTAAATTAAATATCATGCTATATCATAATTTTAGGCCAACGAACTTTGAGAAGGGTATAAAATTTATCTTTTTCGCCAAGTTTGTTCATTTAAATCTTTGAGCTCGAGTGTTTTGATAACAGTTTAATGTCTGCAAAAAATCTAAACGTTCGTTCATTAAGTTATTTGAACTTAACTAACGACAAATAAAATAAACGCAACTATTTAAATATACTTTAACTAACCTGTAGAATTCAAGAAGGATTGGTGGAATAATTATTCTATTTATTCAACTTTTGTCAAGAAAATACTATCCAGGGTCTTTTGCCTAAAAATATAACTTTTAGGAACTGGTTGGAGGAAGAGCACCTTATAAGGTCTTTTAGATTGCAAAAGCGCATCCCGGCATCTCCCTCAGACAAGTACAAGATAGTGAAATTGTAAGTAACTCGTTAATAGTTAATTCTCATTGCAATAAAATAAAATGGGATCTCAATGTTAGAATTGATAGGCCGAAAATATTAGTTATATTCACCAATATGACGGAACCAGTGAATCTTCCAGCCTTTATCTCTAATCCATTTATTGCACACTCAACGAGTGAGCTTTCATAAATGCATTATCTTTTAAGAGTGGTCGCATCCAAAATTCACTGTACCACCAAATTAATTTTGTACAATAATAACGTAACACCAATAGAGGACCTAATCAAAGTACATACTACAAAATAATGTCGGGGATAAATAATGTACATAACCTTTCAGCTGAGATCCCATAAATGAAATCACATCCTAAGGAACAACCAACCGCCTTTCACACAGCTTTATAGAGCGGTAAATTCTTTTCAATAAAATAAAATATATCAAAATTTCAGCAATCATAATTCTATCACTTCGCATCCACTAATATACAACCTATATCATAGAACTAATCAACCAAGACTAGATTCTAGGCACGTCCCATAGCAGTATAAACCAAGACAGAAAAACTGTATTTATCATATCATAAAACCTTTAGAATCTTTTACATACTTAAGTACTTTTGATTACTAAATGAATAAGATGGTAAAATCTTCGATTTCATTCTTCGACCGTACCCTCCCCCATGATGTCAACATCACTCACATTCAGTCATTCAAGACCTATCCACCTCCCGCACCAGAGCATCCATTCCACCTCCCTGGCCACCCTAATCCGTACACTTCTCAGAGCGACGCCTAAGCAGAGATGACCGATAATAATCTATTTTTACAATAGACTGATTGATTGCTGAGTACTATCGGTTATTTTTCAAAGAATCGATGGTTTATTCGCGCACTTTTTAAGTTTTTTCTTATGCCCATTATATAAGTCCAATACAAGCCTTCGGTGGGATCACCTCAACAGAAACATAAGAACAAGTGGTTGTCTTAAAAATTCTCTTATACAGACGAAGAGGAACATAGTACTCTAACTGAAACCTCCGGTGAGCAAAAAGTGAAGAAAAGTACACTATTTGCGTGTCAGAACATACTGGTAGTTGGTATCGATAATCACCTTGCCCCTTATGAAACAAGATCAATACCGCAAATAGCAATAGCAACAATCCTGGATCCTCAGTTATACTCGTATAATTCTAAGAATATTATAAGCTAATATTGTAATGCTAATAGTAGAAGCTAGTGTATACCTGCCTCGTGACTTCATGGAACTCACTGATATATTTAAGTAAGCGACCGCATCCTTCCTAGGCCTAGCTCCCTATTTCCGGAACTAACCTACCCTTCCCTCATACATATGTATCTCAGTTTTAGCCCCAGACCACACTCGTCCCTAAACACCCGACCCAGTAGTAACATAACTCTTAATATTTGTATATACCAGTGTTTTGCTTGTACTTCATAATAAAGCTTTTCTTTCTTTTCTTTTAAAATACTCTCCGCTACAAAGATTATCTAACTCTCGATGGAAAAAAGGCACTTTCGCTAGTCGAATAATGCCGAAGTAGCTCTAAAAAACGGCATCAAGCACTACTTGAAAAATATGCTTGCGTCACAAACATCGCAATTTGAACTTCCCAAACCAGTGCCAAGTACAAGTGGTAGTGATGGCCCAGAAGAAAAGAAGTATTTTTTCCACAAGCTAGAGGCCAAAAAAGAACCAGAAAAAAAAAAAATCAGCGAAACACAACTGTACACAGCGCCATTGCTGCCAAACGCTACATCGAGCAACTAGCATTACCAGAACATACTGAACTATTGGGAAAGTTTATATATGTATAAACTTGTTATATAACACTATAATATGTACTGCAATATATGGAAAAATAAAGGTTTTCTGTTTTATCTAAATGTGGAGCAAAGAGCAGCCGTATGTTGTTGCAATTAAGATTTTTGGAATCTCCAAGAGGTTCGATAATTAACCGACTGTATGAAGTTGATAAAATCAGAACAATCGATTGTGCGGCACTATTGACGACCTGTCACCCCTACGCCAGGGCGGAGGTGCCTTCGTAAGTTCCTCCAAACCAACAAACATTTTGTTTATAAGTGAGCTCTGTGGCAATCACTCAGTGAAGTAGTTTTGGCTAATGAGCCTTTCCCCCTAAAAAAGTAACAAGACGGCATTAACTGAAGTTCTGAAAATATTATCTGTTGATTGCACTTGAAAATTTCAATAAAGATAAGATATCTTATATGATATTACAAAATAAATAATTGGAGCATAAATAAAAACAAGTTCAAGCTACTTCACCTACACTGATTTCGTAATAGAAGCTATATTTACTCCTTTCGGAGCCTAGCAATATCCGAGATTGGTTGACCGAATATTTGACATTGGAGACACCATGGCATCGAGTAATTTAATTCAAGCCCAGGGGAGTCGAGAGAACAACTTATGAGGAAGCTGAACTCATATTTTAGGCAGTTATTCACTTTATCAATGTATGTCGGGTCGTCACTAGGGGGTGCCTGATCACCCTACTAGCCCTGGTGACAAGTGCGGATTGTTCGAGTTTATAACCTGGACAATCGTTCCATGACGGCGTTACTATCAGACTCCATTTATGATAGGTATGTGCCCCGACAATGCACTATGTTCAAGAGAAGAGGTACAGAGGTTTCATAAAGAATTAGTCAAGTTTTCAGAGTTCGAGCGGAAACCAAGCAAGCGTCACCGAGTAAAGGTCGCGAGAGACTGATTTACAGGGCGAGGAGCCCTGGCTTACGTATCCTCTCTACTTCCTGCCGGGAGGCTGCAAAGTTGCCTAGGCCGGCGGTTGGTTTTCACACCTGTCGCGAGGCACGTGACCAACGTCTACCCCTGGAGGTAGAGAGACCCCAGGTTGTTATGTTTATGACTGTCAGCTGCTGACCCTCCTCAGGTTACTTGCTTGGTCCCCGTCTTGCTTAACACATTTAAAATGATTTATATTTGTTTATAATACATTCAGTTCATGTTATTTTACTTTTGCTTACAATATATATGCAATAGAGTATAGGGTGATTTGTCTTATGTAGTTAGCGGTCGCTACAATGTATTTGCTTAAACTACGGCAATATATCTTTAGACAACAGGACTAAACATAATGATCAAGATCGTACCTAGGGAGTATCATGAAAATATGAACAAAGCAATCTTTCCTACAACCTTGCATTATAAAGTATGCCCTCAGTCGGGGACAGGGAGATAATTGAATCTGGTAGATTCTCACGGGACATGGTGGATTTCGATCAAAGCCCAGACTGTGGAGAAGAGGGCACAGCAGAAGATGTGCTCTCCTGTTGAAACCTGGAACCCGCGAGAGCAAGGCTGACAGTAAGGTAAAGCTCGGACGGATCCGACCTGCCGTCGCTGGTCAATATGGAAGAGAACTTCGGGGCATTTCTTCTCTTCACCTAGAATAAGGAGGCATCGTTGTACGGGATGTGGTAGAGGCGTTGTAAATATAGGTTAAGTGGATTAAGGGTAAATACTAGTTAAGCTAGATTTAGGAAAATAAGAGGATGCACTACTTTTAAGTAGTTTCTAGTTAGTTAGTAAGGATCCCTGCATATAGTCTGTAAATAGAGTCTAAGAAGTTTACATAGTCCTGTTCTCATGAATAAAGACGGTTCAATAGACCAATGTGCGCTGACCGGTGCAACAATCCCAATTGCACTGGACTGTGAACACCACAGGCTACAAACACCTCATGGGGGAAATCCCGTTACGGGGATATCGATCCCAGGAAGCGGAGAGGAATGGTTAGTAGGTGTTGGTACTAGACAGTACAACAGTACCAACCTAAAATTCTGCTTTCTTTATTAAACTCATTTATCCCCACGAAGCTGAGCCAACCGCGACCAGACCCATGTCCCAAAGGAAAAATCCTTGGGCGAGCCTGGGATAAAACCCGGGTCTTAGCAGTCAGAAGTCCACAAGCTAGAAATTCTTGTGCATTTCGTCACATTATTCAATATGTGTTTTGCGTTTTCAACATGGTTTACTTTAGAAACATAGAAGCTGAGTTGCTTAGCTGAAGTAGTTACCTAGTGAACTAGTTACTTGGTTAGGTTAGGAAAAAATCAGATTGCGACATCTCTTTTTTAAAGATATTCCATCTTCTAAATTAGGATTTATTAATTCAGTTGTTTTTAACTAGTATGCATAATTTCCAAAGGACATGTCGTCCAATCTTAAAGAAGTGTATTAGTTGTAGAAATATTAATGTACCATTCTGCTCTCAATTCGTAATAATTTCGATGAAATTACTGAGTCAAAAATTTACAAGTATCAAACCTTTGATAATACTTACAGAGATTGGGTAGCATTTGGTTTGAATAAACTGATATGAAACTGTTTCGAGAAATCAAGCGAAATCAGCAATATCCCAAAGATAAAAATTAAATGAAAAAATAATAATACGCTAATTAAATTAGCTGTTCTAAAAGCCTACTTAATCCTTTCCTAAGTTATATAATGCTAAGAATAGAAGCAAGCCCCTTCTACTGTATACCTGCCTCGTGACTTCATGAAAGTCACTGATGGTTCCTGTTATTTTTTAAGTAAGCAACCGCATCCTTCTAAGACCTCCCTCCCTATTCACAGAACTACCCTTTTCTTATACATATATGTCTCAGCTTTAGCCCTAGACATACTCGTCGCTAGGCCTTCCACCCAGTATGTAGTAACGTAACTCTTAATATTTGTATATACCAGTGTTTTGCTTGTACTTCATAATAAAGCTTTTCTTTTAAAGAGAGTGCTTTACAAAGATTATTTAACTCTAGATAATAAAAATTAGCAATAGTTAAAAAATTATTTAAGGCATTAATACAAAATATTGTTCCAATCTTTTAAAAGTATCAGAACTCTGATTTTCTGGGTTGGTTCCTACCTTCAACATAATGTAAGAACATACTTCCTTGGATCGAAATTTTTTCAACCAAAAACCCGCTTCTATTCCATGAGTGAATCCTCTAGCCATTGCATAACGCAGTATCTCACTCATCCAATCCTGGGGCTGAAGGAGCAGCGTGGGGAAACTCCTCGATCCCTGCTTCGTTCTCCTTTTTTGGGGAAATCCTAAGGTTTGTACAAATGTCTATATGAAATATGCGTATGCGTGGGTAAACGCAATACGATAGGGTATGAGTAAAATCTTGTGAGACAATTGCCCAATATTAAGACAAATACTTCAATTCCTCGAAGCGTGGTTTTCCCCTAACAGAAGAAAATATTCAAAAGAAACCAGCGGTATCTTAAAGTACATTTTGGCCCAAAATTACCTATCTGCGCAATGAACCCTGATAAAGAAACACAAATACTATAATCTAGGTAGCTGATAAGACTGGCTGAACATATCGTGGTTAGAAACATGCTGATATCGCACGGTCACCCGATTACAATAAACCGGTAATTATCAAACAGGAATGATACCAAGATAAAGATTTTTTGAAAAGTATTACAACATAATACCTTATGTGAAAGCAATATTTGTTTTCTTGCCTATAATTGCAAAGAAGTGCTCGAAAAAAGTTAAATAGTCGTACTGGATCTGGAAAAAATGTTAAAATAGTTTTCGGCTGCACTACTTGCCTAATTCTTGTCATTTGGTTATTTAGTTTTTTGAAATATTTTTGAGTGTGAATCGAGACGGTTTTGGCGACTCTGCTCTAAGTTAGTAAATTAGTGCGGCCTGACACTGCCCCTGCCCGTCGAATAGGCGGAGACCATGAAAAAGATTATAGCAGAGCACGAAAGCTGGAATGACCAGCTGATTGATCGCGGGAAAAGCCATTGTGGATCACGATCCCGTCCCCGCTGATCTATAATATTCGGGTGTGGTCTTTAGGGCCACTCTAATTCCTCCGGCAATCTTATACACTCACTTTAATTGGACGCCTGGAGTGCCACAGTGCTGTTTCCTCGGTTATAGCACCGCCGGCGGAAGAACAAAATTTCTCAGAGTGAAACAATTAAGGTCAACGAGTTTGTTTATTTTTGGGCCTATCACAGTTATTTGCGACAAATTAAGGGAGGGAGGAGGAGTAGCAAAACATCCAAACTACAAAGCAATAATTTATGAAGTGCTTGTCACAACGCTATTAATCCCGCCCTATGACCTGAATTAGTAACTTTCTTAAACTGCAGAGAATATATTTTCTAATGAAAAAATGAGCTCTAAAGCTTAATAACAAACCTAGGCACTACACTAACATCTCCCGACTACATGATACCATATTTATTATCAGCAATAATTTAGTAAAAAGTTTTGTGCATACTGTATCAACTAGGCAGAAGACACATTAAGACATTCGTTTAATTTTTTAAGGGCCACTAGAAATTAGCCATATTTATTTCTGTTTTGTCTACATATAAATAGGTGGATATTTTAGTTTAAGTTCAGAGGCACTCTGGGGTCTAACAACTATAGCCAATGGAACATAAAATGAAAGAAAAACATTCTCTCTCACTTTAAGAATAGTGGGGTATAATATAGCTTATGAATCTTTCTTAGCAAGGCTTTATCTAGGTATCGAAATGGACAGGCATCTCCATTTCTCTACCCATTCTAATAACATAATAGAAAATGTACCTAACTTGTCACTCCGTCTCAAACTGATGATATATAAATGTGTCCTCTGGCCACCTCTGTTGCACGGTGCCCCACTGTATACTCACATAACTGACAATACAGCTAAAAGTCTCCAGCAATTTCAGAATGGGATCATGAGAAAAGTAGTCAGACATACCTCTCTTGAGAGGTTTAAGAAGAACGCCGACCTGCACCCGATGATTGGTGTGCCGTCGGTGGGCGAGTTCATTCACCAGAGACACATCAAGTTTTTTGACTCGTTGCAGCATCTAACAAACCCAGTGTTTTACACTATGACTCCACCACTCTTCCCTCATCGCTGACAACAGACTGTCGATGAAAATTCGATTAAGATTTTGTTTTTAGACGTAAGTTAGTTTTAAGTTTTATGATTCATATGGTAAGCCCCATCACTTTTTAAAGATTGACAATGAATGTATAATGTACATTAAAACTTTGTAACAATCACAAATCACAGTGTAAAATTGTATAGAATGTAGCCAAGCTACAGGACCTACAATATTGACCTATTGTAAATAGATTAATTTATATAGAATCTATATTGAAATCCCTAATTTTTAATAACAAGAGGATATGAAGGAAAATGATAAATTTATTTGAAGAAGGAACGGTATTAAATTTTGCTCTTACATAACAGATATGAATTATTCTACGAAGTATAGGTTCTAAGCACTAATCTAAACTTGAAATTAGATCTTCACTCCACCATGTTGTCCCCCTTTGGGCTCGACAGTACTTTCAAACAAGTAACGAGAAGTCGCCTTTCACCTGCTTCACTGTGTATGCTCTATGAAAGCAGTCATGAAAACGTTTAACCTATCTGAAATTTTAATGATATAGTTCATAGCACTACGAAATGGGGTGCTTAGATGTTCGTTCAAATATAGAAATTAGAAGTATCGAAAAAACATGTTTGTAATATTTTGAGTACTGCTAAACCTCATCGTATCATCTCTACCAAATCACCTATGAAGCAAATCGTACCCGAAAAATTACAGCAGCTATTATTAAGCTGTCTACAAGACGTAAAGAATCGTCTTTACAGTACCATTGAGTAGTTTACAGATGGGGTGTACTATAAGGCTAATTAAGGTACAGCTAACATCACACGGCAGTAATGGTGTATTTTTTCAAGTAAAAATCATGCATGCCATTGGGATACGCCCAAGGCAACGCCATGAGTCATCCTGCCAATAATCATTATCTCAAAAGCTGCATCATACCTAACACACCTGAAGATAAAATAAGAGGATATGAGAGAGATAACACTCACTGACCGAAAGGGCTTTGCTGTCTTAGTTTATAATTACTTTATTTAATTTTATGTTATACGGTTCATATATAGTTTCCAGGGCACTCTTAAACTAAATCGAAAACACAATTAATACGTAAAAATAAAATATGACGGAAAATAATAAACCGACAACTAAAAGGCATATTTTTAGTGGTCCACAACGATAAAATGGATATCTTCTTCCTAGTTGATACACTAAGCAAAACACTTTTTTTTACTAAATTATTGTTTCTAAGCTTACAATTTTCCAGAAACCATTTGAGTGAGCTTTTTTACTACGTTATAAATAAAGTCAAAGTCAGTGGTATCATGTAATAAAAAATAAAAGCAGCAATTACTAGACAACCTCTCTAAAGTTGTACAACGGGATTTGATGTCACTCCAGACTAACTGATAGCTTTCAGTCATTTTCACACAGAGCAACGGGTTTTTTAAGAACATGAGGGACCAATTTAATGTTTTGTTTGCGGTGCAAACGTAAGCCCGGTAAGCTCACCTGCTGAACAATTATGCTGTGAAGAGCTGTAATTTTGAGGAGGGTATGAAATTAAAGACATCGAGGGCCCGATAAAAAAAAAACTCAATCTTTTTTGAGGTTTTTCAACCTGTAATTACAAGGAGTCATTACCATCGTGTCCGCATCATTAACTCAAATCGTGATTTTTTTTAGAGGCATGATATTTTACATAGTATTTCACCCAATGGTGCAAAATTATAACCAGCCCAATGAAAAATAATTAAGGTAATTAATGAATTATTTAGTAATAAAAAAAATGAATATTTCACTGCCATATTTAATAGGGTATCAAATTAAAGATCTCAATGATACGTGTAGGTACTTAAATGGGATATGATAACGTTAAGTCATCAAATATGTTTTCGCTGTCACAGATTCATATAAAGCGTTGATTATTTTGCATAAGTTTTATCTGAAACCCTAATAAAAGCTACCTTATGAAAAATGATGAAGAGTCAATTATAACTCAAATGCTTGTAAATGAAAGTTAAATATTTGTTCATCTTTACTGAGTAGGGTATCAGATCATCGATATTGACTTCGTGACTAATAATATGTAATACGTGTGGGTAGTCAAGTGGACTATTGGATTAGACGCTTTAGTGCCACTGAAAGACAAAACATGAGAAAAATACAAAACCCACAGCATTTCAGCTAAGGTCCAAAGTCAGGACCAGCTTTATCGAAGAGAAAGGCTTTAGGATGGTAAAACCCTTTTTGAAGTTAAGCATTAACGGAGTTTACAACTTCAGTAGAAATTTCCCGATATTATAATTTATATTATGTGCAAATTAGCTTCGTAAAAAAAAAACTTGACGTCTCTCACAAAATCAATTTTTTATTAATATTTCATCAACAGTTGAGCTTCACCTATCGGGGCATCCACGAGACTACAATTCAGAAAAAAAAAAATTAAATTTATATACAAAACAGTAAAAATAATAAATAAGAATGGCAGCAATACAAGGAATAAAACGACGCATCTTTGAATTCATTGTTTGGTTTATTACGTTAATTTTAAGGATTTTTTACTAGTATAAATGTAAATTTAGCTGTTTTTTTCTGAATTGCAGTTTTGAGGATGCCTGGAAAGCGTCGGGTGTTTATTTAATATCATCAATAAAAGATGTTTCGGGAGAAAATTCAAGCACAGATGTTTCTTTTTGAGTGCTCTCCTAAAAATATCATAATTTTTGTAAATCCTTTTTTTTTATCTTCTGGAAATATCAAATTTTTCTTGATTCCATAAATAAAGATTGAAAGATTATTTTTGATGTAGCTCCGATTATTTCTCAGTCATTAGGCTTCCTTCTGACAAATGTATTTCTAGCTCCCGGGTCGACAGCACTTTCTTTCGCCTAGTGAGATCGAGGACCGCAAATGGATGACGTCTTACTCTTCTACTAGATAAAGGGAAAATGTCTTAACCGGAATAAATGCAATTTTAAACAGACTGCAACGGAGGAAGTGTCTGAGAAGATGATCTTGGCTTTTCTCAGTAACAGACAGCAAGGCGTCATTTCCCTTGTATTCCGCCAGTCAGGTCTCCTGGATACTGATTTTGGACCTTTGAAAGTTCACTCAGGAGGAAATGGTTGTTCCATTGATTATTTTTCTAATCTGAGAAAAAAAGATAATGCCTTTTATTACGTCAGCAACAAAACCCTTCATAATGATCTTAATATGCCCTACTACATTCTTAAACTCATCCCTTCCAAGTTCATGAAATTCCATCGAAATTTATCCAGCCAGCCTAATCCCCTAGCACAGCCATTACACTGTGCCACTCGTCCCTATAATCCTCCTGAGAGACTAAAGCGGCAGTGGCCTCGTCACCTACAATAAATACGTGACAGTGGGAGTCCTCACAATGGTCAGTTTCTCCAATCATGTCCTACAGGCTCGTATCCGGTGACGCGGCAGACGGAGGAGCGTGGGGGACTTCCCGAGACTCCGCTTCCTCCTTTTCATGCGAGGTACGTGGTAACCATGTGGATTTGGGAGGTCTCTGGGCTGTTTTGTAAATACTGTACGAAAGAGTGAGTGAATGCAAATTGTAAATATGGCATGAATGAGAACATATATCACGATTACTTATGCCCCAATAAGGCAGATTCGTAATGCCATTAATGTCTTTATCACAATAAAGAAGTTTCATAATTATGAATTATTATTTTTCTAATCAGTCATCTCCCAACTTGGGCTCAGAAGATTATTATGATTTGTCTCGCTTAACGAACCTTAGCATGGACCCAGCCAAAGGGGGAGGGGCTACGGGCATCCTATGACCTGAATAGAATTAAATTGAAAAAACAAATTAGGTGTAGTGTAGGTACAAAATTTGTTGATTTTAACTGACACAACAGAAGATACTAAAGATAAAAAAAATATGACGTAAATGTGACAACACAACGGTTTCGCCAATCCTTATGTAACGCTTTTTTTGTATTATTTTATAAACCAAATCCTATTTATATCGGACCTCCCTTATGCTCACTGTATGAATACAATTAAAAAAATAAATGCTTCATTCAGAATAAATAAAAATCATGAATCTTTTTGAGGTTATATTTTACGAATTGGACCCCATCCCTTTTAGCAAAATCCTAGTACGTCCATGACGCTAGTGTTGCCTATTATTTTGATGGTTTCTTGTTTAGCACATATTTCAGAGGCTAAGGTATTATTAAGTCAGGCTCCTGTACGAACCGGAGAGGCTTTTGCCTCATTTACTCTGCTGTTGAGCGGTGGGGGAGTACTTTAGTTTACACCTCCTTAGACGCAGTCATCGTAGATTAAGATCCTGATGTAAAGATATAAATGGCACCCTACAAGTAAAACACATCAACAATATTGTTATTGTAGACTGTTGTCGTATAGCTCTAAGAAAAATTCTCACCATCTTCCTCAGTGATGTGAGACGTGTCTCGTTAAGAACATACGCCCCAACGAAAAATATTGAAGTGGCATAGTCAATATCACATACCCCTTCGCAACAGTATTGACAATAATTCACGCGCATCTTCCTGGCATTGAAGTTTGGATTACTAGATTTTCTTCAATATCAAGCGCCAAGCCGTCCATAACGTTAGTCCTACTTCAAGGATGTCAATATTTAAAATATTATTGCAGGTATAGGGCGCTAAAAAGGCTGTTTCGAACTTCAACAATAACCTCATTAGTTTTCTGGGAAGCGTTTAGAGTTCTTGTCTGGCACAGGTTAGACCGGCTTAAAGCATAATTTAATACTAACCAAATTAGTAAGACTTTCAAGTGAGGTAACAATGACTCAACTGGTTGAATAAATCCTGTTCTTATTATATTTTCGCATACCAAAAATGTTTCGAATATTTTCGATCACACACCCTTTTTCACGGCCGATTTTTGATAACTAAAGTTTAAAACAAATCCTGGTTATTGTTCATATTAATGTATTTCGACCATTTATACAAGAACTATGACAACAATTATGTCCGGTGTGAGCTATTGCGAGGCGACATACGAGTATATGTGTACTATAGCAGTAAAGTAGCCTCACCTACAAGTTCGTCATTCATTCATTTCTCCATGACCGAATGGGACTCGAGTGCGTGTCAATGTCAATAAAAATAGATTAAGCGATGTTTCAGCCCGCTCGAGAGCCTCTCCATCAAAATATATTTCTTGGCAGCTGTTTGATGATAAGCCTTATCCAGAATTTGAGCTTTTCGATAAGTAATAATTTATCGTTCGTACGGATATAACGTCACATTATTTTCCTCTCTAACATTCATTGTATAGCTCAGTAATTTGTTCAAACGAGTAACTTTTCTATGATAGTAGATTTTACCTTGAAATGCAACGATTAAACGTGGTTAATCTATTGTTTTCGCGTTACACTAAACGTTGAGTTCTCGTATGTTGTTAACTCCAAGTGGAGTTAACATTGCTGTCAAGCTTTTGAAGTATAGGAGAAAGGAGCTGATGAATAGATTGCACAAGCTCTTTCTGTTGGTAGGACTTATCCTTCTTAACAAGAAAGATGATAAATTTCCTTTCAAGAATTACAAATTCTCTTCAAAATTACTTGTAAAGTATAGCTACCATCACAGGTAAAAAATTAAATGAGCCTGCTGAAGAAATACTAGGATACCAATGTTCGGGGAAATCGAAGAACTGCAGATAAATAACCTCAAAAAAACTGTCTTTGAAGAAAATCATTGAATATGGCAAAGACCAGACAGGTTTTTCTTTAATTATCATTAATGATAACTTCATACAGATTACACATTGCCCCACAAAAAAAAAAGTGGCACACCTAGAAAAATTAAAATATTTGCTTCTCAATAGAATTATTTTGGCATCAAATTCTTTTTTAATTATTATTAAATGTTTTTAGTTATAAGGGGCTATAAATATGAAGGAAATCCCAATAAATAATCAAAAAAATTAAACTGAAATTTCTATTTTGTTTTCTAATGAAACCGATCTCTATAAATTTAGCAAAAGGATTTTTTTTTAATTTTATTTAAAAAAATGGTTTTGTCACTTGAGCAAATAGTCCGTGTTGCTGCTTTATTGAAAGACGCTCGAAGTCAAATTTATGCAGCACGTGCATTGGGTTTATTTATGCCGAATAGAAATTCCACCCCAGACCTAACTCTCCTAGTGACATTGCACTCAGCGTAGTGCTCACCAGGCCTGCGGTAAACTCTCATCTTCTGGTGTATAAAGAGTGAAGCATACTCATCTGAAAACAGCAAGCTAATCCATTCGTTTGTGTCCACCTATTCCAAACAAACAAAAAGCAAATTACAAACGATCTCTACGATGTTCTCCAGTCAGCAATAGCCCTGATGTTGGTCTCTCGTGGTTCAAATTTACTTCAGCAAGTCTTCTTCCATCAGTTCCTGTCTGTACATATTGCTACTCCCCGAGTTGTACGAAGAAGTTGAGCAGTCTCAGTAGCAGCAGAAACACTTTATTTAGTCTTAGGATCTAGGTTTAGGTTTTAGTTTGTAAATTTTCTCCCACATTTGTAAACTGAAGGCGAGCCCCATCACCTAGCATTTATTAACATTGCTGAAATTTTAACTTCAATCTGTTAATTGTTATGTAACCCAATCTCCTTCGAACGCATCAGCGCATCGCAGAAAAAGGAAAAAATTGTTAATTTGTATTTGCAAATTGTTAAAAATGTTTGCAACACAACATTTGCAATTTTTTATTTCATTTCATTTTTTACTCACTGTTTTTGATCTGCCCCCTCATCACACCCATTGTGAACCAAGGATTGGTCGAAGATAAACATATCTTCTAGTTTAACGACCATATGCTTCAGTCAACAAGTTCCGTTACCCTGCAGACCTGTTATTTGACTGAATCATCGCCAAGCAGTCTCCGCTAGGGGTGTTGTTCTCCAAAATACCAATCCGGATCTTTAACCGATTCCTAATATAAGCAGTCTTACATTTCTTTATTTATCCTTATAATATGGTCATTCTATAAATGTCAATTAATTGAACAGTAAGGATAACGGATCACCGAAGAAAGAAATAACCCAGTATTAGGGTAAGTTATTTGATATGAGTGGATTTTTTTTAGGAGATTTAGATGGGTTTTTGCAAGTACTTACTATTTCAACAAGAGAACATTATTGTTGATAATAAACTTTTTTACACCCCTTATACTTTCTGGCATACATACCAAAAAGATAGCTCTCATAACACTCAAAAGACAAGTACTAATCACCTATCTAACACATTGAATGTAAATGCAACCTTAACTTTTACACCACATGAGGACACCATTAATTTATTTAGGAAATTATCACTCAATGGATGAGAGTCTCAGCACTTACCAGGACTTGACAACAGTTATTCTAGAGAGGAGGATATAGTCAGTGTCACGCTCTAGTTGCCAAGTTTTCACCTTTGACCCAGCTAAGAAGTCCAAGGTACCACCTTAGATTGGGGTACTATTTTTTTCTTCCTTAGGGATTTAATTCATTTGCCTAATTTTTCCCTATGTTAAATATTTAATCGGTATCTATTATCATCAATATAATACAGAAATTCATATTTCCAATACTAAAAACAAGTGTAATTTTACTATGAGCGATTTCAGAGATAAAATCATAATTTCTCTCGGAAAAACGAAAATAAATTTGACTATTACATTTAAACAAAAACAAATGAGTTCGCACATTCAAGTAGTGGAAGAACAAACTACATTTCAAATGATTTTGTTTTAAAATGATATGTTATTAATTTTAATAGCAACTGGAATTAAGGAACTCAATTTTACTAGGAAATGTCAAGAAATGCTACATTGAAATGAGTATAGATTAAAACTTAATTTAAAAATTGTGTGCTGACTGCCATTATTTATTTATGGCACAGGTGCCCACTACACCTTCATATAAACGAGTATACGATGGAACTAGCTCAAACTGACACTTTAATAACTTGAGTTCCTTGCTTTATGTTGGATATTTGATTCACTATCAAACTTCTATCAAAGAGAATCTTTTATCGAACAAAGATTTATACTAAATAATCTACACTAAACAAACAGTTGTACAAAAAATTATCCTTTTCTGTTGAAACATCAAATAAACCTAGTTTCCTTTAAGTGCATAAAAAGATTGGTTTGATAAACTTGAAAAAGAAAAACTTAGTTTCAAAATCAAATTAGGAAAATTCAGGTGGGAGAAACCTCAAAAAATAACATTCAAATTAAAAAAACTCACTAAACAAGTGGCTTTAAAGAGGTAGGTGGATTGCCAAGCATTGGGGCAAACTGACTGAAATTTGACTGACTGATTGAATGAAACGCTTCTGAGTCAATTGGTTAGCTTAACAAATGAGATACGTCGTAAAGTACACAACTTTATGGGAAGGAGGACTTATGTTGAGATGAATTATTAGACCTTTAAACTCTAAGTATTTTATGCACGATTGTCAGCCAAGAACATTTTTCTACCACAAAATACATCTGTTATCTGTCAACCCTTGCTCTGAGGGACAAAAAAAATAATTTAAATTAAGTATTTGAAGATGTCTACTTGCACAAACTGAAAAATCTAAATCACTAGTGACCTGAATTGTACTATTAAAAGACTGTTTTCAAGTGATACTTTTTTCCTTAAATTTCTATTGAAACACACAAAATTTCTATCACAACTGCTGTGAAGTTCCACTGTATTTGATCGTGCAATCTGAAGGAATATGAAAAAGTTGTATCTAAATAATTTATTTGACAATTCAGAGCATTGGGAAATATTAAACTGACAGTTTATAGTTAACGAAAAAAAATTAGATATGAGAGGGCAATTTGTTGAGAATTGATTAAGATTCAATGACATTTTTTTAGATTTTCATTTTCACATTTATTAATGGATAATGTTTCGACAAACTAAGTGTGCATCACGTTTTCAGTAGTATAAAAAAATATTAACAACACATTCATAAATATAAGCAGGTAATAAAAAAAATTTGTCTTTTTCTATCAATCGATTTCTTACAAAACACTCATTCAAAACTTTGGGAAATACATTTATTATTTTTTATAGAGGGTCATGATATGTGAATTTTAAGGAAATCTATTTTTAAATTAAAACTAATTGAAAGAAGCAAATAACTAAATAAAAAATTTCAGAATTTATTTTATTTTTGTAAACTCTTCAAATGGCGACGGATTGCTATCTGCTGAATAAATAACATCAATCACTCTTTAGTTAACATGAAGGATGGCACATGTTGGACAGAATTAATGTTAAGTTATGAGGTTTAATAACTTTAAATCAAATTACGTCTTTTATTAATTTTTAAGTTTTAACATTTTTACACTAATTGCTAAACTATTCAAACAAAATAGCAATTTGAAACAAGTACTAACAAAAATTGAATCAAAAGTAGAAAAAAAATACTAATGTCAAAGTTAAAAAGTAATATAGTCTTATAATGTTAATAATATAATATAAAAAAATGTTTTTTTCCTATGACTAAAAAAATAGAATTTTGTTGGCTATGCAAAAATAGTTTGGTGGTATAGGATAAAGTTAATTTGTGACTGTGCTTCGTATGTGTGATTTAAAAAAAAAAAAATTCTATTCTATTTAAAAGCGCGTTTACAGTTAAATAAATAAATATTTCCGGCTCACCCCTAGTTGTACTAACAGCTCGATCACTTTGATCAACCGAAGAATTTTCTTCATTTTTTGAAAAACTTGTTTCCGAAACTCCTTCGCCTGGTGTCCGGGAGGTCATTCTTCAAAGGAGGACCTCCTGGAACCCAAATCCACAACGTTACAGTTAGTGTCCATGCAATCTTAAATTGCTAAAATATTTTACCGTTTATTACTGTAACTCTCTAAGTGTAATAATAATTAATTTTTAAGTCACTTATAGCGCAGAATTCATGTAGGAATAATTAAAATAACAGAAAACAAAAATTGAAGTCTATTTCATTAAAACAAAATATGATGATCCGTGAAAGAAAGAAATTTAGAAAACTATAAAAGTTGAGTTTCAAAATATATATTATTGTTATAAATATTAAAAAAAAAAAAATGAGAAAATTTTGAAAAATGCTAACTATGGCAGCCCCATACTACTTGTGAAGAGAGCAGGCCAGGGAAGACTGAAGTACTGGAAGAAGGGGGGATGTGAGGGTCAGGAGGATGAAGGGGTGTGTATGCTTCTAGAAATGGAGGGGGAGGACTGATGCTCTAATTAATGCCACTTTGTTTTTATAATCTTGATTTTAGGTTGAATTAATCAGATATCACACCTGGCACTACTATCATAAATCATTTAATTAAAAAAAAAATCTGCCTTAACATAACCTGACAAAAATAATAGGAATCTTAAATTAATATATTGTTATTTTTACTGACAGGGATAAGTTTGAACAAGAAATGAAACCAAAGTAGGGGCACATATTAATTAACTTTTATTTTTCAAAGTTATGAACAAACTGTGTTCAAAGTATAAAATGTGTCCAGTAAAAAAATAAAACACTTCTATTCTTTTTTGAATGTATACTTGCTTGAACAAGAACAAAAAGACCCCTTTAGAGGTACTTAGAAGAGAAATATTAATAAAAGAAAAAAATACATGTTTCAGTACTAATTTCATTCATAGTATTATAAAAAAGCGAATGAAGCTAATATCATTGAGATTTATAAATTACAATAATTTTACTAATTGTATTTCTTATAGCATCAGATCACAAGTTGGGGGAGTAAATTGTTTGAAATGTGTTATAAGATGTCCCAATAACTTTAAGTAGAACAAAAACTTTAATAATAAAAAATGTTAACACAAAATTTGATTCGAAATTGTTATACATAAAATGTAAATAAAAGAACAATTAAAACAAACTTTTTGTAGAAGATGAATACATTTTTGCAACTAAAGTGATGTTAGCCATGCAGAATTTTAAAATTTATTTATTTACTAAAATTGTATAATATTTAATTGATTTTAAAATTATGACATTATTACAATAGAAATTAAAAAAAAACTTGCACTAAAACCATCCCGTATAATAAATTATATTTACTTTATTTCTTGTTATTTACTTATAACAACCTGATGTCCAGTTAGTAACTAACTATGAACAATCTATGCATTTTTCAAACATCTAATACTAAGATATAGAGTTAGATTTTTTTCCAAAACCAATAAGCATTGGGAAGTCAGGGGTTCAAGTCCCAATATTGTCTTAAACTATTAAGAACCATTAAGGCTTATATTTTTGCTTGAATGTCTACATGGTTATTGTAGATTCCCCATTTGACCGAAAGACATGAAATTTGGCGACTTGGCAATAGGGAAAGATCTAATATAGTAATAATAAATTATCAACAAATGGTAAAATATTAAAATTCTAAAGCACTCAAAGATGAACAGGTATAAAGGCATTATTTTGGAACTAGATTTAATTGCATCATTAGAACAAATTAAAATTATAATATAAAACTCATTGAACGAAGGTCCTATTTTAACCTATTATTAATATTTACATTTGTATTAAATAACTAATTATAGCATCATAGCTTTACTGAAAAATTAATGACAAACAATAAAGTGATAAAAGCATATAATCAAGTCAATTTTTTGTCTTTGTTAATTAAGGTACTTAATTTTTGGGAAGCATACAAGATTTTCAGGTTTATAAATCAAACGTAAACTAATAAAAAGCAAAAATATTAACTTTATTCAAAATTTTTAAAACTTGAAACTGATCTGTGATAGGGAGGCTATTTTTTGTTTTTCTTACACAATTTTTATTTTTAACTATCCATTTCTAGAGAATAATGAGAACTAAGAAAATTATAACAATACTAATTGTACATTTATTGGGTCAATAAATTAGTTATGAATGAATGAAACTGATGATGTGTGTATCTCTTAAATATGATATATATATATATGTATATTAAAAAAGGGAAAATTGCAATAATTATTTATTTTCTTAAACCATTGCTTTTGTAGCCAAATGGCTTAAGTTGATGAGGGTGGCCTTTGGAATAAAAAAACAATATATTTCTGTTGAAGGCATATTGTTGCAGCCAGCAGTCTAGTAAAATGCAATAATTGTTTTTAAAGATAAAAATCATGTTTATTGAAAATTATTTTCCTTTAGAAATGAATGAATGTCCTAAGAGGGATATACACTTTAAAAAATAAAATGAACTGCTATGTAAGTTAAAAATTAATTTCTGAGGATCCTAGAAAATCTCACCAGTCAACATAAATAAATACTATATTCAATATGATATTATTACAATTCCTGATTAGATCAAATCATTATAAATAAACAAACATTTTCTTAGCTCACTCCTCCCATTCTTAGATTTACCTAAGAATTACCATTACTAATACTGTTTTAAGATCATCGCCAAATCTTAAAATGGCATGAACTTGGGGGATTGTATGATGTTTTTCCTAAAATATAAGTTGATAAATAATATAAAACTATATTGTTGTACAATAATGGTACTGAGCTGAGGGAATTTTCTATTCAATCCTATAAAAGATTTTTATAATTTATCAGCAATAACTATTAATATATTTCAAAAAAATATTTAATTAAAATAACATAATATGGCATTAGCACAATTTTATTAGTAAATATGAGAATAAAATAAATGTCATAACGGACATTACTACACAGCATTTTAACTAGATTGAAATAGAGGTGGAAAAATAAAAAGTCAACCTTAAGTCTGATCATAAAAGTGAAAAGTCAAAACAATAGCTAATAACAAGGTGACTAATAGCCATTGCTCTTTTGGTCCTTAGGAAATGTCAACTACCCTGAGTGACCTGAACTTTGTTCAAAGGTCAGCCAACATAATAAATTTCCTAAGACATTATCAAAGATTACATATTCATATATTATTTGGCCTAGTTTAAATATTATGGGATTTTAGATACTATTAACTTCAGAACTAATTGTCAGTTCTCAGAACAAATAAATCATTTATCATAAGCATAAAAACTGGTCCTCAAGACCATTATTTTCTAAATCTAACCGATTTCATTGTATGAAAGGGCATTTAATCACTTCAGGTTATTCTGATTCTGTGGGCGCCTAATGTATAGTTTAAAACAAACATCTCAATAAGATAAAATGCATGGTATTCTTCCATTATACCATACATCAACCGTTCAGGGACACCTTCCGACCCCAAAGATGGAAGCTTTACATTAAAAAAAAAATTATTACACTAATATAGGAATGTGTTAAAAAAGTAATAATGGGACGCAGGCATTTCTAAATTGGACAATGCTGCCTAATATCACTTCCTTTTTCTACGCGATAACAGACCCAAAATTTAACCACACATTGCATTCTCCAACTCAATAGGATGGTGACAGCTCCTGGCTTCAGTATTTCATTGGAGATAACCATTACCATAACTCATTTGATTAATTTAAGAAATTAATAATCTTATAAGCTGGGATTAGTGATTTTTTTTCTCACTCTCCAGGAGGGATTAAGAGTTATAGGAATCAATTTTTTGTAAATAACATTTATCTAAACATAAAAATATTTTGAGTTAATAGTTATAATCTAGAAAAGTATTAATATTTCAATTTTGTTGTAGTTGTAATATAGAAACCAGTTAAAAAAAAAATTGTTTTACCCATAATTGGAAGAACTGTAATTTTTGTATTATGAGCAATATAATGATAAAAAAATAGATATAATAATAAAACTGACCAAATCACCTAGTTTTAGCTATTGCAAAAATACTAAAAAATGAAATCAATCTGTAAGTATGATCTCTTTTATTTAAAAATAAAATTCTAATTTGTTTTAGCATATCACCAAACAATAGCCCAAAGTACTACAGGAATGGCGATTCTGTCTATCAATGTGAAGTCATTAAAGTCGTAAGGGAGAAGTTTTTTTTTTTTTCCATTTTTATGAACTTTTTGGTCTTTAAGCTTTGTAAAGGCCCAAGATTCAAATTCATCCATTTCTTAAAAGATTTCTTTTAGTCTCTAATTTGATCTTACAAGAATGTCACCTGATTTGCCAATAAAATTAATTATTCCCTACCGGAAATCAATAATCATGTTAAACATAATATTAAAGAAGTAAAATAAAAATATACAAAATAACATTTGATAATATACAAACAAAATTAGACAATATGAGAATCACAATGACTGACATATAATTTTATTTATAATTCAATCAATGTACCTCAGAATATGTATAAATATAAAGTTCATGCAGTTTTCAGTAAAATCCCAATTGAAAAGATACACAATTGTTTATTTAATATTGCATATATATATAATTGTTATTTAAGATGGCAAGTTTATTTAATATTGTGTTTTTCTTAGAATTATATTTTAAATACTTGTAAGTGCAGGCAGGATGTAAAGTGTATAAGCATATACATATTTCATAAAACATTGATTTACCTGCCATTGTAGACAGCGAATCATTAGTGCAAATAAAAAAATATGAATAATAATAAATAAATTGAATATCACCCACTACAATCTTATCTTTAAGGAATTATATAAGAAGTTAAAATAATAAGACAAATGTTCAAATTTAAATCACAGATGTATCACCTACATCTACTTTAAAAAATAAAAACTAGAGACAGGAATATATACAGTGGCTTTGTTGTGAGGCCTAGTTAAGAAATATTGATTTAATGCCAAGAGTGGCAGCTATTAGCAAAAAAAGTCAATATATCTGGCAGTAACCTGAGGCGACAGTCATTCATTAATCTTTCAAGTTAAGATTCACGAGCTGAAGACTGTATGGGTACTAACAATAAAGGAAATTCAATATTGTATTCCTCAAGTTATAATGAATGATATATTGTCTATTACCCGTAGGCGGCATCATGTAGTTCCATAGACCGAGAATTAGAGACTAAAAGGAGATTCTATTATTGAGAATTATATCATTGGCAAGGAGCCAAAGGAGAAACATGCCTTACGTCTCTTTTGTAGCAAAGTATAACATGATATACACTATGATATAATTTGTTTATCAATATCAGTGTATAGTGGATTATTTTAAATATTGATGTAAAAAATGTAAGCATCATTCAATGATGTTAAATATGTATACACTATACTTACAAGTCTTTCCTTCAATTTCTTCATAATCATGTCTTGATTTTGGATCCATTATAAAACTTACATTATCTTAAGTACTAGGGGAGACTTTTTTTAAACATTAGGCTATAACCTTCCATGAAAACAAAGGTTAAGTAAACAGGTTTCAGTGGTAAGAAATGTGACAAGGATAATTAGCATGTTATAGAATAGATTATAGTTGATTTTTTTTTTTGTTAGTTTATACCCTGAAGAAGTTTTGCCGCGATTTGCATTTGCTGTAACTTAAAGGTGAAGCAACGGTTGGCAAGGGGAAAGAAAAACATTGACTGGTTATTGCTAGAGATAAAATATTTTTTCCCAACCATCTTCTGTACAGTTTTCATAACACAATAAGC
Source organism: Acanthosoma haemorrhoidale (assembly GCA_930367205.1). Taxonomy (NCBI): domain Eukaryota; kingdom Metazoa; phylum Arthropoda; class Insecta; order Hemiptera; family Acanthosomatidae; genus Acanthosoma; species Acanthosoma haemorrhoidale. The sequence goes on from OV884013.1 coordinate 39,735,582, forward strand.
AGCCCCCATACATGTAGATTGAATTTCATTGGTTAGAGCCATTTTGAAAATCGTCATGGCAATCTATTGATGTCTAGCAATATCAATCTCAGTTTGTTTATTACTTTAACATTTTAAAATATTCCAACTTAGAACGGCAATGGCGGGTAATCCATAGGACGTCACCGTTTTCTACGTGGATGGCAATTTATTAGTCTCATCCACTGGGTCACGCCGAAATAAACTGTCCTTCCCAGCAGTGAGAATCGAACTAATGCTTTTCCGGGCGCTATCTTCCTCTTAGCCGCGAAATAATAGGCATCCCGGCACAATGGAAAACGAAAATTATTCTCGAACTCGTAAAAAAAAAAAAAAAATTCAGTAGTACAATTCTTAGAAATATGAACTTCATCTGCCCCACCCCCTACTCTTAATCTTCGATATTTATTTATTTTAAATCGTCGGTGATTTGATCTTTAAGCATAAATATTCTAGGTGGCCAGAATTTAACTAAAGAAATTACAACTGATTCAGAGGTTTAACAAGTCACAGAAACCGAAAATGCAACCATTTCATCTGATTCTCCTAATTATAGTGCATACTAAAACCTTGTTCATAATGACTAATCCTTTAGTCAATTATGTACCCCAACCATCTTTAGGTTTCATTCACTATTATAATGAGAATGTTGGAAGACAAAATTTAATTACCGGTATTACTAGACACTATTAGAAAAAGGGTGCAAAGACAGATACTGAAGATATTTAATCCATTAGGGGGGGTAATGTTATAATATTGGTGTTCTTATGACTACAGGAGCCTTAGTGGGTAAAATACCACCAGAAGTGTGTTAATAAATGAAATAAACTGGTTTTAGCACAACCTTTTAACATTCTTCCACAATTATCAGTTACAGTTAAAACAGCATTTTTCTCCTGATCATGATGCAAATGTAGAACACATTTCATAATTCAAAATAAATTTGACCAGCTCCCACCTAATCTCATAAAAGTTGTTTCATAATAAAACTGTCAGAATTCTATATCTTCCAAGTGATGAATATTCTTAATAAAGATCAGATACCTGGGTATTCATGTTGGTATAGTACCTATCTGTGAGTAGACAGAAATATGTAAATCTCAATACAGGTCAGCACTTAACAGATGAAACTCGGCTCAATTCTGACGATAGGTAATACTGTCAAAACCCTAGAATGGTGAAATATATCCCAAAATAACTAATTCTAATCAGTAGAGTGAGTTGTACACTTAACTCATATTTTTTATTATCAGAATATATTTTTAAATAACCAATATACCGTCTCTTAACAAGAAGATTGTATATTAGATCTATACCCTTCCATAACTGGCACTAACAATATAGAATATAATTTGTTTTTTAAACTTGTATTAAGGCTCCTACTTAAGCCTATCTACAGATATATTGAGTCTGCCCCTTAGCCTATAAAACTGAAATAATTAGTAACTGGCCCTTAACGAAAAATATTTGCCAAGGTGTGACTGAACTGATGTCACACTGAGTGGTTGGAAGTTACTCTTCATAGCCCAGCCCTTCCTTTAGTGTAGCCCTCTGATTGATAATCGGAAGAATAGTAAAAAATGGGATGTTTATTTTATTTTGAAGTAACTCATCTTAAACAGCAAAACTAATAGCAAAGTTTTTAGGATCCTTTCAGTGTTGCAACTGACTGTCATAAACACAATAGACAAATAACGTTTATTTTTGGAGAGGTTTTACTTCTTCACAAGAATGATATGTAGAAACTCAACAGACAAATAAATGGATATATAATGGATTTAGAAATGAAAAAAATTATATTTAAAAACTTTTTTATTGACTTATAATATAAAGTTTAGCAAAAACGATGCTTCCTGAACTTTCTCTTCCTGCTTCATAACTTACAGCTTGAGCTTAGTACGCCTCCAGTGACGCCTCTTGGCATTATATCTAAACAAATTTATAAAATTATTAGTCGTCTGTACATAGTAGGGAATCCCCCACTAATGATAAATAAGTTACTATTTTAGCAGTTATAGGTAAAACAATTTTTCATTTATATAGAATATAAAACTGGATAGATGCAGAAATAATATGCTTCTTCTCATTTAACCACCATTTATTTTGTGTCTATTATTTCTTTATGAATAACTAAAAAAATCTACCGTGGTATGATTAAATAATTTTTAAAGACTCTTCTCCCACCATGGCTAAGTCAAACAAGAAACTTGACCCCCCCCCCCCGAGTGTCAATGTTCAAAACATTTGCAATTTTATATTAAAAATTCAATAATTCATTCAGAGTAGTAATTTAATAGGTTTAGGCAGTACCATTTTACTTTGCCTGTTTACTTATCTAAATCGCTGAAACGCGCAACTTATTAATTTATAACACAAACGCCTTGGCCTTGTACATATACAAAGGCTAACTAAGCCTTGTGATTACAGTAGCGTCAAAGTTCAAAAACTAACAACATGCTAGTCAGTTATATTACAATCCCCTGACTTAAAATTTTGGCTAGATTATAAAAACTTATTTATTACTATTCACTAAAAAACAACATACTTTCAATATAAAAATTTCAGTGCACTTAAGAACATTTATTCTAATCACAAACTTAATAATAAGTTGAAATCATACTGTCTTCCATGTGAACGATTATTACGTGTACATTTCTCCCAATTTAATGTTAACAGTTTAAATTTATGCCACACTTATATATACAAAATATCCCTTTTTTCTTAATTAAGTCTGTTACTCCTGTACAGTAAAACACATGTTTTTTGAACAAATAAACTTAAAGCTTTGAAGTTTATATACAGAATAAAAAAGGATGCAGAGACAAATCACAATTGGAAAATTCACTGTAAATCATCTGTAGCCTATAAGTGAGTATGACCATGATATCAAACCAGTATGTAGAACTTTAATCATATAATTGTAGATGTTAACATTAATAAGAACAAACATCAAATTGTCAGTTATAAAGCGATTCTCTTAAAATCAATTCCTTGTTCTTGTAGCGATTGAGTAATAGTGATTTATTTCTGGGAAAGGGGACATTTTGCAAAATGGAAGTACATTATTAGTGAGCCTATATGTTGGACAAAGTAATTACAATAATGTACGAGGGCGGTCTGAAAAGTTTCCGACCTAACAAAGCTTTTAATTATTTTTTTTATCATCTTCATGTTAGGGTCGGAAACTTTTCAGACCACTTGTGTACTATGTGTATAAGAGGCGAGACTTGTATAATATACAAATATGATTTCAGGGAACATGCTTTCAGTTTACAACAGAAAGGTAGCTTTGAAAGGAGTACTGGCTTTAAACAGTAGGAGCATTAGTTCTTATTGCATAAGATTCCTATTAACATGGAACATCTGAGATTGATTAAACTCATGGTCATGTAAGTAAATCTGTTGACTGTACACACTATAAATGCATGGATCAATCAGGTTGATGTTTGTAAACCGGGGAATTTTCTATGATTCGCAGTGCACTGTCCATCCACACTAGTAGATTAAAATATGTTAAAAAACTATTCAAACAGAAGAAAACAGCACTACTTAGATAACACGGACATCCAACCATGTTAAAACCAGTTACATAAAGTCATTATAAAAAGATTGATTACTAACCTAATGGTATTACCAGTCCTCATTCTCACCCACTGGGGAATAGGCCTGTTCTGCTTCAGCTTCTTGGCAAGCTTCTGCTTGATCTTGAAGGTTTTGTGTGCTGACTAAAACAAAACAAATTTACAACTTAAAACAATTGGCGATTGGTAGATAAATTAATTGACTAGTCTTTTCCGAATCACTTATCAAAATATCTGGACACTAGAAGTTAAATAGAGTTTAACACAGAAGGTGGAAGTTCATCACAAAAAAGTAGCTAAAACGTTAATTATACACCATGTAAAGGGGAATTATTAAATCATTACATTAATGAATACTACTCTATAACAAATGCTGAATTAGAAAACAAGATGAAAGCAGATAACATATCTTACCATTCTCGAATTGAGAGTAGCACGCGGACCTCAACTGTAAAGTGACCGTGTGAAGTGAACGGTCGCCTGCTTTCTAGATAGTTTTTTTTTTACATGCCTTTTTCATATTTAGTATTAAGGTTACTCTTTATTTCATATTTAATTGCTATTCTTTCGAAAGTTAATTTATTCGAAAAAATAAACAAAATACATCTTATTTAAATGATTGTATGAAATATTTTTGTTCATATTTACTATTTAAGGTATAACAGAAAATAAGATAGGAAAGGTTATAAACACCGACCCAGAATACGTTTGTTTACCTCCGGTTATATCTGTCATCAATTGTTAAATGGTTATTATTATTATTGGACCATAATGACTGATTTAAATTCGTCTTATGATGCAAATAATTTAATATATAACTGGGAACGTCCGAATGACCCGTTAGCTCCTTTAAGTAATTTACAGAGAAATATAGTCTTGGATTTAAGTCAAGAAATCAAGGAAATTGGACCTTTTTATAAGGTGTTTTGTGTTTATTTATTCATACTGAGATATTTATTGTGGTTCCTACACTAATTATTAATTAAATAACATTATTTTATTAGCTAAGTGTATCTACAGAGGATACGCCAATCAAAGATACAGGAAGTGAACATAAAGTTGATTTTCCTGTTATCGAAAATTCCAGAGATGTATGTATTCAAACAGAAAAATTATTGTTGCGATTACTGATCACAAAAACTGGCTATTATTTGAATATGTGTTGCAGTTCTTGGCCTGGTATTCTAAAGAAGAGAATGATTGGCTAGAGAGGGAAGATGATGTTTATGTTAATTATTTAACTTACTTGGAAAAACAAAGAAATGAATGTAATGGTCTTCTGATTCAGGTAGATTTTCAGAAAATCATCTTACTCCAAAAACAATAGAATACATCTGCGTGTTATTTTTCTTTGTTATTCTGTCATTCAAGCATTAAACAATATATAATGTAAGAAAATGTCTGCTATAGTCAATATATTAATCTCAATAGGTTGTATCATAGGCTGTTTAGTTTCACTAAATATTATAAATAATTTTTAAATCTAGTACATGAATAGATTTACTCTAGAGTCTAAATGACCAGTTAAGTTTTTGCGGTTACGATTAAAAGAAATAAAATATGTTGAGTAAGTTTTTCCCATATGGTGTAGCAGTTATGGTTTATGATGTATGTCTCAATATAAATTCAAAGCCAGAAAATAAGTTTTGAACTTAATGCTTTAGATAAAATGGATTTAGTAGGAGTCCCAATACTTCATACAACCTTACCTGCTTTACATAGATTATATCTCCAATTCTATAGAATTTTCATTTTTTAAGTAGTGGAGAACTGTGCTTTAGGAAATTATTGTATTAATTTCTTAACACAAATGAAAAAAATAAAAGTTAATTTATTAAATATTTGATTTGAGGTAATACAATAGCTGTCTAGGTGGAAAAATAATATATTTTATTAAATTAGCCGTATTCTTATGAATTTTCAGACTAGTAAATCACTCTGGTGTCTATTGCTCACATTTTTTTTTTTTTTTTCTCTCATAGCCCCTTTAAATTTACAGATAATTATAGATTCTCAGGCGAATCTATTTACAAATTATTTTTGTATTTCCTGTAGCATTGCTACAATTGCTCACATGTAATATATAATCCAATTAATAAATTCCTAAAATATTTATATATGTGGGTATGCATCACTTCCAAGTCAGTAGTGATATTCAATATATATATCAAACTTGGAATTGATGTAACTCACCACCTTGTAAAAAAATACCCTAAGGTGGGGGGTCAAGAACTTAATATTTCACCCCTTCCCTCCAAAGTTTAACCTCGTTAGTCCTATCAACTTTTATTTATTGTCATATTTACACCAATTTTGACATGAATACAGTTTGTACCTAACAAAAAACACTGGGAGTTGGAACCCTCAGATTTTACCACTCGCTCTCAATCCCTATCCTATTTATGTCAGCCAAACACCAAATTTGGCATAAATGATGTTCAGTCGTATCATAAAATTAAATAATGCAGTCATCATTTAAAAAATACATTTAGAGTCACAACCTCAAGATTTTAACCCTACCCACACATAAAAAACACTGGTGGAGGAGGGGTAAGTACAGGCTGGGGATGTTTTCCAGAAAATAGCTAATGCCAGAAGATAACAGCTAATACAAAAGTAAAGCTTGGAATACTTAAGTTATTTATGTCATTGATATCTACTTTCACAAACTTAAGAAGCCTAAACCACTCTAAATTCATTCTAACAAGATGATTAACATCAGTAGAAGATAGAATTTCAAATTTTCAAATTGCATATTAATTATATTAGGGGGACCGGAAAGTAATGTCGTTTTTTTTACATTAAATTCAAACTGGTCCCTGATTGATCAAAATCAATTGGTTTTTGAGCAAAATATCTGGAGATGGCATTTTGGACATCATCCAAATTTTGAAATTTTTTGCGACTTAGAAAAGCGACTTAGCGATCGGAATAAATGGTAATCCGATATTGGGCGAGTATAGTGGTTGAAGCAATACCTCCCAACCCAATTAATTAATTTTTTCCAGAGTTCTTGCGGAAAAAATAGGCGCAGTAGGGTCTTGGATTATCGTGTTGCAGAATAACGCCTTCTATATTGACAATCGCTGGACAATTTCCGATTAAAGATTGATTTACTTGATCCAATTGTTCACAGTACAGATACAAATTCACAATTTTTCCAGGTATCAGCGATGAACGACCCCGCGAATACTCCACCCAACAGACAAAAGCTCGTTTTTGGAGTGTAAACCTGGCTTAGCTGTACTTTGTGCCGATTCATGCGGAGAGAGATTTTTGGATTATCATAGAGGACCCATTTTTCATCCAGCCTAACCCACCATACTCGCCTAATATTGTGCCATCGGAAATTTGAAAATTCGGATGATGCCCGAAATTCCATCTCTAGATATTTTCCACAAAAACCAATTGATTTTTATCGATTCGGCATTGAAAATTTGCACACTTGGTGACAAAAGGTTGCTGATAACGAGGGTGATTACATCATTGATTAAAAACAAAAACTTGTTAAAAATTTATTTTTTGACTTGAATGTAAAAAAAAAAAAACGACATTACTTTCCGGTCCCCCTATTATTAGAATTTGAGAGATATTATTGGGCATATTTTCATCTATTATCAATATATTACTGCTATTACAATATATATTTATCCTACCAAACAATTAGCCATAGATGCTCATCTAATTGTAATGATCATGTGTAGGAAGATTGATTATATATTTTTAGGTAAAGAATAAATAGACTTGTATATTATTAAAATATTTATTATATAATTATATTTTATTTTTATTCTTTATATTTAACGTTTACTTTATCTTAAGGTTCTGTTAATAAAAATAGGATATTTCTGGCAAAAGGAATAATTGCTTATTTACACAAATTGATTTAAAGATTGAATATACATTTAAACTACGCACGTAACAAAATAACATTATTAAAAACTAAATTTAAAATTGTACCTTATTACTAAACAGAACTGGCCAGTGTTTCTTTTATGTTGTGTCTTTTGGTGCGTTCTTCCTTTGTCTGGTGCATAGCGTGGTCCGGATCGTCTTCCTTTGTTGTCGCACCGGGTGAAATTGAAAAGGGTTGCTACCTCATGGTGATCATCATCGAGTCTTCTCAGTCGGGCCGTCAGTGAAAAAGTGCTTGATCTTGCTTCTTGGTATTCCTATATCTCGTACCTCTTCGCAACTGGTTGTTCAATGCCAGTTGTCGGATATTATTACTTTTCTTGTTTTGAGTTTAATAAATTAAAATATTTATATTTAATCACTGATATTATTTATACTATAAATATTAATGGTAGATACAACGCAACGAATAGTGTTTGAACATTCATGGATCGTGATCCACCGTTCATTTATGCCCGCTAATTTTGAGTTTATTATCAAAAACACCATCAAAAATTAACACTTCAAAATATCACAACAATCTATTGTACCACTTATATTTATTTATTGTGACTATTTTTAGGTTGAGAAATGTCTTAAGAATCTTCGAGAACTTAGTCATGAATACCAGTTAGTTTCAACTAAAACCAATTCCTTGCACCAAGTTAGCGAAGATTTAATTTCTGATCAGGTATATCTTTTAAATTTCTTTTGATGTTAGATTTAAGGACATTTTATTATCAAATCTGAGAATTTCATTAATGAAAGCTAATAAAATTTAGATGAAGTTGGTACAGAAGAAAGATGCAATAAAAGAAAGATTAAACAGATTTAAATCCCTGGATAAATTTGTTCAGTCACTGGACAATTCAACTTTATCTATTCATAATGGTAACTTAGATACTGTGCTGGACCAGTTGAATGATCATATTAAATACCACAGAGAGCAGGTAAGCATTAGCAATTAAACACGATTGCTTAAATATGCATGAATACTATTATAGAAGTCTCCAAATTCAATTTCAGAGTACCTTTCGAGAAAGCCATGTTTATATGTCAAGGTATTGGCAATGCTTGAGAAGAGTGTTAGCTCTGGTACGAGGTAATGTTGGTTCAGGACTTGCCTTGGCATCCCAACAGGCATCTACAAGCCAAGCATATCACTACGCCAAGTTCCAATCTGCCGCTGTTAATCTAAAACCGCTGTTGGCAGCCCTGGAAGCCAGAGTAGATATATTACAGGAGTTAGTAAAAATGCTCATTATTCTAAATTTTAGTGTCAATCATTGCTTCATTTTGTAAATGTCACTTGTTATTTTAATGTTTCAGTTACAATGAGGCTCTGATTGAATGTCAAGAAATGTATGTAATGGAAAGGGAAGGTTTAATAGGTCCAAGTGTTAAACGGACTCTAGATGATTTGTCAAATGAAAAGGACACCTGCTCCTTGCTGCGGTCAGCATCTGCTTTTCTCCTTCATGTCTCTCTTGATGAGCATGCATTGTATACACAGTTTTTCTCCTCTTCAAGTGAAGTGTTCTTGTAAGCATATTTTACTACTCATCAACATTATAGTGCACATAACTTTAATAATAAGTTTCTTCTGATATGCCATGTTGAAATTTTTGCTATATATTAAAAAAAAAAAATGATTGAATTTTGAAAATCTAAATTAACAGCATTGTTAAAATTAATAACCATTTTTTTTCATATTAGCTGTACTCCACTTTCTTTTAAGTTTGGTTGTCCATGTATAAAATTTGAAATATCATGGAAGTTTACAGTTGGTATAGTTTTTTTTTACAAAATGAGTCATTAATCTATTAGTTATTTTGTCTGCTGTTTAATATATCTCATAAACATTAAATGTCGGTGTGTCAGAGCTTTAGTGTCCCCCTATAGAGCGGTAGGCAAAGTTATAGCTCTTTTCACAAGAAGTTAATAGGCAAAGAACAAAAATAAAATACTAAAGTTTGCCATAACCAATTGGAATTTTGCATTATTTTTTTACCATCCCAGCTCCCATCTGTGCTGATTATCACTGTACCATCAGGACAATAAGGTGCATAGCATACACATACAAACAGCCTGTTTTATTTATCTTTATTTATTATATAGTTATTTATATTTTATTTTATTTAGCAATAGTGAATAACCAAGCAATCTTAAAATCCCAATTATAGCGGTGATAATTTCACATGTTTACTCATTCAGTACTAATCCAGTTTTTAATCTTAAAGTTTTTGTGGCGTAAACGTAGATAATTTTTTAACATATATTTCTTCATAATTCGATTTTGAAGTGTGGCAGAAAAAAAACAAAATTGCTTATAGAATTGTTTTAGTTAGATTTTTCACTTTTATTTATTTATTTACATATAAGGCAGGAATGCTCCCTATCCTATTTGTATTTACAGAACTGCAAATGAAAGAAAACATTATTGTCTAACTACTAGGGGTTCAAAACCAGAACCGAATATCATGCAGCATTTATAATAAATAACCCACACATCATATATAGGAAACTCTCTGTTTAAGAAAGTTCTCTAAAAACTTTATAATAATTTTGCATTGTTTTATTTTAGTCGATACTTGGAAAGAGTTTGTACAAGTGTTTATGATAAGGTACGACCACTTGTAATTCATATGAAGCATTTGGAATCTTTAGCAGAATTATGTTCAATTTTGAGGTTGGAATTACTGCATGAACAAGTCAGCGCAAACAGTAAGCAATTTATATGGTAAACTTCTGATGTAAAAGCATAGATCTTATATATCCCTCCGTGGGTATTAGCTCTCTCTCTATATATATGTATATATGCTCCCGTTTGCAGAAGAAGCCCTAGCGGCTTTTGGAAGTGTCGCCGAACAGCTTTTGCATGACGTTCAAGAGAGGTTAGTTTTTAGAGCTATGCTCTATCTAAGAACTGACGTAGCAGGCTATTCTCCTTCACCTGGAGATTTAGCCTATCCAGAAAAGTTACATATGATGCAGGTCAGTAAAATATTACGATTTACACCGCTAAACTCCAAATTTTTTTGTCGTTTATTAAGTGTGTACCTGCCAATGTTCCCATTATGGAACAATTTTCCAATATTACATAAAAACAGATTACAATTTTTTATTATCATTTTCAAACTTTTTATTTTAGTTTTTGATGTATTTAAAAGCCTTATTTCTTGTTTACTACTTTTTGAGGAGATTTTCTGGTTGTCAGAAAACCATTGAAAACTTTGATTCAACAAGTGGTCCTGAAAATAATTTAGATGTTTAATCTTGAGCAGTGCTTAAAGTGCTTAACTTAAAGAATAAAAATTACTTTTCCCTTAATAAGTAAAATGTTATTAGAACATGTTTTTTGTGTCATAGGAGCACAAAAATTATGAGAAATTGTGTTGTAGCCAATTGGGAACAATGCCCAGAGAAGGAGTCAAGCTCACCATTCATGTCTATTCACTTCCTTTTTCATCTTTCGATTGAGGTCCAGTGTTGTTCGTTAACTTTATTACATATAGAAGGTTAAAGAAGAATGTAGAAGATATGAAATCAATGAATTCAATTGATATTTACAGCAGTTAATGCACCCCTTTTTCAATGGTTTAAATGAGAGACTAAATCAAACTCTAGTCAATAAAATCAGATGTAAAATGAACGAAAAAGGGAAGAAAAGAGCCTGGACAACAGTTGCTAAAGAATGTGTGGATAAATATAATGAACCAGAACATACAGTAATTGGTTTTCCGACCAATTATTTATTAGATGGCACAGATACAAGCATTTTACCTGAAGAATTAAAAAAAAGGAAACAATAAAGAAAACTGGATGAATGGCAATAAATTAACCTTAGAAAGAACAAAAAAGTCTCATGAATATAACAAGAAAATATTTGATAAAACAAGAAAACATTGGGAATTTAACACAGGAGATACAGTATATATAGAGAATGGCCACAAATTAAACCGGAAAAAATTAGATGAATTAAAAATTGGTCCCTTTGAAATAACAGAGAATATATCAAATTCAATATATAAAATAAAAACTGGAAGAGGAAAGCAAGAAACTGGATTCTTTCACATAACAAAACTACTTCCGATATTACCAGACTGAAAATTTTCAATTGTTTGAGAATTTTCACCTTAGAGAAGGGAGATGTAAAGAAAGTATACTATCTTTAATTTGAATTTCTTCTACGGGCCTCCACTAGATGGAGCTATCAGCAATATTCTAAAAAGTGAGATGAAATAGAGAAGGTTATATTAAGTAACAAAAGTTGTAAATAGAGTTTGAATAGAGAAGTGATAGTTATAAACTGTAATTGTCGTTTCTTTGTTTACAGGTAAGATTGTGTAAATCAATATGAATAATTGTTATAATATAATATATAGTGAATAAAATTGCTTACTTTGTTTACAGAGAAAATTATTTCAGTTTATTCACCCCACCTTCAATAATTGTCTTACATATATGTTAAAAAAATTTTCATGTGTCATGATCTATTGTCTGATCTCTCGAAAAAAGGCCTCCGCCATACCCCATAGGAGAAAATAGGGCAAATGGTTGTTCTCTAACTCCTCTCAAGGACATGAAGAAAAAAACCTACAAAATGTTTATTGATATTAGTCAGTCTCCTATCTATACCTTATCTGAAATTTTGAATAGATATAATGAGAGAGCTGCTTAACATACAACCATTTAACATAATTGTGACTGTAGTGTTATACTGTATTTTGCATAGCAAGGCTTATAAGTTTTGCTTCCAGGAAATAGCAGAATCTTTGCAAGAGCAAGAGTTGGCATCACTAAGTCGATGCGATTCTTCTTCATCACTCGCTTCTCAAGAAGTAGCCAGGATAAGTCATCAAGCTGCTGGGAACATAGGTAAATGTTTTAATTTTGTGTTTGTATCTAGTCCTACAGTCACCCTAGTCTAAAACATCATAAAATTTTTATGAGTAATTAAAAATATTAAATGTTTATTTGTTTCTGGTCAACCTCATAACTTGTGATTTTTAAAATAGAGTTTAGGATGTTCCTTGAATATAAGGTAATCTCATTTGGTTTTTTTGAATTTATAAGTGAAAGTTTTGATATTTTAAAGCCTGGACTGGGCTGATTTTCAAGCTTTTAGACAAGTGTTAATTTAATATTTATTTCTTGGTCTCATTTATTATGTCAATGAATTAAGTTTTTAATAATCATAATTTTTGTTCATCATATTCACTTTTTTTAAACTTGATTAGCATAATATTAGTTAAACATATGGATTAGACCTCCATAAACCAAAAAAAATATTGTAGCAAAAGCAGCTCTTGTTGATTTAGCAAATACATCCAAGTTACGTCATTTTTATAATAATTATATTATTCGTTTTTGTCTTGTTGCTTTAGGTAGTCCAGCAGATCTTCATGGAATGTGGTACCCTCCTCTACGTAGAACCCTTTTATGTCTAAGCAGATTGTACAGGTGTCTTGAAAGATCAACTTTCCAAGGGATCTCTCAAGAGGCCATATCTATCTGTATAGAAGCAATTTCAACAGCTGCAGCACAAATTTCAATAAATAAGGTAACTGTCGTAATTAATTGATGGTCTACACTAAATCTTTGCTGAGTGTCTGTGCAAGTATCATGTCCATCAGAAAAAATATGTTCTAACTCAGACTCATATTTCGTTTACAGTCTCCATTGGACGGAGAAATGTTTCAAATAAAACATCTCCTAATACTGAGAGAGCAGATTGCACCATTCCAAGTTGATTTTACTGCTAAAGAGGTCGCTCTTGACTTCAGTAAAATGAAAACAGCAGGTATATTTTACTATGGATACTAGCCAATACGGATAATAGATAACATTCGTATTTAAATATGCTTACTTCTGTCCTTTAGACAGGTCCGAAAGTGTAGTAAAGCCAATAGAATGGGAAGCAGGGGGGGGGGAAATGTATCATCACCCTATTTTTAAACATAAAAGTGTTGTTGCCCAGCTAGATAGGAGAGGTTCTACTTTCTAGCAAGTACAAAGCAATCATCTTTGGTGTCTCTCTGAATGTACACATGCATGTACTAGGAGAGTGGTTGTAAAAACCATTCATTCAATCTTAAATATTAAAGGGATATTACACGACTCCTTGAAATATGATAATTATATTTAGATTGTCATAAAATAATGGGAAGTATGAAAACAGTAGTTGGTAAAAATTAAAAAAAAAAAATGGTGGTTAGTATTTGAGATACTATCGTAGTATTTTTACATAAAACAATTTGTGGACGTTGGTTGGAAGCATGGAAATATGAAAGAAAGTAATAGATTTATTTAAACTCATTTGTTACTAGATAACAATGAATAAAGTATAAGAGATAACAACTTGTCCGGTGATTTCATAGCTGCCCTAGTGGTGTAGACTGTGTATCAGCATAACCATATATTCATAACATAACTTGTTGCAAGTTGATCCGCTTGGTCAGGGGATATAATTTTGACAAGTGTGTTGGAATGACGTGAATGAAATGACCCTTTGCATGTCATCATTGAGTACAATAATTTTCTGACCATACCAAACATATTATGAATGATTAGACACTTTTAATTTATATGATAGAGCACAAAAAAAACCTAAAAATGGTGGTCCTGCTGATCATTGGGTTTACAAGTTAAGTAACCAACAGACCCAGACTACCCAAGCATTGGAGTAAAATAGTGAAGCATTGAAACAAGGTTCTTAATCCTATTCAAAAAATTTCTTCTACACCATTCACTGATACACTGACATTTGAAAATTGAAGATGGAAGGTTTTCTTTATAGGGTGACAGTTTGTCTAAATTAAGTTGCCATTTACGATTATCCTGCTAACCGTGAAAATGTTTAAGCACTGATATTTTTTGTTACTTTATAGCATTCCAGTTATACAACAAGAGGACTCAGGTATTTTCACTAAATTCAGCCAATTCTCTACTTCAATTTTTGTTGGACGGTTCTCCTCAAGTAAGAGAGCATCTTTTAGATTCAAGGAAAGATGTGGATCGACGGTTGAAGACATCTTGTGAAGCTTTTATTGCCCATGCTACCAACCATCTTTTGCCAGGATTTAAAGAGTTTCTTGATAAGGTATAGTACAAATTATGCCTGGAAATTTAATTAACTCTTTGCCATACATTTGTAATACAGTTAAAATGTGTCTATGCAGTAAAGCCTTGACAGTAATAATTGCCGAGCCCGAAGTGAGAGACTTTGAAACTGGTATTGGTTAATTACCTTCTGATGGCCTTGCAAGCCATAAATATCATCCAATCAATTTCAAATTTGACTGGCATATTCAATTAACACCCTAGGCTACGTTTTATGTTTTGGTTAAAATACAATAATGGGAAGGATTGAAAAAAAGTTAAATAATCATGAAAAAAATTGTCCCACTTTTCTTTGAATTTTAAGATTCATCAAATCTATTTAAAATTTATTTTTCTCAAGTGTTGAGAACTTATTGACAATAATTGAGAAATTATTAACAACCATAAGGCACAAATAAATTTAAAAAAAAAAATTTTTTTGATAGTCAACAATAGAAACCCTGTATCTAATGTCACTTGAGCTGATTTCTGTAAGCTTTTCTGTTGTTAAAAATTATTATCCATTTCAAAAAGAAAATGGCATGGCTCCAACCCAGGACCTCTCCAGCTGGGTGCTATCCCTGCCTGAGCACTAGCTTAGCCAGTAAGACTTAGCAACGCAGAACATGGTACCAGGGGCTGATTATTTGAGCGTTGGCTACAAAGTGGTCTTTTAGTTTATATTTTCCAAGAGTTAGTTTACAACATTGGTTTTGTTCAATATTTTATGTACGGTCCATATAATGTAGTAAAAGGGACAAATGTTGTAGATTTACTATAATTTGAAAGATTTCATTAAATTAAAAGAAAAATGTCTATTTTGATTAACATGCGGTCTTTGTTATAACATACATACCTTCACTTTTTCAGGCAGAAAGGTGGATGCCAAGAGAAGGTGTAAAAAATGAACCCTGGGGTAAAACGTCAGACGTGGCACAATTAGTAAAAACTGGTCTCAAAGGAATAAAATCAAAGCTTGGAAGCGTTCAAGCAACGATGCACCTTTATTTGGCCAATAAAGCAACAGAGTTCATTTTATATACTCCAATAAAGGTAATAAAATGGTATAATATAAATATCATAAAGTGTGCAGAATATTCTTCTATATCAATTTTTATTATCAAGTCATTCAATTATTTGTACCGTTTCGACTCTTTCAGTCTATCATTATGCACTCCATGTCATGCTGTTCAAAATAAATAATTAGTAATAAAAATAAAAATTATTGATAAATATTGTAAGTATAAGAAAAACAAAATATTGCTTAGGAATTGGAAATATTAAAAATAAAAAAACAAAGAATAGAAACTAGAAACTTAAATATTCACCAGTGAAGGGCGGGGCTCACAATCAGTTTGAAAATTAGTTTTCAAATGTTTGCCATAAACCTAGATGGTATGGTTCCCCTCTAAGTAGTACTGGTATGTCTGCCCCACCAACCATCTGCCAGAACTAGCAAATATATAACTGTAAATAAATAAAAAGTTTTTGCTTCAATGTTTAATAATTCAAATGCCGAAACAAAAATCGAAAAGAAGAATAAATGTTTTTTTTTTTCAGAACAGTGTTATTGGGTGGTTTACTAGACTTCATCAAATCCTTATATCGTGCAACTATTCCGAAGATGATGTACTACAAATTGGATGCCCAACTCCTGAACAAGTCGCCCTTATGTTGTCTTCTGCTTCCTTGGCGAGTCAAGGTGAACAGAGGAGCAGGCGTTCGAGTGCACAACAAAAATCAGACATTGAAAATTTACAAGAAAAAAATGTAAATCAAGAAATTCAAAATCATAATTTTATTCCTAAAAATGACAATAGTTCTACCTCAAAAGAGGAAAACAAAGCCCCAGATGTACTTTCAGTTACTGAGACTAATCTTGATGGTCACAGTAAGGAAGTTAACATCAGTCAATTACAAGAAGAAACTGCAGAAATTCAGAATCAGACATAAGTTTGATGTATATATCAATTGTTCAAAAGTTATATGTTGCTGTAAAATTGATGTTTTTATTTATGATAAATATTTTATTTGTTATTAATTTATAATTATAAAACATAAAAATATATAAATGTTTTATTTTAGTGAGAAGTTTCTTTATTTTTCCAACTGGCAACTCAATGCAGCGCTAGTTTAATAAACCCCCAATATTTTTATGATTTATTTTTATTATTTCTTAATGCCGTTCTTAGCATTTGGATTAACAAGTCAATACAATAAGATCAGTTTGCTCTTGATGTATAAAATAAGGTGAAATCGAACCATTGTAGATATTTTATCTGATACTTATTGGAATAAACAAATGGAAATTATCAAATATAATTTAACTGAATCCAAAAATAAAAAAATGCCCACTCTTTTATTTATTTAAAATTATCATTAAGGGGGGATACATCTTATAAGCTACGCAAATGTTAGGGATTGGGAAAGTACCATATGGTTTTACCGTATAAGTACAATATCTGAGTTATTAATAGACATTAATATCTTATAATACAATTTTTTAATACATAAATAAAATTACAAATTGTTGACAAGTAAATACACAAAATTGAGGATTTACATTTGTGTTTCTTGTCTCAGTGATTAATATTTCAAATGTCAAAATGTTTACTCCTGAGCCGTAGACTGTGTTGCCATTGGCGAAATTGGCAATACTCTAGTTATGCTTCGAACTGAAGTTCTAAAAATTAGGAATAATACTGGACCAACTATAATCTGTAATTATGGAGTTTTATGATGATTATTATTAAATAAAAGATTAATTTCAGAAATAACAATAAAGGCTGTTTGTGATAGGGATAGGGAAAATAAAAATTATATTAATTGTAATTTAGTAAGATATTAAATTTTGTTTAAACAGCATTTTTCATAGGAGGAAATACTTGGAATATATAATAAATTAAAATTATTAGACAAAAGGCAGTTTAATGCCATCTACCGAGTTATCTTGTTAATTGTTGGTAATTTTAAAGCTAATACATTTCACTTACTGTAATTCCCAATGTCACACTAGCTGATCCAATCAAAAAATTAGTATACATTTCAATATACTTGCGGTAAAGTTCTAAGCATATTTTATTATCCCACTTCTTGCATTCATATCCCTGTTAAAACATGAATAAATGTACTTATGACTAACCTTTATGAGAACTAATGTTATTGATAAAATATTTTGACCAATATAGTCGTACATTACGTCATGGCTTTGTCGGTAGAGGTATAACCGCTATTACTTTTTCACTTGCAAAGGGAGGTACTGTTAATCACAGATTTCAGTGAACATTTTTTGGGTAAAGTAGAAAAATATTTAGCATGGTTCTGGGATTTTCTCCTAACCCATCGATGAACTTATGGGTATTATTCTCCCAAAAATGATCAAAGTACTGAAAATTGGGTATTTTTACTTTTTTTTTTGCTGTTGTGTGGATAAAAATAAAAGCTCACTTTCTAGAGGTTGATTAAACAGATAATTCTTTTTTAATTTTCAAGTTTTATTGGCAGGGCTGAAGAAGGGAGGAGGGCTGTGGTGTAAAACTCCCCTGGCCCAGGATTGACAGAATTGGAACAAGTGAAGACCCCACGGTTATATTATCCAAGAATTTTTTCATTCTTGATTGCTTCATTTTCCTTTGTTTAGTAAAAAAATATGGATTAAAAAATACTGAAATACATTTTTAAATAATCAATTTACGAGAACTCAATACCACCCCTGATTATAATAAGTGAAGATTATTTCCTTTGTCCCTTTTCTTTTATTTAAAGAAAATAAATAACATCTACAAATTTAGGGTTTAAATAAAACAAATGTTTGTTAACATTGGATGTTAAAAGCTCTTGCCAATCAAAGAAAAGCTTTTGAAGAGAAATGAACATTGGTATCATTTAAAACCTAAACTATATCATCTCTTCCAACCTAACATAGTATACATGTAAATATGTTTCTTACAATTTTTTTTCTTAACATTTTGACCCCTCATAAATAGAAACAAGTTTTGTATTTCTTTTTACATAATTTCAAACTATATTTCATAATTGGCTTTGAGATAAAATTTTATATGCATAGTTTTTCCTAGACCTTTATTCAACTCACCTTTTTTCTTGCATTTTCTATATTTTGTTCACCTAATATTCTATTTACATCATTATGCAAAATAGTCGCATAGAAACCCTCTGCTTCGAGCCTTTGATTTTCTTTAGATACTGAACACACTATGATCTCAGATATTAATAGCAATGCGGTTAATACAACAAAAATCAATGCCTGTATAATTACATCATAAATAATGAACATAGTTTATATATTATTTATTTATTAAATAGAATATTTTATATAATTATCGCTGTCTGTACCATTCTATTAAAAGCTGCTAAACCTTTTTTTGGGGGGTTTAGTGACTTGGCAAAAAATATTCGAGTGATTGATTTAGTTTTTGTAACCTCTTGAGAATCAAACATCAAAAATTCAAGAAAATGGGGATCCATTCAAAGCAAACAACATGATGTGAATTGTAAATAAATAATATTACTCCAAGGTTTGTGAAGAATGGTTAATCAAAAGAAGCCACAAGAGGGTGAAGTATAATGACAGGCTGCACTGCTTGGATGTTTACTTCCAAAATTATTGAATACAATTATTTCATCAACAATTGTGTAGTGTTCTACGTACGTAGTTAGGCTGCTCCCTGCTAACTGAGGAGACCCAGGTCTAGTTGGGGTTATCTCAACCTTTTGATGATAAATGAGAAGCTACTATAATAAAAAAATAGCAAATCCGGTTAATAAACTGAATTTAAATGCTAACCTCACTCCTTCGACGACTATGGCTAGCTTCACTCAGCCCCTATTTCTTCATGAGGTGTTGGCCCATGGATTTATTTTATTATATTTTTTTGTATGAAGCAGTTAACCAAAATATTGTATGATTAAAGGTATAAATAAGTTGAGTTATTTATTAGGTCACTATGATTTCTCTACCTGTACATACCCGGAATGCTCTTCTTGGAGTCCCGGTATCTATAATAAACAAGGAAGTTGTGATACCAGCTGCAGTTAGGATGCATAAAGCTGAGGCAGTTTGAAGCAACATTCCTACACCGTACATAGTGGATTTGGTAAGAATTTCCCATCCATGGTACTCGGAAAGTACCAGATACAGGCCAAATCCAAGCATAACAACCCCAGACATCTGTTTTTAAAAAATATATATAATTATATATGCACATTCAAAACTTCACAAAGGTTACTTTCATTTTGTATTACAAAATTCTAACCGTGTTTGTTGGAAAGGAAAAATATATTCTGGTCAGAAAAATTATGAGTTAGTTATAGCATAAAATGAAATTCAAGTCAAGTGTAGTGTATTACAGAATTAAGGGTTTGTTACAACTGTCAATAGGTTATAAACATCATTTTAATAACATCGTAATTAGTAAAAACACATAAATATATTACTGGTCAGGATGACCAATTATCTTTTTCCTTTTTTCAATACCATAGGAAAATAATTAATTAAAATCATATTTTATGGAGTTGTAGGCTGTATTTTTCATGCCATCCTTACATCAAATGTAATAAATATTATTAACCAGGATACCCTACTAAATATGATATGAAGTGTTTTTTTGAGAAACTGCTATGATTAACAAAATTCAGAGCTCTTGAGGATGGCAGTATAGGCTGGTGAAAGTGCTTGTGAATAAGGAATAAACAGCAAGAGGGAAGACAAAAATAGGACATTATTTACTAATTTTTTTTTTGTTTTTATTAGCAATTTAATTTATTAATGGACTTTCAAAATTTCAGACAGCATTGATTTTATTTTCAGCACATGTATTCGCTTAAATAATGACTCTTACATTTTTGTTTATGAAGTTAACAGTCTTTTCAAGCTGGGTCATCAAGTGGAATCTCTACATAACATTTCAATATAGCTCAAACAAGGGAATGGTTGAGTTAAATTTTTTTTTCTTTTTTTCCTTCCCTTCCTGAGGACCAATCTCATAGGAGGTTGAGTTAACAAGCACATACAGGTTATATCCAGCTCTGTTTTGAATGAAACCCACCAAAGGAGATAACAAAAATGATTTTATAACCGGCAATTTCCTCTTTTCCTATAAGAGGTCTGCTGATGTAGCCTGAATGTAAAAAAAAAAATGCTCTAGTTTCCCCCCAAAAGTACATATTTCTGGTTTTAAGATTAACCCCTGAAAATGTCTCTTAGGAGATAAATATCACAAGTTTCATTAATAACTGTTAGTTAGAATAGTAGTGGTATATATAATATAATATAACATGTGGTATATGATGCAGGTATATAGTATCTCTATTTATCTGTTGCTCTGGGACGTAAAAATGAGATAAGTGTAAATACACAGTTTGGTAGTTTTTTTTTGCCTTGAGAAGAGATCAGCATCATTGATTTTGAGTGAATTGATCCTTAATAAGGCAAAAAGAGTTAATTTTTATGAAATTATTTGCAAGAATGTCACAACTTTAAGAAACATTGTCAAGGAAACATATGTTTTTAGAATTATCTAGTTATTCCCTGGAACCGCAGATATGGTATAAGAAAACATATGACAGGGCTGAGGTTAAAATCTGGGTCCACATAATATTCGGTCAAAATGTTTGCTGACTGAGCCATCCCAAGGTGTTCCTAAGCCTGTTAATTACCTTATCTCTAAACTCTTTGATAGATTGTCTCAGATGTCAGATTTTCTGATGGTTATACAAGATAAAGTGATTAAAACTTTGAAGTGTTACTTCCATGCAACTTATATTTAGGTAATTTATAGGTAAAAAAGATTGATATTGATAAATGAATTAATACCCAAAGGATCATAGCAGAAAAAAACAATAATACATCCATGAACTTGTTTGCTTCAATGTCAAGAGCTCGTATGTTCCTCCTGCCTGGACGAACAACTGGAACGTGCCTTCTTGTAGGGTCCTTTTTAATTCTGCCATAGTCCAACAAGCCTTCCCTCCTCTCCTCTATCACACTCAACAAGCTGTCAGATGAATATTCTCTTAGTTCCTATGTAGCAGATCGACATCAAAGAAAATGTAGATCAATTGAATACTTGTTTCTTGGTGGCCCCCATGATTACCCCCTATGGCTAAGATTAAAAAAGGATTGATAGATTGTAATCTCCATTTAGTTAAGTTAATCTTCTTCAAGGACTTTAAAAGGGTTGTAAAGCAAAATCAACATGCAATCCCGATTATTTTACGTTAATGATTTGCACAAAAATAATTTTTTCTCCATGCTCAAAAGCATTACCTGTTGAAGGAAATAGAACACAATTATTAATATTCAAGAAACTTTGATCCAGTCATGAAACACATTTTCACTTTTTTTTTTTAGGGTTTTTGTTTCTTTTCTTTAGTTCTACACCAACTGGGTAGAGGAAGTAGGGGAAAAAAAGCTATTAATGTGCCAAAAAAAAAAATACTTTTAAAGGATTAAAATGTTGAGATTACACATAACGAATGAATTTTACTAACAAGAAAAAATTACTACTACAATACAAAATTGATAATGTCCATAAACTATTCTCACTTTAATTGTCAACGATTCTGTTCTTTTCATTGTAACCTTTCAATTTGACACAAAGTTTATAAATAAATATATTTTTAAACTGGTGGAAGATTTTATCACCTGTTTTAACTATTTGCTTTACATGGATTACAGTATTGAATAATTTTATAAGTCATTTTTATGAACATATATTTTAGACACAATATTTTTTTTTGTATGTTACTCAGTCTTGACACAAACCATTTTTTTTCATATTCTTTTATGTACTCCCGTTTGCAAGAAAGGCAGGCTGGGCTACTTTATTTGAAAACAACCACTTTTATAAACGGATCAGTGAGTAAGATAAAATTTCTGTTTTGGGATTTGAACCCAGAACCTTCATATCATGAAAGGTTGTGCTAAGCATCACAATTTATGAAAGCTTAATTTTTTCTACATTCATATAATCAAATATATTATTAATAGGTCATCAAGTAAGCAAAATAACTATTTGCACCAAGGAACAACGTACTCACCCTTTGCTTTCAATAAATAAATGATTTTAATTTTTACCTCATAAATTTTGTTTGCATCAATTATGAATTAAATTGTATACATTGCTTATATTATATGTTAAGTAGAAAGTGAAGAAACAATATCAAAGATAGAGACTCTTCGTGATTTTCTTTAATATTTATTAACTGTGAAACTGAAAGTGACTGAAAAAACTACTTAGTAATTTTGAACAAAAATACTTCACATTTTATTTGTTAAAGTGTCTTAGCCAACATTTTTTTTTGAAAATTTCAGTATTCTAATCTACCTTTGTGCTTTTCGATGGTTAATGAAATACCCTTTTAGAACCTTAAGAACCCACCCATTAGACTGGTTGTTTCAAGATGACCTGTTGAGTCAATCATCCATCTTTTCACATCCCGAACTTAGTTTCTTGTTTTGTATACATCATTTTAAATAATTTAAAAAAATGTTGCCAAAAAGGAAATTTTAAAAACAATACAATGAAAAAAAAATAGCAATTTGGATGTTTGATTTTAAAAGTAATAATCCATGTAGTTAAAATTAAAATATATTTTTTTTATACAAAGATTCAGTTCATTACATTACAATACACTATTAAGATAATTATTTCACCAATTATAAATATCACATAAATCTTACTTTTGAAAAATGGAAAAGATAAGTTTCAATATCTCATTTATTGAAAACAAATTACAATATTTTTTTTTTATTTTATGCAATTAGAAACTAGTATTTTCCATTATCTTCAATAAATAAGTGAAAGTCTTTTCTTAGTAATTTAAATAAACTAAACACAATCTTCTTCTCTGTCGACAAAGAGTGTTCAAGTTCCATTTAACTTAAGTTACACAACATTGTATCTATTTTCCATAGCCCTGAGCAAAACCAGGTTTTGATTCTATATTGATCACAAGTTGTGTTGCTATCTGTGGTCTAGCATACTGTTCCCTAAGCTTTTCAAGTGGTGTTGCTAATACCTGGAACAAAACATTAACCCATATCTTAATTAACTGAATCATCATTCTAAAGTATCAGTGGACTTCTTTTTGGATGTTAAAATGTTTATTTAATAAGGAATATTGATTTATCATCTTATAAATCATTTATGACAATTTTTTTATACATAAAACTAGTTTAAATATGGATATTTATCTGATTTTTATAAAAGTATTTCATTTTCCAATCTATTTAAGATGAAAACTTATTTTTTTAAAATTTTTACAGTCAAAAAATTTATTTGCATTAATTATAAACTAAATTGTATTTGTTCTAATATGTATAAACGGAAGATCAAAATAGATGGTGAAGAAAGAATATTGATATTCTTCGGGACTTGGCATGAGTTTCTTAAATACTTATTTAATAATTGTGTAAAAACTGCACTTTATTTTTGACCAAAAATACTTCATTTTATTTGTTAAACCATCTTGGACACTGATAAATGACATTTTAACAAAAATAAAAAAATAAAAAGAATTGGAAATAGCTAAAAGATCGACAAAGAAATCTATTCTTTTGACTCAAATCCAAAAATTTCTTTTTTTAGGTATAGCTTTGAAATTCGTTTTGTTTTATCATCTTAGATGTGCCCTACTTTGAATTTTAAATAGATTTTGAGCTGAAACTTGAAAAAATCTCAAAAGTTAGGGAAAAGAGATTGACTTCTTTATGATTAATTTTTTTTTCATACTTCTTATTGTTATATTGTAAGATATAATCAGCATATTTACAGGTGTTATGAATTACTTCTCTGAAATCTCAGATACATTGATTAATTTTTACAACCACTTCAAACAAATTTTAATTAACCGTTTTTAACTTCTCTGTTGATAAACCCATTGCTGCATTTTTTCCTCTTTTTTTTTTTTCTTTTAGGTTAATTGTGTAATATATATATATATTTTTCTTATTCTGTATTCAAACAAATTCTTGAATGATATTTTCTAATTTGAGATGTACCCTTTAGTTTTTTATTGTTGTCTTATTTTCTCCCCTTATGTGATGTGATGTATGGTTTCTTTTTTGTTGACCAGAGATGTATTTATTTATTTGTGCATAATTGTTATTCTTAAGAAATATGGTCCCTGAATAAAGTTTTTTTTTTAAATTTTATTCTATTCTAATTTAACTATTTTCTCTGGGGCATGGTAGGATAAATTATTTATTCAAAATTATTTTTATCAGATAGAAAGGAAATTTTTAAAAGTTCCTTAGTGCTCTCAGTGAAGTATATTTTTTTTTATACCTTAAGTAAGATTATTTTCAATATTGAATAGTTTTTACTGCTCTAAGAATAATATAATTATACCTGCTGAATCCATTCAGTATCACATGAAGCCATCACACCTGGTAGTGCTGTGGAGCACTTAGTGTCCCAACTGTAAACACCAGCCAATTCGTAATGGCCATCAGGCTTTTCACATACGAGCGGGCTTCCAACATCAACCTGATACAAGAAAAACAACTCAACTGCATTACAAGTCTCTGAATCATATTAATGCCACCAATTTTCATAAATCATAAACAATATCTGTTAAGATGCTATATCTTGTTTTTTTGGATATTAACTGAACTCAGATATGGTACAGCCTACTTAAAAGTTGTTATAAGGGCCTTTGAATAATTTAACTAGCCATGGAAATCAAGGGGTAAAAAGCAAAGACTACTGCTCAATAAAGTATAAAGAAAAAATCTTAGCTACATATATTCTTAGTTTAAATATAAAAAATGTAAATACTTAAATTGTGAAGTTGGGCACCAACTTTTCTAAATGGGATAATTTCTATACATAAACTGACAATAATACTGGCAGCAAGTCTGCGATGTATATGATCAGTTTAACTTTAATGTTGACGCTGTATAAGAGCCGGAAAAAAAAATTAGTTTGGTATTGAACTAATCTAAGAATGTGTCCTGAATATCAGAAGGGTGTTTTTATGTTATTAACAAGTAATGGTCAAAATTCATATTATTAAGCATAAAATACAATTTTAAATATTTTAAGTTCAAAATCAATAGCACAAGCTTATATTTTTTTATAAAACCATAAGCTTTATTCAAGATTAATAAAAGTAAATAAATGTTTGGAAAAATATAAGTTTACCTTGCAAAGCTCTGATTCCTTTAGAGGAGCAGCGCATGTGAAACCTTTGTTGAGGATGAAATACTTTCCAAGGTGTGTTTTCTTTAAGTTGTTTTCACATTGCTCTTTCGGTATGAGATTGACTTTAATTTTATGAAGTGGAGTTCCTGGAGTGTTCCCTGCTCAAAGTACAGAGTTTTATAACAAATGTAATTTATAAGAAGCAATTTTATGGATAGGATATATTAATTTAGAATTCAATTTTATGAATGGATTGTAAATCCATGACAAACAATTACTTTTTTTTCTATCCAATATTATATTTGTAATTTGATAGTCACTGATAAAAATTAGGTAGATTAAATTTTTGAGTAAAATTGAGTAATTATGTATTATGCAGCAGAGTCATAACTTTTACGTGTATTTCTACTCCAATTTTACCCAACTAAACCACTGCGCAAAAGAAAAACGTGTACTTGAAAAACTGGGCATGCTCAGACAAACATAAATACTAATAAATTGAAGGAATTTACATTGAATTTAATAAATATAGGTGAAATAGAGTTCATCAATTTTTCATTATTAATGAATATTAAACAGCATGTTTAGGACCTTTTTCACAGCAAACAAGTTTAAATCAATCTTTGTATGAATTTACTTGTGTTAAATGTCAAGAAAAATCTTGCATATACTTTTTTATACGTTTGATCTCAAATCTTTCTAGACCAGATTCTCGTTGGCTCAAATTCATTTGGAGTAAAAGAGGAAATACTGGCAGTTAATTATTTTTAAAAATAACATTAGGAATATGAGAGAAAAGCAATAACATTTTGTTTTCATGAAAATAAATAAATAATAAAACAAAAATTACTTTGTAATGCTGGACGACCATAGCCAGTGACAAAGCAGTCCCCTCCGCTGGGTTCATATTCGTCCTGAGTGGTTGGTGCCAAACAGACTTTGTCAATGTGCTGGTCAAATACGAGCGGCTCTTCAGTTACAATTACAGCTTGGTCTTTTACAAGGGAACCAGAATCATAACTTGGATGTATGGCAGCAGCTCCAACTGGTCGAATTTGAGAGGGTTTTGGTCCTTCTTGTCCGAGAGTATGCCCTCCAGCCTTGATTTTCATATCTTCTGGGTTAAGGCTAACATAAAAAGATAACTTTAATGAAGTAATGAGAAATAAAAATCAATAATGAATAGACATAATTTAATTTCAAGTATTATTCCATAAACTGAAACTCTATAGATGAATTGACAAATAGTTTTTTTTTAAAGTAAGGTTTAGTGTTATGAAATAAAAAAAAACTAAAACAGAAGGTAAACAAATCTTTCTGGATAATGGGTTAAATAGAGCTGCCTGACTAAATTGTTTTAGAGTATAGAATAAGTAATAATAATAATAATAGACTTACCCATCAATACAATGAGCAGAAGTAATTACTGCATTTGGAGCAATTATAGCAGCACTGCAAAGTGCACTATTGTTACTGCTTGAAACAATGGTTGCATGCCAAGGAAATTCTCCAAAGCCTGCCTCATCAGGCTGCGCACCTTGATTCTGAAGCAAAAGTTTTGGACACAAAATAAAGTAATAAGTCAATAAAAGAATAGCCAACTATAAAGTTATTGTTCAGAATCACTTAAATATTTTGAAATTCATTTTTTATGAAATTATTTAATAAAAATGTGTATTACCGGCCTTCTGACTCCACATTCCTTTCCTGGAGTGGGCTGAGGAGATTGGCTTGGTTTTAATGGTGGTTGCGAATAAGCTGACTGGTGGGTAGGTGTTGGCTGCTGAGGTTGGGGTTGTGAAGTTTGAGGCTGGTAAGGTGATTGGGAGGGATAAGTTTGAGATCCAGGCTGCTGTGGCTGAGGCTGGTAAGTTGGCTGCTGAGATGGTTGTGGCTGATAAGTTGGTTGCTGAGAGGGTTGTGGTTGGTAAGGTGGTTGCTGAGAAGGTTGTGGCTGGTAAGGTGGTTGCTGAGAAGGTTGTGGCTGGTAAGTTGGCTGCTGAGAAGGTTGTGGCTGGTAAGTTGGCGTACCAGGTTGCTGAGGTTGACCTGGCTGATAGCCTGGTTGTGATTGTGGGTAACTTGGACGGTATGGAGTGGCGGGTGCTGGTGTTCCATATAGTTTATCTTCATTTCCTGGAAAAACTTGCTCATGAGTTTGGCCAGGTCTAGGTCCAATAGGGAAAGGGTTCACTGTCTGTTTAAATACCCCTAGAGGTAATTTGATGGTATGAAAGTTATATGGTGGTATGGTTGTATATTCTTGCTCACCCTGCTCCGGAGATGGATGGTACTGACCATCATCAAATTGCTGTTCTGCAGGTGGATGGTATTGGCCATCATCTAAGTTTTTGGGTCCTGCTGGCACCGTACCAGCTGGCCAAGGGTCTTTGTAGTTAGGATCTCTGCAGCACTTTCCGATAATACCAGTGTTCATGTCCTGACAATCCTGTAAATATAAAATAACCCTAATCATACTATACTAGATTACTTTTTATGTTACAAATAGATTTACAAAAAAAAGAGCTAATTACCGTAATTGGGACTCTGTTTTCATTTTCTTCTCGGGTAAGTGCAACTGGTGTATTTGATATAACACCTTGAACAGTGCAGTATGAAATATCAACACACTTGAGCGCTGCAGCACATCCTGGGTATGGAGTGGTGTTTAAAGGTCCACTATATTTTGGGGTTTCAGTTACTGAAATTATACATTAATTTACTAATAATTTAAAATTATAAAAAAGACATTTAATAAGAACTTATTTAGTTATAGATCATATTATTTGCGTTATTATTTATAATTTTTAAGCTTGTTAATAATAATCAGAGGCTATTCAATAAATTTTTTATTTGTTTCTTCTTTTCTAATTAAATTGTGTGATTTAATTACCCGCATATGATTGGGGTTGGCTTGGATAAGCGGGTTGTGGCTGTGGTGGGTAGCTTGGAGGGCCTGTATGTTTCTTTACCTTACAACAAACTTCACCCGGTGAACATGGTCCTTTCTGAAAACAAAATTAATTATTAATATAATTTGCCTTAATAATTATAAATATATCTTTAAATTTATTATTCCCACCATTGCATGCTCATGAACTTGAAGTATTGTTCTCGAATATTTGCTAACAAATGACAGATTGTGTAAGAAAATTCAAAGTGTATATACATTAAAACATTAATAATAATAAAAAGAAGATACAATTCTTAGCCTGAAAGTTTTTAAATCAAATAATATAATTTTTTTTCAAATTCTTAATTTTTTTTTCGAACTAAGTTGGTATTTGGAAGCGTGAATAAATGTAAGAAAAAAAAATAATAAAGGACTATTTATTTCATTTTTTGGTTAGAATTTAGAATAATATTTTGTTGTATTTTTTTATTTGAGAAATAATATTGGTGTGAAATATTTTATTTGTCTTAAAACCAGTAGTTGCTCCAATCAGTAATAAAAAAAAACAATTTTACATTTTTAATAACCGAGAAGAATTTATTATTAATTGGCATCAAGATATCCATGATCGTCTAGAGGTTGCGTTGTGGCCGCAATAACCCAGGTTCGAATCGAATCCTGGTCACGGCAAGTTTTTT
Organism: Acanthosoma haemorrhoidale; assembly: GCA_930367205.1. Taxonomy (NCBI): domain Eukaryota; kingdom Metazoa; phylum Arthropoda; class Insecta; order Hemiptera; family Acanthosomatidae; genus Acanthosoma; species Acanthosoma haemorrhoidale. Next base: position 39,764,932 of record OV884013.1, read on the forward strand.
ATACTCTTTCAAACTAAACATTAAAATGTCCTAACGTCTGTAGGACTGAATTAGTTAATATTATAAATTATACATTTATTTTATTTTAATATCATTTAAAAGAATAACGATACCTTCTAAAGTCTCATTAATTTATTAAATAAATATAATGACTAAATTATAAAAAAAAAAAAAAAAAAAAAAGAAATGAATCTTTTTTGGCGTTTTTAAGTGGGAGGAAATCATTTATTACAACAGAGAAATACTCTAATGACATGACTTTGTTGCGTCCTGAGTCATTTTTGGGTCGAAAACGCTTGAATCTACCGACCAGTTATAAATCTCTGGTTTGTGAATAACAATAATTAGCGATAATTAAAGCTACTGTTTTTATTTTAGTTATTGTATTAATGCTGTTAAATAATTATGTGATGTAAATGAGTAAATTATTGTTGTGTTCTTGGGATAAATTAACTGTCGGGAAAATGACATTCTCGCGATTTGGATCCGGGTTACAAGTCATAATGCATATTTAGTTTTATTATAACACATCAATGCTGCTTCTTTATAGTTGTTTTAAGGCAAGCTATCATTAAAAGGCTGCGATGTGAGAACGAGATGGTAGATGACGCGCTATATTCAAGGTTAGGCACTTTAAAAGCGCTTAGGTAGCTGCTTTTTAAGGTTACGATTATTCAGTTTGTGTTTTTCATTAATATCACGCATTTACACAGTTCGGTACACAGTTTCCTGAATTAAGGAATACACGTAGAGTCTTGAATAAATAGTTTACTAAACATAAATTGGCTTTGAAAAAAATCGGTCGTGTGTGATAAGGATTCCCTTAGGTTTAGGTTGTGTGGCGTACGGTTTTCCTTGGTAACTCTTGAAGCTTTTTAAATTTCCAAGTAATTGGGTTTGATTGATGACACTTATTTTTTTGTAAATTTAAGAAGGGTCCATTTTACACCAGTCAATTGAAAATTTCACGTGCCTAGGTCAAACATAGACACAGAACTTCTTGCTATTAATTACAGACTTTCACGATGCTTTTTAATTAATGGGACCCTAATATCTAGTCGGTGGAGTCTTTCATTTTCTATTTATAACTTCTCATTATATATCATCATTTAGGAAAGTGTCGAGGTCTTTTATTTGATATTCATCTCAACATGTCCGGATAAGGATTTTACAATTACAATGCAATTTCTTAATTATTAGCCTTTAATTATGTTTCTCGTTGGGTCATGAAATGGAAACTGAAGGTCAAACTGGGCACTTACAATCGCAGGAGCAGTTTGGCAGACAGACTCTTGCGTGAAAGCATAAGGTTTCTAGTTTTTAAACACAACCGACCAACCCTAAACAATATAAATAAATTTACACTTGGTTCAATCGGATAGGACTTTAAAGGGCAATGACCCTTGGCTCTACTTGTTTGTACCATAATACAAGTCTTCGAGGTTCATTTACATTCGACCTTCAATAACTAGAGCATTTTTAGCACATGAATAACTTCTCCTCTCACTTTCCAGCATTGTCTAGACGATGACGCATTTGAAAATCCACAGCATGAGCCCCTTGTTCCGTTCCATTTGGTAAATACCAAGCTGGGGTTAGTCACCAACTACGAGGATCTCTATGAGACAATAGTCGGAAGGTCGGAAGAGCAAGGACACAAGTCCTTGGCCGCGGTACTCGCCACTCACCTCTTGTAATTGCCGGATCTATGGCACTAATTGCAGCCATATTTATAACTGCCTTTTGTCAAATTGCTCAAACCTAAATAATCTGATCCCGACTCATGGTATGCTGCTGTTATCGCACCGTTGTTTTTTGCAATATAACATCACAAGAAGATGTACTGAGTACACCTTCGAATAAAAACATTCGAAAGAATTTCTTTGTAAGCTATTTCCATCTATCCATATCTGCCGGTGTTAAAAAAAAAAAAAAATCGGTGATCCTCACCGGAAATGAATTCACATAGAATGAATGAAGAAAATATTCTATATAATTAAATATTATACGATATAATTAAAAACAAAATCCGGAGAAATACCTTTTGCAGCATCTCACAAATCCAGTGTTTAACACTATGACCCCACCGCACGTCCCGCAACGATGGCAACAGACTGTCAGGGAAAATTAGGTTAAGATTTAGTTTAAGTTTTTATTGTTTGATGTGAGTTAGTTTTAAGTCTATGATGAATAACGCGAGTCCCATCACTTTTAAAAAATGTTCAGCAAATTAAAGTATACTGTACATCATTATACTTTTGTACAATGCAGATCACAATGTGCAGAAATCAGAAATTGAATAAAATTTAGCAAAGCTATAGGAAATATAATGAATAAATTGTAAATAGATTCATTTGTAAGAATCTATATTGAATTCTATAATAATTTTTGTAACAAGGGGATATCAGGGGGGGGGGGGAGAAATACCCAATAATGGAGCACGAATGAATGTATACAACTAGAAGTCATCCCTGGGAAGAAAATTAAGAGATGCAATCGTTTTTGGTTGGAGAATTTATTTCACTTCAGCTTTTGAAGCGAAAACATGGCAGTTCAAATCACAATATTATTACTACGACTAGCAAAGACTTTAACGGTAGGTGGAGTAGTAATGCTGCAGGATTTTCATGTTGTGAATTCATTGTTAGAGTACTTCCAGTGGCGTAACTAGGGCTTCTCCCACCCTTTTTAAGTCATTCAAAATCAAGAAAGGTCAGTAACAATTACTGAACATAAATAAATAAATACGAAAAATATTTATTTGACTTAAATAGATTGTATCTGCACGTAATGAAAAAAGGTAAGTGTGAATGTATTTTTTTTTTCTTGCTTATTTATTATACATAAGTCTTGATGACATTGTCAAAATTGATATCACCTGTTAACTATTTAGTTATTTTCCTGTAGAAAGCATCATTAGATTTAGATTTTACCACCAGTATCTTTATGTGGCCATGGCCAATTACGAACTAGCGGCACACCTGTTTTCTCTTTTCACTGATTAAGCTTCAAAATGTCAAAGTCGAAACGGCCTACCGTGGTCAGCAAGTATTTTTGTTAAATTGCATACTTTTCATAAATACAATAATTTATTCTGTTGATTAAATTATTTATATGTAATTTAGAGAAAAGTATTAAAAAACACCACCCCAAAATATGTGCCGTACGAGGTGAACCCCCCCATAGGTACGCTGCTGATTACTTCAAGTCCGTTATTGGTTGTATTTTACATTTACCAGTACCCAAGCTTTTACACAATAAAGATTACTAATAATATAATATTCTCCTACCTTGAGATTGGCCGGTAAACTGGTAGGATCGGTTACAAGTCCATTGTTGCACTTATAGCTAGGTACACAATAAGCCGTCTCGGTACTGCATGCTACATCGCCAGCTTCTTGTCTCACTGGATTCTGAAGTCCGCTGCTTAAGAACGGATTATTCGGATTGATAGGGTTCTGGCTAGGTCTTTGCGGAATGGGTCTTGGGAACGAATCTGTTTGCGGTTGGGGTACTTGTTGCGATCCACTTGGTTGTGGTTGGTAGACCTGAGATGGATTAGCTGGCTGAGGACCATATCCTGGTTGGGGACGACTTGGGCTAGGTAATGGTTGTTGTGGTTGAGGTGGAAATCCGGGCCTGTTTGGGGGTCCCAATCCAGGTTGCTGAGGTTTCGGTTTATTCGAGCATCCACTACTTATAAAAGGGTTATCCGCTAGATTCGATGAACATGGCGAACCAGGGGGCTTGGCAGCGGGACCTTGCGATGGGGGAGCAATCGGTTGTCCTGTAGGCTGTTGTCCGGGTGTAAAAGGGTTTTGTGGGTTGGCCCACCAATATTGTTGAGATGGTGAAGGGCTTGGTCCTGGTGTATACCCAGGATACTGAGGAGATGGTTGTCCTGGTGAAGGTGCCGAGGGTTGCCCTGAGGGGGAGGGGAATTGGGGTGAAGGGCTTGATCCTGGTGTATATCCTGGATACTGCGGAGAAGGCTGTCCTGGGGAAGGTGCTGAGGGTTGCCCTGAGGGAGAGGGAAACTGGGGTGAAGGGCTTGGTCCTGGTGTATATCCTGGATATTGCGGAGAAGGCTGTCCTGGGGAAGGTGCTGGGTATTGGGGTGAAGGTTGCCCTGAGGGGGAGGGAAACTGGGGTGAAGGGTTTGGTCCTGGTGTATATCCTGGATACTGTGGAGAAGGCTGTCCTGGCGAAGAGGGAGCTGGATATTGTGGGGCAGGCTGCCCTGTAAGAGGTGCCGATGGGAATTGAGATCCTGATGAGGGTGGGTATTGTGGAGAAGTCGGTCTATGTGGAGATTGTCCTGGCTGAGATGGGAACTGTGGAGTGGGATGTCCTGTCGGTGTTTGAGGAGACGGTTGTCCAGACGGGTATGGATATTGAGGTTGCCCTGAAGGAGGTGGATGTTGAAATGAAGGATGTCCAGAAGGTGCAGGCTGTTGAGGAGATGGTTGTCCTGAAGGAGTTGGATATTGTGGAGATGGTTGTCCTGAAGGAGTTGGATATTGTGGAGATGGTTGTCCTGAAGGAGTTGGATATTGTGGAGATGGTTGTCCTGAAGGAAATGGATATTGTGGAGATGGTTGTCCAGAGGGTGTTGGATATGGCGAAGGCTGGCCAGATGGGGTTTGTGGTTGACCCGAAGGCTGGCCAGACGGTGTTGGGGATTGTGGTTGACCCGAAGGCTTAGGGTACTGAGGTGTTGGATATTGTGAAGAAGGTTGTTGTCCAGGTGTTGGGAATTGAGGTGTGGTCTGCCCAGGTAAAGGCTGCCCTGACGGAGAGGGTGGGTATTGCGGTCGAGTTGGGCTTTGAGGTGGTGGTGGTTGAGATGGGTACTGAGGGCTGGGCTGGGAAGGATAAGGATAGTCAGAGGAAGGTTGAGGAGAAGGAGGCTGTTGAGGCGGTTGGTTTGAAGGGGTTGGCTGCGGAGGAGTGGGTTGACCTTGCTGACCGGGGTAAGGCGACGGAAGTGGGGGTTGGCTGGGAGATCCAGGTGGCTTATAGCCCGACGGTGGTTGGTAAGGTGAAGGAGGCAGCACTTCGTTTGCTACATCCGGTGTCTCTGTCGTAGTGGTCGTTCGATGTCTCGTCTTCCCGCTAGGGAATGGGCCGTACTGTCCAACTGCATTTTCGATGAGCAGTAGACATATGGCGTATTTAAATATGACCTGAAACAGAATTAAGAATTATTTTTTGAGAAGGAAAGAATTTGGTTAAATGTTTATAATAGTTGTTAAATTAAACACTCCTGAATAATACAATAAAAAATAGGTTAGCGTGCTTCATGTTTTCTAAATTTAAATGCCCGAACATCTACATCCAAGCCGCAATAGTCAGTTAAAATGTAGATTATTATAAAAGTAATGGATCTGAAATCATTAATAATAAACATGCTGGCCAAACATTATTGGCTAGAAGTAAATATTTCTATTTTCTAAAGACTTGTTAATAATACTGTAAATAAAAAAATCAATTGTAGTTACTCCCTACAAATATACAAAATATCGCTAGATTCCATACAAGAATTCTACCTCTACAAAGTACTTTGCATAAGATGAGCATAAAGAAGCATTAGGCTGAAAGCTGACCTCTACCTGACTCCTAAGGTCAGAATGCCCAGCCTACGATACTGAGAACAATGGCGCTCCGCATTTGGGTAGGGTTTATTTTTTGGATCTGTTATATGACTACACCTTAAGGGCACAATAAATATTATTTAATCATGAAAATATTTATGTACAAAAAAAGGTTTTCCAAAGTTATTATTTCAAATTCCCACTAATGTTCAAATTTACGTAACTATCTTATATTTTATTCTTTGTATTTCTACTTTATTTGTTGTATATATATCCAGATGTTTAGCTGGCACCTCCCTTGGTTTTTGGTATTATGTATTTAGCTTTTATGCTATTTTATATGTATTAATTTTATTTTATATTACATAATGATATGAATTGTATTCCAACGCTGACTTCTTCATAATGTTTTACATATGTCAACCCATGAGTTTATTTGCTGAATGCTGTTAAATACTCTTTCATTTACACTTTAGCTTACTTTGTCATTTTTCGTTATGATGTAATAGTTATTTTTGTTTACTAGAAATGGATTCGTGATCTGTACGTCATTATCATATATAGAGAACTTATATATTTCTCTATATATATAACCCCCCCCTCTTTTGAATAAAATTTGTTAGTATTCTATGCCTATTATCAGCACTGAATTAGTTTATAAATATTAATACTAAATAGTTTGAGTAAAGTAAGCAAATAAAAATTGTTGAAATAAACACTAAAACTGTGTTGCGGAAAAATAATTCATTTCATTCAATTTACGAGAGCTATTATTGGGTACGTCAGTTCTTCAGGATGTAGATCAGGAAATAGATAGGGGCAGGCAGAAGAAAAAATAAAATAGTGAGGTCAAAACGTTTATACTAACTATGTAATAGTGAATTATAATTAAGTTTAGTGAGACCGAAACCATCAATTAATTTACAACTGAATTGTAGTTTCTGAGGTCATAGTCCTCCTTCCAACATAGTATTTACATATATTCCCTTACCTACTTACAGTTAAAATCCCCCCTACCAAAAAAAAAAAAAAAAAAAAAAAAAAAAAAAAAAAAAAAAAAATTAAAATAAAAGAGCTTATTTTTCTCACTTCTATTTCGAGTTAAGGTCAGTATATCCATTAAGGTGTAAACAAAGTTAATGATCGCAGGGAAAACATACAATAAAATTTATGGCATCGTCTAACTGTATTTATCAGCTGCTAAGGATTTCCTGTTTAGCTTCAGCTATTAGCGTATTGTTGTTGACATGATGACTAATTCAGATAGGCTAAAAGCTTTGTTACTTACACGTCGAAAATAGTAAACACCTGTGAAAGCTAATTGCCAAATAGCTTTAGAGGAGGGCTCTATTTTCATTAAGCTACGGAGATCATCTTTCGTCCGCCTATCTGTTTGCATGCAATCGCTCGATGATAATACCGATATAAAATTCTAAAGATACTTCCCTACAGTACAATAACTGCTACTATGAAAAAAAAAAACTGAACGCGAAAAGAGGTTCGGCTCCTTTTTAATGTTTCTTTAGTACCAGCTCAGTTTAAGTTCTGAATTCCCCCCGTGGTTAAGGACACGTTGAATACAGTAATCAAAAACGAAAATTCGAACATAAACCGGGATTTTGAAGAGTTAATTTTCAGTGTTAAACACGGTTTAACCAATATTTGTTGTTATTTGGCCACTTTAAAAAAAAAAATCAAGAGCTACACACTTAGCCAAGTTTTTGGAAATAAAAAAATATAAAAGATATATTGTAATTGTTGGGTTAGGTTTTTTATATTAACAATATTGAGCTTATTTGATTTTTATGATTATGATAAACTATTGTATGGTTAAATTTAATATTTGTTATTATATTGTGCGGAGGGCAGGAATTATATCACGGGTTAATATTTATTTTTGGTCGTATGAAAGTTTCTGTTAATAAATAAAACAATATAAAATGTATATAGTAATTACAGGGCTAGGGTTTTTATGAGGTAAGCATTATCGATTAAAAATCATAACAATATTTAGCTTATTTATTGATTTTTAGGATTATGATTGTATGTGTTAAATTTATTGATTGGTGTTATATTGTGTTCAGGTATTGTATTATAGCACGGGTTAACATTAATTTGAGGGTGTACGAAAATTTCTGTAAATAAAAAAAAATATAGTTGTTTATATTACGAATTAGTTCTTGTTTATTGTATAAATATAATGTTGATTTATTTAAAGATGTATTCAATATCTAGGTGAAAACATTTATTATTATACTTCACTGTACTATAAAATCTAGAAGCAATACGAAATCTAAACATGTAAAATTTGTCTACCGGAAGTTTTGAGTTATTTCTCCATAGGACTAAGAAGTTTCAGAAGATTGAATTATTTCTAATTTGTATTTGATTAAATTTTTGAAAGAGTTAGGCAAGGTCCCTCAGACAATTTAACTATGAGAACGAACTGTATTATACCCTATTGATTTTGTTGCCCTCTACCCACATTCAAATCCCTCGAAGAGGATCTACCGTGATCTGTACTCACCGCCATCGCAGCCATCGGCCAAAATACGCTGCTGCAGTACACACACTAGAGAGGAGCGGTTGGTGGACCGCACTGGCAGGAAGGGCCAGGACATCCAAGCTATATAGCCTGGTCCAAGGACGCAGGTTGTCATGGAAACCGGCTCGCCAACCACGCATACTTGGACGTCCAAAGCACATCCCTGTCTCCGGGAATACCGTCCGATTGGCTTACGTTGTCACAGCTGTCCCCGAAGGACTTAACTGACCAAAACAAAAAATAAATAAAAATCAGGAAGGTGGTCCTCCTGGCTTACGTTTGAATATATACGAATGATATAATCCTCCTTTGGGCAGTCCGCCATTATTTATTCTAATGTGGATAAACAGATTTAAACAGCTTTAAAGAATCTACGTTTTCTAAAGGTTTCCTCAGCGACAGATGATCCTTGAATCTGCTTCGTACGAGGGTAACATACGACCTAGGCCATCACGCGGAGCTAATCAATAGAAACAACGGGTTTGTGATTGAAATTACTAATCGGTTGCTGACGGAGCGATGACTCCGATCCATAATTAATAACCATACTAACCATTGAGGCCTACTCAAAAGTAATTCAAACAATCTTAGCCAACAAGTCTATGTCCGCAAGCGTCTCTACGTTGGCAATGGAAATATTCTTTTGATTAACTTGTACTAATAATTTTGTAATAATATTTTAACAGTTTCTTGTATTCATAGGTCAGTTAGAATTTGAATGTTTATCGCATTTTTAGCAATGAGAGTAGTACACTAAAGTCTCACCAAACTAATGATTGCAAGGAATAATATTTATTAATATAACAAATTTAATTGTTTTCCCCAAAAAATGTTTATTCGTGAAGCAAAAAAATGAATTTACAATACCCCATTTTTTAAAAAGATAAACTAAACCAATTCAATTGCAAAATAATGTTCACGAAAATCGGTATTATCCTTTGCGTGGACGAGATAGTGTGAAGCAACTGGGGAGTGACAGTTGAGTCACTTGGAACTTAACTCATATGCGTTACTAACTGGATAGTAACTTGTAGCGCCGCATGCGGCTGACCTGAACTATGTATGAAAGTTACTCAACGTGAACTGGTCAGTGATTTGTGTCGAAAATTAGTTTATTTTGAGTAGTTCCGTGCGGAGTCAGCCTATTCCTTCTAGGCATTGTATTATTTGGGCGAAACACAAATAACATTAAATTTAGATAACATTAGAGAGGATAAACGTTAGGCGGTTCGAAAGAAATCATTTCAGAGATCATAGGAAAGTCTAAATTAATTTATGTATCGGGTACAAATACAATATTTATTATATTCCAATTTCCAGAAATGTTTCTTCACTCTAATACATAAATCCTATAGCACTACGTAGCTATTAATTTACCTATACACTCTAAATACATAAATCACCTAAGGTTTAAAAGCATCCTTAGCATCTAAAACATTTAAAATCAGCTCGAAAAAACATAAAATGCAATATGAAAAAAAGGTTAGCCAAGTTTTCCTACCTAAAAGCCTTATAAGTATTGAAAAAAAAGGAAATGTAAGCAATTAAGGATTATGAAAGATTAAAACGTAAAAATGTCTTCAAAATATTCAATTTCTTTTTCAAGGTCTATTTCTTGCCAACATCAATTTATTGCCGTGCCCGAAGGGAGAGTTTCTACTATCAAACAAGTACAGAGTGAAGGAAGATTTTTTGGTTCGAGAGGTTCGTTCGTACTATGTTTGAGATATTTACATTTTTTTTTTTTCTAAGAAAATTTCCATTGGCCGAGATAGTTTAAAAGTATAAAATGAATTGTTTAAAAATACCGAGTAGTTTTTCTCTCTTCAAAATAATGCAAACCGTGACTAAGAGTTGAATTATAAATTGGGATTTGATGAAACAAAATTTTATTCGATAAAAATATAAGGTTTGATATAGAATAAAAATTACTTTTAATATCCTTACATTTGTGAGAAATTATATGTAAATAAAAAATTATTAGTCAAACTCAACATAATGTGCAACCAGAACTTGGTGGGGGATTAACGCGAAATATCCGTGAAGGGAAAGTGAGAAACGACTGAGAGAAGCCATGGGATGCCGAAGAGAAACATCAGTTGGGATAGATTTTTCTTATTATGTCGCAACGTCACCTGATTGTAAATTAGATGAAAAATTTACACCTTTTGTTCAATAAATCAAGCCGATCATTACAGGAGACTTTAATTTTTTGTATCGAGCCCTTTTCGCTGCGTCACAACAGAAATATCTATCGAATGATATAGTTACCTAATTCTCATCGATTACCGGAGCGATGAATCGATCGAACATTTACCGACAATAACGTTTTTCACACACATTGCTTGAAGAATGAAATGGTGTGGAGAGTGAGCTAGAACCAAGAGACATTTAGGAACTTCCCCCGAGCTACATAAATACATTGGATGATTTTGAAAAAAAAATGCTATGTGTTTTTATCAAATTATTTGTTAATCGCATAAAAAAATGTAAACGTACAAAATATTAGTCTCAAAAACCAATTAAAATCGACACAAACAACAATTTTACTTCTATTGTCAACTACCAACAGCGATGGACAAAAGTAACTTTAGTCGATTCTACTAACTTTAATTTACATTGAGTAAAAATGGACTAGAATATTTCTTTTTTATTTAAAATTTTTGTTTTATTTCTTGATCTAATCATAGTAAAATTGATAAATGATAAAATTAAACTACATTTTTTATTTTATTTTATTTTAGTTTAAGTAGTTAATGAATTTAGTTTATAACAACTATACATAAACTACATTTTTTATTTTATTTTATTTTAGTTTAAGTAGTTAATGAATTTAGCTTATAACAACTATACATAAACTACATTTTTTATTTTATTTTAATTTGAGTGGTTACTTCACGAATTAAGTATTTTTTTAAATAAGCATTAACTATTTTTTTTTAGTTTTAGATTTTTTCGGTTAATTATTTATTATGATAATTAATAATATGAAGTGTCCTCACTACAATTTAAGTAATATTAATAATAAGAGGGTAGTTCATAATTTAGTTCGGCTAAAAATAGACTAAAATTATTTGTAATATATTCGACAAATATTTTTAATAATTTAAACTATGAATTTCTACGTAGTGACATACAATATTTTTTGTGATATTAAGTTTACCTGTTAATTCCTATTAATAAGGCCGTCCCTAGCAATTGGCGATCAATTAATAATCGTACACCCGTAAAGAGGTTTAAACATTTTATTAATCTAACTTTAACGCTTAATTAATAATAAAACACAATAATGGCAAATTTACTTTTTTTTTTTTTTTTTTCCTCCCTCATAGCTCTCAAACTTATAAAAATGGGATGTGGGAAAAATAAAAGGAAAGTTATTTTGGATTGATGAGTGCCTTTCACTAAGGGGAGTCCCATTTGAAGGAAGTATGAGAAGGATATGGGGTGTGGGATGCCTAAAGGAGGCGGGTGGATTCGGGAAGGTAGTGAGAACTACGAGGGACAGCCAAACCTTCCAACATCAAACGAATACAAACATCCCAATCCAAAGTCCTCAGAACTTCAGTTTACCATTGCATACTCATCCCTTAGGGAGATCCTCATGTGCCAACTGACCTAATACCCTCAAGATTTGTTTGTTAGATGTAAATTAGTTTTAAGTTATATGATTCATAATGTGAGCTCCATCACTTTTTAAACATGTAAAGACAATATGTATAATGTAACATTATACCTTTGTAACAATCGCAAATCACAGTGCAAAATGGTATAAAATATACCCAAGCTACAGGGCATATAATATTGACCTATTGTTAATAGATTCATTTATATAGAATCTATATTTAGAATTCCATAATTTTTATTAACAATGTTATATGGAGGAGATGAAGAAGGTAAACAGAAAACATTCTTAATCGAGGTTTACAGTGTTCACTTTGTTATTGTTGCTTTTAATGTAATATTTATTTTTTATTGTTCAGAATTGTTTTTTTACTGGTACCTTAATCGTAGAGATCTTGGTCCCAGAATAAAGTTTCTTCATATCAATCTATAATAAAACATTAGGATATAAATATTTGTTATTAAATCAAATCATTTCGAAAAGCGTTCAAAATCATTCTAGCGATTAAAGTGGGATCAGGAATATTTAGTGATGTTGTAAAGGTTTAGTCCTTCTTTCTGTTTTTTTTTTTGTGTTCCCCCGAAAATTTAAGCCTTAGGCCATTATCATGCTGGAAAACAACACCATGTATCAGTAATTGAAACGTTAGCTAAAGCAACATTTTTGAATGGCGAGTAATTAGTGGTATCGGATCGGTCCAATGCTCACTAATAAGATGAGACTTGTCAGCATCAACAAACACTGCAGAAAAACAGCAAATAAGCACCAGCCTTACACTGGCAATGAAAGAAATCAAAGCAGATAGCCATGTACTTCTGGAGGAGGACCCACATGGGAAACTATTGAATCCAAGGTAGAAAATTAAATACATATTTCATTATTCGTAAACTGCCGCTTATAATGTGACAGCTCTGAGGATGACGTGTGGTTTGTAAGAATAAATCTGACACATACACTGTTGAATAATTTATTTATAATGTCAAGCTATGTAGTCTATTAGCATTACTTTCTTCTGAATTGGTGAACTCAATTGCAGTATGGACAGCAAGAGCTCACCAAGCCGAAATAAATCAATTTATAAAATGATTCGATACCATTGATCCACGGATCAATAGTCATGAAATTTTTCATTTTCATTATTGGCATGATTTGTTCACGTATGTACTAAATTAATTTTTTAATTATGTATTTTTCAAGGGGGTAGAAAATGTATAGATAATTACTTACGGAAGTTCGCGTGAGTTTCTTTAATCCTTATCAAATTATTTATGAAAAAAAGCGACTTATACAGTACTTTATTTCGTCTGTTTTCGTTTTTGCTTAATTTTGTATTTTGCTATGGATAATATTGGAGTCGTGGTGCCTCAAGATAACATTCTTTAAAATATGATTTTTGTTAATACGCATCGTCATTATTAATTATTTATTGACTATATTACATTGCTCGGTCGATGAGTAACGTGTGGAGTGAAAAACAGATCTTTGTTTTTTTGAATGTGGGCGCTGTCTTTTGTTGAAGATTGAATCTAAGGTCAAGGCATATACATCATATGAACAAGGCACTTTGTCTTTTATTGGGACCATTATTACGTTAAAGATAATTGGTGGACATAAAGATCAGTTCAGCATAAATTTAACCTGAGTACTTTTAGTTTCGTTGTTTATTTCTCTTGCTAGTTTTTTTGAATTAGAGATTTTGAAAAGTCCAACATTTTTTTAACGACTTTTTGGACGATGTTAAGTCCTCAAGAGTGGTTGCTTAGTATATGTACTATTTAAAGGAGTTGAGAAAATAGTTGGTGATATAACAGTCATTTTGGCAGCTTTTATGCAAATTTACCACATTTTTTTGTTTCATTTAACTAAGCCGAGCCTCAAAAAATACATCCACCAACTATGATCTGCCGATTTTGGAGTTAGTTCAGCAAATAAAATATTCACAATTTATATGTAGGCCTTTATACTGGATAGTATTAAATTGCTATCAAGAATTATGGTTAATGGAATTAAAATATATAAGGATAAAAAAAATAGTTGCAAAAACTGGATGTTCAAAAAACAAATAATTACTCACCTAAACCAGTCCATTTTCAAAACCAAAATCGCTGAAAAAAAATACGATAAAGAACTGCCGAGGAAAGGTTAACATCAACTCTATGGTATTTGGCAATAAGCGGCTCAAATTAAGACTTAAAATTCAGTACCTTTATCAATATGTACTTCTCAGTTCTAAGAGTGTTAATGTTATTAACCTCCACAAAGTACACAGCTTTATGTAGGGTACAACCATCGAACCAACTTAAGTTGTACAATTTATCACATAGTTATAGGACAAAGGCTCTGTAACCCAACAAAGTTCAGTTTGGCTTAAAGCGCACAAAATTAAACATTGGACGTTTGGCGCCCTGCCAGCAATGCCGTGTACCTGATTGCCTTGTGCTGTGGCAATGTACGTACTTTAAATTAACCGTAAGTGAAAACTCTTAAATGTTCGAAGAGATAAGAGTAAGACCAGGACTAAACACCTAAGACCTAGAAGGCCTTTTTACCATCTTTGTCCAGATATCATGTCCTGTAGCCGGAGTTATACCGTTATGCTTAATACCTACTAAGAAGCAAACAAATCGCTTTGAAACTCCACCCTTCAGGTACAACCACACACCGCAGAACCTTCATCCCGGGTACATTTTTTACAACTTACATTACAGTGAGTTGAGAGATTGTCTTGCATTAGGATCTGAAAGGTGAACGGGGCTGCTATGCGCCTTTGTCAAGTTATACTCCTTATCCGGCGAGCTGCTGCGCGAACACTCTTTAATTCTCACCATGGTCGATGGTCTATACCATGAGATTCATAAAGCATTTATAGGGCAATTAAAGGTTTCTGGGTCGAGTTTACCTGACGATATCACCTTTTGTTTTTATTGTATATATAACCACACGGTATATAAGGCCACAAACTTTTGCAAACCGTTTGTGACCGGGTCAGACCGTTAAGGAATTGTTAGATGTAAGAGGACTAAAAGAAAATCATAATTAATAGGGAGGGGGGTATATATCACTTACCTCATATTATTATAGCTATTAAAAATAATTTGTTTAAAATAATGGAACCTTTATATGTACATTAATGGCTTAAGGGGGTAGAAATATGATACCTACTACTTGTATTTTGTTAAGAATTTTTAAATTATTTATTTCCAAAGATAATGTAAATCTGATAATAAAGAGAAATTTTTTTTTAAGGAACCTACTGAACACTAATCGTACAAACTTTACCACTTACTACTTAATTACAAATATTAAAACTGAGGACTGAATTAAAATTGAAGTATTGGTTGTAATAATACAATCAACGTGAAATGAAAATTTCCCGAAGTAATCTCGATAAATCTCAATGTTAATAAGACACGTATTGATGATACATATCGTTGAAAAGGGAAATCAAGGAAAAATACAAAGGATATTCATAGTATTTATGTTTGTTAATTGCATCAAAAGTTATTAAGTTACAATTGCTTTACAGTTAATTGTGAACCATGGCGTTGAACACGGGTTTAAACCATATGTATTATATTTCAGCTACATAGCAGGAAAAATTGTAATGCTAAGTTAAGTGCTGAAAATCCCTGTTAGGAATGTGTTCATAAGAAGGGTTGTAAATGTGTACTGAAATTAATATACAGCACCGTAAATTTGAAATGGGTGTTAATCAATTGAGTAGCCAACCCTTTCTGCCCCGAGCACCTTACGACCCCTGTCATATAACTCTTCATAAAATATAAATAATTCGCGATGACGTAGCACTGGCGTGAGATGACGATGATTTGTCACCCATTGACTTCCCACTCAGAACTGCTCGAGTCACTTACCACCGAAGGACAGAACGGATTTCTATTACCATGCTGAGCATTTTATAGGTTATATATATCGTTACAGGATATTTTGATATTGGAATGTTCTGGCTTATGTCACTAGTGAAACATGCCGGAGTAGGCTTAAGCCATGAAGGGTAGTGCATGCCAGCAGTCCATCCTTAACTCCCACATAAGACTTAATTAAGAATTGTGACGCAGTAATCATTTCATAGAACGGCTCTTTTGTTCTCGGTTCCTCGTTGCAAGGCCTCAAATTTGATGTGTCAGGCAATCACCGCAATGATGCCATTTCAGCAGCTCGGTAGTTCGTTGAAAATTGTTCTGGAGGGCGTTGATTTCTTTTTGGTAAGCGGTCCGTGGAGTTGATGCCTGTCATGGTAGAAATGCTACTAAGACTTTTTGTTCGAAGGTAATGAAAGCTGATGGCGGAAATACACGCACATAGATATTTTAGGAATACAGGCTGTAAATTATTTCTAGATAGTTACGTTGAGAGCGTTCTCACTTATCTAGTTGTGGCGGTTGTTAACAAAACTTGTTTGATTTATTAAATATGTTATTATGTTGTACATTTTTATCGTAAACACTTTTATTTCGAATAGTTTACTATATTTGAGTTTTAGATTTATGTTACATATCATGAATGAAAATAAGTCATTATTTACAATTAAAGCCAAAGTAAAAGTATGCTGGTTAAACTCTTGAAGTGACTCTGAGCTCCGCTCACAAAATGCATTTGAAGGAGGGTAGAATTAAAAAACAATCGTTTAAGGTTAAAAATTACATGCATAGACTGGATTAGGTGAGGGGGCTCACCTTACACTGAGTCGCTCATGCACCGTGCCCACCGAGTACGAGACTCCAGTCACTGCGAGAGCTTGAAAAAACAAAATTTGTATTGGGAAGATCGTCCACTCGTACAGGTTAGCTCAGTTGGTACAGACCCCGACACGATATTGGGAAGTTCTCATGTTGGAATCTCTACCTTGCCCGTATATGTTTTCTTTGGCTTTTAGTTATTGATAAATACTAATAATGGTGGTATCTATACCACAAACATAATTGCTAATGTAAAAAAGTATCATTGTATATGTATATATTTTGTCGTTAAATTAGCAAGGTATGTACTTTATATTTTTTAATAACGCGTTTATTCGCTCTTTAACTTGCTCACAAGCAGAACTTATTCATACATAGTATACTAGGGGTTATTAATAATGAGTCGTGAATATATGAATGAGTGGTTGAATTTGTTGGGATATCGACTTCGAGAGATCGATGAAAGAGAGTTTTAGATTTTCTTCAAATTTATCAATGTACAACATTTCGACATGCCATGTCTGCATCAGGTAATAGTATGAGCCCCCCTCTCCCTTCATATCTCCCCTTGTTACTATAAATTAAGGAAATCAGTATAGATTCTCCATAAATGAATCTATTTACAGTAGGCCATTATATGTCCTGTAGCTTGGCTACATTTTATACAATTTTTAATAATTTGACATTGCGATTTGTGATTGTTACAAAAGTATAATGCACATTATTGCATTATAAAGCACATGTATCATAAAGTTGGTTCTGAAGTTCAGTTGTACAATATTTCTTAAACCAAATACTAAGACCTGATGCAGACATACGTAGTATGCCCTGAATTGCTCATTCACAAATACAGAACACAACATGTCGGAACCTTCATATGGAATAGTGTTAAATGATTTTAAGTAGTTTTGGGCTCAACTCTCTAAGCCAACATATATCATTTTTGGAAGATTTTTTTATTGCTAATAAATACTATGTAGGAACTGCCCTTCTGAAGCGCTATTTCATAAATGCGGATCAACCTCAGATGAGCTGGTCAATCCTTTAACAGTTTTGAGTCCTTGGAACCGCCTGAGACAGCCTACAGATTACACAATTAGGTAACGGTATTTGGTGAAGCCATGCATCATGTTAGGTCATAACTAGGTAATATTTAGCGATTTTTTTGTTTTCTTTCATATCCTCTTTATTAATTGTGTATATATTAGAGCAAAATATAGATTTTCATTGAATATATTTACAAAAATCGATTTTATGCTTATTATATTTACTGTAGCGAAGTAAATCATATTATATATACACGTATATTATATTGTATGTTTTTGAGAATTTTAAAGGTGAAGGAGCTCACCTTATGGATGATTTTGACTAATACTAATTTAAAACTAACTTAGCCTGTTGCAATCGTAGCGGGAATGGTGGTGCGGTCATAGTGTTAAACACTGGTTTTCTCAGGTGCTGCAACGAGTCAAAAATCTTGATGTGTCTCCGGTGGACGAACTCACCCATCGACGGCACACCAAGCAACGGGTGCAGGTCGGCGTTCTTTAACCTCTCTCGAGAGAAATTGGTGGGAGACTTTTAGCTGTATTGTCAGTCAAGTGGGTATATAGTGGGCCACCGAATAGAGCTGGCCGGAGGACATATTTATACATCATCAATTTGAGAAGCAGCGGCAAGTTGGTTTAAGTTAGCAAGTGCGAAGGCAGGTAAGAATTGTGTCGTATTTTTTCTAGTTTGTGAAGGTTTTTGTTTCAAAACCCAAAATGTATTTAATATAATCAGTGTTTGGGCTCCATAGACAGTAAATAAGTTTTGATTAGAAGGGTAATTCAAAGTAAAAGACTTCAGTGTTTTGTTTAAACTTAATTTTTGTTTGAGAGGATTTCAGAAATATTTTTTTATTATTATTTTATGGTAATGAGATGAGTAGAAAATTTTAAAATTGTAAATTTCTTTTTTCTTTTTTTTCTGATTGTTTTGGCTAGAGAAAATAATAAAAGCGTATGTAAATATTGTATACACGAACATATGTTTAAGATAAGGTTATGAAATGTTTTTAGTTTTATTTTATTTTTAATAGCAGGTTTCATTTTGTTACATCAACATACAAACATAGTTTGAAGGACTATAAAGCTGGAGGAAGTAAATAAACATGACTTTGCGTATTGGAGGACAAGGCTTCGGGCTTGGGCTTAGCTTAGTCGGTGTTGAAGATAGCAGAATACGGGCCTGTTCCCCTGCGAACAAGAAGTCGTTTACTACAAATTTGGACTTCTCGGCCTATTTCGTCTACAGAGCTCTCCGTGCGCATCGCCGCCCTGCAGTTGACTATACGCACTCTTCTCCGAAGAGTATTCTCACATCGTATCGAGACTATAAACATTTTTCGTTATTTATAGTTACTAACAATCAGGCCTGGCTAAATTAACTGTTAAATTGCTGATCAGTTTTGAATATAATGAATGGTTATTTATATATTATTTTTGGTACTTTGTTTAATGTTTATGCCTTACTGTTGGCAATGTTGTAA
This sequence comes from Acanthosoma haemorrhoidale, assembly GCA_930367205.1. Classification (NCBI taxonomy): domain Eukaryota; kingdom Metazoa; phylum Arthropoda; class Insecta; order Hemiptera; family Acanthosomatidae; genus Acanthosoma; species Acanthosoma haemorrhoidale. The sequence continues at coordinate 39,783,926 of OV884013.1, forward strand.
CGCTAACCGACTCAACCTAACATGCAGCTTCTTACGACGTAACCGGCGCAATTTTCTGGCGTTTGGGTAATTCTTGATTCTTAAGAGCTCTAGCGCGAACATACCGAATAAGTTATAGATTCCACAATATGAAATCTTTACATAAATCCACATCGTGCTAATTCACCTTCATCTATGATCATTGATGAAAATAGGGTGGATTGTATGTAATAGAAAAACGCAAAATATGTAAATATACAACTGTTGTTCTTTCAAACTCTACAAATTTGGGTTTCAAAACTCATTTATTAACTAGAGAAAATCTAATATTAATATGTAATATATTCCTTGTGCTTAACTGAATGTTTAAAAAAGTAGCTGACTTGGCAGTATATAAATAGCCGCTTGTCACCACCGCTGACCTAAAGTTCAGATTTGATAGCTTTCTTTCCACCTCCCCTCGAATATAAATGACCATAAATGAGCCACTCATGTTCTAATATTGGTGCCCTCAGTGTAGAGGTTGCAAAATGTTGAGATCCGGGTGAGGATGTTGAGTAGGCGAAGGTTGGCTAACCTCGCAGGGATTCCCTCCCTAGCGGTTCAATGCCGTTGGTAGATCTGTAGTCTGTAGTCTGAGTCAGGCTGTCCTGTCCGTCCAGCTCCGAGCACTTAAGCTCATTAGTAGTCTGGCTGAGCATCGCCTCTCCCTAAAAATAAGTCCCATTTCTAAGCATGTTTTCAGCCTTATTAAGGTAAATTAAATTAAGGTTCTTTATATCCTAAAATGGAGGCTTTATTCTTCTAAGTGCACATTAGGCGTTTTAAGGGGCACTTGGTTTGCTGAAAACTCTAGCTAGCTACCCACAAGGGCCTTGCCTGGGGCATCGGTTAGATTGATGGTTATGGCAGGTTAGCATCGCAGATGATGCTTTTTCATACACCTTGGCCTTCCTCACGCAATTAAACCCAAATCGCTTAATAAACTTGGTGTACGATCTGAAAAAAAAATGATTACTAATAAATCCTTACATATGAGGTTCACTCATCGACGTCATTAATGTCCTCCCGTAAATTTTGACTACCAACCTTTGTCACAAACTGACTTAGTTAAATACTTAGTACTTACACTTGGTAAGAGACTGACTTGGAAACCCCACACATATATGAGACACTCAACAATTTTTTTCAATCAAAAGCTCAAAAACCATAATAAGAACAACAAACCCACGAACACAAGGATTGTCCATACCTGACTAGCCTGGTAACATTCGAAGACGTCTGAGGGAATGGATAACTTGTAAATTACTAACTATAGGCTTTGTCTCGAACTTTGATTCAACAATACAGGTGTGGTATGCCCAGTGCCTTCATTTCAGACAAGCCGTTTTGTCATATTTACAAGACATTCACTGGTTGCGGCGCTAATCGCAGTGCGAATCAATCAATAATCTTAATAAATAAATATACCATATTAAAATAACGAAGAAGCGATTAATTAGTTTTTTATAACCTGCAGGCATCTCAAAATCAACGGAATTTGTGGCATTATCAATTAAAAGTAAACGATAAAAGCCTCATTATGGAATGATGTAGAAATAATTGAAGTATCGTTATCGAAATCAATCTGTGATCTCACTCTGAAAAATTACCCGAAGGCCTCCCGAACAAACCATGCCTATTTTCATAACTAACATTTCTCTGGCCTTTCTCAAGGGTGTCAGTCAGCCTTTCCTGGAACTGTGTGGCAATGGAGCTCCCTCGATGAGCAACCACGGTGTAACATTTCCAGATTCCACCTCAATATTTCATATAATTTTCTAAATGTTAATGCTGTTAATAAATAATTTAAAATGCCATAGCGGAAGCATGCCCTGGACCGAGTAATTCTCGGGTTAATGCTGGTCTGATTCAACACTGAGAAATTTTTTAATTAGCTCATTACTGCAAGGAATCATCTAATGCACAGGCTCACTAATCCTGACTAAGTTCTTTAACATACTAAGGTATTGAGCTATTAGAAATACATTTTCTATATATTCAAGTTTTTTTTGTCTTCAGTGTTGCAGGTTTAGCTAATCCCTCAGTTTGGCTTCGTTCGGTTTTTGAATATGCTTACGTGTTCGTCTTGTAGGTTATCTACCATTAAATGGCAGTCACTATTACATACGTGTAGAGAGAAGTTCACACACCGTGCAGAATGTAACGAATTGCGTGGATCAACCCTTGTCCTTATCAGAGTAGTTTTCAAGTACATAAACACACCCTAGGATTTATAATTTTAGATAAACTAACTTCAAATCTTGTGGTTGACATAATACATTTCTGGTAGATGTTTTATAGTAACATACCACATTGTTTCTTAAAAGTCTACGTTACAGTTAATTCATTTTAAAAAAACAACCTATAAATGATATAGGACAAGTCGGGGATATTACGTTCGGCATCGAAAGTGAATTTTATGCCGTTCGGCACGTCGGGGTCATCTATACGCTCCATAGTTACCGTTTCTCACCATACTTTATAATACATCTCATGCACGCCTAACTTAATTATTAATTATTATTATACAGGTATACCTGTATTACCAATGTTCTATTACAACATAAGTCTTCTTACTGTTACCACGTTTAATAACATATATAAATATATATTTTGCAACATTTACTTTTTTTTCTGATTGGCAACAGTCTACATTACTTTCGAATTTCATGGAAAATTAATGACAATGACCTTTTCATTCGATCTTTTGAACAATACCATAATTATTTTAATGGCTCAATAATCTATTTTTGGAATTGTTCACTCTGGCCTTGAACACCTCGTATATTGGGGAAAGGTAAGGAAGAAGACAGTTCCTTCAAAGTTACCGGGGCATTAGTTTTAATACTAACTTAATGCAACAGAAGAGGCTGTGGGCTTGAACAGGGATCATTATACCCTCTTTGAAATACTATAAATTCCTAAGATTTGTAAGAACGTCCCTGTGTAGGAAGAACCAGTTTTAAAAGATACTTGCTTAGCTATCTGGCCTTGCCTTTTTTGTATTTGTTTTAGTTTAGTCCTCCCTCATTCCCTTAACTGGCAAAGAATATCCAGTGAGATGCATTTTCTGGACAATTGCCAATGTCTATAAAAATATTTCTGCTCATTTGCAGAACCTCATGCCAGATTTGATCAAATGCTGATAAAATACACTTCGAAATTTTGAACCTAAGATAGCTCATAACTCTGACCGTGAATGAATGGTCATCGGTAGATTTATACGTTTCTTATATCAGTTCTACATATTCTTACATGTTTGACTTAATTTATATATTTTTTATTTATTTTGCATGTTATTTTTTTACACATTATTTAGGTTAAATTTTATATATTGCTTAATTCATATGTGCTTAAATATCCCGACTTAGTTTACGAATTCTTACATATTTTAGTTGGGTTATATATTTCGACAAAGTTGGCTAAATTATAATTCTGTACATATTATGGTTAAATTATATATTTATATATATGCTAAGCTCTATTGGCCGCTAATACCAAAAGTTACAAGGGACGAGTGTTAGTAAAAAAAATACTTCATATTTCAATACATAATCAACAGCAACGCTGGTGGCAGTCCAAGCAAAATAAATAAGGGGGGTTTAATACCTTCAGGAAGGGCATAGAAAAGAAAACTGTTAACTATTTCCTTATAGTAGTTAGGAGGCAAGGAACCAAACAAATTTTTTAAGACGTGTGATTCTCTGATTTTCTAGCTTTACAAAAACTATTTACAGTTTAAAAATATGTTTTTTGGCGTTAGTTACCATTCGCGCTAATCCATCACAGTGTCTCATTTGGCCCCGATCCGTCAAACATATCGGCGGTATTTAGACCATATTAAAATATTAATCCTATCTCCAAAGAATGTTAAAATAATAATCTCATTTCTAAAGAATACACTAAACCGCCATGGATCTGCGCTAAAAGGAGCAGGATCCGTCAAACAGCGTCACTGGGCGCTGTTTACAAATGTAGCTACAAACAGAGAAATAAAACGAGACACTATACCAAGAAGATAAATAATCTTAAAGGACGGCTGAGCTGTCAGAAGTCGGATGGGAGTCGTGATGACAGACAATGAGATGGGCCTGCTCATCCTCGCCGATCCTAATCGTGCTCACGAACATCTATTTAGAGAACGGTCGATTAGTTAGCATCGCCTTTCTTACACAGGGCTTAATCAATAGTCTCAAGTCTCTGGGTAGATTAATAGTTAAGTAGTTATTGGGAAAAAAAGGTGCTTTATTCACAAAGAACATTTCCTGTAAGAATAATATGCTTATTATGCTAGAAAGCATGAACATTTATATTGTTCCATTCATCTATAATTACAAATGGAATTAAAAAATGTCTTTGGTGTGGTATACACAGCTTTTTATCATATACTATAGTATACTAGTCTATGTTTGGTTTTTTTCTATGAATTATATGTTACATAATGTGTCCATACAGTTATATATGTATTCGCTGTATATATGGATGCGTTCGTTATACTGTGTACACGGTGTATATGTTACGTATTACTTTCAAATCATGTACAACAAATTATGTCTACATAATTTCACTATCACATTCTTCATTATCCATCACCAATCATACAACTGCCTCGTTATATACTGGGAGGGGAAACAAAATGCAGTCATTATCTATAAAAGAAGAGTAATTTTCGTTAATTAATGAATTATATAAATATATATATTTTTCTATAATTTTGAGTAAAGTAACAAATTAATTAAAAGATATCGACGAAAAGTTCCAGTTGTTGACATTGAACTCTTGGGCATTAAAACTTGATCAGTACTCGACTTTAACGCGTTTCAGTTACTTAATGGAAAACATTTAAAGACGTAGGATTAAAAATACTGACGCTTTATTTGGCTTCTGGGAACAATTATTTTCTGAAACTCTCTCCCCTCCCCCATGAAAAATACCAATTGCATGTAGATGACAGATCAAATCTAAATTTAGACCAGAAGGTGATGAAAACCAAATCCACTAAACCAATTGTCATGCACGACAAAGTAAGAGGTTGCGTATTACAATATCCTATTAATTGATCAATAAATGACCTTGTAAAGGATTTCCACTGGAACATTAAGCGGAATCGTCGTGCAACGATTCACGCCTATTACTAAAACATTAGATTAGAGAACTGCGAGGAAGCAAATAAGCAGTATTATTGATAATTTCTGAATTGCTTTTTGGAATAATAATACGCCCCCTGTACGGATTTCGGATCGTCCAAATGTTTAATTTTTCCAATCGTACACATTGTCTTATCAAGAGTTAAATAATCTTTGTAGAGGAGATAAAAGAAAAGCTTTATTATGAAGTACAAGCAAAACACTATAAAATATTAAGAGTTATGTAACTACATTCTAGTTGGGATGTTTAGGGACGAGTGTCTGGGAAAGTGGGGACGGGGACTGGGACAAAAGCTGAGACATATGTGTATAAGAGAAGGGTAGTTCCGGAATAGGGAGGGATGCGGTCGCTTACTTGAAAAATAACAAGAAACACCAGTGACTTCCATGAAGTCACGAGGCAAGTATACACTAGAAGGGGCTTGCTTTTACTTTCAGCATTACGCATAATATTAGCTTTTTTTTCCCCCTTCTTTCATAGCCCCTTTAAATTTACAGATAATTATATATAATTATAGATCCTTAGACGAATCTATTTACAAATGATTTTTGTAATATTAGCATTACAATATTTTTAATATTATATAACTTAGGAACATTTGATTTTTTTGTCTAGTAGCTTATTTTTAGGCACGCTTGTTGATAATTCGATTCCAACGCCAAGGTGTCCACAATATTTTGTTTTAAACAGCGAGGCTATTTGAATAAAGAAGTAGTTCAGAAAACATAAAAAAATGGTTGAGAAGGAACATAGCACGTCGACACCACTAGTGCGTAAGACAGCCCATTCTTTTCTTTGATCGGAATCGGCAGGAGCTGCAGGGATCCTGACCATTTTACGGTTTCTAGGAGGGCTGCCAAGAACGAGCAACCTTTAACCAGTGACCAGGATGTTGACAGCACAACCTAAAGAAGACATCATTGTATCTAGATGGCGAGGAGACACTTTTCAAAGTAGATTAAAAAATCAGTTTCAAAAAGTACTCATTGATATTAGTCAGTCATAAGGCAAAGGAGAAGAGGATAAATTAATTTTTGTAAATAATTTCAGAGTATAGAATAAAGCAAACTTTTAAATACAGTGTTAAGAGGAGGGACAATCTAAATATTTTAGGTACCATTTTATTTTTTTTTCAAAGCTTTCAAAGCTTCAAAGCAAAATTTGAAAAATTAAGTGATAAGGAACAATTAAATGGATTTATTGGAGTGAAGGATCCTTTTTCTAGAAGAGACCTATTTGAAGGTTTAGTGAAGTAATTACGGAGTGTGGATGTACCACACTAGCGTGTGGACATAGAAAGTGATAGGGCTCACCTTAAGAATGGGGTGTGCTAATACTAACCTAAATCTAACTTACCTAGTTTTCCCGGACAACCTGTTGCCATCAACACGGGAATGGGTGGGGGGTTGTGTCATAGTGTTAAACACTGGGTTTGTCAGCCACCCCTTTATTCCAGTTAGGGTAAGAGCCGACGGAGTACGTTATAAGGATCAAACAAACCACATGACCCCCCTCCCTGTGTCCAAGTAGCCTGCCTATTTAGGCTCAGCAGAGGTCTTGGCTCATACTCAACCTCTCCGTCTCTCCCTTTCTATTAACAGTAATATTACAGCAACGTTAAAAAATAAGTTGCCATAAGTTTTATATGAGTTTTTAGACTAACCTGCTTATTACCCAGAATATGTTCACTCGCCGATGAGTAATAATTGGATGCATGGAGCATTGCCCTCTATTGATTCCCTTAAACATTATTCAGTTTACAACTGATGTACTGCTCTTCAAACCATGGTCTTTGGGTTTTATAAAAGTTGTTGACAAATTTTTTACTCGACGGAAAACCCCTTTTGGCAATTCCCGAGTGCTTTTGGTTGGGTCTGCCTCAACAGAGTCCCACAAAGCTTCCTCATCGAATGACCATTTTCGTCCAGAACCCTCATTCCTCTCGAGACTGATGTCACTTTTTCCTAATTTCTGGAACCATCTACTCAGAGTCCGTTCAGAAAGAGTGTCCTCTTCTTCGAATTGCCGTACTAAACGGTTTCTGCGGCTGAAAACCTAAATAAAAAGTATGGCGCAATATTTCAAATTTTAGTGTCACGTTGTTTAATCAAACACGACTGAATACAAGACGAGCTAATTTTGCTCACAAAATCATTTAGTACAGTCCAGGGATTAATGAGATACCAACCTCGATCGGATTTGAAAAACAAATAACCGACCAGTGGGTCACAATTTCCAAGAAAACGAAATCGGTCATTTTTTATGACTCATCCCATTATTTTGTGCTGAACTTATGAAGTAAAATAACAACAACAAATTGACGGAATAACAAAGCGTTAAAACTACGTAAAGAATGTAGACCCGTCGTAATCTAGCATTGGTTAGCTGCCTTCCTACGAGGTTGGTCTGAAAAGTTTCCGACCTAACAAAGCTTTTATTTATTTTATTATCATCTTCATGTTGAGGTCGGAAACTTTTCAAAACACCTGTGTATGATAAAATCCCCCGAATTAAAATTATACACGTACCCCTCAATATATCTGTAGGTGCCATTTGTAATTATTGTGTATTTGGAATTGAAGTGTAGGAGTCTATGTTTTCTGATATCCTGACTCAGCGGTTTTGGAGGAAGTTTTTTTTCTAATTTGAAGTGCTAATTCCAATTCGGGAACATTATTGGTTGGATACACTATTTATATTTGAAGAGTTCATCTTTTGTATTTAGAATTCACTTATTACGGTACTTAGGCTTCCATCTTGACAAACGACTGACCTGGAACCCACATACGAGACTAAAAAGACAAGAACTAAACAGACGCTTTGGACAACTGTACAGACTACTTCAAAGGACATCCCATCTCTCAATAGAAAATAAACTACTAATCTACAAAGTTATACTTAAACCAATCTGGACATACGTAATAGAGCTATGGGGGACAGCAAAAAAGTCGAACATCAAGCGTATCCAATCCTTTCAATCAAAAGTCCTGAGAACAATAGTAAATGCCCCTTATTATGTCAGCAACAAAACCCTTCATAACGACCTTAATATACCCTACATTCTAGAACTCATCCCTTCCAAGTTTACGAAATTCCACAGTAGCCTTTCCAACCACCCTAATCCTGTAGCACAGTCAATGCACTGCGCCACTCATCCCTATAATCCTCCTCGGAGACTGAAACGGCAGTGGCCTCGTGACCTGCTATAAACGCGTGACAGTGGGAGTCCTGGCAATGGCCAGTTTCTCCAATCATGTCCTGAGCGTCTGTGGCTCTCGCGCTCTTGGTCAGCCTCCACTGGCTAGTATCCGGTGACGCGGATGACGGAGGAGCGTGGGGGACTTCCCAAGACTCCGCTTTCTCTTTGCGGTGGATTTGGGGGGTCTCTGGGCTGTCTGTAAATATTGTATGAATGAGCGAGTGAATGATGAACTGTAAATATTGTATGAATGAGCGAGTGAATGATGAACTGTAAATATTGTATGAATGAGAGCATATATCTTAATTACTTATTGCCTTATAAAAGGCAGATTGTAATTATTGCACAATAAAGGAATTATACTACTAGACTTGAAATTCACTTGTTGTTTAATTAATAAAGAGATAAAATATATTACAAGCAATAAAGTTATAATAGCCAACAATGGAATCGCCAATTTAATAAAGTACGTTCCAAGCATGTTTAAATAGGATGGTGAGCATTTCGAAAAACGGCCCCCCTAACTAAATCCTCAATTTCATTTGCATGTATTTACAAACATACAATTTACTAATTAATTAATGTAAAAACAAACCTTGGTTCAAGCGGTAAAAGGAGAAGGCAACTTAAACTCGGAAGAATTAGTTTAAAGGATTGGTTTATTTTTATCAATAGCTCTAATATCAGCAGTAATAAACTAGATGCAATTAAAAAAATGGCACACCGCAATCAAATTAAATGCAGATTGTCTGTAGTGATGATATTATGGCAAAAAGATATAACTCATTATATATATGAGATCTTTCAAAGGTAATGGTTATTTAGTAAATAACATTATGCAGCAGAAACCAGTTTTCATCGGTCTAATGAGCTATTAATAATACAATAAAAATAGCAACCGGATAAAATAAAAAAAAGTCGATTCCAGTATTTCAACATATGCATTCATCAATCATTTACAGTAGTGATGTTTTAATATACTAGCGAATGAGCATTGAAGTAAGCACAGGTGTAAACATCACAAGACGTAGTCAAGATGATTGTCACTAGTTGTAGTAGGATTTCAACGGGGAAAGTCCAATGGAGAGCTACAGCTATGATGAGTTAGTGAGTATCAGTTTTTTCAGGCTTCGTTTTCTAATGCTGAGTTAATTTTTTTCTAAACTAAAAACTCTTTGTTTTCACCTTATTAGTCTGCCTCTGTGCGTGTGTGTCCCTCGCCCGCCCATGGATGTTTACATGGGGGTCCAATTTAATATAAGGAATCGTGACAAATATATTTCCACAAACCATGGATAATTACGTTTTCGTTAAGTTGTAGATTAGTTAGTATTAAAATAAAATAAAAAATATTGATTCGGGTATGAAATTTAAGATCTCGGCGTTTTGATTAACAGCATGTAATTTGTTATTTTGATTTTGAAACAGTATCATTAACATCGTGCTCGAAACAATAGTCGTGTGTTTTTAAGAGGCATGCTATTTTGCACTGTAGCTCTATTTGAAGCAACGGTATTAAATAAAAAACCAGTCCCGTGAAAAACAAAAATAATGCATTTAAACACAAACATTTTTGTGTCACGGGTCCATAATAATTATATATACATATATTTGTAGTGTTTAATAATATTAAAACCACAAAGACGTTAACAAATTTCTTTCCACTGTAATTTAAATTTTTAAGCACTGTAAAATGATAATACAAGTTAAAATGATTAAAAAATCGATGTTTTAAACCAAAATCAATAAAACGATCGTATATACGGACATCAATGACCCTTATGGTTTAGTTGCCCTCAAATAAACAAACTAAAAAAAAAAATTTGATAAGTACAAGTATCAGTGAATAACTAAACTTTGAGTGGATTGAGCTTCGACACTATCACTGTATTCTTTCTTAGACCAATAGTTATTAAAATAGTGAGATCACATATCATAAGTAACCACGGTTAATAATTTAACCGGGTGTATTGGGGTGTTGGTTTAGGTTAATGTTAATTTTCCATGAAATTTATTTATGGTATAATTGATTAACTGTGATTATCTGCAAGGACCTGAGTATGGGTACCAGGCGGTTTATAGGACGAAGTAAGGTATGTATATCCTACCAAATATAAATTAACAGTTATTTATGAACTGTCAGTTCAAATCTAACATTTATTAATACCCTAAAATTTTCTTATACAATTAATTACTTGCATAACAAGAGATAAAACACTCAGTAAATAGTTCTATATAAAGTTTTATAAAAGTAGACCTAGCCATGAAGTATTTCCATTTAGGAACTTAGATAAATTTTGCATTTTCCTCTTTTTTTGAAAGTTTTGGTCATTTTCATGATGAGTCGATTCGACATCCCTCTACCCCACATTGAAATTGAATAATGTTAGAAAGAATACAAAAGAAAGTCTCCGATAAGACAGATGTTGTTCAGAAAAAAAGAATAATACCACGGTTCTCTCCATGAGAAAAATAAAAAAGTATAACCATAAGAGATGTAAATGCAAACTACACGGTATTGTTTCAAATCGCCTACGTCCCTTTACAGACGCCTCCAAGCCTTCGACTTCAGTCAGACGTGGCATTGTAATGAATGGGATGAGTCATAAAAAATGGCCGTTTTTCTTGCTTATTTAAAAAAATTTTTTTTTTATATTCAAAGTATATATACCTTTCGGTTCTATGGTTGTTGCCATCTCTGCTGTCAGATTCCTTCACAATACCACTCTTTGGGTTTTGGACTGAAGAATTCTGCAACTAAATTTTGAAACCCGTCCAGAGATTTGTAGGCTTTTCCTTGAAGATAGTGAGGCGTTGACCGGAGCAGATGGTAGCCAGCTGTGCGCCAGCGTTACCCAGCATTTGGGGTAACGCTGGCGCACATCATACATTTTTTTTAACTGATCACTTCTGATCAAGTTCTGAATCAATGGTTCGACCTTCTGGAATGAATTATGCCTTCGTAATTCCAAACTACAGAAGGCAAAGTCATTTTTTTCAAATTGTCCTTGCTTAGCGACAGGCACAGTTGGCTGATTGCAGTCTAACCATTGTTTTGTTTGTCTTAATGTTTTTTCAATATATTCACTTTTCATCGCAGGTAACAATTCTTTTTAATAAAATAATGTTCATTTGGGGTTTTCAAAAGTTGTCCAAAAATTCCTACTCAATGTCTGGGCAGGGATATCGAGAAATCGAAAAACTCAGCTGATATCGTTCAGGAACAAGCGCGTGACCGCAAAAACATACCTGGACAATGTCATAAGGCCTGTTATTTTCCATTCATAAGTTTGTTGATGATAATGCTCGACCTCGTATAGAACGGTGGGTGAACATTATTGAGGAACAAGAAATCACGCGTATACTGGTCTGCATGTTCACCAGACATGAATCAAATTGAGCATGTTTGAGATAAGCTCCTGCATACTTGCAATAAATCACTTTGCATTTAAAAGGCTTTGTTCTCTCCAACGCGTCGATCATGACGAAGAAGAACAAATTTCGATTCGTCAGTAAATAAACTACGGTCCCAGTCTCATCAACATGTTCACCAGCTCATAGGAGACAGGCTGCACTCTGTTGCCTTGTTAAACAAACCCTCGCTGGTCTTCTTGCCCTTAAACCAATTGTTTGAGTTGATATGCGGAACCCTGTCGCGTCCTCGAAAGCGCTTCAGTTCTCGAGCTGTTAACGTCGTTTCTTAGTGATCCGGATTATAAAATATCGGTTCTGCTGAAGGGTAGTTTTTCGAACCCGCCCTTCTCCACGAGTGTTCTGAACAGCACCTGTTCCCTACTATCTTCATCAGGCTCTTCCGATAACTTTGTGAGAGCCTACGGCCAACATCACGCTGAGAATGGCCCTACTTTAGAAGAGACAAAGCCCTCCCTTGTTCTTTAACATAATGTCTTCGTAAAGGCATTGTAGCGACCGCTAACTACATAAGATAAATCACCCTATACTCTATTGCATATATATTGTAATCAAAAGTAAAATAACATGAACTAAATGTATTATAAACAAATGTAAATCATTGTAAAAGTGTTAAGCAATAAAAGGCGGAAGCCAATTAAGTCATAAACGAGAAAGGGTCACCAGCTGGCAGTCATAAACATGAAAGGGTCACCAGCTAGCAGTCATAAACATGAAAGGGTCACTAGCTGGCAGTCATAAACAGTCCTTTAGGGGGCCTCTCCACCTCCACGGGGGCGAGGGGTCGGGTAATTAAGCGTACAGCACCACAGGTGTCCACAGCCCCCAACCCGGATTAGACCCTCGCAGCCTCCCAGCAGGAAGTAGAGAGGGTACTTAAGGCAGGGCTACTGGCCCTGTTAGTCAGTCTCTCACCAGTCTCTTAGTCTCCTCAAGACCTTTACTCGGTGACGCTTGCTTGGTTTCCGCTCGAACTCTGAAAACTTGACTAATTCTTTATGAAACCTCTGTACCTCTTCTCTTGAACATAGTGCATTGTCGGGGCACATACCTATTATAAAAATGGAGTCAGATAGTAACGCCGTCATGGAACGATTGTCCATGTTATAAACTCGAACAATCCGCACTTGTCACCAGGGCTAGGATGATCAGGCACTTCCCTAGTGACGACCCGACAGGCATTTTAAAAAGCTGTCTTGTGGACTGGCTAAATGAGTACTGGTGGTGAAAAACGATACTTGATTCATTCAGGTTATTGAATTAAGATTAAATCCGAATTTTGTAAACAAAATGATTTTTCGTTTTGTTTATTTTTCATAAATTCTCATAGAGACTAAGATTAAGATTGTGAATAAGTTGAAAAAATAATTTATTTTAAACTGGAAAAAATTTCAAATCATCCTGGTAAAAGAAAATAAATATATATAAATTTTGGTAAGTGGTCCATTTCAACTTATGAGCAGTTTATGCGGAAGTAAATTTTTAACAATTTTTACATGGCCGTTTTTAGTGTTATTTTTTGAAGAAGTAGTATTCAAAAAGAGGCACTTGTATGTAGATATTTACGTATATATACCTATACGGGTATGTTAGAAAAAAAAGCAGTGAGTCTCCCTAAATATATTGATATACCATCCTGAATCAACTTTTCGCTTATTCAGACATCATCAGGACTAAAATTAAGAACTACTATAGGGATACAATTAGATTAAATTTAATAAATAATAAGATTTGACAATAAACAATAAAAATAATATAGTAACAGACCTGCGAAAGGTATTATATTTTTCAATTTTGCATATAAACCGAATTGTTATTCTTGATGTCAATTAAATTAAAGGAATTTTTTCAAAACAAAAGCCATTTTAAAAATTAGAGGTATATTTACAGCAATGAATTAATAATAAATTAAAAGATAATATCTTTCGCAGGAGTGTTATTAAACCCTTTTTATTGTTTTCCAATCATATTAATTAAATTAAGTCTTATTGTATTGTTTCTTGTATTATGTTATTGTTGCATCTAAATATGTAAACTTACGTATCTGGTTCGACTCAGGATGGTTCATTAATGATATGTGTTGAGAGACTCCAAGCTTTTTTTCCTAACATATATTCATTTTTTAGTTTGTAACATAAAAAACAAATTTGTTTAGTAATGAAAAAAAGCGAAGCTACTGATCCATGAAGTAACTAGTTTATATTTTCAGAAATAAAATATGTATGATTGAGGAAAAACAACTAGCTAGCTAGTTGCTGTTTTTTTCTGTTGATTAAATGTGGCTCCAAGGTTGTTAAGCCGGTCCGTGTTAAAATTATACGGGGAGTAATAGGATACCGGATTGGAATACTTTTAATAGGACCTGATGAGGCAGCATCATGAGACTGTGAAATGCTCTGCGAACCACCACTTCTACGAAATGTGCCATCAGCATGAAGAATTTGTAGGGCCTTGATGCCATCAGCATTGTGTGATTTATTACAACATGAAAGATTCAGTAATAGGTTAAGGAAGTTAATGGTAAAGTAAATACAGAACTCATGAAACAAGTGTGGTATGGTAGATATGCCGTACTCCCCATGTACCTGGGCATTATGACGACCTAATGAGTGTACGCGATGATATGAGTTCTCTGCTGCCAAACAAATAAACAAAATTCATTTTTATTATTTCGGCTGCCAGTGTTTGAACTTAAATAAATAAAATTAAAATGGTCCAAGAATGCACTATGTGTCGCCATTTCTTTTCCTATTACATACGTATATAAAAGATTAATTTTCTAATATTTAACCAGTAATCATATTTTGTTCAATCAATAATTAACCCTTTCACTGCGAAGTGGTAAATTTGGGCCACTGCAGGGGCTTTGCGCTCATGAAGGGTAAACCAAATCGTATTATAAAGAAATAAATGGCGTGGGTAGATAAAATAATTTTTAAAAATCTTCTTTTCTCTTACCAACTTTTCTTTTTAGAATATCATTCGTGGTTTTTTTTGCGTTACCATCTTTAATTGCTTGACCACGTGAAAACCAGAAATTTTAATCTATAATAAACACATAATATTTCAGATTAATTCCACTGAAACGGCTTATTTCCTCACACAATAAAAGTGCAATATAGATGGATCCAATCTATAACTGAATATTTCATGTCACTGAGGCGAACGGATGGAATCGCAGTAACAGACAACTCGCAAGTACACTTCGACTTTTTTTTTTTTTAAACAATATTTGGAAGCGTGCAAGATGTAATTTAATGGAAAAATCTATTTAAAAGCGTCAGCGAATTTAATGTGTTTTTAAAAAAAAAAAAAATTTAACCGTGTTACCACTTCACCCAAATGGGGCTCAACGAGGTATGGAAAACTCACAAGAGATGAAAAGTACAGGTGTGTAACCTCTATTTTGAATTTATTATTAATATTTTCTACAGGAAATCTATGGAAGCTATCAACAAAATGTCCTACAGTGCGGTATATTTTTTATTGCGCTCATCAATTTCTTCTTCCTGTTACTCTTGAATGTTTTCTGCTCTCCTTCAAAAGCTTTACTGTGCTAAAATTACAATCTGCCTTATTGGGCAATAAGTAATTGTGATAAATGTTCTCATTCATACCATATTTACAATTTTTCATTCACTCGCTCATTCATACAGTATTTGAATCTACAGTGAGGTCAGTACGGGCTATCTGATCTTGTGAAGTTTTCCACGGAATCCTCTACGGCCTGTGTCGTCCAGTTATCTTAGGAGATCTATGAAGCCCTTCATTATATCCCCAATCTGAGGGAAAACTGTTTAGGCCACCAATCTGAGGGCGAACTGTTAGGGACTAATAATACACATAGGAACTAGTCAGGCAGCATTGCTGAGAGATTGGCCTGCAATTTATTGCTTACAGACAAATCTACATGCAAGCAGGCTGGTATCCTGCGCTGTCTAGAGCGGGTTTTACGCCTCCAAGGATGAGAGTTAGTATCGATAAATCACCCATGTATCTCTTGTACCTTTATTTTGTCGGGGTTCAAGGTGGCCGTGCGTCTCTCCGGTCAAGGGCTGGCTCCCCAAGCCGGAACCAGGGGGAATTCTTTCGCTGTGGCAACTCATTTGGGGATATTTTAATAATTAACTAGATATCACTCACTTGTAAAAAAATACTGCACATAAAACCCTATTTTCAATTCAATGCCACTTCTCGTCTAGATTTGCACGAGTTAGGGTACACTGGGACCAAGGATATAAGTGATGTTATAAAAAATGCCTATGGTTATATCCTTAAATAAAATATAAATGGACTTTAGCCGGGTAACGAACCTCACTTGGATAATAACGTATGCTATTAAGAAAAATTATCAATTATATACAGTATACAATATTATAATTCTCATGTAGTTGCTTGATTTACTCCTGAACTTGGTTATTCGTTTGCAAGAATTTATTTTCTGGTAATCCGCATACCGTACAGTTTCTTACATAAGCATTTGGATATGTTTCCTGCTACTCTATCTAATTAAACAATTAAATCTAGTTTTCATGCAAGTGATTTTTAAGTTTGAGATGTAGACAGCAAGTTCACATCCTCTTTATTTTTCATGTAATTCTTGAATTTATGTCCACTACTAACAATTCTGTATTTATGGATTCCACTGTAATACATAAATTAAACTCCGTCCACTTGATTATTCTCTATGGTTGCATCCTTACGGTTCTATCAAAGCCTACACTGTCGTTTCCACTGGGACCTCCTCATCATCATCTCCACTTTGCATAGGATCTTAGCGTTAGCGAAAGAAAAAGCGGAGTCTTGCGAAGTCCCCCACGCTACTTCACCGGATACAAACCAGTGGAGGCTGACCAAGAGCGCGAGAGCCACGTACGCTCAGGACATGATTGGAGAAACTGGCCATTGCCAAGACTCCCACTGTCACGCATTTATAGCAGGTCACGAGGCCACTGCCGTTTCAGTCTCCGAGGAGGATTATAGGGATGAGTGGTTGGATAGATTATGGAATTTCATGAACTTGGAAAGGATGAATTCAACAATGTAGGGTATATTAAGATCGTTATGAAGGGTGTTTTTGCTGACGTAATAAGGGGCATTTACTATTGGATTGAGGACTTGATTGAAAGGATTGGATACGGTTGATGTTCGACTTTTTTGCTGTCCCCTAAAGCTCTATTACGTATGTCCAGATTGGCTTAAATATAACTTCATACCATAGTTTAAAGTAGATATGTCATTTATTCTCTCATGTAGACAGTAATTCCGATATATGTATGGATAAGCATATCTACATAGCCCAGGAATCTATCCAGTTCCCCGGTAGAATTGTCCCCTTCCAGGTAATAGAGAAGGAGACGGATTGCAAAACAATATATGAAAATTATATTAGTTCATACACCCTATTACATCAAATAAGCTAATTTACGTTCAAACAATCCTGAATAATTGAGTACACTGCAGCAACAAACTAAACCCACTTCTGTAAGTGGACTGGAATCAAATTTCCGATAGGTTATAATGACGCGGCTAACAGTTAGTTGCTTCCCTCCGGAACTACACGCTTACGTCACGTGGGAAAACCGTCGAAAAGGATCTTCTCCATCATTATTATTTGCATATTTTAATAATTTCTGATCAGTATCGATTCGGAGAAAGTAATCATTTAACAGAGACGTTACTGGCTATTTTTTAATCCCGGATGACTACACCATAAAATTAAACAAAAAGTAAAAAAAAAAAAAAAATGGTAGCTCGTCATCTCCGGCAACTGCAGGATTTTAAGAAGTATTTTTTTATTGATTAATATTTATAGACAGAGGAAAGTGCCAAAAACCGAACCCCCTATTTTTGCTTTTGAATTGAAAAAATAAGAAAGTAACATATTATGTATAAAAAGTATGTAATGTTTACTATGTAATGTTATGCACCATTTACATTTTACTTTTAGAAAATATAATTAAAAATTGGTATAAAAAAATTTATTTTCAAAAATCTTACACTTTAGCGTTTTGAAAAGTAGTAACCAAAAATTCGGACCCCTAGTAAAAATAATCAAAATAACAATAAACCAAATTAGAAAGATATTAAATCAAAGAAAACATAGTCTAGTTTCAACCATAAGAGTAATACAACAATTACAGGTTTTTAGATTTAAAAAAAAAAGGTACATAAAATTCACAATGGAATTAAATAGTTTAGCGACAAAAATCGCATATTTACACGGCCTTTTCAGCCTCAGCGAGCATATTACGCAGATTACTCAACGCTCCCCTTTAGAATCCTCCAAAAATTACCTGGCACAAAACATACACCAAGCACACACCTTTGGATGGGGAAACTGCCAAGAAGCTCCAATTCAAATATTCTAGAAGCCACGCTGTTTTCAACTTCAGTGCTAGGATATTTCACATTATTCTCAAAATTTAGACCATTTTCTTGAAGGCTCTACTACTAAGCCATGTCCCCACCCACAATTTCTTTCGCGCCCTTGTACAATTCTGTGGTTACTCCTCAGCTTCTTTGGCTTCCACCAATTGGGCTTAGTAAGCCATAGATGTGATGAGCGTGGAACTGCAGGCCTTTTGCCTTTATTCGATTTTCGGAAGGGGAGTGATACCAAACCGGCTTGTGTTAAAAGATGTGGAACCCCGAGAATCCTAAAATATAGCTGATGACAGAGAAACACCCTTATCTGCAATGTTGATTTGTGTCAAACTATACAATAACTTGTGGCTCGTCCACATCACATTTTTTTCTGTCCTCTGGAAAGCCCTAGAACTAGAACAGATATCCATAACAAGAGGAATTACGTTTTTGTCTGCCTCTTCAATGTATTTGGAATCTGAGAACAGCTCCATGTTCAAAGGGTATTTTCATGTCACTTTAATGATTGATATTTGAACTGTTTGGCATGTAATATAGGCTTTGCCAAACAGGTTCATTAAATTAAAAGAGCTGACAGCACTTTCTTATATCTTAACCACTAGATGATTTCCTCGCTGTAGTAAACTTTGAGAAGACACTTGAAAGTTTTATCCAAAGGTTGTTGTTTGTGTGAGGAGTGAGGAGGCAGCATTACGTCGCCATTATGTCAGTAACATGGTTTGTTTCTGCTAAGTCGGTCAGATCAATATTGGCACCCAAGAGCAACAGCTCAGGCTTTTTTTTCTTTCTCTATTTGTAGAATTGGCAAACTTGAAAAAGTGTTGAAACCACAGAGTGAAGGAATTTATTTGGATCCATGGAACATTACTTTCTCCTGATGTCAAGGCAGTTATCTGTTTTTTTACTCTTAACACCAATTACTTTTCCTACATTAGATTGTACCACATTAATGTCGCTCTTATCAAAACGTTGTGGATTCTGTCTGGAGTGAATTAACATATCTCATATACATCTTCCAGATGTTTATAGAATATCTGTATTTTCTTTGTTGAGCCCAAGAGCCCTGCTATATGATGTTCCAATAGGATTCCTTACTGAGTTTGGTTTTCTGGCGATTATGACAAACTAATGATTTTTTTCTTAACAATATTTCCATTAAAAGGATATTCAATTTTATTTCTCTCTGCCAATAGTACTGCCAATCTTTGAATAAATCATTTCGAGTAAGCTCAAAAAAAGAAGCTTTCATGGCAAGGCAATAGTGAACCAGCTTTTCTTCAAGATCTTTACCCAAAATTGTAGTTATGCCTCTTTTTGTTTTTGCTGCTTTCTCAGGTGTCGCGTACTTCATGTTAGATCACCTGATAAGTGTTGTTTTCGGAACATTAAACTGTTTACTAACCTCTTTCCAACCCTTCCTCCTTTTTCCAAACTGCATCAATAGCTTTATTAGACATTTTAGATGAACTCCACTTTCTTTGATCAATCTTCTCCATTAATATATTGGAATCTGCTACAGAGTTCCAAGAGAATAAGTTTGTACAAATACTTTGAAACTTTGAATATGAAACATAAGAGGTCCGATTTGCGCGACCATATCCTAGATTTTTTTTACAATTTATTAATAAATATTGTTGTGATATTTAGATGTTGTGAGTTTGTGATGTTGCCTTTGATATAAATTTGAAATTAGCGGGCATAAAAGGGCGGTAAATGACCCGTGGATCATGGCTATGAAGGGATGAACATTATTTGTTGCCGTTATATCTAATATTAATAGTTATCATATAAATAATATCAAGAATTAAATATAAATATTTTAATATTGGATTTGTTAACTTTAAAATAAGAAAAGATAATAATATCTGAGACAACTGGCATTGGAAAATAAGAAAGTTAAAAAAAATCAAGAAGGCAACGGACGAGTATAAAAACGATGAGAGAGCGGAGAGCGCCCTTGTTTATTTTGATCATTGCAGGAGACATGGGGCAAGCATATGGAAGAACAGAGTATGAAGAACAATTTTATGCAGAGAAGAAGGATTGAAGAGATGATAGCAGTGGAGGTGTACTGATTGCGTGGCACAACAACGAAAAGAAAAAAGAAGAATTCGCCGAAGGACGTAAGAATAGTAAATCTGGCCAGTCACGAGTAATATTAAGGTAAATTTTAAGTTTAGTTTTAACATTGTAATTTTATCACATACGTGCTTATATGTATATAAATTCATGAATCGATTTGTAATTAAACAATTTTCCATCTTGCCAGAATTCTTTTTTATATTAACAGAACCTAAAAAACCTCAGATTAAATTAAAATAAACAATATAGATAAAAAAACATAACAATATATAGTCAAAAGGCTTACCTGCCAATATCTAGGAGGAATAAAGAAAAATATAGCACAACATAAAACTTTATCACTTAGCCACTTTAGGGGGAGGCGCTTAGGACACTTTTCTCTGTCAATATACAATCATTGAGAATATGTATAACAGGATGTAAAGATCAGGCATTTTTGTTGTCATGGGCCCTCCACGAGGAAAATCCCCCTAGAGTATGGGTATGGTCTTTCAAGGGTTGTGGTGGTCCACGTTTTTGGTGGGGAGCCATTTAGGCAGGAAAATGTTACCTGGAGATTTGAGTGTATAAAGGTTGCAACCCTTTTTAAAGACCTAGAACACTAGAAATTAATTCTATTGCTAAATAAAATCACCTTCTAAAATAGAAATAGGAACTGCAGCGCCGTCCAGTGGCAGCCGTTTTCCGGTGTAAGAGTACCCTACCGCAAGACCAAGTCATTATATTTTAAATGCAATGTATTAACTTAAAGTAAACTCAGTGAGGTAATATAACTGTCTAAAGGGTATTAATTACCTACATAAATATATTTTATGTAATTTATATAAAATGTTATATATATTGTATATTTTATATTTTGTAAAAACAACACCTGTTTGACAACTCAGGTGGTTTTAAATTATAATAAATACAATCTTACAGTAAATAGACTACTTTAGTTTCCTCCTTAAACCAGCTGTAGAATCAAAAAGTAATTTATTCGGAAATTCCCCTCTCATATCTAACATGTAATAAAACAATTTCCCTTTAATTTTCAATGGTAGCTGTACCCTAGCGTTTTCTCGACTCTCTGCAGCACTTATCTGTAAAATAAATACATAATTTTAGGGTATGCTGCTGGTTGAGAGTTATAATCAAGCTAGTCTGCTAAAAATATAGTATATTTGTTACACAAAAGTACTTTTTACAGCTTGTCCTGCCAATGTCAAGTGTTACAAAAATAACACAAAAACGCATAGCTACAGAAATCATAACCTTAAAAAAGTGTTTCACTGGCATCAGTTCCTTAAAACTTTTAACAGATGGAACATTCCCATTAAATTAATGAATGTAATCCCATGTCCAAGCAAAGTGCTGGAAATAAAACGGGCAAGTAGAGCCATCAAAACAAAGTTAAAGCGATACAGAAGGAAGCTCTTTCTGTAAACCTGTTTAATTTACCCCTCCACAAAGCTGATGAAAAGCACCATTGGAACTGGTGGGAAAATACCTGAGTTATAAGCAAGCTTTTAGGATATACAGATGATATTGCACTGATAAGCCATAGTAAGAAATATTCATGGAATAAGTGAGAGAGAGGCCCTTGGAGCTGAGATAAACAGTGACAACAACGTAAGTAATGAAATCATGAAAGTACTAGAGCCTATTTTAGCTTATCAACCTTGTATAGGCCCACACATCTTCTGATATACAATTATATAAGATCTTGCTAGGACAAGCATTGTATCAAACAGCAAAAATCTAGGTACTTAAAGAGGCTGATTGTGAGAAATAAGGGTCTACTAACGAAAATTGTAAGGCAAATATATCTATTCTATTTTGGGTTGGAGGATTGGGGAAGATATGAATGAGCAAAAAACTAAAAGTACTAACAAATCTTGAGGACACCATAGAATTCATAGGTAAACAAGCATGGTTGGCCCTAATAGAAGATACAAAGCGATCTAAGATTCTAGATTCTACTGGGATTTGTAAGATTTGTTTTTGTGATTCAGGATCATATCTCTATGTGAATTAGGGGTGGCCCTTCCCTTCCTTCCATAGGCCATATTTCCTAGGTTCATACCGTTTCTAAACCATTAACTCTCATCACTATCCGTATATTTACAATATCCTGCAGTTCAAACCTCCAGTCTATTCTCAGAATACAAGACTATATCTAAAAGGCCTTCATGCTCCTTCCCACAGAACAGCAATATTTGACCATTCATTTTGTGCCTCCTCCAACACTCTCTGGAATTCTCTCCATTCGAATATCCAACATGCTTTATCCTTACAAGCCTTCAAAACACTCCTTTTGCAACATCTGATCACCATCCTAACAGCTGAAGAATTATTTATTCATTTGCATAAATACACGTTTGTTTTTCATCTTCATTATTACAATTGTTTATTTATCTTCATTTTTTATTGTTTATTTATGTAATATTTGTAAATTGCACGGTTATCTTTTAATTTAATATTGTATCAAACCTCTTTTTTTTTTTCTTTGTTTCTTTTTCATTTTGTATTTTTGCAACTATATTTATTGTAAGTTTTTTTTTTATAGAATGTTCTCTTTTTTTTGTGTTTCTTTTTCTTACATAGATATACTTTTTATTTAGTTTTTTTTTCCTCTTGGTGTTGTACTAATTACTTTAGCCAGTGAATTCACTAATCTGTACCATAATATTATTCATAAGGAAATGGTCTGGGGATAAAATATTTTCTAGTTATCAATAGAATGTCAGGCAAGATGGAAATGATGGCTAATCAAAAGTAAGAAATGGATAAAAGAAGTTGAGGAAGATTTCAGAATGATGAGAACAAACAAATTTTCAATGATGATCAATATAACAATTAAAAGCTAAGTGTCGCTGGATGATTAGGAATATATATATGTACTATAAGAGATCGCAGTGACAACCCAAAGCGGTAGAGCCAACACAAAATAAATAAAAGGAAGCCCAGAATCACCAATATGAAGATAAAAAACAAATTAAAATTATAACATTCTAAGCTGTCCCACTTGACTGGTTGCCATCACCTGACAGACCACAAATTGATTAGAATCAGCAAAACGACACCGTGCCAGAAGATGTAGCCATAGCCTCACTAGGAAAGCCTCCCATACCTCAACATTTTAAGAGTACTTAAGTAAAGTAAAGTTATCCATAAAATAATTGTAATGTTGTAAATAACCAATCCTTGTTTGTATGGAGATCATATAAAAATAAAATAATTGTTCACTTCAACCCATAAAATTATTGGAAGGGATAAAAGAATCTTGGCCTCTATAAATAAATAAAACTCTATCACTAGTAATTAATACTACTAAAACTTGATTACTATTATATATATTCTTGGAAGTTTTTGTTTTGTTTCATAACAGTTGATAATGACAGCATAACCCGTCAGAGGCGCTCAACAGTTCTGTCAACTAATCAACTATTATATGGGAAGACAGGGCTGTTTATAACTTAATTACAATATTTTTCAATAAAGAAAACAATCTTGATTAAATACTACACCTTATTCACCGGAACTTTCATGATAGCATTTTTTCCAAAAGGTCCATAAGTAACAAACGATATCATATTTCCACCTTTGTTTAGGACCAAATAACGAACAGATCTGATCGTATATGCCCATGAAGCAATCAGAAACATGTAGCCTAAAAAAATCAGATTTTATGCAACATAAAAGGATATTAGGCGGTATAAGCAGGGGAAACTACCCTGGGGGGAGGTTCTAGTGGTTTAAATTAGTTTGCAGATATATTAATGTAAAGAATGTAAAATGATTATCTTATAACAGTTAATAGAGTAATTTCACTGTAACTACAGTTGGTGTTGTCAAGCATTGGGGCTAAAACTACTGAATATTTGTTAGTATTACTTCAATTTACGTTATATTATAATTTTATTGAGTGGATCTCAAAGCTACAGTATCACTTGAATGATCTAAAGTTATTGTAATAATAACTTAGAGATTGTAACTTGGAAGTTCCATGGGGAAAAATAAATGAACCCAGGACCACACAAGATTATATCAAATGAAGCAGTTGATTAAACACTCAAGTTTAATATCTAATATTAGCAGATCAGTTCAAAATAGTAGAGATAATATACGTTAAATTACCAACAGCTCCACAGAATAAGGTAATCCCATTTCTGTAGTTCTGTTCACCTAGATTGATTTTCCTCCACCATGGTAAATCTTCTTTATCTTCTTTAACTACAGGAGCATCTTTTAAAGTTGTATAAGAAAAATGTGACAAATACAACCAAAAGGCAAATTGGGAAATCCCAAACATGTTAAGATACCTAAAAAATTTAGGATTATCATATTTAAAAAGCATTACATCTTTTACAACAGCAGTTGATTTAAACAAATTCAGAGGTTGTGAAGAGTAATCTTTAAAATAATATTTTCCAATATTTTTAGCTTTGACAGTATTAAATAGCCTATTAAATTTAAAGCATTTTGTGAACAATTCAGTTCTGAATAATAACATCTTTACAAACACACGGCCTGGACGAGTTGTTTTTTTAAATAGAAAGCTTCATGAAAATTTTAATTGTTATGGCGTTCTGGAAATTTTTGAAATATTTTTTATATAACGACACAGTAGTAACTTTTATTTGAATACAGCACCGATAACCTCAGTACTGGACTTGTATAACCTTCCGTAACCTCGAAGCAAGAAAACAAATTGCCGATACGAAACTTGCTTGACTGTTGACATATATATCTATGAATTGTGTAAGACATCTTGATTAAAAAATATGTATAATTACAATGCCTGTCAGAAAATTATGGTTTGATTAAATTGGAAAAGTAATTTTTAGGAAGACTTAGCTTTTCATGAAATGGCTTCACCTTTGGAGCAATTTGTTCACAACGTTAGGACTTTATCAACTCAGGGTAAGTATTATTAGTTTGAATCCATAAAAAAATTGAGTTTACTGTTTCACATATATTTGTTCTTTGCAGGTAACTTCAGAGAACTGTGCGAGCTACTGTGTAAGTCAACTGATATTTTGATAAAAAATGGACAACATCTTGATGCAGTCCTTGAATGTTTACAACAGCATTCCCTCGGAATGCTCTCAGTGCTGATTGTGAAACTCTCACTTCCGCCACCCGTGCAGGCATCAAATGCTAATCAAACTCAACCTGCGGATTACCAAGAAATTCGTTTCACCCAAGTTCAAGAATTTATCACTAGTTGTGTTGCGGAACAAATCAGATATGCTCCTGATGCTTGTATGTGTTTCATATTGAGTTAGTTTAAAATAACAGAGACAAAATAATAAATCGGTCTCTCCACATAGTTATTTAGTCACATAACGTGCTTGACTTAAACAGTCATTTCTGTGCTAAAATTAACAGAAACAACATTGTGGAGAGAAGGTTTTATTTATGTCCCTTGTCTTTTAATCCCAAACCAGCACTAACATATAATAAGATCAGAGAGTTCTTTGTGGTGTAGTTAATATTTATTTTAAGTTTAAAATAAAGAGTTTAATGTTCTACTATGGAAATTGTGACAGTAATCAAATTGTCAGGCCAGGGCAGCAATTATCATGGCTAGAGTCTAGCTTCCACGGAATGTGACTGCATAAGCATATTATTATCTAGATTGGTGGTGACATCGCAAAATAAAATTAGCTTTAATGTTATCTAGAAAAGAGAACCTGTAAATATTCCTCCTGAAGTTGAATTATGTAAGATCTTAAGACTCTTATTTTTATTCATTTTTCTTTCAGAATTTTGGGGATCTATTGTTTGAAACCTCTCTTAACTATACCCCCAGTTAGATTTAATGATAGAAATTGGCTAAATAAATTTACATTCCTTTGGAATTCATGTTATCAACACTCACACCTTATTAAGCTAATTATTGATAGTGTTACATTTTCATGTTCCATCTTCAAATTGATGGTATTTCCAAATTCTTGTTTACTTGTCAAGTATTTCTTTCAACTTGACTAATCATTTTCCATTATAATCTTAAAAACAGACGTGACAAACTCATCTGATCACGATATGTCTCGTTGATTTGTGCTTAAAGTTCACTGTTTAATATGGTGAGAAAATATCAACAAGTGTGGCAAAGAAAACTAGCAAGAATATAGAGGACTACTCTTATAATTGTTAATATGCAAAGGTTACATGAGCCTAGTGTCATATTAAGGAGTACAAGTACTTACTAGATGTGGACACTCCAATAGGCCTAGTCATGATGGGAGACCCTCTCCGTGTCTAAAAAGAAGGGAAGCTGAAGATCTCCTCCCTGAAAGATATAATTAGAGAGGAATCCAGAAGTAGAAAATGCACATAGATCACATCACCATTGATGAACCATGGGGGATTCCGTGGAAACGTTCCCTGATTCAGGAGTAAAACTAGACTGCACTGTCTGTCCTCACTGGGTAGATGACACTGTGGATGTGTTCTGTTGTCCAACTCATCCTGTTTTACCTATTGGATGTTGGTAGGTGAAAATAACATTAAAGTGTTTATTACATACAATTTATTGCCTCATTTTTTCCATCCTCATCAAATGAAATTCATATTATCCCTAAATACTTTTAACTAAGAAAGATAGGGTTTTGGCTAATTGAATGGTGAAAAATGTATTAAGAGGAAGTCTCAAGTTATCAATTAGGCTAAACTAAAGATTGGCAGTTAACTGTGAGCTCATAGTTATTTAGATTTGAGTGATGGGGCTTAGGTTGATGAAAGGAATATGTTACATTTTCATTATCGGTGGACAATGTTTCGACATACCATATATGTCAGCATTAGTTCTAAATAAATTTAAAAATAATAATATTAGGCATAATGAGAGGGAATGAACGGTGTGGAGGCTGTTCCTTGGATTAACTTGTTTCAGTTATGTGTCAATCCAATAGAGAGTGTCTACTCTTTTATAGTTCATGTAGATCATAAATTATTATTAGTTATAGCTGTAGATAAGTATGTTTCATTTTGCATAAGCTGCAATCTTCATAATATATATACATATACATATATGTAGGGTTTTACTAAATTTGAAGTGGCACTTATATAGTAGATATAAGTTAAATACATCTTGCATGTGATTCAAATGATTTTATATACAAAACCCTAAGGCAAATTTTTTGTAAGTTCTTAGTCGTCAAATGATTATTTAAAGTCTCTTCTTGACCGAATGTATATTGCTGTTTACAGTTTCTGAACTTTGCCATCTGGTTACTCAGCAACTCGTTGAAACTAAAGCACCAATGAGGGGAATCAGCCTGATATCAATTGGTATAAAAAAGTTACAAACAAGTGAAACTCAATTGACGCCAGTTCATGCTGATTTGTGTCAACTTTGTCTTTTGGCAAAATGTTTTAAGCCTGCCCTTCAAGTTTTGGATATAGATGTATCATCTGTAGCAGCCCATGAGGTTTGTATATTTCTAATATGTTTTTAAAAATTATTTTGAACAGTTTTTCATTTAATATTAATTTAACACCTCTATATCGTCCAATACATATACAGTGTAACTCGCTTATGACAATGTCGGATACAACAATATTCTGGGTATAATGAAACCTTTATGTTATATCTCATCTGCATTAAATTTATTCACATACAACAAACCCGGATATAACAATAATCTGGAATTAGTGATGTCCTTCTAAAAAGAGAACCAATCCTTTCATTCACCTACAACGCTATTCTTAGATTCCCCCTCCCTTTTTAACTTTTTCAAGTATAATTTATAGGGACAAGTGTGAACTTAATTTTTTTTTCTATTGAATTCGTGGATTCCCTTTCCTACCTTACAAGCCCATTAGTAATGATGGTAGTTTTTTTGTATCTCAATCTTAGTTGCAGGTTTGGTTTCAATCCATGTGGTGAAGTTTCTGTGTATTAAAAATGTCCAAAAAGCCCCGACCTTTTTGTATTTGTGAAAAATTGAAAGTAATTGAACACTTAGAAAGCAGTGTTTTTAATAAGGTTTTCTGTTGGGAGCTGAAAATCAGCCAATCGATACTGATACTGGATTCAAAGGTCCAAAAACAGTCCTTTAAACTATCCTTCAAGAAAAAGTGACCAAATTTTTGAATAAATCTGATTTTCTATGTTCTTCTTGGATTACCTGTTTTTACTAGAGGCGCAATATTGTTTTTGTAAAAATCAATAGAGAATCAGCAAGTGCCACGAAAGTTGGCTAGAGAATGTTTGACCTAGTTTGCATGAAAATTATGCAGAATTTAACCTTTGTTATGGGTGACAAGACCAGATTATGCTTTTACCTTACACTTCAAGGAGGAGTCTTGCAGGGAAGGTAAGTTGTCAAAAGAACAACTTACACTTCTCGTAGCTATTTCTGAAGAAAGATTGTTGAAGTTGACGTTCTCTTTGGACCTTTGAAGAACTGAGTAATGAAGATATTTTCTAATCTATTTTAAATATAAATGAAGATGAAAGTGTGAAAGCTGACGGACAGCGCTGAAGAAATTGTGTTTAAAGTGCAGTCAATGTCGGAAGTGTTATTTCGATGGCTTTAAAAATATAGAGAACTTCGTTAAAAATTCCTTTTCTTCCAATTTAAAGCAAACCACTAACGGATTATTTTTGGGCATTAGATAATTATCTTAATTATGTACGTAAGAAAACACATTGTACTTGTTACATTAATGTTTATCTAATAATTTGTAATAATAAATCAATTTAATGCAAAATGTACTTATGATTTTATTTAAACCTTTTTTCTTTTATAGTTTTTTTTTTTAATTGGATACCGGGTGGTAACGATCTAATTCCCTAGGTCCCTTGAAGATGGTCATTAGTGAATTACACTGTATACACATTTATTGAAGAAAAAACCTGTTAGCATAATTACATTAGTTATCTGCAGATATAGTTATTTGATTATCTGGCATCGTTATTTATAGAGGACTGGAAGGTAAAGCTTTCAGTTGGTTACTAGATCTGCTTGTTTGTCTTAGTGTCTTTATGTTAGTGTGAGGATAATCCATGAACATCATATTTATGGTCTACTGCTTTAGCCTTAAAAGAGAATCGCTTTGCATTGGGTTGTCTGGACCAGACGACCTGTTGCCAGTGGTAATGAGATGCCATTTGTGTTATGAAATCCATTGAAGACTGGTATTAGGCAATGAGATGAGCTCTATGAAGTGTCCTTTCTTGAAATAACTGTGGTTTAAAGTAACACAGTTATTATATAATGAAAACATTATAAAGTATTGAGAAAATAGTGAAGGAAGATAATGTATTTTGTATTAAGTTCCTAAGATATTTCTTTTGAATAGTTTTAATATATTTTTTATTTGGATAATTATTATTATATTGCCTGAGGTATGGTATCCAACCTCAATTAAATTTGACTCAATAATTTGTTTATTTTTTATTCTGAAATTTTCATAATTAAATATTAAGAAGTTGAAGCCTGTAGGTTTTATCATGTTGCCCCAAGCACAGGGAGATATTAGAGATGATTAATTGTTTCATCATGTCATTGGTCATAAAATTAGCTGGGACTAATACTAATACTGTTAATCATTGGATTATTTTTACTTTTTTCGCAGGGTGTTCAGTTTGATCCAAAATATTTTCTGCTGTACTATTACTATGGAGGCATGATATATGCTGCTGTGAAAAGCTACGAAAAAGCTCTCTATATGTTTGAAGTAGTTATTTCTACTCCTGCAATGGCAGTATCACATATTATGTTGGAAGCCTACAAGAAATTCATCTTAGTTTCTCTGATACTTTACGGAAAAGTATGTATTATGTTTTGTTATGTAATATTTTAACATAAATAATATATTTCACTTTTAATTCAATAAAAACCACCATGGTAGCTTGGTGACGATGCTTGGCAACATTTATTGGAACATAATAGTTTTATCTGTGAGCATCCAGCATCAATGAAGGGCCTTTAGGGACAACTAAATAAATCCATCTCTGCCCGACGGAAAAAGGTGGAACAAACAAATAAAATAATCATAAAAAAATAAAAGGTATACCTAAAACTAAAAAATATCCAAGAATTTATATTTTCTAAATAAATTTCTATTCCAAGAAACAAAATAAGAAAAAACACTATAATACACTTAAATTAAAAGAACAGGGACAAACAATATCAATAAATAATAGTAGTTACTCTTTCAAAAATTTGCAACTTTGGGTTTATCCACAGAAAAGTTGAGTGATATCAATTTGTACAGTCAAAATAATAATAAAATAAGGTAATAATTATATTCAAAATTAATACAGAAATCCTCGGTAATCAATCATCTGTCTGAGTGGTAATGAGGTATTGGATTAGTAGGGTTTTAAAAGTATGGAAGGATGAAGAATGAGGAATAGTTAGAGGGAGAAAATGCCTGAGAGTGATGGAGTGAGCAAGAAAGGAGCAGTTGAATGCGGTAGTTCTGTTGGATACCAGGAGTTGATTTGTAGGCTTAGTTAGCAAATAGCGAGAACAATTGAATAGTTTAAGGGTAGCTTCGGCCTATTGGAAATTTGAGGTTTCCAGAAGAATGTGTGATACATGGTGATACCCAAGTTTTTGAAGGTGGAGGGAAAAAGCTAAATATATTTGGGAGTTGGAAAGAAATGATCGAAACCAGTGAATAGAGAAGGCTATCTGAGAAGGTTAAAGATTATAACCTGGAAAAAAGGATTGAATGGTTGATATCAAAAGCTATGGAGAATTAGGACTGTTTTTGTTGATCAATAAAAGCATGAAGATAACTAGTACGTATTGTGGGTGTGGAGCAACCTGGATGGAAACCAGATTGGAAAGGATCAAGAAGTTTAGATTCTTCAAGGAATTAAAGTTTTAGAATTGGACTAATCTTTCGAGTGGTTTGGTAGTAGTACTACTATACCTGACAGTTACCAGTTCAGCTAGTCGTAGGACTAGTCATGGACATTGAAATACACCAACAATAAATCACTAATCATACTGTATTACAAAAAAAAATTGATCTTTGATTGAAATGCGTTTTCAGGTCGCACCAATACCTAAGTATGTTTCTCCAGTTGTTGGGAGGTTTATCAAACCATTAAGTCAATCGTATCACGAATTGGCCAATGTTTATGCAACCAACAGCACTGAGGAATTAAGGCAGGTCATTGTTAAGTATACGGAAGCATTTACAAGGTTTGTAAATTTTATATTTATATAAGAGTTTGACAATATTTGTGTTGGCTCTATTTGTTTAGATTAGGGAAAAATAAACTAAACATATCACTAATGAAATTATATAAATAAATACTTGAACAGAAATCATATTAAAATACTGGCAAATAATTACTCAAATCAGGTTGACTATTTGGTTTGATTTTATTTATATTATACCCTAGTGTAGGTTTGTAATGGAAAATATAGCTGATTATTACATGCAATTTTGAAAATAATCATAAATATTCATGTTTAAGTCATTCAATTGATAAAATTATATTTATATCTACAGTTCATTATATGTTTTTTCATTATATGCACTT
Organism: Acanthosoma haemorrhoidale; assembly: GCA_930367205.1. Lineage (NCBI taxonomy): Eukaryota > Metazoa > Arthropoda > Insecta > Hemiptera > Acanthosomatidae > Acanthosoma > Acanthosoma haemorrhoidale. The sequence continues at coordinate 39,815,692 of OV884013.1, forward strand.
TTTGTCTTTAGGGATGATAACATGGGCCTGGCAAAGCAGGTTGTTGCTTCACTTTACAAAAAAAATATTCAAAGGCTAACGCAAACATTTTTAACACTTTCTTTATCTGATGTCGCCACTAGAATTCAGCTTAGCGGGCCAACTGAAGCTGAAAAATATGTTCTACACATGGTATGGAAAAAAAAAAAATTCCTATTATTTTTATTATTTAGCCTGTTACGGAACTTGATTAAATAACAAAGTATGAAAAATACAGTTAGATTTTTATATATAGCTATTAGCTTTAAAAATTAGAACTTTTTAATAATTATTGGTTAAAGAAAAAAAATATTCGAACAGCTGGCATCAAACACCTGCGACTTTCTGTTTCTGTCAGGCGCCTTAACACGTAACTTATCCATGACGAATACCAGCTGTGTCACTATTTGCTCTTAGTGGGTTTCGCTAACTCTCTTGCAGTAGAAAATTTCAGCAGTAGTTACGGTGGGGATTGAAGAGTATTTGAGGGTAACGGTCATGAGGTAGTGGGAATAAAAGATGATTCCAATTAATATTGTATTTTACATGTAAAAGCTTTCCTTAAAAAATTGGTGGCTATCAGATAGTCAAGTGAAATACAAAACCACATGGCATCTCTATGTTGAATTTTATGTATTTGATTGTAGGTTGAAGATGGTGAAATATTTGCTACTATTAACCAGAAAGACGGCATGGTTATATTTCATGAGGATCCTGAGAAGTTTAATACTCCTACTATGCTTTGTCGACTTGAAGATGAGGTAAATGTTATAAGATAAGTTTCCATTTAGTTATACTTTTTCATAAATATGGTGTTATTAAACAATAATAGGCCCACTTTATATTATATTTAGGCTAACTCCGATCTATAAAAGGCACATCAACTGTTTGAGGAGCAAATTCATTTTCTGGAATAAGGTTTTCCCATGGACAATCTTTAGGAAGTCTTCATCATTAGGGTAAAAACTAAAAAGGATTTGCACAAAAAGAGTTGAAAAACCAGAAACACTAAGCTGCTATGATGAAGTGAGGAATGGGAAGCTTGTAATAGGACATTAAAAGAAGTAGCTGATGGTATTATTGGCTTCCAGGAAAGTAGGTTTTTTACTAGATCTTGCCACGTCTTGTTACCCGGGCTATAACCATCCCCTCAGTGGTCATAAGGACCCCTGAGTTCTGTAAGAACCATTTTGGGAACCTATGGCCTAGATGGAAGGAGGCTGGCCCTAAAGATAATTGCAGACAATAGTATTTAGTATCTCTTCATAAGCTCCTCTATACACATAGCTATTGGGGATATTCCAAATTCTAAAGGATTTTAGGGATTCCTAATGTACCAGGGTGGTCCCAGCGCTAGCCGAAGTATTTTGTTCTGAAGTTGTAGCTTACATATTTTTAACCAGGAGGATACTCGACTCCTGAAGGTCTGTGATAGAAGTTCCAATGGTCTCTCTATGGCAAAGAATTAGGGTGTCATCAGGATACGTAGAAAGGGTCGAGATTATAAGTATGGAAAGGCCAAAACAGACTAAATTAAAAAGTAGAGGGGTCAATAGCTCCGTGGGGAACACCTGTATAAATTTTATGTAGTATTTATACAGAAATCATCTTTCAAACAAAAACGATTTTATGATGTGAAGATAATTTGTACGGTTTACTAGTAGCATATCAAATGTTGATGCTATGAAGGAAGGCTCTAGTGATATATGTCTATTTAGTCATCAAAAATCTTGAATGGCTCACTAGATTATTTCATCAATAAAATTAGAGCTGTTAATAAAATGAAAAGGAATGCCTGAAATGAGATATTATTTGCTCAGCTTTGTTTGGGAAATGATGGAAGATCATTGTACTATCTAAAAGTGCATGTTTGGATCAATTTTATGCAATCTTTGATTTGGTGTTGGAATTCCTGGAATTAAAGGCAATGGTGTGCGGACGGCCCTATTCAATTAATTTGAATAATACACATTACATAACTGTCTTATTTACCAAATTTAATGAAACGTATTTGAAGCTGCAAGGTAATTAAACAAATTTAATCAAAACTAAAAGCATATCTGCATTTGTTGCAAAAAAATTGACTATTCAAACAAAACACGGGGAGTAGAGAATACTCTCAGTTTCTAAATCGTTCAAAATTGGAAAAACGAGATGAAGATTAGCTTGCTTCTTGTCAGCACTTAACGGATCTTCATTTTAACCTTAGGCAAAGATTTGAAGACATTCCTGTTTTGCAGGTAGACCCATAAGTTCAGATGAATGCATTCTAATACAAGAGCAATTTATTGAATTATCCACTAATGAGGAGCTGAAACCAATTTCAATTTCATAACTTGCATTATAGGTCAGTATACAGGCGCTGTTGATTGCTTTCCCATCTTCCTATTTAGTTGAAAGTGGAGTTATGAGCCCAGCAGTTATAGGCACTATATTAAAAAAAAAGACTGGAAATTAGTACTTATGGTCTTGCGAATATTACTCACAAACATAGAGCCAAACATGAATAATCTCATATTATCACATCAAGTTCACTCGTCTCATAGAAGAAAAAAATAATGTGTTTTTGTATTTTAAAAGTTAAGTTATAATTTCAATAAATATTACTTAAAATACCAAAATGTTTTATTTTTATGTCGCTATTTACCATCGTCTTCATGACATCAAAGTTAAATTTGTAATTTTTTTTAATTTTGCAATTATGTAGTTATTTTCACTAGGTGTTCATTGTCAGGTTTTTACTTGAAAAATAGCTCCAAGTTGGGAACCACTTATTTAGGTCAACCTATCCAGTGGAGACTCCAGTCAAGATTGTATCAACACCTTTCAATTTTATTTTTATTATTTTTTTTCTTTGATTTAAATTTATGCGAAATACTAATATATTGGTCCAAATAAATATATTTGTTAATAGAGCAATGGTGGAATGTTGTATTCAGTATTTTTCCTTGTATCTTTTGTAGCTCCCTCATTAAAAAATTAAACAAAAAAAACTTAATATGTATGTAAAATGAGTTGTTTAACAAGTAGTTTGTACTTAGGATTTGAACAGAGTCGATCTAAAGTATAATCATAGCAATTTTTAAAATCTATTTTATATTTGTAAACAGCTTTACATCATTTTTTTTTTTTTTTACAGATGACACTCTGCACTGAATTAGATCGTAGGATACAGAAAATGGAGGAAGAAATCCTTGTTAATCCACAATATGTTAAGAAAGCTTGTGGGGCAAGTGAAGAAGACATCACTTCAGGCCATAGCCATCCTGCAAAAATATCTTACATAATGTAGCACTGGCATTCTCGCTCAATACTATTAAGTATTTATTGTGTTGCTGTATAATTTATCTTAATTTTTCGTTGTATCTTTTGTAGCTCCCTCATTAAAAAATGAAACAAAAAAAAACTTAATATGTATGTAAAATGAGTTGTTTTACAAGTAGTTTGTACTTTGGATTTGAACAGAGTCGATCTAATGTATAATCATAGCAATTTTTAAAATCTATTTTATATTTGTAAACAGCTCAAGAAAATCACTGCTATTATAATATATAAAACAGATATATTAGAATTATTGTGTAATTACTAAATAATCATGTGGATCTCCTTTATCCAGAATTGAAGATAATAAATAAACTGTTGTCCATAATTTTTTTTTCTAATGGCAATATCGTGTATATTTTTATTTTTTAAAACAAGTACCTCAAATGAGTTAATAATTAAATTGAAATTTTCAAAAGTTTCTTTGATATAATATTAGCATTTTGTATCCTCAGTTTGCATTAAAATTTATCCTGGACATCAATTGCCATTGTAAATAGTATTTGTGTCATTGTGTCTTTTCAAGGTAGGTTTAATTCACTTGTTAGGTGAACTGGAAAAGTAATTGCTTTAACATCAATTATTTTTTTTGCTTTGTTGTACACATAGTTTGAAAAAAAAAAAAATGGAAAAACTTTCTGTTTGATGGTAAGTAATGAAATTATCACTGGAATAGGCACACATTTGTAAATTGTAAAAAATAAATATATTAGTGTTTTTCTTCTTAACAATTATGTTTTGATTTATAAAAAATATGGAAATATATTTCTTTTCACTCATAAGCTGTATTTTTTAAAAATTATGGTGGGTACATCCTATTATCATCAGAAAATGTGGGGTATCATATCTGATGAGATCCCCTTCTATTTACTACTCATTAGTGAATTTGCCCATCTTTTGAGGGATCCTATTCTACAATCTGAATATCATTAATCAGGTTAGCTAATCTCTCCTCCATATATAAGCGCCTGAATTTATTTTAATTATAAAAGGAAGACAACACCAAGCTGTAAAGATAACACATTAGGTTCGAAAACTTGGACTGTGCTATATTAATTCTATGGTTCATAATAATTAATTATTACAGACTGTCTAATGATTATTAATGTTTTATCAAAATTTTCCTGGCTTGTTTTAAAATAATTCTCACAAGAAAATCTTGTTTTATATATAAAAAAAATATAACTACTATGATACTTCATTCACCGGATGTATGCAGTTTATAGTGAATGCACTATAACATACATATTTGTAAGAAAAGAACATTTCATTTAAATTTTTACCAATAGTTAAGGAAATTGAAATGACTTAATTTTAACAGCTAGTATTTCTTCACCTACCACCGACATTTGCCACACAAATCAATGAATATTAATTTGAAAGTTTACTCTCCAGATGCAGGTAATTATAGCAAATATGCTATAGATCACGTTGGCCAAAAAGTCCATTTGGTTTTTTAAGCGAAAATAAGACACAACTTTTAAACACAAATCGATTTATTCAATCAATGATATAATTGCCGTTTTGTTTCAGTATCTTCTACCATCTCATGGGCAGATTCATAATTCCATGCTCAAAGAATTTCCTGTCTTTACTGGCAAAAAAATTTTCCAATTAGATTTTTACATCTTCTTCAGAGTTAAAGGTCTGTCCATTCAATGAATTTTGAAGAGACCGAAACAGGTGGAAATCTGAAAGTGAGAGGTCGGGCGAATATGGAGGGTGCGGCAAAACTTCCCAGCCAAGCTCCAGTAACTTCTGCCGCGTCTGCAAAGAACTGTGCGGTCTGGCATTGTCGTGATGGAAGACAATCCCCTTACGGTTGGCTAGTTCTGGATGCTTCTGGTGGATCGCTGCATTTAATTTGTCCAGCTGGTCACAGTACACATACGAATTGATGGTCCGCATATCTTCCTGCAAGTTTCCACTGCTTTCTTGCCTTTTTAAAATGAGAAAGCATGAGGTGTCGATAATGTTCGTTTTGGTTTCCCATTTTCAGGATGATCCTAAACACACAAAATACAATCAGTCTCGTCAGAATTTCGCGTCAAACTATGTTGAAGTGTCTAGTATCTGATGAGAGCACACTCACAAGGGACGGACTGAAGTTAGCTACATATTAGACTGCTTGAAGTTTCGTGAGGACAAAAAACGAACAGACTTTTTGGCC